>CM074720.1:565049488-566249488 GCA_037306005.1 Rhinophrynus dorsalis | reverse complement strand
ATGTCTTACGGGGTATTTTTAATTGCATTTAGGATTTATTTTTTATTAACTGCCTGCCATTCCCAGTAAATAACCCCCCCAAAAAAACATTCCCTGTTCAACTGATTCTTTTCCTACACCCCACCAACACAGGCACCCTCATGCCCCTATTATACTATGACTTTGAGAAATAAATTAATATTTGCTATGTGTTGTGTATAAATGTAATGTTCCCATTTATTTCAATGAGCTAAGCAAAAAAATGGGAAAATTGGCACTTTTCACAGGAAATTATTTGCAAGACGGAAAGTGCTATTATTCACTGATTTCTGTTTGAGGTGAAAATTTTCACCCATCCCTAGTTGTTAGAATAGATATTTTTCCTTTGAGAGCAGGAACTGTGCCTCTCATCAACAACTGCAATGTGCACAGTGTGTGTGATGAAAAGGGAAAGGACTTGGAACAATGGGCACATCTGGACTCACATCAAACACTTGGCATAACTTTAACCAAACACCATGATGCTTAGGGTCCCAATGTGAAATGATCCAACCAGAAATCAGGTGCTGCTGCTGTCACACTCAGGCACAACGCTCATTGTCCACTCCCCGCTAGGTACACATGACAACTTACAGACAGTTTAATAATAATAATGAACCCCCTCTGCCACCAGTTTATCATATTCTGAGGGATGGAATCTCCTCAGATGCCCCTTGATGCCCTGCTTACAATTCTCCTCCACCACACTGTCATGTTTGGTCAGTGCACCACAGAGTGTTCAATAGGTGGACACAATCTGCCACATCCTGACATCTACTGAATGGATATCAACCGATGGGGGGATATAAAGATGAACGAGGTGGATCACCAGGAGATGTAGTTACCCTAGAGCAAGAAGGTGATGGCGAGCCAATCGGTTTGCTCGCCATCGAACTTTCAGGCTCTGTCTGGATATCTCTAATCTTCCTACTCTTAGATTTCCACCTCTCCTCTTGTTGTCTTTAAAGTGAGTAAAGGGGTACAGCAACAGTGGTGCCCAATTTCTTTGGTGGGTGTTTGGCTTTAACATGTTCCACATAAATGTCATGGTGTCTGTTAGTGTTGAGCGAGCATGCTCGGCCGATGCTCGGATCGGCTCGAGCATTGCTCTGCTCGGCACATGGCGGTACTCGTACGAGTACCGCATGTGCTCGCCCGCCATGTTCGGGTCTCCTCCCCGCACGTTTTGCGGCTGCTGCGCAGCCAATAAACGTGCAGGGAGGCTCTGACATCGGTGTAATGCCAGCAGCCATGTTGGCTGCTGGCATTACACTGATTGGCTGGCCAGAACCCGTGGTCGGGTGCTGTATAGCACCTGACCAGCGAGTTCGGCTCAGTCTTAGCCAGGGAGAGCTGAGGATAGGAAGGGAAAGTCAGTGTAGGGAGGAAAAAAACCAAAATTGTGAAAAAAAAGAACCAAAAGTCCTTTTTAGGACTACTGTGTGTGGGGGCAGCAGGTTATTTTGTGTGGGGGGAAAAAAACAAACAAAAAAAAAATATATATTCTGTTTAGTGTGCAAAGTTGCAGATTAGAGCACATTCTGTTTAGTGTGCACAGTTGCAGATTAGAGCACATTCTGTTTAGTGTGCAAAGTTGCAGATTAGAGCACATTCTGTTTAGTGTGCAAAGTTGCAGATTAGAGCACATTCTGTTTAGTGTGCAAAGTTGCAGATTAGAGCACATTCTGTTAAGTCTTCAAACTAAAATATCAAAGTCAAATATTCCATTCAGTGTGCGTCGCCGCAGTTTAGCAGCACATTCTGTGTACTGTGCAGAGTTGCAGAATAGGAAGAAATACTGTTAAGTCTTCAAACTAAAATATCAAAGTCACATATTCCATTCAGTGTGCTTCGCCGCAGTTTAGCAGCACATTCTGTGTACTCTGCACAGTTGCAGAATAGGAAGAAATACTGTTAAGTCTTCAAACTAAAATATCAAAGTCACATATTCCATTCAGTGTGCTTCGCCGCAGTGTAGCAGCACATTCTGTGTACTGTGCAGAGTTGCAGAATAGGAAGAAATACTGTTAAGTCTTCAAACTAAAATATCAAAGTCACATATTCCATTCAGTGTGCTTCGTCGCAGTTTAGCAGCCTATTCTGTGTACTCTGCACAGTTGCAGAATAGGAAGAAATACTGTTAAGTTTTCAAACTCAAATATTAAAGTCACATATTCCATTCAGTGTGTGTCACCGCCGTTTAGCAGCCTATTCTGTGTACTCTGCACAGTTGCAGAATAGGAAGAAATACTGTTAAGTTTTCAAACTCAAATATTAAAGTCACATATTCCATTCAGTGTGTGTCACCGCCGTTTAGCAGCCTATTCTGTGTACTCTGCACAGTTGCAGAATAGGAAGAAATACTGTTAAGTTTTCAAACTCAAATATTAAAGTCACATATTCCATTCAGTGTGTGTCACCGCCGTTTAGCAGCCTATTCTGTGTACTCTGCACAGTTGCAGAATAGGAAGAAATACTGTTAAGTTTTCAAACTCAAATATTAAAGTCACATATTCCATTCAGTGTGTGTCACCGCCGTTTAGCAGCCTATTCTGTGTACTCTGCACAGTTGCAGAATAGGAAGAAATACTGTTAAGTTTTCAAACTCAAATATTAAAGTCACATATTCCATTCAGTGTGTGTCACCGCCGTTTAGCAGCCTATTCTGTGTACTCTGCACAGTTACAGAATAGGAAGAAATACTGTTAAGTTTTCAAACTCAAATATTAAAGTCACATATTCCATTCAGTGTGTGTCACCGCCGTTTAGCAGCCTATTCTGTGTACTCTGCACAGTTGCAGAATAGGAAGAAATACTGTTAAGTTTTCAAACTCAAATATTAAAGTCACATATTCCATTCAGTGTGTGTCACCGCCGTTTAGCAGCCTATTCTGTGTACTCTGCACAGTTGCAGAATAGGAAGAAATACTGTTAAGTTTTCAAACTCAAATATTAAAGTCACATATTCCATTCAGTGTGTGTCACCGCCGTTTAGCAGCCTATTCTGTGTACTCTGCACAGTTGCAGAATAGGAAGAAATACTGTTAAGTTTTCAAACTCAAATATTAAAGTCACATATTCCATTCAGTGTGTGTCACCGCCGTTTAGCAGCCTATTCTGTGTACTCTGCACAGTTGCAGAATAGGAAGAAATACTGTTAAGTTTTCAAACTCAAATATTAAAGTCACATATTCCGTGTAAGATGAAGAAGGCAGGTAAAAAGGGACGGGGAAGTGGACGTGATCCTGATAGTTCAGGGCGCGGGTCAGGACGCGGAGAAACTGTGCCTGGTGCCAGAGCACAAGAAAGAAAGACATCCACCATACCTAGCTTCATGTCTCATTTCACAGGGCATCGCAGGACATCACTCTCGAGGTCCGACCACTGCGAACAGGTGGTCGGTTGGATGTCAGCTGATACTGCTTCCAGTCGGTTAAGCACCACCCTGTCTTCCACCAAGTCCACTCTCAGTAGCCAAGAGTCTGGTGAACATAATCCTCACTCTGATCATCCTTCCTCCCACCATACACGGTCTGGTCAAAGAAGTGATCCCACACTGGGATATAGTGAGGAGCTCGTCTCATCACCAATCCTTCATTTGACCCTCTCTCCAAGCACGCTTGCAGAGGAACATGACATCTTGTGCCCTGATTCACAACCTCTAGAGGGTACCCAATCACAAGAAGATGACAGATGTGAACGGCATTTAAGGTCAAAGGAAGTAGTGGATGATGATGATGATGATGATGAGACACAGTTGCCATTAAATCAACCACTATTTCCGTCTCAAGACCTTGTTGAGGAGAATGTTATACAGTTGTCAATGACTGAGTATGTGGTGGGATCAAGACATGAGGAGGATGATCAGAGTGAGGAAGTGGAGGAGGACTTGGTGGACGATGAGGTGACTGACCCCACCTGGGAAGGTGTAGAGCCGAGCGATGACAGCAGTCCTGAGGGTCAGCCATCTGCAGCACCGCAACAGGCTGCAAGAGGCAGTGGTGTGGCTACAGAAAGAAGGCGGACCGCACCAAACCGGCCCGCAAATGTTCCACGGAGCACCCCCTTGCGTAAATCTACCTTGCCAAAGGGTAGGTGTTCCGCGGTATGGCGTTTTTTTAAGGAAAGTGCGGACGATAAAAGAATTGTAGTTTGCAACCTGTGCCACACCAGAATGAGCCGAGGCATGAACACTAGAAACCTCACCACCACCAGCATGATCCGACACATGGCATCCAAGCACCGTAATAAGTGGGAGGAACGCCTGGATCGCCCATCTGTGTCTGCAGGCCACACCACTGCCTCCTCTTCCCCTGTTTTCAGTGCCGGCCAATCGCCTGTCGAAGGCGCAGGCCCGCATACCTCCCGCCCTGCACCTGTAGCATCTGAAGCACCATCAGCGACCACATCCACTTCCCTGTCCCAGCACAGCGTCCAAATGTCGTTACCCCAGGCATTTGAGCGCAAGCGAAAATACCCAGCCACCCACCCACAGGCCATAGCACTAACCTCACACCTTTCCAAATTACTGGCCATCGAAATGCTGCCATTTAGGCTTGTGGACACTGAGTCCTTCCGCAGCCTGATGGCAGCAGCTGTCCCTCGGTACGCGGTCCCCAGCCGCCACTACTTTTCCCGGTGTGCCCTCCCCGCATTACACCACCCTGTGTCCGGTAACATCACCCGTGCCCTGACCAACGCAGTTACTGGGAAGGTCCACTTAACGACTGACACATGGACAAGTGCTTGTGGCCAGGGACGCTACATTTCCCTGACGGCACACTGGGTGAATGTCGTGGAGGCTGGGAGCGACTCGGACCCTGGGATGGCACGGGTGCTACCCACGCCGAGGATTGCGGGCCCTACCTCCATCAGGGTTTCCGCCAGCACCTACGTTATTGGCTCCTCCTCCTCCGTTTCCACCTCCGAATTCTCTACACGCAGCGCCACTCCCCCATCAGCCAGTAGCTGGAAGCAGTGTAGCACTGCAGTGGGGAAGCGTCAACAGGCCGTGCTGAAGCTGATCTGCCTTGGGGACAAACAGCACACGGCCTCAGAGCTGTTGCAGGGGATTAGTCACCAGACCGAGCAGTGGCTCTCGCCACTCAACCTGCAACCAGGCATGGTTGTGTGTGATAATGGGCGTAACTTGGTGGCGGCTTTGGAGCTCGGCAAGCTCACACACGTACCATGCCTAGCGCATGTATTTAATTTAGTGGTTCAGCGATTTCTAAAAACCTACCCCAATGTGCATGATCTCTTGACCAAGGTGCGCCGCGTGTGTGCACATTTCCGTAAGTCATCTACAGCTTCGGCCGGCCTGTTGAAGCTGCAGCAGCGCTTACAATTGCCAGCTCACCGGCTGCTGTGTGACGTGAGCACGCGCTTGAACTCCACCTTCCACATGTTGGCCCGGCTTTGTGAGCAGCAGAGGGCAGTAGTGGAGTACCAGCTGTTACACGGTCGTCGCCTCTCCGTTCAACTTCCTGTAATCAGAAGTGAGGAGTGGGAATGGATGTCAGACCTCTGCGAGGTTTTACGCAATTTTGAGAAATCGACACAGATGGTGAGCGGCGATAACGCTATTATCAGTGTAACCATCCCACTTCTGTGTCTACTGAAACGCTCGCTGCTCACAATTAAAACCGACGCTTTGCATGTGGAAGAGGTGGAAATGGGGGAGGAAGAGCTTACACAAGGTGATAGCCAGAGCACCCTCACTTCGTCTTCTCAGCGACAATTGGAGGAGGCGGAGGAGGAGGAGGAGGAGGAGGAGGAGGAAGACACGGTTGCCTCCGCTACAGAGGGTAGCCATGGAACTTTAGTTCCATCTCTTCAGCGTGGGTGGGCAGAAGAGGAGGAAGAGGATGAGGAGATTGAGAGTCATCCTCCTGGTGAGGACAGCGAAATCTTGACTGTTGGTACTCTGGCACACATGGCTGACTTTATGTTAGGCTGCCTTTCCCGTGACCCACGCGTTGTACGCATTTTAGACAACACGGATTACTGGGTGTTCACCCTTCTGGACCCCCGCTACAAAGAGAATTTCTCATCTCTCATTCCTCCGGTGGAGAGGACAAGCAAAATGGTGCAATACCAGAAGGTTCTTGTTGAAAAATTGCTCCAAAATTTTCCATCTGACACCGCTGGCGGCAGAGTACGTGCTACCTTGGCCAACCGAGAAGGGGAGAAAAGGGGAGCACACAGCAGTTCCGACAAAGGCAGGGCAACACTCTCCAAGGCGTGGGACACCTTCATGACACCCCGCCAGCACCCTCACCCTGATGCGCAGCCTAGTGTCACAAGGAGGGAAAAGTTTTGGAAGATGGTGAAGGAGTACGTAGCAGACCGTGTCAGCGTCCTCAATGATCCCTCTGTGCCTTACAACTACTGGGTGTCCAAGCTGGACACGTGGTATGAACTGGCACTCTACGCCTTGGAGGTGCTGGCCTGCCCTGCCGCCAGCGTTCTGTCTGAGCGGGTATTTAGTGCTGCTGGTGGCATCATAACAGATAAGCGTATGCGCCTTTCCACCGACAATGCTGATAGGTTGACACTTATAAAAATGAACAAGGCCTGGATTTCCCCTGACTTCTCCACTCCACTGGAGGAAAGCCCCGGGGGAACATAAAGTGACTTTATATATGTTATTTACAATGATGGGAATACTCTGTATTCCCATTCACCCCTTCCACCCAAAAAACGGGTATATGGTTGACTCTTAATCTTCTCATCCTCCTCCTCCTCTTCCATATGCCCTGTGCTATAATTTTTATATAGGGCCAGCTCACCAGCGGGCCCTGTGATATAATTTTTATATAGGGCCAGCTCACCAGCGGGCCCTGTTTGACAACTTTTGGTATAGGTCAGCTCACCAGCGGGCCTTCTTATATAATGTTTTATTGGGTCAGCTCTCTAGCGGGCCCTCTCATATAATGTTTTATAGCGTCAGCTCACTAGCGGGCCTTCGCATATAATGTTTAGGATGGTCAGCTCTGCAGCAGACCCTCACCCATAATGTTTTAGATGGTCAGCTCAGCGCACGTTTCCCTCTTAATCATGGCCTCAGTTCAATAAAATCAAGGAAATTTTTGGGAGAATTTGCCTCTGCGCACGTTTCCCTCTTAATCATGGCCTCACTTCAGAAAATCAAGGAAATTTTTGGGATAATTTACCTCTGCGCACGTTTCCCTCTTAATCATGGCCTCACTTCAGAAAATCAAGGAAATTTTTGGGAGAATTTGCAGATGATATACAAGTAAACATACAGCAAATATTGTTTGGTAAAAATTTTTCGCCTAAAGTCGTTTTTATTTTCCTTTTTGTGTGTTTTATGGTCAGTCTGTAAAAATGGCGTACTACGGGCGAAAGATCGTTCCCAGCAGCGATGTTGGAGTCCAAGATGCATCCAGACATCCTCCCTATGCTGTCCCTGAACTATTTCTGTGGTGTTTCAATCCTTTTCTGCCCTTTTCCTATGGACCAGGCACCCTCCCCTCATCAGAGCAGAGGGTGCCTGGTGTAATGCTCGAGTCCTCCCATTGACTTCAATGGGGCTCGGGTGCTCGGCCAAGCACTCGAGCCTCAGGGGGTGCTCGGTCAGAGCACCCGAACACCCGAGCATTGGGGTGCTCGCTCATCACTAGTGTCTGTGCTTCATGTGTGTGATCAAGGAGATTGTGCCAAGATGTGTTCCCTCCTTTCCCCTTTTCACTGACTTGTCACAAATTGTTCACAGTGCCATTGGTGATGACTGCACTGTGCCTGCCTCAAGAGAAAAATAGACCCACATCCAGGACCTCAGTGGGGAGGGGAAAGGTGGAGAATGATGACCTATTTGTTCTCCTCCTCGACATTCCCCTTCACTAGTCCTGTATCACTTGTCCCCATTACCACTGTGGCAAACTAGCCTTTTCCTCAGCATCCTGCTGCCTTTGCAATTTCATCAGCAGCAGAAATTAGAGCAGTAGCAAACTCCACAAATTCCAAAAGTTCACTGCTGGTGGGGTTGATGATGCCCATCAACATCCCTGTCTCCCATTCCTTCTCAGTTTGGACTAAAAAGTCCATTAATAGCTCTTCTACACCAGCTGGGCCACCATCATCATCACCACCACCACCAGTCCCACCTTACTGCTGCTGCTGCTGTATTACAGATGTCTCAACGGTTGGAGGAGGTGATGAGAAGTGTGACAGTGATCCCCTATGGTCACACTTGCCATCTCTTGTAGACCTTAAGAAGGCAGACTGACAGCACAAGCAGCAGGCATAGGCAGCTGATCTGTGCTTCTGGTGGTATTATTGCTGCTAGGCAACAATTCTGCCTTCTTCAGGATCATGTTCCACCTGGACAATGGCGTGGGGTTAAGGGGATTCCCAGGTCCAGGGGAATTTTGTGGTCTCTCTTTACCACTAGTTTGGGCGGTCACCATTACTTCCCCTACCAGCTGCTTCACCATCACTGTTACTACTACTAACACCAATCAATTTCATTCCCTGAGTCTTCCTCCTCACTAGTAATATGATCGCCCCTCCATCACTCCTAACAATCTGAATCTGTACAAGCTTTTAATAAGTAGTACTAGTAGTGGGACTGCTTGAGGATGGCAAGTGTGACTTAGTGTCCCCTGCCATCACATGTGGCATCATCTCCTCCTCCCCACCCCTGAGAATTATAAGACACACTTGCAGCAGGTGCATTACTGGCAGCATGTGCAGTACTGCCAACAGGCCCAGGTAGCTAACCTGTCCTGCTCACACTACTAACCTCTCCTTCCTCCCATGAGACAAATTTCCCCTAGATCCCTAGGGGTTAAGTAGGGGAATGGCCATCATTGGGACTGGGGATCCAGGGCATCAAGGCCCTTTCATGTTGGTGGTGGTGGTCACTTCATCCTCTTCAGACTCCCTGGACACATAACGATCCTTCTATGATGATGATGATGATGATGTCAAGTAATAATAAAAATAAAGTACAACCTAAAATGTGGCAGAAGTGTATTATAGTGGTGGTGGTCTGGCTGGTATGGTGTGATTGTGTATGTATATAGTTTTTACCATTTTCATGTTTGCATCAAATTGTTATCTTCCTTCTCAGATTATTGACACACATTACTTTTCGGTCATAGAAGTGGTCCCAAGTGAGGTAGATGATGGCAATCCTTCTTCACATCCGTCCTCCACCTCCTCATCTGCTCAGATGTTAATATATTGAACTGGCTTTGTCTGTCATACTCCTCTGCAGCAGGAGCCATAGGTGTTATTTGGACTGAACTAACTGTTGGCACTGACAGCAGCACACTCTCTGACACATAAATAACTTCACTAATTCTTTTTTCTGCTTTAGAGCCCTGGGAACTTTTTAAAGTGCTTCTGTTGCTGCTAGTTGTGGCACCTTTGGCCTGCTGATAGTGTGTCTCCCAGTCAGACCTGTGGTTGTGCTTCAGGTGGGATCTCATAGAAGAGGTGTCTAGGTGTGAGCCTGCTTTCCCCCTGCTCATGTGCTTTTTGCACAGACAACAGATTTCCACATGCTTAGCTTGAGGATCCTGAGTGAGTGACTTCATGGAATGAGGGGTTCCTGAGGTGGTGCTGCTACTACTACTAGTGGGGCTAGATGTTGATACAATGCTACTGCCACTACTACTAGGTACCAAAAGTGCAGCACTTACAGCAGCAGCAGCAGAGGTACTCTTCATGTCTAACATTGTGGATGTTAATAACTTGTGTTGCTGTTTCTGCTGCTGGGTACTCAAAACAGGTGTGTGTGACTGAGTGGGACTTGGACTTTGAAGAGGCAATGATCCTGATGATGACTGATCGGGTGACTGTGTGATATCTGTATTTGTCCAAGGTCAGACTTTCCAGCGATTTTCTCAAACAGTTTATAGGCGGGCACAGTGCTCCTTTTCAGTGGTGGAAGATTCAACCTTTGCCTTTCTGCTAACTTTATTGCCCTGTCATCATCCTCACTGTCAACTTCATCTGTATCTGAACAAGAGAAGGATGCTGGAGGGATATATTCTAGATCTGCATCATCATCAGTCATCATTAGGTCATCCTAAGCAGCATCAACATCACCTGACAGCTCTTGCCACTACCCTTATATTCCTCTAAGGTTTTAGACGTCTCAAACAATTTATTTTTACATTTACTGTAACAAAGTTTGCTACTACTTTGAGGACGGATGTTTTGGTGCTTGTTTGTCTCATTATCTGATGCAGCAGGTGGTTCATCTGTTGCACCTTCCTCTATTATGCTATTGCCAGCATCATCAACACTTGAATGTGACTTGTTGTCATCTTCATTGTTCTTCTTATGTTCTTCTTTATTTCTACTGGTACTGGTGGTGCTGGACGTTTTGCTGGGACCTTGACAAACTGCATCCTCCTTTGGAGTAGATGGATCATCATCATTTATTGCACACGCAACCATTGCTGCAGTCAGTTTTTGAACTACTACTTTACTCTCACATCCCTGCAATGCTCCAACCTTCGCCCTCCACCTGCCCCTTGTGCGTTTGCTGGACATTACTCAACTACTCTGTGTGTTTTTACTCTACAGCACACAACACAACTGATGGAATATGTCTTGCCTTAGCCTAGTCAGCTGTCTGTCACTCTCACCTAATACAGAGAACAAATGTCCTTCCTAAAAGATTCCCTAAACTAAACTTCAATTCCCCTCTCTGTCTTCTCTAGTTCAAACAATATGCTGCTCTCTCCTCTCACAAACACAGAATGGCTGCTGTGAGAGTCTGACAGCCTTTTATATGGCTATAGAAAACTTTCCTGTGGTGGAGAAATAGAGAGAGAGAGAGAGAGAGAGAGAAAGAAGGTGGGGGATATATGACACCAGGCCCTTGTAGCCAAAAGCGCCTTTATAAAGGCAGTGTCGTTTTGTCTTGGGAGAGGGGTGAGTTCCTACCAGGAGGAGGTGCCATTGTTGCAGAGAGACCTGAACCTGTTCCCCAGGATAAGGCAGAGGGGTTAGTGCCTGCCCAGCAGAGACTTCGCAGCAGAGGGGACGATACCTGCTCCGCGGTGACCTGTTCCAGTGGGTAGAAGTGCGAGTCCATACCCAGGTCACTGCTCCCCATTGGGCTGGCTGCACCTGGAGGTCTTCCAATCCGGTTGACCGCTCCTCCTCTGTGTGGTGCAGCTAGATCCAGTGGCAAACGGCCCAGGTCTTTCCGGTGGTCCTCTGAGGCCGGTCTGGTGTAAATGACCTGGTAGGCGCCCCCCTAACGCTACAGGGGCGGGTGCCTGCCACGGGCGGCGGGCCGTCACATTGGTGGCAGCGGTGGGATCTCTGCACTACAGAGTCCAAACCACCACCAGGATTCACCTCCATCGGGAGGTTCAGAGGAGAGCACAGCCAGGCCCCGAGATGGAAGCCATATACAAGCAGCTGAGCATCGCATCGCTGAAGGAGCTGATCATCGCCTGAGGGTCTGATCATGGTCATCGCAGTAAGCCAGAGCTTGTTCTTCATCTGATCAGGATGGATGTGGAGGCTGGCATAGCTAAGGTCCCAGCTCCACAGCAAAGAACAGAAACCCCCTTTCAGCAGAGGATGAGGGAGAGACTGGCTTACTTAACCCCACCTGTCTCTGAGAGCGCCATCAGAGAGATAACGCAGCAGGTTTGGGCAGAGCTAGCCCGTGAAGGAGGCACAAGGTTCAATAGTAGATCTCTTCTTGATGCTGGGTCCTGGAGAAACAATGGAACAATAATGGATCTTAAAGTAACCCACCAGCTCCCCTGTGTAGTGATACGTGAACTGGTGAGTGGGAGTGAGCTCACCAGCAGCCCCATGAAGATGGCCCCTTTGTTAATGGACACTGCCCTGGAGAAGGAGCAATGTGTGCTCTCCAGGGGCATGGATGATACGGCCCTGAGGAATGGGACTGCGGTCTTCCTCAAGGCAGAGAATTGCCCTGCGGTTTGTGGCCTGAAAGAAGAGGACCCCAGCAGAATGGAGGAGTTTAGTGCTGCTGGCCCTCTTGTTGACCCTATGGACTGTGAACTGGTGGGTGGGAATGCGTTCCCCACCAGCCCCCCTGTGAACCCTGGCCTGGTGAGTAGGAGAAAGCTCACCAGGGCCTGGAAAACCCCTGCTGCTGTGGATGAGACGCAGGTCCCCACCAGCAGCTCCTGTCCGTTCCTTGTGGATGTCGCCCTGGAGAAAGAGGAATGTGTGCTCTCCAGGGCCACAGATATGTCTGCCATGGGAAGTGGGACCGCAGTCCTTCCCACTGGCCACGTGGACTTTGAACTGGTGAGGGAGGAGACATGCCTTACCAGCAACCCTGCAACTTTTCCTGTGAACCCCATACTGGTGAGTAGGAGAGAGCTCCCCAGTCCCCCTGTGACCCCTGGCCTGGTGAGTGGGAGCGAGCTCACCATGCCCTGTGAAACCCCGGCTGTAATGAGTGGGACAACAGCCCTCATCAGCAGTCCAAAGCCTGTTGCCCCTTTTCCTGATACCCCAGCCTTGGTGAGTGGGACCACGGTCCTCACCAGGGATGCCCTTGTTGCCCATGAATCTTTTGATCCCAGCCTGGTGGGTGGGAATTCATTCTCCACCAGGCCAACTGTTGATCCAGCCAAAGGGAGTGGGACCACTGTCCTCCCTAAGGAAGTTGGGAGTTGCCCCAGTTTTGCCAGCAGCCCAATGCCTGTTTGTCCTGGATTGGTGAGTGGGAGTGCGCTCCTCACCGGTCCTCTAGATGTCTCTACCCTGAGCAAAACAGTCCACAGTGTTGTCAATAGCCCCTTAGATGCCCCTGCCAAACAAGTTCCCAGTGGTTCTAACAGTTCTCTAAGTGTTGCTGCAATTCAGGAGAGTGAGAACAACATCCTCTCCTGCTCCTGGGGGCTGCTTGCCCCACAAAAAGGGGGAGATGTGCCCCTTTCCCCACACTTTGATCCCCAGGCCATTGAGAACACAAAAATCCAGTTACCACAAACAGATCCCCCCTATAGACTGGCTCTGGACCCTGAGCCGCTGGCCCCAGATCCAGGAAAGGTTGGGGAGGGGGGAGAGAGATATATGACACCCGGCCCTTATAGCCAAAAGCACCTTTATAAAGGCGGTGTCGTTTTATCTCGGGAGAGGGGTGAGTTCCTGCCAGGAGGAGGCGCCATCGCTGCAGAGGGACCTGAACCTGTTCCCCAGGATAAGGCAGAGGGGTTAGTGCCTGCCCAGCAGAGACTTTGCAGCAGAGGGGACGATACCTGCTCCGTGGTCACCTGTTCCAGTGGGTAGAAGTGCGAGTCCTTACCCAGGTCACTACTCCCCATTGGGCTGGCTGCACCTGGAGGTCTTCCAATCCGGTTGACCGCTCCTCCTCTGTGTGGTGCAGCTAGATCCAGTGGCAAATGACCCAGGTCTGTCCGGTGGTCCTCTGAGGCCGGTCTGGTGTAAATGACCTGGTAGGCGCTCCCCTAACTCTACAGGGGCGGGTGCCTGCCGCGGGCGGCGGGCCGTCACACCCCAGTCCTAACATGTAATCTGGAATTTCCAAGGCACCTGGCCCTAACATGTAATCTGAAATATCCAAGGTACCCTGCACTAACAATTAATCTGAAATTTCCAAGGCACTCGGTCCTAACAAGTAATCTGGAATTTCCAAGGCACTCGGCCCTAAAAAGTAATCTGGGATTTCCAAGTCACCTCAGTCCTAACATGTAATCTGGACTTTCCAAAGCACTCGGACCTAACAAGTAATCAGAGATTTCCAAGGCACCTCAGTCCTAACATGTAATATGGAATTTCCAAGGCACCAGGTCCTAACAAGTAATTTGGAATTTACAAGGCACCCGACCCTAACATGTTATCTGGAATTTCCAAGGCAACCTGTCCTAACAAGTAATATGGAATTTCAAAGGCACCCGGCACTAACCAGTAATCTGTAATTTTCATGGCACCCGGTGCTAACAAGTATTCTGGAATTTCCAAGCCACTCAGCCATAACAAGTAATCTGGGATTTCCAAGGCACCCGAGCCCTAACATGTAATCTGGAATTTTCAAGGCACCCGGCCCTAACAAATAATCTGGAATGTCCAAGGCACCCGGTCCTAACAAATAATCTGGAATTTCCAAGGCACCCATCCCTAACCAGTAATCTGGAATTTCCAAGGCACCCAGTCATAACATATAATCTGGAATTTCCAAGGCACCTCAGTCCTAACATGTAAAATGGAATTTCCAAGGCATCCCGGCCCTAACATGTAATCTGGAATTTCCAAGGCACCCGGCCCTAACATGTAATCTGGAATTTCCAAGGCACCCGGCCCTAACGAGCAATCTGGAATTTCCAAGGCATCCCGGACCTAACAAGTAATCTTGAATTTCCAAGGCACCCGGCCCTAACCAGTAATCTGGAATTTCCAAGACACCCGGTCCTAAAAAGTATTCTGGAATTTCCAAGGCACTCGGCCCTAACATGTAAACTGAAATGTCCAAGGCACCCGACCCTAACCAGTAATCTGGAATTTCCAAAGCACCTGGTCCTAACAAGTAATCTTGAATTTCCAAGGCACCCGGCCCTAACCAGTAATCTGGAATTTCCAAGGCACCCGGTCCTAAGAAGTATTCTGGAATTTCCAAGGCACTCGGCCCTAACATGTAAACTGAAATGTCCAAGGCACCCGACCCTAACCAGTAATCTGGAATTTCCAAAGCACCTGGTCCTAACAAGTAATCTTGAATTTCCAAGGCACCCGGCCCTAACCAGTAATCTGGAATTTCCAAGGCACCCGGTCCTAAGAAGTATTCTGGAATTTCCAAGGCACTCGGCCCTAACATGTAAACTGAAATGTCCAAGGCACCGGACCCTAACCAGTAATCTGGAATTTCCAAAGCACCTGGTCCTAACAAGTAATCTGTAATTTCCAAGGCACCAGGCCCTAACCAGTAATCTGGAATTTCCAAGGCACCCAACCCTAACAAGCAATGTGGAATTTCCAAGGCATCCCGGTCCTAACAAGTAATCTGGAATTTCCAAGGCATCTCAGTCCTAACATGTAATATGGAATTTCCAAGGCACCAGGTCCTAACAAGTAATCTGGAATTTCCAAGGCACCCGACCCTAACATGTTATCTGGAATTTCCAAAGCATCCCTCTCCTAACATGTAATCTGGAATTTCCAAGGCACCCAGTCCTAACAAGTAATATGGAATTTCAAAGGCAACCGGCCCTAACCAGTAATCTGTAATTTTCAAGGCACCTGGTCTTAACAAGTATTCTGGAATTTCCAAGCCACTCAGCCGTAACAAGTAATCTGGGATTTCGAAGGCACCCTAGTACTAACATTTAACCTGGAATTTCCAAGGCACCTGGCCCTAACACGTAATCTGAAATATCCAAGGTACCCTACACTAACAATTAATCTGAAATGTCCAAGGCACCCGGTCCTAACAACTAATCTGGAATTTCCAAGGCACTCGGCCCTAAAAAGTAATCTGGGATTTCCAAGTCACCTCAGTCCTAACATGTAATCTGGACTTTCCAAAGCACTCGGCCCTAACAAGTAATCAGAGATTTCCAAGGCACCCAGTCCTAACATGTAATCTGGAATTTCCAAGGCACCAGGTCCTAAAAAGTAATCTGGAATTTCCAAGGCACCCGACCCTAACATGTTATCTGGAATTTCCAAGGCAACCTGTCCTAACAAGTAATATGGAATTTCAAAGGCACCCGGCACTAACCAGTAATCTGTAATTTTCAAGGCACCCGGTGCTAACAAGTATTCTGGAATTTCCACCCACTCAACCATAACAAGTAATCTGGGATTTCCAAGGCACCCCAGTCCTAACATGTAATCTGGAATTTTCAAGGCACCCGGCTCTAACAAATAATCTGGAATGTCCAAGGCACCCGGTCCTAACAAATAATCTGGAATTTCCAAGGCACCCAGCCATAACATATAATCTGGAATTTCCAAGGCACCCGGTCCTAACATGTAAAATGGAATTTCCAAGGCATCCCGGCCCTAACATGTAATCAGGAATTTCCAAGGCATCACGGCCCTAACATGTAAAATGGAATTTCCAAGGCACCCGGTCCTAAGAAGTATTCTGGAATTTCCAAGGCACTCGGCCCTAACATGTAAACTGAAATGTCCAAGGCACCCGACCCTAACCAGTAATCTGGAATTTCCAAAGCACCTGGTCCTAACAAGTAATCTGTAATTTCCAAGGCACCCGACCCTAACAAGCAATATGGAATTTCCAAGGCATCCCGGTCCTAACAAGTAATCTGGAATTTCCAAGGCATCTCAGTCCTAACATGTAATATGGAATTTCCAAGGCACCAGGTCCTAACATGTAATCTGGAATTTCCAATGCACCCGACCCTAACATGTTATCTGGAATTTCCAAAGCATCCCTTTCCTAACATGTAATCTGGAATTTCCAAGGCACCCACTCCTAACAAATAATATGGAATTTCAAAGGCACCCGGCACTAACCAGTAATCTGTCATTTTCAAGGCACCCAGTCCTTACAAGTAATCTGGAATTTCCAAGGCACCCGGTCCTAACAAGTGATCTGGAATTTCCAAGGCACCCAGTCCTAACAAGTAATATGGAATTTCAAAGGCACCCGGCACTAACCAGTAATCTGTCATTTTCAAGGCACCCTGTCCTTACAAGTATTCTGGAATTTCCAAGCCACTCAGCCATAACAAGTAATCTCAGATTTCCAAGGAACCCCAGTCCTAACATGTAATCTGGAATTTCCAAGGCACCTGGCCCTAACATGTAATCTAAAAGGTACAAGGCACCCAACCCTAACCAGTATTTCCAAGGCACCCCGTTCTAACAAGTAATCTGAAATTTCCAAGGCACCCGGTCCGAACAAGTAATCTGGAAATTCCAAGGCACCCGACCCTAACAAGCAATATGGAATTTCCAAGGCATCCCGGTCCTAACAAGTAATCTGGAATTTCCAAGGCATCTCAGTCCTAACATGTAATATGGAATTTCCAAGGCACCAGGTCCTAACATGTAATCTGGAATTTCCAAGGCACCCGACCCTAACATGTTATCTGGAATTTCCAAAGCATCCCTCTCCTAACATGTAATCTGGAATTTCCAAGGCACCCACTCCTAACAAATAATATGGAATTTCAAAGGCAACCGGCCCTAACCAGTAATCTGTAATTTTCAAGGCACCCAGTCCTTACAAGTAATCTGGAATTTCCAAGGCACCCGGTCCTAACAAGTGATCTGGAATTTCCAAGGCACCCAGTCCTAACAAGTAATATGGAATTTCAAAGGCACCCGGCACTAACCAGTAATCTGTCATTTTCAAGGCACCCAGTCCTTACAAGTATTCTGGAATTTCCAAGCCACTCAGCCATAACAAGTAATCTCAGATTTCCAAGGCACCCCAGTCCTAACATGTAATCTGGAATTTCCAAGGCACCTGGCCCTAACATGTAATCTAAAAGGTACAAGGCACCCAGCCATAACCAGTATTTCCAAGGCACCCCGTTCTAACAAGTAATCTGAAATTTCCAAGGCACCCGGTCCGAACAAGTAATCTGGAAATTCCAAGGCACTCAGCCCTAACAAGTAATCTGGGATTTTTAAGGCACCTCAGTCCTAACATGTAATATGGAATTTCCAAGGCACCAGGTTCTCATCAGTAATCTGGAACTTCCAAGACACCAGGTCCTAACAAGTCATCTGGAATTTCAAAGGCACCCCAGTCATAACAGGTAATCTGGAATTTCCAAGGCACTCAGTCCTAACAAGTAATCTGGAGTTTCCAAGGCACCCCAACCCTAACAGGTAATCTGGGATTTCCAAGGCACCCAGTTCTAACATGTAATCTGGAATATCCAAGGCACCAGGCCCTAACCAGTAATCTGGAATTTCCAAGGCACCCAGTTCTAACATGTAATCTGGAATATCCAAGGCACCCGGCTCTAACAAGTATTCTGGAATTTCCAAGGCACCTGGACCTAACAAGTAATCTGGACTTTCCAAGGTACCCAGTCCTTATAAATAATCTGGATTTTCCAAGGCACCCGGTCCTAACATGTAGTCTGGAATTTCCAAGGAACCAGGCATTTACCAGTAATCTGGAATTTCCAAGGCACCTGGTCCTAACAGGTAATCTGGAATTTCCAAGGCACTCAGTCCTAACAAATAATCTGGAGTTTCCAAGGCACCCGGTCCTAACAAGTAATCTGGACTTTCCAAGGCATCTGGTTGACACCCCACTAATGTATAGGTGATTTTTCACAGGTTTAATGAAAGGAGCAATACATGAATGTATAGTTATTATTAGATCTCACAGTGACAATGATAATAAGGAGCATATTGTGCACAATTATGTCCATAAATAGACATTAGAATATAAACTTTATCATTTTTCTTCCTGGGAAAGGTGTGGCACCCTGAGCTGGGGCTCATAGCACATTAAAGGGCCACGGCACCTTGTTTAAAAACCACTGCTTTACAGACCATAGGGGTGTGAAACAGAGTAAAACATTGGCCATTTTACCTAAACACCTCTAACCTCCCATCCACATTTGCATACACATACATACATACATATACACACACACATATATATACATACATATACACATACATACATACATAAAATATATACATATAATAACACAAACATTCACAAACACTCACAGACACACGCACACAAATATATACACATTTACACACAAACATACATACATATGCACACGCACACATATACATACATACATACATACACATACATACATACATATAAAAATACATATATATAAAAACACACACATTCACAAACACACACAGACACACACACAAATATATACACATATACACGCACACACACTTGTGTATACACAAACACACACATATACCCATATATACACATATACACACACACACACACTTTTCTACACACACACGCACACATATGCACACATACATACATTTATATACACACACACTCTTGTGTATACACATACACACACAGATTTACACATTTTCAGACACAAAGGTTCAAAACTAAATGACCTACCAGAAAGGTGTATAATTAAATGTGTATTTAATGTACAAAGTTACCTCTACAGACAGAGGGAGATAAAGAGGACAGACACCAATCCAAATCAATAGCCCACAATCTGGTAAATAAACCATACATTGTCTGATTAACACCAAGTAGGAAATATAACCCAGGATAATATAGTTTGCCCTCCTCTGCTGGAAGGCAGATCCCAGGATGAACAGAAGGCAATGAAGCTACTTGTCTGCACTGTTGGTCTTCTCTATAAACCTGACCACATCTCTCCATACACGCGCTGCTCACTGCAGGACATCACTTCTTGAGGAATTCAGGATCAGCCAGTTAATCTAGTGGAACAGTGTGAATATAAAAATCTTATCACTAATTTGGTCAAATGAAAATTGAAATTCTTAAAGGTACAGTAACTTTTTTAAGATTAAATAAATACATTTGTTAAAGGACTTTCCCTTTAATTGCAACAATGTTAAATATAACACCCAGTGCTCAGAGATTTATCATTCAGATGCTTCTGCAGTTCAAGTTGTTCAAAATGATATATCTAGAAATGCCATAATAACATAATTAGCTTTAATAAAATACTTAGCGGAGAGTTTTCTGTCTCTGCTGCTCTGTGCGGCTGTGGAGTTGGCGGCAGTGGAGACAGTACTATGTGGCACAGCCCCCCGAATCCTGGCCCTCATGGGCCGATGCCCATTACACACTGATGGAATGTGAACAGAGACTGCCTTTATATATGGGCGGTCTTCATTCAAATTCCTTCACAGCCATTGGCTGTGGTGTTCTTATGCACATCCCAGCCAATCAGTTTAAAACACAGCCGTTCGAAGCTGACTGGCTGGGATGTGCTTAAGCACATCACAACCTACGGCTGTGAGGGAATTGGAACAGACACTGCCCATATATATAGGCAGTCTCTGTTCAAATTCCCTCAGTGTGTAATAGGCATCGGCCCCTGAGGGAAAGGATGACAGGGCTGTGCCACATAGTACTGTCTCTGCTGCCTCCGTCTCCGTGGCTGCACACAGTGGCGGAGACAGACAAGTCTGAGCTAAGTCTTTTATTAAAGCTAATTATGTTGTTATGGCATTTCTGTATATATTATTTGGAACAACCTGGATATCGCTGGATAACAGGAAGCATATTTGTATTTAGAATTGGACAGTAATACATGCTTTAGCCCTTTTGAGCCCCAGAGAGGAAAGCAACACATTGCTTTGCACTCAAGGGGTTAAACTGTGTATTAGTGTGCCGGATATTTCAGCATTGTACTCATTCATCTTTTATTTTTTATTTACAGATACAAGAAAAAAGAAAGAAGAGAAGATACAAGAAAGAAGAATGAAGAGAAGATACAAGAAAGAAGAGAAGGACAGAAGAGGACCAGGAAGCTGAGGACTGCTCTGGACATCACGATTAATGGTAAGTGTTACTTGTAATGGGGTGTTGTTTTGTTACTTAGCTGGGTTAACTCTATGAAAGCCGGCGGGGTGATTATACCCCGCTGGCACTCATAGGGTTATTTCTACTAACATTAAACACACTTTTTAGGCATTTTGGATGAATTGATGTGGGGCTTAGGGTTTTTTAACTTTTTTTTCCCTTCAGTTTCTGCATCTGCTGTTTGAAGTTGCGACAAGGGTCTCAAGTAAAAAAACACTGGGTCTTAACTTTCCTGAGATAAATTGAGTCCCTTATTGGATCCTCATGGCTAACGCAGACATTTGAATTTCAAATTATGGTGTTTTCATTATTTACTCTGGGTGAAAATACCTCTTAACTTTATCACTGACGGCTTTTGTTTTTTGTGGGTAGTTGTTCACAGCACAGGCATTTGAATAGCTTACTGAGCTTGAAAAAATGCAGTTTGCAGAAAAAACAGCCATCGCCAACATTTGGAGTACAACTTGTCATTGAGGAATCATTAAGGGACCCTGGTTAAGAAGCCAGAACCTGAATGTTATTCCTTCTGAGCAGGTTTAGAAGAGGCAGTATAGTGCTCGGAGGGGTCTTACGTGCAGAGGCACTGAACATTAAGATCTCCCTTTCAATACTGTTTCCACTTGCAGGAAATGAGTCATGAAGATTTGTAGTAAATGTGATTTTATTCTGAATACATTTGGTTTTCTTTCTCCGCTCCTGGTTATGTCCTGTGGTTCCATGTGGAAATCTGAAGTTTTAACTGAAGTGGATCTGTCATTTTGTAACAAATAAGTGATGTTGAAATACATTTCAGGACCAATTATATTTATGTGAGCCATATTTTATTTTAAATACTAATTGATGAGATATTTAGCTTTGTCAGTTAGATCTACAGGGCATGCCTAGCAGATTCAACATTCAATACTGCTCTGTATTGGCAATTATCTCTGGTCCTGAGCACCCTGGAGAGGAGGAGCCTGTCTGGAGCTTCACTAGGACCACTAGGGAGAAGGTGATCCCAAGGACGGGACCTGCAACAAGGAGAAAGAGAAACTGCATTGCTTCCCTAGGGCCACGTTGCATCAAGAGACAAGGGACAGGGTTCCTATAAGGGTCCTCAGTGCATTGCCTCCCCTCTAACCACAACCATTTCCCTAAGGGATTTAGCATGATAGTCCTTTCATAGGAAGTGACAAGTAGCAAGTGTAGGGTTCTCAAGAAAGTGGGGTGGTCAGAGGTATCTGTGACTGAGGGAAAAGAAGATTGCTAATGGTGTTAAACCTTATGTTTCCTGGTGTCCCAGCTGTGAGGTTATTATGCACCACACAGGGACAACGCCATGAAGAGAGTGACAATTAGGGATAACAGATGTTCTCCTGGAGTTACAGGGTCTAGATTTGACTAAGACATCTGTACTTGAAAGGATTCAATGCCAGTCTGATTCTGAAGGTGTCACATAAATAAACAGAAATGTGTCACCCACAGCTGCCCATCACCCAGTCAGTGTGGCACTGTACGATGGTTGGTGAATGTTATGATGAACAATTTGCAGTGCTCACTTACTGATTGGATGAGGGGCCGAGCATCTTTCTTTCCTCCTTGCACGTGATTTATATCTATAAGAAACCTTACACCGCATCTACCAAATATGAGTACAATCACATAGACATCTACTAGATCTCAGATACAAGTCTGAGGACCAAATCCTTGTCTACTTACTATTGAGTTTTTTGCAGCGCATTCCACATCTGGTAGTGCAGCAGCTAAATCTCCAAGGACAATCATCATCACTTCTGCACCTCTTACCCATAGGGGGACATTCACTGAAGTTTGGACATTTCCTAGGAGGATCTGTTAAATGAATGGACATTTCATTACAATCTGACACCTGTTACATCACAGGAGGAGAACGCATAGTGTTACACATGCAATGCGTTGCGTACCCCTCTGCCACTCAACGGGTTCAGGAATGTATTTGTTCATGCTTGGTGTTAATTCATTTCTTTTATTTTACAGACAGAAGACTGAAGAGAAGGCGGAAGACAGGAGAAAGAAGAGAAGAAAGAAGACAAGAGAAGGTGGAAGATAGGAGAAAGAAGAGAAGACAGAAGACTGAAGAGAAGGCGGAAGATAGGAGAAAGAAGAGAAGACAGAAGACTGAAGAGAAGGCGGAAGATAGGAGAAAGAAGAGAAGAAAGAAGACTGAAGAGAAGGCGGAAGATAGGAGAAAGTAGAGAAGAAAGAAGACTGAAGAGAAGGCGGAAGATAGGAGAAAGAAGAGAAGACAGATGACTGAAGAGAAGGCGGAAGATAAGAGAAAGTAGAGAAGAAAGAAGACTGAAGAGAAGGCGGAAGAAAGGAGAAAGTAGAGAAGACAGAAGACTGAAGAGAAGGTGGAAGATAGGAGAAAGAAGAGAAGACAGAAGACTGAAGAGTAGGCAGAAGATAGGAGAAAGTAGAGAAGACAGAAGACTGAAGAGAAGGCGGAAGATAGGAGAAAGAAGAGAAGACAGAAGACTGAAGAGAAGGCAGAAGATAGGAGAAAGAAGAGAAGAAAGAAGACTGAAGAGAAGGCGGAAGATAGGAGAAAGTAGAGAAGAAAGAAGACTGAAGAGAAGGCGGAAGATAGAAATAAGAGAAGACAGAAGACTAAAGAGAAGGCAGAAGATAGGAGAAAGAAGAGAAGAAAGAAGACTGAAGAGAAGGCGGAAGATAGGAGAAAGAAGAGAAGAAGGAAGACTGAAGAGAAGGCAGAAGATAGGAGAAAGAAGAGAAGAAAGAAGACAAGAGAAGGCAGAAGATAGGAGAAAGTAGAGAAGACAGAAGACTGAAGAGAAGGCGGAAGATAGGAGAAAGAAGAGAAGACAGAAGACTGAAGAGAAGGTGGAAGATAGGAGAAAGAAAAGAAGACAGAAGACTGAAGAGAAGGCGGAAGATAGGAGAAAGTAGAGAAGAAAGAAGACTGAAGAGAAGGCGGAAGATAGGAGAAAGAAGAGAAGACAGATGACTGAAGAGAAGGCGGAAGATAGGAGAAAGTAGAGAAGAAAGAAGACAAGAGAAGGCAGAAGATAGTAGAAAGTAGAGAAGACAGAAGACTGAAGAGAAGGCGAAAGATAGGAGAAAGAAGAGAAGACAGAAGACTAAAGAGAAGGCGGAAGATAGGAGAAAGTAGAGAAGAAAGAAGACTGAAGAGAAGGCGGAAGATAGAAATAAGAGAAGACAGAAGACTAAAGAGAAGGCAGAAGATAGGAGAAAGAAGACAAGAAAGAAAACTGAAGAGAAGGCGGAAGATAGGAGAAAGAAGAGAAGAAGGAAGACTGAAGAGAAGGCAGAAGATAGGAGAATGTAGAGAAGGCGGAAGATAGGAGAAAGAAGAGAAGACAGAAGACTGAAGAGAAGGCGGAAGATAGGAGAAAGAAAAGAAGACAGAAGACTGAAGAGAAGGAGGAAGATAGGAGAAAGTAGAGAAGACAGAAGACTGAAGAGAAGGAGGAAGATAGGAGAAAGAAGAGAAGACAGAAGACTGAAGAGAAGGCGGAAGATAGGAGAAAGAAGAGAAGACAGAAGACTGAAGAGAAGGCGGAAGATAGGAGAAAGTAGAGAAGAAAGAAGACTGAAGAGAAGGCGGAAGATAAGAGAAAGAAGAGAAGACAGAAGACTAAAGAGAAGGCAGAAGATAGGAGAAAGAAGAGAAGAAAGAAGACTGAAGAGAAGGCGGAAGATAGGAGAAAGAAGGGAAGAAAGAAGACTGAAGAGAAGGCAGAAGATAGGAGAAAGAAGAGAAGAAAGAAGACTGAAGAGAAGGCGGAAGATAGGAGAAAGAAGGGAAGAAAGAAGACTGAAGAGAAGGCAGAAGATAGGAGAAAGAAGAGAAGAAAGAAGACTGAAGAGAAGGCGGAAGATAGGAGAAAGAAGAGAAGACAGAAGACTGAAGAGAAGGCGAAAGATAGGAGAAAGTAGAGAAGAAAGAAGACTGAAGAGAAGGCGGAAGATAGGAGAAAGAAGAGAAGACAGAAGACTGAAGAGAAGGCGGAAGATAGGAGAAAGTAGAGAAGAAAGAAGACTGAAGAGAAGACGGAAGATAGGAGAAAGAAGAGAAGACAGATGACTGAAGAGAAGGCGGAAGATAGGAGAAAGTAGAGAAGAAAGAAGACAAGAGAAGGCAGAAGATAGGAGAAAGTAGAGAAGACAGAAGACTGAAGAGAAGGCGGAAGATAGGAGAAAGAAGAGAAGACAGAAGACTGAAGAGAAGGCAGAAGATAGGAGAAAGAAGAGAAGAAAGAAGACTGAAGAGAAGGCGGAAGATAGGAGAAAGTAGAGAAGAAAGAAGACTGAAGAGAAGGCGGAAGATAGAAATAAGAGAAGACAGAAGACTAAAGAGAAGACAGAAGATAGGAGAAAGAAGAGAAGAAAGAAGACTGAAGAGAAGGCGAAAGATAGGAGAAAGAAGAGAAGAAGGAAGACTGAAGAGAAGGCAGAGGATAGGAGAAAGAAGAGAAGAAAGAAGACAAGAGAAGGCAGAAGATAGGAGAAAGTAGAGAAGACAGAAGACTGAAGAGAAGGCGGAAGATAGGAGAAAGAAGAGAAGACAGAAGACTGAAGAGAAGGCGGAAGATAGGAGAAAGAAAAGAAGACAGAAGACTAAAGAGAAGGAGGAAGATAGGAGAAAGAAGAGAAGACAGAAGACTGAAGAGTAGGCAGAAGATAGGAGAAAGTAGAGAAGACAGAAGACTGAAGAGAAGGCGGAAGATAGGAGAAAGAAGAGAAGAAAGAAGACTGAAGAGAAGGCGGAAGATAGGAGAAAGAAGAGAAGAAGGAAGACTGAAGAGAAGGCAGAAGATAGGAGAAAGAAGAGATGAAAGAAGACAAGAGAAGGCAGAAGATAGGAGAAAGTAGAGAAGACAGAAGACTGAAGAGAAGGCGGAAGATAGGAGAAAGAAGAGAAGACAGAAGACTGAAGAGAAGGCGGAAGATGGGAGAAAGAAAAGAAGACAGAAGACTGAAGAGAAGGCGGAAGATAGGAGAAAGTAGAGAAGAAAGAAGACTGAAGAGAAGGCGGAAGATGGGAGAAAGAAGAGAAGACAGATGACTGAAGAGAAGGCGGAAGATAGGAGAAAGTAGAGAAGAAAGAAGACAAGAGAAGGCAGAAGATAGGAGAAAGTAGAGAAGACAGAAGACTGAAGAGAAGGCGGAAGATAGGAGAAAGAAGAGAAGACAGAAGACTAAAGAGAAGGCGGAAGATAGGAGAAAGTAGAGAAGAAAGAAGACAAGAGAAGGCGGAAGATAGAAATAAGAGAAGACAGAAGACTAAAGAGAAGGCAGAAGATAGGGGAAAGAAGACAAGAAAGAAAACTGAAGAGAAGGCGGAAGATAGGAGAAAGAAGAGAAGAAGGAAGACTGAAGAGAAGGCAGAAGTTAGGAGAAAGTAGAGAAGGCGGAAGATAGGAGAAAGAAGAGAAGACAGAAGACTGAAGAGAAGGTGGAAGATAGGAGAAAGAAAAGAAGACAGAAGACTGAAGAGGAGGAAGATAGGAGAAAGTAGAGAAGATAGAAGACTGAAGAGAAGGAGGAAGATAGGAGAAAGAAGAGAAGACAGAAGACTGAAGAGAAGGCGGAAGATAGGAGAAAGAAGAGAAGACAGAAGACTGAAGAGAAGGCGGAAGATAGGAGAAAGTAGAGAAGAAAGAAGACTGAAGAGAAGGCGGAAGATAAGAGAAAGAAGAGAAGACAGAAGACTAAAGAGAAGGCAGAAGATATTAGAAAGAAGAGAAGAAAGAAGACTGAAGAGAAGGCGGAAGATAGGAGAAAGAAGGGAAGAAAGAAGACTGAAGAGAAGGCAGAAGATAGGAGAAAGAAGAGAAGAAAGAAGACTGAAGAGAAGGTGGAAGATAGGAGAAAGAAGAGAAGACAGAAGACTGAAGAGAAGGCGAAAGATAGGAGAAAGTAGAGAAGAAAGAAAACTGAAGAGAAGGCGGAAGATAGGAGAAAGAAGAGAAGACAGAAGACTGAAGAGAAGGCGGAAGATAGGAGAAAGTAGAGAAGAAAGAAGACTGAAGAGAAGGCGGAAGATAGGAGAAAGAAGAGAAGACAGATGACTGAAGAGAAGGCGGAAGATAGGAGAAAGTAGAGAAGAAAGAAGACAAGAGAAGGCAGAAGATAGGAGAAAGTAGAGAAGACAGAGACTGAAGAGAAGGCGGAAGATAGGAGAAAGAAGAGAAGACAGAAGACTGAAGAGAAGGCAGAAGATAGGAGAAAGAAGAGAAGAAAGAAGACTGAAGAGAAGGCGGAAGATAGGAGAAAGTAGAGAAGAAAGAAGACTGAAGAGAAGGCGGAAGATAGAAATAAGAGAAGACAGAAGACTAAAGAGAAGACAGAAGATAGGAGAAAGAAGAGAAGAAAGAAGACTGAAGAGAAGGCGGAAGATAGGAGAAAGAAGAGAAGAAGGAAGACTGAAGAGAAGGCAGACGATAGGAGAAAGAAGAGAAGAAAGAAGACAAGAGAAGGCAGAAGATAGGAGAAAGTAGAGAAGACAGAAGACTGAAGAGAAGGCGGAAGATAGGAGAAAGAAGAGAAGACAGAAGACTGAAGAGAAGGCGGAAGATAGGAGAAAGAAAAGAAGACAGAAGACTAAAGAGAAGGAGGAAGATAGGAGAAAGTAGAGAAGACAGAAGACTGAAGAGAAGGAGGAAGATAGGAGAAAGAAGAGAAGACAGAAGACTGAAGAGAAGGCGGAAGATAGGAGAAAGAAGAGAAGACAGAAGACTGAAGAGAAGGCGGAAGATAGGAGAAAGAAGAGAAGACAGAAGACTGAAGAGAAGGCGGTAGATAGGAGAAAGAAGGGAAGAAAGAAGACTGAAGAGAAGGCGGAAGAGAGGAGAAAGAAGAGAAGAAAGAAGACTGAAGAGAAGGCGGAAGATAGGAGAAAGAAGAGAAGACAGAAGACTGAAGAGAAGGAGAAAGATAGGAGAAAGTAGAGAAGAAAGAAGACTGAAGAGAAGGCGGAAGATAGGAGAAAGAAGAGAAGACAGAAGACTGAAGAGAAGGCGGAAGATAAGAGAAAGAAGAGAAGAAAGAAGACTGAAGAGAAGGCGGAAGATAGGAGAAAGAAGAGAAGACAGAAGACTGAAGAGAAGGCGGAAGAACGGAGAAAGAAGAGAAGACAGAAGACTGAAGAGAAGGCGGAAGATAAGAGAAAGAAGAGAAGAAAGAAGACTGAAGAGAAGGCGGAAGACAGGAGAAAGAAGAGTAGAAAGAAGACTGAAAAGAAGACGGAAGATAGGAGAAAGAAGAGAAGAAAGAAGACTGAAAAGAAGGCGGAAGATAGGAGAAAGTAGAGAAGACAGAAGACTAAAGAGAAGGTGGAAGATAAGAGAAAGAAGAGAAGAAAGAAGACTTAAGAGAAGGCGGAAGATAGGAGAAAGTAGAGAAGACAGAAGACTAAAGAGAAGGTGGAAGATAAGAGAAAGAAGAGAAGAAAGAAGACTGAAGAGAAGGCGGAAGATAAGAGAAAGATGAGAAAACAGAAGACTTAAGAGAAGGTGGAAGATAGGAGAAAGAAGAGAAGACAGAAGACTGAAGAGAAGGCGGAAGATAGGAGAAAGTAGGAAGACAGAAGACTGAAGAGAAGACGGAAGATAGGAGAAAGAAGAGAAGACAGAAGACTGAAGAGAAGGCGGAAGATAGGAGAAAGAAGAGAAGAAAGAAGACTGAACTGAAGGCGGAAGATAGGAGAAAGTAGAGAAGAAAGAAGACTGAAGAGAAGGCGGAAGATAGAAATAAGAGAAGACAGAAGACTAAAGAGAAGGCAGAAGATAGGAGAAAGAAGAGAAGAAAGAAGACTGAAGAGAAGGCGGAAGATAGGAGAAAGAAGAGAAGAAGGAAGACTGAAGAGAAGGCAGAAGATAGGAGAAAGAAGAGAAGAAAGAAGACAAGAGAAGGCAGAAGAAAGGAGAAAGAAGAGAAGGCAGAAGACTGAAGAGAAGGCGGAAGATAGGAGAAAGTAGAGAAGACAGAAGACTGAAGAGAAGGCGGAAGATAGGAGAAAGCAGAGAAGACAGAAGACTGAAGAGAAGTCGGAATATAGGAGAAAGAAGAGAAGAAAGAAGACTGAAGAGAAGGCGGAAGATAGGAGAAAGAAGAGAAGACAGAAGACTGAAGAGAAGGCGGAAGATAGGAGAAAGTAGAGAAGACAGAAGACTAAAGAGAAGGTGGAAGATAAGAGAAAGAAGAGAAGAAAGAAGACTGAAGAGAAGGCGGAAGATAAGAGAAAGATGAGAAGACAGAAGACTGAAGAGAAGGAGGAAGATAGGAGAAAGAAGAGAAAAAAGAAGACAAGAGAAGGCGGAAGATAGGAGAAAGAAGAAAAGACAGAAGACTGAAGAGAAGGCGGAAGATAGGAGAAAGAAGAGAAGACAGAAGACTGAAGAGAAGGAGGAAGATAGGAGAAAGAAGAGAAGACAGAAGACTGAAGAGAAGGCTGAAGATAGGAGAAAGAGGAGAAGACAGAAGACTGAAGAGAAGGTGGAAGACAGGAGAAAGAAGAGAAGAAAGAATACTGAAGAGAAGGCGGAAGATAGGAGAAAGTAGAGAAGAAAGAAGACTGAAGAGAAGGCAGAAGATAAGAGAAAGAAGAGAAGAAAGAAGACTGAAGAGAATGCGGAAGATAGGAGAAAGAAGACAAGACAGAAGACTGAAGAGAAGGCGGAAGATAGGAGAAAGCAGAGAAGAAAGAAGACAAAAGAAGGCGGAAGATAGGAGAAAGTAGAGAAGAAAGAAGACTGAAGAGAAGGCGGAAGATAGGAGAAAGAAGAGAAGACAGAAGACTGAAGAGAAGGCGGAAGATATTAGAAAGTAGAGAAGAAAGAAGACAAGAGAAGGCAGAAGATAGGAGAAAGTAGAGAAGACAGAAGACTGAAGAGAAGGCGGAAGATAGGAGAAAGAAGAGAAGACAGAAGACTGAAGAGAAGGCAGAAGATAGGAGAAAGAAGAGAAGAAAGAAGACTGAAGAGAAGGCGGAAGATAGGAGAAAGAAGAGGAGACAGAAGACTGAAGAGTAGGCGGAAGATAGGAGAAAGTAGAGAAGAAAGAAGACAAGAGAAGGCAGAAGATAGGAGAAAGTAGAGAAGACAGAAGACTGAAAAGAAGGCGGAAGATAGCAGAAAGAAGAGAAGACAGAAGACTGAAGAGAAGTCGGAAGATAGGAGAAAGAAGAGAAGACAGAAGACTGAAGAGAAGGCGGAAGATAGGAGAAAGTAGAGAAGAAAGAAGACAAGAGAAGGCGGAAGATAGGAGAAAGTAGAGAAGAAAGAAGACTGAAGAGAAGGCGAAAGACAGGAGAAAGAAGAGAAGACAGAAGACTGAAGAGAAGGCGGAAGACAGGAGAAAGAAGAGAAGACAGAAGACTGAAGAGAAGGCGGAAGACAGGAGAAAGAAGAGAAGACAGAAGACTGAAGAGAAGGCGGAAGATAGGAGAAAGTAGAGAAGAAAGAAGACAAGAGAAGGCGGAAGACAGGAGAAAGAAGAGAAGACAGAAGACTGAAGAGAAGGCAGAAGATAGGAGAAAGAAGAGAAGACAGAAGACTGAAGAGAAGGAGGAAGATAGGAGAACGAAGAGAAGACAGAAGACTGAAGAGAAGGCGGAAGATAGGAGAAAGTAGACAAGAAAGAAGACAAGAGAAAGTGGAAGGTAGGAGAAAGAAGAGAAGACAGAAGACTGAAGAGAAGGCGGAAGATAGGAGAAAGAAGACAAGAAAGAATACTGAAGAGAAGGCAGAAGATAGGAGAAAGCAGAGAAGACAGAAGACTGAAGAGAAGGCGGAAGATAGGAGAAAGTAGAGAAGACAGAAGACTGAAGAGAAGGCGGAAGATAGGAGAAAGAAAAGAAGACAGAAGACTAAAGAGAAGGAGGAAGATAGGAGAAAGTAGAGAAGACAGAAGACTGAAGAGAAGGAGGAAGATAGGAGAAAGAAGAGAAGACAGAAGACTGAAGAGAAGGCGGAAGATAGGAGAAAGAAGAGAAGACAGAAGACTGAAGAGAAGGCGGAAGATAGGAGAAAGAAGAGAAGACAGAAGACTGAAGAGAAGGCGGAAGATAGGAGAAAGAAGGGAAGAAAGAAGACTGAAGGGAAGGCGGAAGATAGGAGAAAGAAGAGAAGAAAGAAGACTGAAGAGAAGGCGGAAGATAGGAGAAAGAAGAGAAGACAGAAGACTGAAGAGAAGGAGAAAGATAGGAGAAAGTAGAGAAGAAAGAAGACTGAAGAGAAGGCGGAAGATAGGAGAAAGAAGAGAAGACAGAAGACTGAAGAGAAGGCGGAAGATAGGAGAAAGAAGAGAAGAAAGAAGACTGAAGAGAAGGCGGAAGATAGGAGAAAGAAGAGAAGACAGAAGACTGAAGAGAAGGCGGAAGAACGGAGAAAGAAGAGAAGACAGAAGACTGAAGAGAAGGCGGAAGATAAGAGAAAGAAGAGAAGAAAGAAGACTGAAGAGAAGGCGGAAGACAGGAGAAAGAAGAGTAGAAAGAAGACTGAAAAGAAGACGGAAGATAGGAGAAAGAAGAGAAGAAAGAAGACTGAAGAGAAGGCGGAAGATAGGAGAAAGTAGAGAAGACAGAAGACTAAAGAGAAGGTGGAAGATAAGAGAAAGAAGAGAAGAAAGAAGACTGAAGAGAAGGCGGAAGATAGGAGAAAGTAGAGAAGACAGAAGACTAAAGAGAAGGTGGAAGATAAGAGAAAGAAGAGAAGAAAGAAGACTGAAGAGAAGGCGGAAGATAAGAGAAAGATGAGAAGACAGAAGACTTAAGAGAAGGTGGAAGATAGGAGAAAGAAGAGAAGACAGAAGACTGAAGAGAAGGCGGAAGATAGGAGAAAGTAGGAAGACAGAAGACTGAAGAGAAGACGGAAGATAGGAGAAAGAAGAGAAGACAGAAGACTGAAGAGAAGGCGGAAGATAGGAGAAAGAAGAGAAGAAAGAAGACTGAACTGAAGGCGGAAGATAGGAGAAAGAAGAGAAGAAAGAAGACAAGAGAAGGCAGAAGAAAGGAGAAAGAAGAGAAGGCAGAAGACTGAAGAGAAGGCGGAAGATAGGAGAAAGTAGAGAAGACAGAAGACTGAAGAGAAGGCGGAAGATAGGAGAAAGCAGAGAAGACAGAAGACTGAAGAGAAGTCGGAATATAGGAGAAAGAAGAGAAGAAAGAAGACTGAAGAGAAGGCGGAAGATAGGAGAAAGAAGGGAAGAAAGAAGACTGAAGGGAAGGCGGAAGATAGGAGAAAGAAGAGAAGAAAGAAGACTGAAGAGAAGGCGGAAGATAGGAGAAAGAAGAGAAGACAGAAGACTGAAGAGAAGGAGAAAGATAGGAGAAAGTAGAGAAGAAAGAAGACTGAAGAGAAGGCGGAAGATAGGAGAAAGAAGAGAAGACAGAAGACTGAAGAGAAGGCGGAAGATAGGAGAAAGAAGAGAAGAAAGAAGACTGAAGAGAAGGCGGAAGATAGGAGAAAGAAGAGAAGACAGAAGACTGAAGAGAAGGCGGAAGAACGGAGAAAGAAGAGAAGACAGAAGACTGAAGAGAAGGCGGAAGATAAGAGAAAGAAGAGAAGAAAGAAGACTGAAGAGAAGGCGGAAGACAGGAGAAAGAAGAGTAGAAAGAAGACTGAAAAGAAGACGGAAGATAGGAGAAAGAAGAGAAGAAAGAAGACTGAAGAGAAGGCGGAAGATAGGAGAAAGTAGAGAAGACAGAAGACTAAAGAGAAGGTGGAAGATAAGAGAAAGAAGAGAAGAAAGAAGACTGAAGAGAAGGCGGAAGATAGGAGAAAGTAGAGAAGACAGAAGACTAAAGAGAAGGTGGAAGATAAGAGAAAGAAGAGAAGAAAGAAGACTGAAGAGAAGGCGGAAGATAAGAGAAAGATGAGAAGACAGAAGACTTAAGAGAAGGTGGAAGATAGGAGAAAGAAGAGAAGACAGAAGACTGAAGAGAAGGCGGAAGATAGGAGAAAGTAGGAAGACAGAAGACTGAAGAGAAGACGGAAGATAGGAGAAAGAAGAGAAGACAGAAGACTGAAGAGAAGGCGGAAGATAGGAGAAAGAAGAGAAGAAAGAAGACTGAACTGAAGGCGGAAGATAGGAGAAAGAAGAGAAGAAAGAAGACAAGAGAAGGCAGAAGAAAGGAGAAAGAAGAGAAGGCAGAAGACTGAAGAGAAGGCGGAAGATAGGAGAAAGTAGAGAAGACAGAAGACTGAAGAGAAGGCGGAAGATAGGAGAAAGCAGAGAAGACAGAAGACTGAAGAGAAGTCGGAATATAGGAGAAAGAAGAGAAGAAAGAAGACTGAAGAGAAGGCAGAAGATAGGAGAAAGAAGAGAAGACAGAAGACTGAAGAGAAGGCGGAAGATAGGAGAAAATAGAGAAGACAGAAGACTAAAGAGAAGGTGGAAGATAAGAGAAAGAAGAGAAGAAAGAAGACTGAAGAGAAGGCGGAAGATAAGAGAAAGATGAGAAGACAGAAGACTGAAGAGAAGGAGGAAGATAGGAGAAAGAAGAGAAGAAAGAAGACAAGAGAAGGCGGAAGATAGGAGAAAGAAGAAAAGACAGAAGACTGAAGAGAAGGCGGAAGATAGGAGAAAGAAGAGAAGACAGAAGACTGAAGAGAAGACGAAGATAGGAGAAAGAAGAGAAGACAGAAGACTGAAGAGAAGGAGGAAGATAGGAGAAAGAAGAGAAGACAGAAGACTGAAGAGAAGGCTGAAGATAGGAGAAAGAGGAGAAGACAGAAAACTGAAGAGAAGGCGGAAGACAGGAGAAAGAAGAGAAGAAAGAATACTGAAGAGAAGGCGGAAGATAGGAGAAAGTAGAGAAGAAAGAAGACTGAAGAGAAGGCAGAAGATAAGAGAAAGAAGAGAAGAAAGAAGACTGAAGAGAATGCGGAAGATAGGAGAAAGAAGACAATACAGAAGACTGAAGAGAAGGCGGAAGATAGGAGAAAGCAGAGAAGAAAGAAGACAAAAGAAGGCGGAAGATAGGAGAAAGTAGAGAAGACTGAAGACTGAAGAGAAGGCAGAAGATAGGAGAAAGAAGAGAAGACAGAAGACTGAAGAGAAGGAGGAAGATAGGAGAAAGAAGAGAAGACAGACGACTGAAGAGAAGGCGGAAGATAGGAGAAAGTAGAGAAGAAAGAAGACTGAAGAGAAGGCGGAAGATAGGAGAAAGAAGAGAAGACAGAAGACTGAAGAGAAGGCGGAAGATAGGAGAAAGTAGAGAAGAAAGAAGACAAGAGAAGGCAGAAGATAGGAGAAAGTAGAGAAGACAGAAGACTGAAGAGAAGGCGGAAGATAGGAGAAAGAAGAGAAGACAGAAGACTGAAGAGAAGGCAGAAGATAGGAGAAAGAAGAGAAGAAAGAAGACTGAAGAGAAGGCGGAAGATAGGAGAAAGAAGAGAAGACAGAAGACTGAAGAGTAGGCGGAAGATAGGAGAAAGTAGAGAAGAAAGAAGACAAGAGAAGGCAGAAGATAGGAGAAAGTAGAGAAGACAGAAGACTGAAGAGTAGGCGGAAGATAGGAGAAAGTAGAGAAGAAAGAAGACAAGAGAAGGCAGAAGATAGGAGAAAGTAGAGAAGACAGAAGACTGAAAAGAAGGCGGAAGATAGGAGAAAGAAGAGAAGACAGAAGACTGAAGAGAAAGCGGAAGGTAGGAGAAAGTAGAGAAGAAAGAAGACAAGAGAAGGCGGAAGATAGGAGAAAGTAGAGAAGAAAGAAGACTGAAGAGAAGGCGAAAGACAGGAGAAAGAAGAGAAGACAGAAGACTGAAGAGAAGGCGGAAGACAGGAGAAAGAAGAGAAGACAGAAGACTGAAGAGAAGGCGGAAGACAGGAGAAAGAAGAGAAGACAGAAGACTGAAGAGAAGGCGGAAGATAGGAGAAAGTAGAGAAGAAAGAAGACAAGAGAAGGCGGAAGACAGGAGAAAGAAGAGAAGACAGAAGACTGAAGAGAAGGCAGAAGATAGGAGAAAGAAGAGAAGACAGAAGACTGAAGAGAAGGAGGAAGATAGGAGAAAGAAGAGAAGACAGAAGACTGAAGAGAAGGCGGAATATAGGAGAAAGTAGACAAGAAAGAAGACAAGAGAAAGCGGAAGGTAGGAGAAAGAAGAGAAGACAGAAGACTGAAGAGAAGGCGGAAGATAGGAGAAAGAAGAGAAGAAAGAATACTGAAGAGAAGGCAGAAGATTGGAGAAAGCAGAGAAGACAGAAGACTGAAGAGAAGGCGGAAGATAGGAGAAAGAAGAGAAGACAGAAGACTGAAGAGAAGGCGGAACATAAGAGAAAGAAGAGAAGACAGAATACTGAAAAGTAGGCGGAAGATAGGAGAAAATAGAGAAGAAAGAATACTGAAGAGAAGGCGGAAGATAGGAGAAAGTAGAGAAGAAAGAAGACAAGAGAAAGCGGAAGATAGAAGAAAGAAGAGAAGACTGAAGAGAAGGCGGAAGATAGGAGAAAGAAGAGAAGACAGAAGACTGAAGAGAAGGCGGAAGATAGGAGAAAGAAGAGAAGACAGAAGACTGAAGAGAAGGCGGAAGATAAGAGAAAGAAGAGAAGAAAGAAGACTAAAGAGAAGGCGGAAGATAGGAGAAAGAAGAGAAGACAGAAGACGGAAGAGAATTCGGAAGATAGGAGAAAGAAGAGAAGAAAGAAGACTGAAGAGAAGGCGGAAGATAGGAGAAAGCAGAGAAGAAAGAAAACTAAAGAGAAGGCGGAAGATAGGAGAAAGTAGAGAAGAAAGAAGACAAGAGAAAGCGGAAGATAGGAGAAAGAAGAGAAGACAGAAGACTGAAGAGAAGGTGGAAGATAGGAGAAAGTAGAGAAGAAAGAAGACTGAAGAGAAGGAGGAAGATAAGAGAAAGAAGAGAAGACAGATGACTGAAGAGAAGGCGGAAGATAAGAGAAAGAAGAGAAGACAGAAGACTGAAGAGAATGCGGAAGATAGGAGAAAGCAGAGAAGAAAGAAGACTGAAGAGTAGGATGAAGATAGGAGAAAGAAGAGAAGACAGAAGACTGAAGACAAGGCGGAAGATAGTAGAAAGTAGAGAAGAAAGAAGACAAGAGAAAGCGGAAGATAGTAGAAAGAAGAGAAGACAGAAGACTGAAGAGAATGCGGAAGATAGGAGAAAGAAGAGAAGAAAGAAAACTGAAGAGAAGGCGGAAGATAGGAGAAAGAAGAGAAGAAAGAAGACTGAAGAGAAGGGAGAAGATAGGAGAGAGTAGAGAAGACAGAAGACTGAAGAGAAGGTGGAAGATAGGAGAAAGAAGAGAAGACAGAAGACTGAAGAGAAGGCGGAAGACAGGAGAAAGAAGAGAAGAAAGAAGACTAAAGAGAAGGCGGAAGATAAGAGAAAGAAGAGAAGACAGAAGACTGAAGAGAAGGCAGAAGACAGGAGAAAGTAGAGAAGAAAGAAGACTGAAGAGAAGGCGGAAGATACTAGTAAGTAGAGAAGAAAGAAGACTGAAGAGAAGGCGGAAGATAGGAGAAAGTAGAGAAGAAAGAAGACTGAAGAGAAGGCGGAAGATAGGAGAAAGTAGAGAAGACAGAAGACTGAAGAGAAGGAGGAATATAAGAGAAAGAAGAGAAGACAGAAGACTGAAGAGAAGGCGGAAGATAGGAGAAAGAAGAGAAGAAAAAAGACTGAAGAGAGGGTGGAAGATAGGAGAAAGAAGAGAAGACAGAAGACTGAAGAGAACGGAGAAGATAGGAGAAAGTAGAGAAGACAGAAGATTGAAGAGAAGGTGGAAGATAGGAGAAAGAAGAGAAGACAGAAGACTGAAGAGAATGCGGAAGATAGGAGAAAGAAGAGAAGAAAGAAGACTGAAGAAAAGGCGGAAGATAGGAGAAAGAAGAGAAGAAAGAAGACTGAAGAGAAGGGAGAAGATAGGAGAAAGTAGAGAAGACAGAAGACTGAAGAGAAGGTGGAAGATAGGAGAAAGAAGAGAAGACAGAAGACTGAAGAGAAGGCGGAAGACAGGAGAAAGAAGAGAAGAAAGAAGACTAAAGAGAAGGCGGAAGATAAGAGAAAGAAGAGAAGACAGAAGACTGAAGAGAAGGCAGAAGATAGAAGAAAGTAGAGAAGAAAGAAGACTGAAGAGAAGGCGGATATTAGGAGAAAGTAGAGAAGAAAGAAGACTGAAGAGAAGGCGGAAGACAGGAGAAAGAAGAGAAGAAAGAAGACTAAAGAGAAGGCGGAAGATAAGAGAAAGAAGAGAAGACAGAAGACTGAAGAGAAGGCAGAAGATAGGAGAAAGTAGAGAAGAAAGAAGACTGAAGAGAAGGCGGATATTAGGAGAAAGTAGAGAAGAAAGAAGACTGAAGAGAAGGCGGAAGATAGGAGAAAGTAGAGAAGACAGAAGACTGAAGAGAAGGAGGAATATAAGATTAAGAAGAGAAGACAGAAGACTGAAGAGAAGGCGGAAGATAGGAGAAAGAAGAGAAGAAAGAAGACTGAAGAGAAGGTGGAAGATAGGAGAAAGAAGAGAAGACAGAAGACTGAAGAGAAGGCGGAAGATAGGAGAAAGAAGAGGACAGAAGACTGAAGAGAAGGCGGAAGACAGGAGAAAGAAGAGAAGAAAGAAGACTAAAGAGAAGGCGGAAGATAAGAGAAAGAAGAGAAGACAGAAGACTGAAGAGAAGGCAGAAGATAGGAGAAAGTAGAGAAGAAAGAAGACTGAAGAGAAGGCGGAAGATAGGAGAAAGTAGAGAAGAAAGAAGACTGAAGAGAAGGCGGAAGATAGGAGAAAGTAGAGAAGAAAGAAGACTGAAGAGAAGGCGTAAGATAGGAGAAAGTAGAGACGAAAGAATACTGAAGAGAAGGCGGAAGATTGGAGAAAGAAGAGAAGATAGAAGACTGAAGAGAAGGCGGAAGATAGGAGAAAGTAGAGAAGAAAGAAGACAAGAGAAAGCGGAAGATAGAAGAAAGAAGAGAAGACTGAAGAGAAGGCGGAAGATAGGAGAAAGAAGAGAAGACAGAAGACTGAAGAGAAGGCGGAAGATAGGAGAAAGAAGAGAAGACAGAAGACTGAAGAGAAGGCGGAAGATAAGAGAAAGAAGAGAAGAAAGAAGACTAAAGAGAAGGCGGAAGATAGGAGAAAGAAGAGAAGACAGAAGACGGAAGAGAATTCGGAAGATAGGAGAAAGAAGAGAAGATAGAAGACTGAAGAGAAGGCGGAAGATAGGAGAAAGCAGAGAAGAAAGAAAACTGAAGAGAAGGAAGAAGATAGGAGAAAGAAGAGAAGACAGAAGACTGAAGAGAAGGCGGAAGATAGGAGAAAGTAGAGAAGAAAGAAGACAAGAGAAAGCGGAAGATAGGAGAAAGAAGAGAAGACAGAAGACTGAAGAGAAGGTGGAAGATAGGAGAAAGTAGAGAAGAAAGAAGACTGAAGAGAAGGAGGAAGATAAGAGAAAGAAGAGAAGACAGATGACTGAAGAGAAGGCGGAAGATAAGAGAAAGAAGAGAAGACAGAAGACTGAAGAGAATGCGGAAGATAGGAGAAAGCAGAGAAGAAAGAAGACTGAAGAGTAGGAGGAAGATAGGAGAAAGAAGAGAAGACAGAAGACTGAAGACAAGGCGGAAGATAGTAGAAAGTAGAGAAGAAAGAAGACAAGAGAAAGCGGAAGATAGTAGAAAGAAGAGAAGACAGAAGACTGAAGAGAATGCGGAAGATAGGAGAAAGAAGAGAAGAAAGAAAACTGAAGAGAAGGCGGAAGATAGGAGAAAGAAGAGAAGAAAGAAGACTGAAGAGAAGGGAGAAGATAGGAGAGAGTAGAGAAGACAGAAGACTGAAGAGAAGGTGGAAGATAGGAGAAAGAAGAGAAGACAGAAGACTGAAGAGAAGGAGGAAGACAGGAGAAAGAAGAGAAGAAAGAAGACTAAAGAGAAGGCGGAAGATAAGAGAAAGAAGAGAAGACAGAAGACTGAAGAGAAGGCAGAAGACAGGAGAAAGTAGAGAAGACAGAAGACTGAAGAGAAGGCGGAAGATACTAGTAAGTAGAGAAGAAAGAAGACTGAAGAGAAGGCGGAAGATAGGAGAAAGTAGAGAAGAAAGAAGACTGAAGAGAAGGCGGAAGATAGGAGAAAGTAGAGAAGACAGAAGACTGAAGAGAAGGAGGAATATAAGAGAAAGAAGAGAAGACAGAAGACTGAAGAGAAGGCGGAAGATAGGAGAAAGAAGAGAAGAAAAAAGAATGAAGAGAGGGTGGAAGATAGGAGAAAGAAGAGAAGACAGAAGACTGAAGAGAACGGAGAAGATAGGAGAAAGTAGAGAAGACAGAAGATTGAAGAGAAGGTGGAAGATAGGAGAAAGAAGAGAAGACAGAAGACTGAAGAGAATGCGGAAGATAGGAGAAAGAAGAGAAGAAAGAAGACTGAAGAAAAGGCGGAAGATAGGAGAAAGAAGAGAAGAAAGAAGACTGAAGAGAAGGGAGAAGATAGGAGAAAGTAGAGAAGACAGAAGACTGAAGAGAAGGTGGAAGATAGGAGAAAGAAGAGAAGACAGAAGACTGAAGAGAAGGCGGAAGACAGGAGAAAGAAGAGAAGAAAGAAGACTAAAGAGAAGGCGGAAGATAAGAGAAAGAAGAGAAGACAGAAGACTGAAGAGAAGGCAGAAGATAGGAGAAAGTAGAGAAGAAAGAAGACTGAAGAGAAGGCGGATATTAGGAGAAAGTAGAGAAGAAAGAAGACTGAAGAGAAGGCGGAAGATAGGAGAAAGTAGAGAAGAAAGAAGACTGAAGAGAAGGCGGAAGATAGGAGAAAGTAGAGAAGACAGAAGACTGAAGAGAAGGAGGAATATAAGAGAAAGAAGAGAAGACAGAAGACTGAAGAGAAGGCGGAAGATAGGAGAAAGAAGAGAAGAAAGAAGACTGAAGAGAAGGTGGAAGATAGGAGAAAGAAGAGAAGACAGAAGACTGAAGAGAAGGCGGAAGATAGGAGAAAGAAGAGGACAGAAGACTGAAGAGAAGGCGGAAGATAGGAGAAAGTAGAGAAGAAAGAAGACTGAAGAGAAGGCGGAAGATAGGAGAAAGTAGAGAAGAAAGAAGACTGAAGAGAAGGCGGAAGATAGGAGAAAGTAGAGACGAAAGAATACTGAAGAGAAGGCGGAAGATAGGAGAAAGAAGAGAAGATAGAAGACTGAAGAGAAGGCGGAAGATAGGAGAAAGTAGAGAAGAAAGAAGACTGAAGAGAAGGCGGAAGATAGGAGAAAGAAGTGAAGACAGAAGACTGAAGAGAGTTCGGAAGATAGGAGAAAGTAGAGAAGAAAGAAAACTGAAGAGAAGGCGGAAGATAGGAGAAAATAGAGAAGAAAGAAGACTGAAGAGAAGGCGGAAGATAAGAGAAAGAAGAGAAGACAGAAGACTGAAGAGAAGGCGGACGATAGGAGAAAGAAGAGAAAAAAGAAGACTGAAGAGAAGGCGGAAGATAGGAGAAAGAAGAGAAGACAGAAGACTGAAGAGAAGGTGGAAGATAGGAGAAAGAAGAAAAGAAATAAGACTGAAGAGAAGGCGGAAGATAGGAGAAAGCAGAGAAGAAAGAAGACTGAAGAGAAGGAGGAAGATAGGAGAAAGAAGAGAAGACAGAAGACTGAAGAGAAGGCGGAAGTTAGGAGAAAGTAGAGAAGAAAGAAGACTGAAGAGAAGGAGGAAGATAGGAGAAAGAAGAGAAGACAGAAGACTGAAGAGAAGGCGGAAGATAGGAGAAAGCAGAGAAGAAAGAAGACAAGAGAAGGCGGAAGATAGGAGAAAGAAGAGAAGACAGAAGACTGAAGAGAAGGCAGAAGATAGGAGAAAGAAGAGAAGACAGAAGACTGAATAGAAGGAGGAAGATAGGAGAAAGAAGAGAAGAAAGAAGACAAGAGAAGGCGGAAGATAGGAGAAAGAAGAGAAGACAGAAGACTGAAGAGAAGGTGGAAGACAGGAAAAAGAAGAGAAGACAGAAGACTGAAGAGAAGGCAGAAGATAGGAGAAAGTAGAGAAGAAAGAAGACTGAAGAGAAGACGGAAGATAGGAGAAAGAAGAGAAGAAAGAAGACTGACGAGAAGGCGGAAGACAGGAGAAAGAAGAGAAGAAAGAAGACTGAAGAGAAGGCGAAAGACAGGAGAAAGAAGAGAAGAAAGAAGACTGAAGAGAAGACGGAAGATAGGAGAAAGAAGAGAAGAAAGAAGACTGAAGAGAAGGCGGAAGATAGGAGAAAGAAGAGAAGACAGAAGACTGAAGAGAAGGCGGAAGATAGGAGAAAGTAGAGAAGACAGAAGACTAAAGAGAAGGTGGAAGATAAGAGAAAGAAGAGAAGAAAGAAGACTGAAGAGAAGGCGGAAGATAAGAGAAAGATGAGAAGACAGAAGACTGAAGAGAAGGAGGAAGATAGGAGAAAGAAGAGAAGAAAGAAGACAAGAGAAGGCGGAAGATAGGAGAAAGAAGAAAAGACAGAAGACTGAAGAGAAGGCGGAAGATAGGAGAAAGAAGAGAAGACAGAAGACTGAAGAGAAGGCGAAGATAGGAGAAAGAAGAGAAGACAGAAGACTGAAGAGAAGGCGGAAGATAGGAGAAAGAAGAGAAGACAGAAGACTGAAAAGAAGGCTGAAGATAGGAGAAAGAGGAGAAGACAGAAGACTGAAGAGAAGGCGGAAGACAGGAGAAAGAAGAGAAGAAAGAATACTGAAGAGAAGGCGGAAGATAGGAGAAAGTAGAGAAGAAAGAATACTGAAGAGAAGGCAGAAGATAAGAGAAAGAAGAGAAGAAAGAAGACTGAAGAGAATGCGGAAGATAGGAGAAAGAAGACAAGACAGAATACTGAAGAGAAGGCGGAAGATAGGAGAAAGCAGAGAAGAAAGAAGACAAGAGAAGGCGGAAGATAGGAGAAAGTAGAGAAGACTGAAGACTGAAGAGAAGGCAGAAGATAGGAGAAAGAAGAGAAGACAGAAGACTGAAGAGAAGGAGGAAGATAGGAGAAAGAAGAGAAGACAGACGACTGAAGAGAAGGCGGAAGATAGGAGAAAGTAGAGAAGAAAGAAGACTGAAGAGAAGGCGGAAGATAGGAGAAAGAAGAGAAGACAGAAGACTGAAGAGAAGGCGGAAGATAGGAGAAAGTAGAGAAGAAAGAAGACAAGAGAAGGCAGAAGATAGGAGAAAGTAGAGAAGACAGAAGACTGAAGAGAAGGCGGAAGATAGGAGAAAGAAGAGAAGACAGAAGACTGAAGAGAAGGCAGAAGATAGGAGAAAGAAGAGAAGAAAGAAGACTGAAGAGAAGGCGGAAGATAGGAGAAAGTAGAGAAGAAAGAAAACAAGAGAAGGCGGAAGATAGGAGAAAGTAGAGAAGGAAGAAGACTGAAGAGAAGGCGAAAGACAGGAGAAAGAAGAGAAGACAGCAGACTGAAGAGAAGGCGGAAGACAGGAGAAAGAAGAGAAGACAGAAGACTGAAGAGAAGGCGGAAGACAGGAGAAAGAAGAGAAGACAGAAGACTGAAGAGAAGGCAGAAGATAGGAGAAAGTAGAGAAGAAAGAAGACAAGAGAAGGCGGAAGACAGGAGAAAGAAGAGAAGACAGAAGACTGAAGAGAAGGCAGAAGATAGGAGAAAGAAGAGAAGACAGAAGACTGAAGAGAAGGCGGAAGATAGGAGAAAGAAGAGAAGACAGAAGACTGAAGAGAAGGCGGAAGATAGGAGAAAGTAGACAAGAAAGAAGACAAGAGAAAGCGGAAGGTAGGAGAAAGAAGAGAAGACAGAAGACTGAAGAGAAGGCGGAAGATAGGAGAAAGAAGAGAAGAAAGAATACTGAAGAGAAGGCAGAAGATAGGAGAAAGCAGAGAAGACAGAAGACTGAAGAGAAGGCGGAAGATAGGAGAAAGTAGAGAAGACAGAAGACTGAAGAGAAGGCGGAAGATAGGAGAAAGAAGAGAAGACAGAAGACTGAAGAGAAGGCGGAACATAAGAGAAAGAAGAGAAGACGGAATACTGAAGAGTAGGCGGAAGATAGGAGAAAATAGAGAAGAAAGAATACTGAAGAGAAGGCGGAAGATAGGAGAAAGTAGAGAAGAAAGAAGACAAGAGAAAGCGGAAGATAGAAGAAAGAAGAGAAGACTGAAGAGAAGGCGGAAGATAGGAGAAAGAAGAGAAGACAGAAGACTGAAGAGAAGGTGGAAGATAGGAGAAAGTAGAGAAGAAAGAAGACTGAAGAGAAGGAGGAAGATAAGAGAAAGAAGAGAAGACAGATGACTGAAGAGAAGGCGGAAGATAAGAGAAAGAAGAGAAGACAGAAGACTGAAGAGAATGCGGAAGATAGGAGAAAGTAGAGAAGAAAGAAGACTGAAGAGAAGGAGGAAGATAGGAGAAAGAAGAGAAGACAGAACACTGAAGAGAAGGCGGAAGATAAGAGAAAGAAGAGAAGACAGAAGACTGAAGAGAAGGCGAAAGATAGTAGAAAGTAGAGAAGAAAGAAGACAAGAGAAAGCGGAAGATAGTAGAAAGAAGAGAAGACAGAAGACTGAAGAGAATGCGGAAGATAGGAGAAAGAAGAGAAGAAAGAAGACTGAAGAGAAGGCGGAGGATAGGAGAAAGAAGAGAAGAAAGAAGACTGAAAAGAAGGGAGAAGATAGGAGAAAGTAGAGAAGACAGAAGACTGAAGAGAAGGTGGAAGATAGGAGAAAGAAGAGAAGACAGAAGACTGAAGAGAAGGCGGAAGACAGGAGAAAGAAGAGAAGAAAGAAGACTAAAGAGAAGGCGGAAGATAAGAGAAAGAAGAGAAGACAGAAGACTGAAGAGAAGGCAGAAGACAGGAGAAAGTAGAGAAGAAAGAAGACTGAAGAGAAGGCGGAAGATAGGAGAAAGTAGAGAAGAAAGAAGACTGAAGAGAAGGCGGAAGATAGGAGAAAGTAGAGAAGAAAGAAGACTGAAGAGAAGGCAGAAGATAGGAGAAAGTAGAGAAGACAGAAGACTGAAGAGAAGGAGGAATATAAGATAAAGAAGAGAAGACAGAAGACTGAAGAGAAGGCGGATGATAGGAGAAAGAAGAGAAGAAAGAAGACTGAAGAGAGGGTGGAAGATAGGAGAAAGAAGAGAAGACAGAAGACTGAAGAGAACGGAGAAGATAGGAGAAAGTAGAGAAGACAGAAGATTGAAGAGAAGGTGGAAGATAGGAGAAAGAAGAGAAGACAGAAGACTGAAGAGAATGCGGAAGATAGGAGAAAGAAGAGAAGAAAGAAGACTGAAGAGAAGGGAGAAGATAGGAGAAAGTAGAGAAGACAGAAGACTGAAGAGAAGGTGGAAGATAGGAGAAAGAAGAGAAGACAGAAGACTGAAGAGAAGGCGGAAGACAGGAGAAAGAAGAGAAGAAAGAAGACTAAAGAGAAGGCGGAAGATAAGAGAAAGAAGAGAAGACAGAAGACTGAAGAGAAGGCAGAAGATAGGAGAAAGTAGAGAAGAAAGAAGACTGAAGAGAAGGCGGAAGATAGGAGAAAGTAGAGAAGAAAGAAGACTGAAGAGAAGGCGGAAGATAGGAGAAAGTAGAGAAGACAGAAGACTGAAGAGAAGGAGGAATATAAGAGAAAGAAGAGAAGACAGAAGACTGAAGAGAAGGCGGAAGATAGGAGAAAGAAGAGAAGAAAGAAGACTGAAGAGAAGGTGGAAGATAGGAGAAAGAAGAGAAGACAGAAGACTGAAGAGAAGGCGGAAGATAGGAGAAAGAAGAGAAGACAGAAGACTGAAGAGAAGGCGGAAGACAGGAGAAAGAAGAGAAGAAAGAAGACTAAATAGAAGGCGGAAGATAAGAGAAAGAAGAGAAGACAGAAGACTGAAGAGAAGGCAGAAGATAGGAGAAAGTAGAGAAGAAAGAAGACTGAAGAGAAGGCGGAAGATAGGAGAAAGTAGAGAAGAAAGAAGACTGAAGAGAAGGCGGAAGATAGGAGAAAGTATAGAAGAAAGAAGACTGAAGAGAAGGCGGAAGATAGGAGAAAGTAGAGAAGAAAGAATACTGAAGAGAAGGCGGAAGATAGGAGAAAGAAGAGAAGACAGAAGACTGAAGAGAAGGCGGAAGATAGGAGAAAGTAGAGAAGAAAGAATACTGAAGAGAAGGTGGAAGATTGGAGAAAGTAGAGAAGAAAGAAGACTGAAGAGAAGGCGGAAGATAGGAGAAAGAAGTGAAGACAGAAGAGTGAAGAGAGTTCGGAAGATAGGAGAAAGTAGAGAAGAAAGAAAACTGAAGAGAAGGCGGAAGATAGGAGAAAATAGAGAAGAAAGAAGACTGAAGAGAAGGCGGAAGATATGAGAAAGAAGAGAAGACAGAAGACTGAAGAGAAGGTGGAAGATAGGAGAAAGAAGAGAAGAAAGAAGACTGAAGAGAAGGCGGAAGATAGGAGAAAGCAGAGAAGAAAGAAGACTGAAGAGAAGGAGGAAGATAGGAGAAAGAAGAGAAGACAGAAGACTGAAGAGAAGGCGGAAGATAGGAGAAAGCAGAGAAGAAAGAAGACAAGAGAAGGCGGAAGATAGGAGAAAGAAGAGAAGACAGAAGACTGAAGAGAAGGCAGAAGATAGGAGAAAGAAGAGAAGACAGAAGACTGAATAGAAGGAGGAAGATAGGAGAAAGAAGAGAAGAAAGAAGACAAGAGAAGGCGGAAGATAGGAGAAAGAAGAGAAGACAGAAGACTGAAGAGAAGGTGGAAGATAGGAGAAAGAAGAGAAGACAGAAGACTGAAAAGAAGGCGGAAGATAGGAGAAAGTAGAGAAGAAAGAAGACAAGAGAAGGCAGAAGATAGGAGAAAGTAGAAAAGACAGAAGACTGAAGAGAAGGCGGAAGATAGGAGAAAGAAGAGAAGACAGATGACTGAAGAGAAGGAGGAAGATAGAGAAAGAAGAGAAGACAGAAGACTGAAAAGAAGGCGGAAGAGAGGAAAAAGTAGAGAAGAAAGAAGACAAGAGAAGGCAGAAGATAGGAGAAAGTAGAAAAGACAGAAGAGCTGAAGAGAAGGCGGAAGATAGGAGAAAGTAGAGAAGACAGAAGACTGAATAGAAGGCGGAAGATAGGAGAAAGTAGAGAAGAAAGATGACTGAAGAGAAGGCGGAAGATAGGAGAAAGAAGTGAAGACAGAAGACTGAAGAGAGTTCGGAAGATAGGAGAAAGTAGAGAAGAAAGAAAACTGAAGAGAAGTTGGAAGATAGGAGAAAGTAGAGAAGAAAGAAGACTAAAGAGAAGGCGGAAGATAAGAGAAAGAAGAGAAGACAGAAGACTGAAGAGAAGGCGGAAGATAGGAGAAAGAAGAGAAGAAAGAAGACTGAAGAGAAGGCGGAAGATAGGAGAAAGAACAGAAGACAGAAGACTGAAGAGAAGGCGGAAGATAGGAGAAAGAAGAGAAGAAAGAAGACTGAAGAGAAGGCGGAAGATAGGAGAAAGCAGAGAAGAAAGAAGACTGAAGAGAAGGAGGAAGATAGGAGAAAGAAGAGAAGACAGAAGACTGAAGAGAAGGCGGAAGATAGGAGAAAGCAGAGAAGAAAGAAGACAAGAGAAGGCGGAAGATAGGAGAAAGAAGAGAAGACAGAAGACTGAAGAGATGGCAGAAGATAGGAGAAAGAAGAGAAGACAGAAGACTGAATAGAAGGAGGAAGATAGGAGAAAGAAGAGAAGAAAGAAGACAAGAGAAGGCGGAAGATAGGAGAAAGAAGAGAAGACAGAAGACAGTAGAGAAGGTGGAAGACAGGAGAGAGAAGAGAAGACAGAAGACTAAAGAGAAGGCAGAAGATAGGAGAAAGAAGAGAAGACAGATGACTGAAGAGAAGGAGGAAGATAGGAGAAAGAAGAGAAGACAGAAGACAGAAGAGAAGGAGGAAGATAGGAGAAAGAAGAGAAGACAGAAGACTGAATTGAAGGCGGAAGATAGGAGAAAGTAGAGAAGACAGAAGACAAGAGAAAGCGGAAGATAGGAGAAAGAAGAGAAGACAGAAGACTGAAGAGAAGGCGGAAGATAGGAGAAAGCAGAGAAGAAAGAAGACTGAAGAGAAGGAGGAAGATAGGAGAAAGAAGAGAAGACAGAAGACTGAAGAGAAGGCGGAAGATAGGAGAAAGTAGAGAAGAAAGAAGACAAGAGAAGGCGGAAGATAGGAGAAAGTAGAGAAGACAGAAGACTGAAGAGAAGGCGGAAGATAGGAGAAAGTAGAGAAGAAAGAAGACAAGAGAAGGCGGAAGATAGGAGAAAGAAGAGAAGACAGAAGACTGAAGAGAAGGCGGAAGATAGGAGAAAGAAGAGAAGACAGAAGACTGAAGATAAGGCGGAAGATAGGAGAAAGAAGAGAAGACAGAAGACTGTAGAGAAGGCGGAAGATAGGAGAAAGTAGAGAAGAAAGAAGACTGAAGAGAAGACGGAAGATAGGAAAAAGAAGAGAAGAAAGAAAACTGAAGAGATTGCGGAAGATAGGAGAAAGAAGAAAAGACAGAAGACTGAAGAGAAGTCGGAAGATAGGAGAAAGTAGAGAAGAAAGAAGACTGAAGAGAAGGTGGAAGATAGGAGAAAGTGGAGAAGACATAAGACTGAAGAGAAGGCGGAAGATAGGAGAAAGAAGAGAAGACAGAAGACTGAAGAGAAGGCGGAAGATTGGAGAAAGAAGAGAAGAAAGAAGACTGAAGAGAAGTCGGAAGATAGGAGAAAGAAGAGAAGACAGAAGACTGAAGAGAAGGCGGAAGATAGGAGAAAGCAGAGAAGAAAGAAGACTGAAGAGAAGGCGGAAGATAGGAGAAAGAAGAGAAGACACAAGACTGAAGAGAAGGAGGAAGATAGGAGAAAGAAGAGAAGACAGAAGACTGAAGAGAAGGCGGAAGATAGGAGAAAGAAGAGAAAACAGAAGACTGAAGAGAAGGCGGAAGATAGGAGAAAGCAGAGAAGAAAGAAGACTGAAGAGAATGCGGAAGATAGGAGAAAGAAGAGAAGACACAAGACTGAAGAGAAGGAGGAAGATAGGAGAAAGAAGAGAAGACAGAAGACTGAAGAGAAGGCGGAAGATAGGAAAAAGAAGAGAAGACAGAAGACTGAAGAGAAGGCGGAAGATAGGAGAAAGAAGAGAAGACAGAAGACTGAAGAGAATTCGGAAGATAGGAGAAAGTAGAGAAGAAACAAGACAAGAGAAGGCGGAAGATAGAAGAAAGCAGAGAAGAAAGAAGACTGAAGAGAAGGTGGAAGATAGGAGAAAGAAGAGAAGACAGAAGACTGAAGAGAAGGTGGAAGATAGGAGAAAGTAGAGAAGACAGAAGACTGAAGAGAAGGCGGAAGATAGGAGAAAGTAGAGAAGACAGAAGACTGAAGAGAAGGCGGAAGATAGGAGAAAGAAGAGAAAACAGAAGACTGAAGAGAAGGCGGAAGATAGGAGAAAGAAGAGAAGAAAGAAGACTGAAGAGAAGGCGATAGATAGGAGAAAGAAGAGAACACAGAAGGACAGTGGATGACATTTAAGTGTAACACGGATCAGTTAACGATCGTTGCTTGGCAGTATGTCAAGCACCAATAGTTGTTTTTTACTGTTCAGTTCCCAATATCCCTGCTTTTAGCGGCGTTTTGGGAACTAAACGCACAAAACGGAAGTTCAGCCACAAGACTATTTTTGTGTCTTAAAGTCCTTTGGAGTTCTAGCTGGTAGGCCTTTAAATACTGCGTTAAACATGTTAGTTTAACAGCCGGAATTCACTTTGGCCCTACCGGCTATGTTAACGGCTGACTTTAAATCTACCCCCAGGTTTCCTCAAGTTCCTCTCTGTAGAACCATAGGCTAAGTTCTACCATCCCTGCTGCTACTGTGGTCCATGGTTACAGGTGGTCACTCAGTGTCAGCTCCTGAGTAGTGGACTGTGCACTGTCCTTACACCTGCCCTGGGAAGGTTGGGGAAGTGTTTTGCTCATGTATTATTTCTCTTAATAAACTGGTTGAATTTACCTGTGTTCTGTGATTTATTATCCTGGTGTTCCATGACAGTAACATTCATTTCTGAAGGAATTAATCTTAAATGTACACGGACATTTCTTGGTGTAATGGTACTATATAATTAAAAGTGAAACTCCAGGGCAGTGAGTAGCCAAATAACAACTAACTAATGATTTTATTCATTCTCAAGGAGCATTTCACATTTCTTGACTTGATTTTGAAAGCCCTTATGGTGATTCCATAAATGTGAACGGTTGTCCAGATGTGTATCCTTGCTCTTAGTGTTGTGAAATCACCTGCACCTCACTGATTAAGCCTAAAAAGACCAAACCGTACCTCTGGCATTAACTGGCATTCTTGTGTAAAGTAGACTTGTCTGTCATTTCAAAACTGGACAGCACTTTTGAGCAGGATTAGTCTGATAAATACATGGAAAGGTCTCCTCTGTAAAGGTGCTAGATGCTAGATACTTCTGAGGGTCCAGCCCTACAACCAGAGGTGAGTGCTTGTGTATGTTCTCAGGGAGAAGGTCACATATTTTGTCTTGCCATTTCTAATAGCACAGTGAGAGATAACTTTAACTTTGAACTGAGCTAATTAATATAATGTGCTGGGGATTAAAGTAAAGTGCCGGCCTGTACTAACAAGTTTTCCTTTTAACCCTTTAAGAACCAGGGGGCTGTGCAATGTATTATATCTGTAATAAACCTTCCACAGTATCAATCAACTATAAATGAAACACGCAGGACTTTACTAGATAAAGGCTGAGGATCTAGTATTTGTCTACTTACCAGGGATGGGGTATACACATTCCCATCCACACATTGCTTTGCAGCACTTCTTATACAAGGGGCAGTCATTGTCACTAAAGCATTCTGGAGTGGACTCCAGACATTCTATCACAGCTGGGACTGGGGCAGGACAGCGTCCAGAGTGTGCTGAGGAATAAATGGAAATTGTATTATAATCTTACTTCTATTAGTATCACAGTGAAGTGAAAGGATAGTGTTACACATGGGGCCATATGCACAAACTCAAAAGTGGAACAATTTTGGGGTAAATCAACTACACCATAGATACAAATGCCACAACTTTTTTATTAATTTAAATTGAAATTTTAAGAACTTGAATTCTGTTGAGGTCTCCAACATCTCCAGCATTCAAGGGGTTAAATTCCTATTCATATTAGTAGGAATGTGTTTGCCCTCATGCAGTAAATTAAGGCTATGGTATTTGTATATCTGTGTCTTTCTCTTTCCTTTTGTGTAAATGTGTGAGTTTATAAATGTGTGTGTGTGTGTGTGTGTGTGTGTGTGTGTGTGTGTGTGTGTGTGTGTGTGTGTGTGTGTAAATGTGTATGTGTATGGGTGTGTATGGATGTGTAACATGTATGTGTGTGTGTGAGCACGTGTAGGAGTGTGTGTCTGTATGGGCAATTTAACCCTTGCCATGCTGCCGCCTCTTTAGCTGAGCCTTCTCACACCTGTACTGAGCCTATGCTAGTATATCGCTACTTCTGCTGAGCCGGCCGCGTATATGCCTGGTCTGGTCGGCGGCTCCCCCTGTCAACCGCAGAGTAGTCGAGTTCGTTAACGCGTCCGGTGAGGTGCTATTGGCTCTTACGCAAACGCTGGGTTCTCCGGTTTATGCCCATGGGGGCTATTGGATCAAGCTATTGCAGCAAAGGGTGGTCTCCGGTATACGCCCGTGGGAGGCTATTGGCTTCATCATTTGCAGTGTATTGTGGTCTCCATTGTTACGCCCGTGGGGGCTACTGGCTCAAGCTCTTGCAGGTTGTCTCCGGTATATGCCCGTGGGGGCTATTGGCTCAAACGATCCCTGTGTAGTTGGTCTCCGTTATTATGCCCATGGGGGCTATTTGCAAGCTCTTGCAGTGCAAGCTACTACCGTTGTTACGCCCATGGGGGCTACCGACTCACGCACTTGCAGATTAAGTTGTATCCATTGCTATGCCCGTGGGGGCTATTCTGTGCAACTTTTCTGCTGATTGTTGCTCTGGTCTAGTACTGCCTAGCAGCTTCCCAGCCTTTAGAACTTTAGGTGTTGCACCATCTACACCTATAGCTGCTTCATCACCATCTTGGGTGTGCCAAACACCACAACAGAGACTGACTAATTATTGCATTTTACCCTTGATTTGTTTCTCTACTGTGTGCCTGTCCTGAGACAGTATATGTGATATCTCTGTTTCTGTATACTGGGCCTGTGGGGGCATATCTGTATATATTTCACTAATATTTCATGTTGCCTTTAGAGGGTGATCTTTCATCTTAATTTTCATTTAATAAAACTGTGTTTTATTCTACCAGCTAGTCTGAGTGTCTTAAAAAATAGTTACAGCCTTTCATCTAGTCTTAATGTATGACCTCTTGTTTTTAGTCAGATCTTTTGAGTAAATATTTTGTTAGCTACTTCTTTGTATCAAACTCAAATATAAGTATAAATGGTAATCATATCACCCCTTAGAGGTCTATTCTCTAATGTAGACAAACCCAGTTTGGCTAGTCTCTCTGTATAACTCTGATCCTCCACTCTATGATGATTATGATAAGGAATTCACTTCCAGTGGAATATAAATATGAAAACCATTTTCATCAGTGTATAACCTGTCATGTATCGTGTATTCAGACTACATTCTAAATATGCCTGAAGACTTCAGTTGTCTTGAAAGCTTGTATCCTAGAGCCATTTAGTTTGCCAATAAATGTATTACTTTTACTCCAGTTTATTTTACCAGTATCCTGCTTTTTCTACAGCTAACACTGTATTACCTGTTACCATTATCCATTTTGTTGCACTTCCAATTCAAGCAGAACTTTCAATTGTTTGAAACCCTGTCCTATATTATTAGTGCTGTTTAATTGTCTCTAGAACACCAGGTTGTTTTAATTTTAAATACATGGTTAATGAGAAATTCTCTTTGAAACTTACATTCCTTGCAAGCTCAGTATAATGATAAACGGAGCTTATTGTAAAGATAGACAAGATTACCACACATATGAAGAGAAGTGTTAACACACTCCCTGGTAGAACTGGGAGTAGAATTACAGTACTGGGAAGTCCTGTGCCGCTGTGCTGCAGGTAGCCTTTGATGCAGAATGCAGAAATGGGTCCCAGAAATGTAAGTTTCAAAGTGAATTTCTCATTAACCATGGATTTAAATTAAAACAACCTGGAGTTCTACAGACAATTAAACAGCACTAATAAAATGGGACAGGGTTTCAAACAAATGAAAATTCCACTTTCAATAATGTATTATTTAAGAATTGTGCACAAATATGTACTCCATATTTTAGATGAGGCCTAACCAAGGATTTATATACAGGTAGTATTATATTTCCATCACTTGCTTCTACACCTCTTTTTATGCAGGCTAGTACATTATTTGCTCTTGCAGCAGCTGAGTGACTCTGCACACTACTGTGAAGTCTATTGTCTATCAGTACACCTAAATCTTTCTATAATGAGGATTCCCTGAGTTGTTTCCCATTTAGAGTATATGAAGCATGTTGTTTCTACAGCCCTAATGCATAACCTTAACACGTCACTTCTGCACATTTATTAAAAATGTTCTCCAAATCTTTGTACATACAACTTACAATGCCCACTTCTAGATCATTATTAAACATTAGAAGTTGTAAATCAATGGGCCTGATACTAAATTTTGCGTGTCATGTTTCTCTGTTTCCCATGTCTTACTGAAATCTGCTTCCAGCTTCCTGGTCTCCCCCTTGGTTCTTTTCCCCACCCAGTCCCTTTACTCTTTATCTAGCACAGGCACCTTGCGCTTGTGTGCGATCTAAGCATTCTTGTTGTCATATTGTATCCAGTCTTGATCGAGTGATTTACAGATCCGGCTATTCCTTACTAACCCTTTGCCTGTTGATTCGACTCTTGTATACCTCCTCAGCTTCAACCTCTGGCTTTCTCCTTAGACCATTCACTTGCCAGCTCCTTGGTGCTGCGTTTGTCCGACTGGTTATTTACTCTGCTTTGCTCAACGATTCTCAAGGTGCCCTTGTATTTCTTCCTTGTAGTCCTGTTGTCGACTCCCAGTTGCCGTCTCCCTGTTGTCAACTCTCTGTTACTGACTCCCTGTGCAACCAGTCTCTGATTCCCTGTTGTCGACTCCCTGTTGTTGACCCCCTGTTGCCGACTCCCTGTTGCCGACTCCCTGATGCCGACTCCCTGATGCCGACTCCCTGTTGCAGACTCCTAGTGCATCCAGTCTCCGACTCCCTGTCATTGGTTCCTGTGGCCTCTTAGTCGAAGATTTATGTGCTAGTTCCAACTGAAACAAGTTCAGTTGCTGGTAGGTTTGTCCACATCTGTGACAGTTCTCAGAACAGTCTGTATCTATGGGTGCTATCCTGCCATCAGGCTTCACAGCCTGCACCTTTGAAACCGGCTTCAGCCACAGCAAGTCATCTCTAGAGCAGCCCGCGATCCCCAACTACGCTCTCTATCCTGCGCCCTCTAGCATCTCATTCTCTGAGGCCTACCTAGTAATAGAGTTAATTTTGTCTTGTGTTGCTCTGTTTCTTTTATATCAATAGCTGATTGTCACCTCTTGGCAGGACCATATCCCTGGTCAAGCGTATCCAGCAGCTTTCAAGGGCACTTCCTGATCTGAAAACGTTACACTGCGGCACCCTGCTTAAAACATAACACCAACTTAAGAAGTTTCCATTTATAACAACTGTCATCTGTCATACACAGATATGACCTACCAAACCGAAGCCTTTTAATGTATGTAGTAAACTGTGTAGTGAGATGCACTATCAAAAGCTTTTGGCAAAACAAATTGTACTATGTCTACAACAATATATATATATAAATGTTAGGTATGGAATGCATTCACTGTTAGAAGTACTTATGATGTTCTGTGTGCTCATCCGTTAGGAAGATCAAGCATACAGTACAGAGTTATAGGAAAGCACTCATAGGATCATTTTGCAGTGAAACACAAGTGGTTTATTCAATCAGTATTTTGGCCAGCATTTGATAAAGGCCACAAGTGCTGGCAGAAACATTGACTGAATAAACAAACTGTGTTTCTCTGCAAAAGGATCCTACTGTGAGTGCTTTTCATAACTCTGTACCATACATATATATATATATTTTTTTTTTTTCTTCTTGTAGATGGTGATAGGGACAGCAGGAACCCTTATCTGAGCCATTACAAAGTCTGACAGATACTAGAAAAGTCAGATACTTACTGTGAATGACAATATTTTATATAGGGCAAGAAGACATCACAATCAGCTTTGTTGTGTACCTTACAGTGAATACACAATACTTTTATATTGTCCACTAAATGTGCCAGGCAGGGGGAAAAAGTAGGAGCAGTGCAGGGCCTGTTAGTAAAGTGTTAGTCCAAAAAGTACACAATAGATTGTGTGTGTGTGATGTCTCGCTTGGTTCCTCAACATACTTTATCTCATCTACTATCAGTCTGCCTCAGTCACAGCTCATGTCAGCGTCCTTCTCTCTGTCACCTATCAATATTATTATTATTTTTTATTAAAGGGGAACTACCACCCCGCAATAACTTTACATTAATTAATTCTTCATCTGGCGACTAGCTGCTTAGTAGCGCTAGTCGCCAGAAATATTACCTGGTTTCAAAGATTTTCCAGTTTTTCGGAGGCTCACAGTAGCAGGAAGCGCGGACATCTCGTCATAGTGACGTCTGTGCACCTGCGCTGTCAGTCCCTTTTGGAGCCGGCCTTTGTCTGTCCAGTCAGTCACACAGAATTTTAGGATATTTGGGTTTATTCTCCTTTGCTCCCTTCTCACACCCTCAGACTCCCCTAACACAGAAGTAACAATCAGATCAGGAAGGAACCTGGATCACATCTGCCTGTGTTTTCCCAGTCAGTCACACAAGATTTTGTGATATTTAGGGTCAACCTCCTTTCTCCCTTCCTGTCCCCCAGAGTGCTCCCAGACTCCCCTAATACTGAGAACAAGACTCCATAAACTAAGCTCCATCTCTATTAACCTGTCTTCTCAAGCTCAAAAATGTGCTACTTTCTCTTTCTCTCACAAACACAGAATGGCATGCTGTGGGGCCCTGAGAACTGTGGGAAAAAGAGGGGAACTTGCCATGTGATGTGGAGAAATTCAGTTTTCCCAATGATTTCAATTCAGTGAGCTAGTGTTACACTCCTTCCATTTGTTCTGTATTGTCCATTCCTGATTTTATTCCTTACCCTGTCTCTCTAGATTATGTGTTTCCTGTTCTGCTTTTTCTCTTGCTCCTTAAAGGGATAGTAATACTTAAGTATTACTAATCCCCATAGTAAAGTACTACTAAAAACCAAACGTATTGCCCCCAGTGTCACCTCTGAAACCTTTATGGTTTGAGAGATGAACGCTTCTAAAGTTTCCCTCTCCCTCCCCCGTAGTCAGCATTCTAGCTGACTGAAGGGAAATCCATCATAGATCATCAGGCAGCTCTGCAGCAGAGCCACGATCTCATTAATTAAAAAAAAAAAAAAACTTTCACTAAAACCAAGCACACGTAGAAAACCATTTCAGTGAAAGTTTTCATTTTCAGGAACACGATCCGGCTGTGCTGGAGAGCTGCCTGAAAGTCGTACGACTTTCTTCCCTGCAGTCAGCTACAACGCTGACTATGGGAAAGGGGGAGGGAGAGAGCAACTTTAGAAACGATCATCTCTCAAACCATAAAGGTTTGAGAGATGACACTGGGAGCAATACGATTTTTTTTAGTAGTACTTTGCTATAGGGATTAGTAATACTTAAGTATTACTATCCCTTAAACCTTTATCTGACATCACTTCCTGTCTGCTGATGCACAATCTTAGCGTTTCTGTTTGTGTTCTTGTGGTTCCAGCGTCCTGGTGTTATGAGTTGTTTCATTCCTAGTTGCTGACCATGGCCTTGTTTAACTGCCTGTTTTCTACCTCATTGTTTCAGTGGACTTTCAGTTTGACCCAGCTCTTTTAATTGACTATTCTCTGATTTGGTGCCTGTTCCACTGTTGCTATTCCAGCCTGGAGAGTAGTTTTTCAGGCACTACCTCTACTCTATCTCCCTTCTGCGGCCTAGGCAAACTGGCCTAGCACAGTGCAAGTCCTTTGTCTCCTGGATTCAGCCACCAGTTTCACCTCAGTCCCAAGGTACACCCCTAGAAGGTTAATCTGGTTGTGAGCCAGCTCCTCCGGTCAACACTAATCTGGTCTTGCTAAAAGCAACTCTAATTTGGCCTAGGCCAAAGAAAGACATCCTAGGGGGTAGTCATCGCAATCCAGCTCTGCTCCCCATCCAGTGCACCCAAGCTTCTAGCCTATCAGGTTAACCTTCTAGTCTTCTCCCTATTGTTGCTTTGGGTATTTCTTTTCCATATTAATAGCTATCTGCTCATACTCTGTGGAGTTCTTCTACAGAGCTGGATATCAGATAGCTTATATCTGTTCCTGCCAGCTTACAGCAAGGTGAAAAAAATGAAGAACATGCACTTTTTGTGAATAATTTAGAGACATTTTTCTTCTGTTTCTCTTTTGAGGCAAAAACTTTTGCCAATCTTTACTGAACATATAACCACTTCTCTGGAAAGCTACCAAACTACCTGAGCAGTATTCTAATTCCAGCTATCCATACTATGTAAAATCTTTGCTACATTGCCAACAGTTCACTGACTGTTCCACACTAACTGAACAGTATGTTCACTCCAGATCTCCATACTAAAACTATACCCTCCACTCCACTGCTAACAACTCACTGACTATTCCACACTACCTGAGCATTATGATTAGTGTTGAGCGAGCATGCTCGGCCGATGCTCGGATCGGCTCGAGCATCGCTCTGCTCGGCACATGGCGGTACTCGTACGAGTACCGCATGTGCTCGCCCGCCATGTTCGGGTCTCCTCCCCGCACGTTTTGCGGCTGCTGCGCAGCCAATAAACGTGCAGGGAGGCTCTGACATCGGTGTAATGCCAGCAGCCATGTTGGCTGCTGGCATTACACTGATTGGCTGGCCAGAACCCGTGGTCGGGTGCTGTATAGCACCTGACCATCGAGTTCGGCTCAGTCTTAGCCAGGGAGAGCTGAGGATAGGAAGGGAAAGGCAGTGTAGGGAGGAAAACAAGCAAAATTGTGAAAAAAAAGAACCAAAAGTCCTTTTTAGGACTACTGTGTGTGGGGGCAGCAGGTTATTTTGTGTGGGGGGAAAAAAACAAAAAAAAAAAAATATATTCTGTTTAGTGTGCAAAGTTGCAGATTAGAGCACATTCTGTTTAGTGTGCACAGTTGCAGATTAGATCACATTCTGTTTAGTGTGCAAAGTTGCAGATTAGAGCACATTCTGTTTAGTGTGCAAAGTTGCAGATTAGAGCACATTCTGTTTAGTGTGCAAAGTTGCAGATTAGAGCACATTCTGTTAAGTCTTCAAACTAAAATATCAAAGTCACATATTCCATTCAGTGTGCGTCGCCGCAGTTTAGCAGCACATTCTGTGTACTGTGCAGAGTTGTAGAATAGGAAGAAATACTGTTAAGTCTTCAAACTAAAATATCAAAGTCACATATTCCATTCAGTGTGCTTCGCCGCAGTTTAGCAGCATATTCTGTGTACTCTGCACAGTTGCAGAATAGGAAGAAATACTGTTAAGTTTTCAAACTAAAATATTAAAGTCACATATTCCATTCAGTGTGTGTCACCGCCGTTTAGCAGCCTATTCTGTGTACTCTGCACAGTTGCAGACTAGGAAGAAATACTGTTAAGTTTTCAAACTAAAATATTAAAGTCACATATTCCATTCAGTGTGTGTCACCGCCGTTTAGCAGCCTATTGTGTGTACTCTGCACAGTTGCAGAATAGGAAGAAATACTGTTAAGTTTTCAAACTCAAATATTAAAGTCACATATTCCATTCTGTGTTCGTCACCGCAGTTTAGCAGCCTATTCTGTGTACTCTGCACAGTTGCAGACTAGGAAGAAATACTGTTAAGTTTTCAAACTCAAATATTAAAGTCACATATTCCATTCAGTGTGTGTCACCGCCGTTTAGCAGCCTATTCTGTGTACTCTGCACAGTTGCAGAATAGGAAGAAATACTGTTAAGTTTTCAAACTAAAATATTAAAGTCACATATTCCATTCAGTGTGTGTCACCGCAGTTTAGCAGCCTATTTTGTGTACTCTGCACAGTTGCAGACTAGGAAGAAATACTGTTAAGTTTTCAAACTCAAATATTAAAGTCACATATTCCATTCAGTGTGTGTCACCGCCGTTTAGCAGCCTATTCTGTGTACTCTGCACAGTTGCAGAATAGGAAGAAATACTGTTAAGTTTTCAAACTCAAATATTAAAGTCACATATTCCATTCAGTGTGTGTCACCGCCGTTTAGCAGCCTATTGTGTGTACTCTGCACAGTTGCAGAATAGGAAGAAATACTGTTAAGTTTTCAAACTCAAATATTAAAGTCACATATTCCATTCTGTGTTCGTCACCGCAGTTTAGCAGCCTATTCTGTGTACTCTGCACAGTTGCAGACTAGGAAGAAATACTGTTAAGTTTTCAAACTCAAATATTAAAGTCACATATTCCATTCAGTGTGTGTCACCGCCGTTTAGCAGCCTATTGTGTGTACTCTGCACAGTTGCAGAATAGGAAGAAATACTGTTAAGTTTTCAAACTCAAATATTAAAGTCACATATTCCATTCAGTGTGTGTCACCGCAGTTTAGCAGCCTATTCTGTGTACTCTGCACAGTTGCAGACTAGGAAGAAATACTGTTAAGTTTTCAAACTCAAATATTAAAGTCACATATTCCGTGTAAGATGAAGAAGGCGGGTAAAAAGGGACGGGGAAGTGGACGTGATCCTGATAGTTCAGGGCGCGGGTCAGGACGCGGAGAAACTGTGCCTGGTGCCAGAGCACAAGAAAGAAAGACATCCACCATACCTAGCTTCATGTCTAATTTTACAGGGCGTCGCAGGACATCACTCTCGAGGTCCGACCACTGCGAACAGGTGGTCGGTTGGATGACAGCTGATACTGCTTCCAGTCGGTTAAGCACTAGGGATGAGCGAGCACCCCGATGCTCGGGTGCTCGGGTGCTTTGACCGAGCACCCCCTGAGGCTCGAGTGCTCGGCCGAGCACCCGAGCCCCATTGAAAAGCATGGGAGCACTCGAGCATTAAACCAGGCACCCCCTGCTCTGATGAGCGGAGGGTGCCTGGTCAATGTCCCCCTTCATCTCCGCTATGCCCCTCTTCCACAATGTCCCCCTTCATCTCCTATGCCATAGAGGAGATGAAGGGGGACATTGTGGAAGAGGGGCATAGCGGAGATGAAGGGGGACATTGTGGAAGAGGGGCATAGACTCTATGCCCCTCTTCCACAATGTCCCCCTTCATCTCCGCTATGCCCCTCTTCCACAATGTCCCCCTTCATCTGCTCTATGGCATAGGAGATGAAGGGGGACATTGTGGAAGAGGGGCATAGCGGAGATGAAGGGGGACATTGTGGAAGAGGGGCATAGCGGAGATGAAGGGGGACATTGTGGAAGAGGGGCATAGAGTCTATGCCCCTCTTCCACAATGTCCCCCTTCATCTCCGCAATGCCCCCTTCATCTCCGCAATGCCCCCGTACCTCCAGTCCCTGGTGGTCCAGCGGAGCGTCTTCGGATCTGTGCCTCTTCCGGCACAGATCCCCTTCACCCGAACATGTCGGGCGAGCACATGGCGGTACTCGTACGAGTACCGCCATGTGCCGAGCAGAGCGATGCTCGAGCCGATCCGAGCATCGGCCGAGCACGCTCGCTCAACACTATTAAGCACCACCCTGTCTTCCACCAAGTCCACTCTCAGTAGCCAAGAGTCTGGTCAACATAATCCTCACTCTGATCATCCTTCCTCCCACCATACACGGTCTGGTCAAAGAAGTGATCCCACACTGGGATATAGTGAGGAGCTCGTCTCATCACCAATCCTTCATTTGACCCTCTCTCCAAGCACGCTTGCAGAGGAACATGACATCTTGTGCCCTGATTCACAACCTCTAGAGGCTACCCAATCACAAGAAGATGACAGATGTGAATGGCATTTAAGGTCAGAGGAAGTAGTGGATGATGATGATGATGATGAGACACAGTTGCCATTAAATCAACCACTATTTCCGTCTCAAGACCTTGTTGAGGAGAATGTTATACAGTTGTCAATGACTGAGTATGTGGTGGGATCAAGACTTGAGGAGGATGATCAGAGTGAGGAAGTGGAGGAGGACTTGGTGGACGATGAGGTGACTGACCCCACCTGGGAAGGTGTAGAGCCGAGCGATGACAGCAGTCCTGAGGGTGAGCCATCTGCAGCACCGCAACAGGCTGGAAGAGGCAGTGGTGTGGCTACAGAAAGAAGGCGGACCGCACCAAACCGGCCCGCAAATGTTCCACGGAGCACCCCCTTGCGTAAATCTACCTTGCCAAAGGGTAGGTGTTCCGCGGTATGGCGTTTTTTTAAGGAAAGTGCGGACGACAAAAGAATTGTAGTTTGCAACCTGTGCCACACCAGAATGAGCCGAGGCATGAACACTAGAAACCTCACCACCACCAGCATGATCCGACACATGGCATCCAAGCACCGTAGTAAGTGGGAGGAACGCCTGGATCGCCCATCTGTGTCTGCAGGCCACACCACTGCCTCCTCTTCCCCTGTTTTCGGTGCCGGCCAATCGCCTGTCGAAGGCGCAGGCCCGCATACCTCCCGCCCTGCACCTGTACCATCTGAAGCACCATCAGCGACCACATCCACTTCCCTGTCCCAGCGCAGCGTCCAAATGTCGTTACCCCAGGCATTTGAGCGCAAGAGAAAGTACCCAGCCACCCACCCACAGGCCATAGCACTAACCTCACACCTTTCCAAATTACTGGCCATCGAAATGCTGCCATTTAGGCTTGTGGACACTGAGTCCTTCCGCAGCCTGATGGCAGCAGCTGTCCCTCGGTACGCGGTCCCCAGCCGCCACTACTTTTCCCGGTGTGCCATCCCCGCATTACACCACCATGTGTCCCGTAACATCACCCGTGCCCTGACCAACGCAGTTACTGGGAAGGTCCACTTAATGACTGACACATGGACAAGTGCTTGTGGCCAGGGACGCTACATTTCCCTGACGGCACACTGGGTGAATGTCGTGGAGGCTGGGAGCGACTCGGACCCTGGGATGGCACGGGTGCTACCCACGCCGAGGATTGCGGGCCCTACCTCCATCAGGGTTTCCGCCAGCACCTACGTTATTGGCTCCTCCTCCTCCGTTTCCACCTCCGAATTCTCTACACGCAGCGCCACTCCCCCATCAGCCAGTAGCTGGAAGCAGTGTAGCACTGCAGTGGGGAAGCGTCAACAGGCCGTGCTGAAGCGATCTGCCTTGGGGACAAACAGCACACGGCCTCAGAGCTGTTGCAGGGGATTAGTCACCAGACCGAGCAGTGGCTCTCGCCACTCAACCTGCAACCAGGCATGGTTGTGTGTGATAATGGGCGTAACTTGGTGGCGGCTTTGGAGCTCGGCAAGCTCACACACGTACCATGCCTAGCGCATGTATTTAATTTAGTGGTGCAGCGATTTCTAAAAACCTACCCCAATGTGTATGATCTCTTGACCAAGGTGCGCCGCGTGTGTGCACATTTCCGTAAGTCATCTACAGCTTCGGCCGGCCTGTTGAAGCTGCAGCAGCGCTTACAATTGCCAGCTCACCGGCTGCTGTGTGACGTGAGCACGCGCTGGAACTCCACCTTCCACATGTTGGCCCGGCTTTGTGAGCAGCAGAGGGCAGTAGTGGAGTACCAGCTGTTACACGGTCGTCGCCTCTCCGTTCAACTTCCTGTAATCAGAAGTGAGGAGTGGGAATGGATGTCAGACCTCTGCGAGGTTTTACGCAATTTTGAGGAATCGACACAGATGGTGAGCGGCGATAACGCTATTATCAGTGTAACCATCCCACTTCTGTGTCTACTGAAACGCTCGCTGCTCACAATTAAAACCGACGCTTTGCATGTGGAAGAGGTGGAAATGGGGGAGGAAGAGCTTACACAAGGTGATAGCCAGAGCACCCTCACTTCGTCTTCTCAGCGACAATTGGAGGAGGCGGAGGAGGAGGAGGAGGAGGAGGAGGAGGAAGACACGGTTGCCTCCGCTACAGAGGGTAGCCATGGAACTTTAGTTCCATCTCTTCAGCGTGGGTGGGCAGAAGAGGAGGAAGAGGATGAGGATATTGAGAGTCATCCTCCTGGTGAGGACAGCGAAATCTTGACTGTTGGTACTCTGGCACACATGGCTGACTTTATGTTAGGCTGCCTTTCCCGTGACCCACACGTTATACGCATTTTAAACAACACGGATTACTGGGTGTTCACCCTTCTGGACCCCCGCTACAAAGAGAATTTCTCATCTCTCATTCCTCCGGTGGAGAGGACAAGCAAAATGGTGCAATACCAGAAGGTTCTTGTTGAAAAATTGCTCCAAAATTTTCCATCTGATAACGCTGGCGGCAGAGTACGTGCTACCTTGGCCAACAGAGAAGGGGAGAAAAGGGGAGCACACAGCAGTTCCGAGAAAGGCAGGGCAACACTCTCCAAGGCGTGGGACACCTTCATGACACCCCGCCAGCACCCTCACCCTGATGCGCAGCCTAGTGTCACAAGGAGGGAAAAGTTTTGGAAGATGGTGAAGGAGTACGTAGCAGACCGTGTCAGCGTCCTCAATAATCCCTCTGTGCCTTACAACTACTGGGTGTCCAAGCTGGACACGTGGTATGAACTGGCACTCTACGCCTTGGAGGTGCTGGCCTGCCCTGCCGCCAGCGTTCTGTCTGAGCGGGTATTTAGTGCTGCTGGTGGCATCATAACAGATAAGCGTATCCGCCTTTCCACCGACAATGCTGATAGGTTGACACTTATAAAAATGAACAAGGCCTGGATTTCCCCTGACTTCTCCACTCCACTGGAGGAAAGCCCCGGGGGAACATAAACTCACTTTATATATGTTATTTACAATGATGGGAATACTCTGTATTCCCATTCACCCCTTCCACCCAAAAAACGGGTATATGGTTGACTCTTAATCTTCTCATCCTCCTCCTCCTCTTCCATATGCCCTGGGATATAATTTTTATATAGGGCCAGCTCACCAGCGGGCCCTGTGATATAATTTTTACATAGGGCCAGCTCACCAGCGGGCCCTGTGATATAATTTTTATATAGGGCCAGCTCACCAGCGGGCCCTGTTTGACAATTTTTATATAGGTCAGCTCACCAGCGGGCCTTCTCATATAATGTTTTATTGGGTCAGCTCTCTAGCGGGCCCTCTCATATAATGTTTTATAGCGTCAGCTCACTAGTGGGCCTTCGCATATAATGTTTAGGATGGTCAGCTCTGCAGCAGACCCTCACCCATAATGTTTTAGATGGTCAGCTCAGCGCACGTTTCCCTCTTAATCATGGCCTCAGTTCAATAAAATCAAGGAAATTTTTGGGAGAATTTGCCTCTGCGCACGTTTCCCTCTTAATCATGGCCTCAGTTCTGAAAATCAAGGAAATTTTTGGGAGAATTTGCCTCTGCGCACGTTTCCCTCTTAATCATGGCCTCAGTTCTGAAAATCAAGGAAATTTTTGGGAGAATTTGCCGCTGCGCACGTTTCCCTCTTAATCATGGCCTCAATTCTGAAAATCAAGGAAATTTTTGGGAGAATTTGCCTCTGCGCACGTTTCCCTCTTAATCATGGCCTCAGTTCTGAAAATCAAGGAAATTTTTGGGAGAATTTGCCTCTGCGCACGTTTCCCTCTTAATCATGGCCTCAGTTCTGAAAATCAAGGAAATTTTTGGGAGAATTTGCCTCTGCGCACGTTTCCCTCTTAATCATGGCCTCACTTCAGAAAATCAAGGAAATTTTTGGGAGAATTTGCAGATGATATACAAGTAAATATACAGCAAATATTGTTTGGTAACAATTTTTCGCCTACAGTCGTTTTTATTTTCCTTTTTGTGTGTTTTATGGTCAGTCTGTAAAAATGGCGTACTACGGGCGAAAGATCGTTCCCAGCAGCGATGTTGGAGTCCCAGATGCATCCAGACATCCTCCCTATGCTGTCCCTGAACCATTTCTGTGGTGTTTCCATCCTTTTCTGCCCTTTTCCTATGGACCAGGCACCCTCCCCTCATCAGAGCAGGGGGTGCCTGGTGTAATGCTCGAGTCCTCCCATTGACTTCAATGGGGCTCGGGTGCTCGGCCGAGCACTCGAGCCTCAGGGGGTGCTCGGTCAGAGCACCCGAACACCCGAGCATTGGGGTGCTCGCTCATCACTAATTATGATCACTCCAGATCTCCATGCTAACTATAACCTCCACTTCACAGCTAACAACTCACTGACTATTCCACACTACCTGAGCAGTATGATCACTCCAGATCTCCATACTAACTATAACCTCCACTACTAACAACTCACTGGCTATTCCACACTACCTGAGCATTATGATCACTCCAGATCTCCATGCTAACTATAACCTCCACTTCACAGCTAACAACTCACTGACTATTCCACACTACCTGATCAGTATGATCACTCCAGCTCTCCATACTAACTATATCCTTCACTCTACTACTAACAACTCACTGACTATTCCACACTACCTGAGCAGTATGATCACTCCAGATCTCCATACTAACTATAACCTCCACTACTAACAACTCACTGGCTATTCCACACTACCTGAGCATTATGATCACTCCAGATCTCCATGCTAACTATAACCTCCACTTCACAGCTAACAACTCACTGACTATTCCACACTACCTGATCAGTATGATCACTCCAGCTCTCCATACTAACTATATCCTTCACTCTACTACTAACAACTCACTGACTATTCCACATTACCTGAGCAGTATGATCACTCCAGCTCTCCATACTAACTATATCCTTCACTCTACTACTAACAACTCACTGACTATTCCACACTACCTGAGCAGTATGATCACTCCAGCTCTCCATACTAACTATATCCTTCACTCTACTACTAACAACTCACTGACTATTCCACACTACCTGAGCAATATGATCACTTCAGCTCTCCATACTAACTATATCCTTCACTCTACTACTAACAACTCACTGACTATTCCACACTACATGAGAAATATGATCACTTCAGCTCTCCATGCTAACTATAACCTCCACTTCACAGCTAACAACTCACTGACTATTCCACACTACCTGAGCAATATGATCACTTCAGCTCTCCATGCTAACTATAACAATAACCTAACTATTGTACAGAGGAAAAGATAGATTTATCACACTCATTTTCATTTTAAAAACTTTACTGCAATTTAAAATTTCAGAAAATCCATTTAAATGCCCCTTCCCATACAGCAGTGCAGTCTGTGCCTACCTGCCTGTAGATGAATTATGACTGTTCCGCTATGCAGTCTGATGCTGTCAATGGAGGAACAAGAGACTTTGGCAGGTCATGTGGCAGTCATATGACATGAAGTACTTCCTGCCGTCCAGCCTGCCCTGAGCAAAACTGAACTCCATATTCCAGATGAGGTCTTACCAAGGATTTATAGAGCAAAACGCATATTCTCATCATGTGCCAATTTTTATACAGGATGGCATTCTACTGGCTCTTGCACAAGCTGACTGACACTGTACACTGCTGTTAAGTTTATTTTATAACAGTAATCTCAAAAGCTTCTCTGACATGAATTAACCAAGTAGCTTCCCATTTAGTGTATATGTAGCATACTTGGTTCTGCAATCCAAATCTTAATCTTACTTTTATCTATATCAAACATAACCTGCATTTTCTGCCATTTCACTCAGTTTATCCAAATCTTTCTGTAAACAGAAAACACACTGTTTCTCTATGGATTTCCTTATTTAATTTCTTTACCATCAGCAAAGACACAGATGCTACTTTCAGTGCCTATTTAACTAATAAATTAAGATGAACCCTGAGACACTTCACTGATAACTTGAAAAGGTTCTGTTTACATTTCTCTTCTTTCTATCATTTTCTCTTCATACAGATATAATGTGTCACCTTGATCAGTTTCAACTGATACAGCAACATCTCCTGAACCACAGTATCACAGGCTTCAGCACATACCAAGTAGAATTCATCAGTGGCCATTGCTACTTACCGTCCCATAGAATGCAACAGATGTGTTTGACATAATTTAGCTTTCATAAAACCATGATAAATCTTAGAAATAATACTGTTGTTTATCCCGAATACTGTCTCTTTGTAACTCATCTAATATCCTGTCAAAATAGCTCTTTACATAAAAATTAAAAAGAGCTAAAGATGTGACATAGGAATTGCTTTGCAGATATGGGAATTAGTCATTTTTTATTAGGATTAGTTCTCAATAAAACATATCTTTTGCAGCTGTGTATCTTTGTTTCACTTTGTTTGCCATTTCATTAACTATATAAATAGGGATAAATCTGGCTGGTCTCTGAGACAATGGCCAGTGAAAATTAACAAAATTTTCTAAAAGACATTGTCACCATGTCTGGGAAATACAAATAGTCAGAAAACCTGGATATCAGGTCAGAGGGGCAATCTAACCTTAGGGGTAAACATGTGAATTAAAAATGTATACACATGCTTAGGTGGGCTAAGGGTGCCACCTAGTGGCCAGGTGATGACAGAGGTAACCACCTGTCAGTAAAGATTAATTAAGGTGGGATCTCAGCTAACCAATTAGATCAAGACACATATTCACCACACCTTTTGGGAGTCTTCCACCTTGCATGTGGAAAAACTCAATAAAAGAAGGGAGCCAGGGGGCAGTAGGAGACTGATGGACTGGTGGACTGACTGAGTAAAAGGCAAAGATCCAGAGATATCCAGGGATTCCCAGGAGATACCCCATCAAAGACAGAGAGACCACAAGGAAGTGACTCTACCATATTTCAGGATCTGCAAAAGTCTTGGTAAATATATCTCTTAACCCCTAGAGTGCCAGGTGGGTACAATGTATGAGTGAGCACAGCTGTACCTGCTGTGCCATGCTCGTACATTTGACAGCTAAAATGCGGTCACTGCTTAAGCCGGTATAACCGGCTGGCAGTGGCCGCATTTCAGCTGAAATGCAGCCTGGCACTCTTGGGAGGACATGAGGATTACTCCTCATGTCCTCCCAGGTATTGATCTCCCAGCCGATCGCGCTGGGAGATCAATATCGCCAAGGGAGAAGCTCTGAGAAACAGAGCTTCTCCCTCCGCCACCCTCCTACCCCGAACTTCCGGGTAGGAGTGGGCGGGACCGGGGGAAACCTCCTAACGTCATCGGTGACATGATCACCGATGACGTTAGGTAAGTTTCCCTCAGCCGATTCACTCCTACCGGTGGTAGGAGAGAAGGGCAGGAGAGCTTTTGCTCTCCTGCGGTCGCCTTATTGATCTCCCAGCCGATCGGCTGGGAGATCAATTACTTGGGGGACACCAGGAGGGGTCCTGATGTCCCCCACGAGGTCTGAATACATAAAAAAAAAAAAAAATAAAAAAAATAAACAATAGTAACCCTGTGAGTGCCGCAGTGGTCCCCAGCACATTGCTTTGCAATGTGCTGGAGACCCTTGTTGCACTCACAGGGTCTTTTCTTTTGGGTTTTTTTTTTTTTTTTTTGAAAGACCTCATTGGGGGGATCAGGGGGGATACTGATGCCCCTCAATGAGGTCTATTATTAAAAAAAAAAAAAAAAAAATTTTTAACCCTGTGTGTGCCACAGGGGGGGGTCCAATGCACCCCCCCTCCTGTGGCACACACAGGGCTTCTATCATTACTTTGTTACTAGAGATTGTTGGGGGGCCATCAGGATTGGTCCTGATGGCCCCCCAACAAGCTCTGATTACAAAGTAATAATAAAAAAAAAATTAACCCTCTGAGTGCCACAAGGGTCCAATGCATTGCATACCCACCAATGAGGTTCATAATAAAAAAAATGTAAAGAAAAAAAAATTAACCCTGTGTGTGTCACAAGGGGGGCCAATGCAGCCCCCCTTCTGTGGCGCACACACAGGGCATTTATCATTACTTCGTTATCAGAGATTGTTGGGGGGCCATCATGATTGGTCCTGATGGCCCCCAACAAGCTCTGATTACCAAGTAATGATAAAAAAAAAAAATTAACCCTCTGAGTGCCACAAGGATCCAATGCATTGCTTTGCAATGCGCTGGAGACCCCTGTGGCACTCTCAGGGTCCCCTGTTTGTGGACATATATATATATTTTTTTACTAAGACCTCATTGGGGAGGGATCAGGGGGTCCTTATGCCCCTCAATGAGGTATATAATAAAAAAAAAAAAAAAAATTAAAACACAAATTAACCCTGTGTGTGCCACTAGGAGGGGAGTTCAATGCCGACCCCCTTCCTGTGGCACACACAGGACTTTTTATCAACACTGGTAGTCACAGATCTCCCATACACACTATCAAACATTGCCCCACCATCCTTGCTCCTCTGCTCATACCCACACACACTGCCTAATCCCTCACCCTCCCACAGACTTTGTTACACTTGTAGTCACAGGTCCGCACGTACACCGGCTGACGCCCTAGCTTCTTTCATCTGTTAGCCATAAAATCACACATACACTGTTTGCTTTACCATTCCTGTTTCACTGGTAGCTACGTTCCTGTAGCGTAAATTGGTATGTCAACCCACAGCAGTTGAGTACCATTTTTCTTAGGCTGGCAAGAAGTCCTCCTAGGAAATCCCACGCCATTGAACCATTTTAGTATCTTTGAAGTGACTGATGTGTAAAACAAATTTTTTTTTCCTGTAGCACCACATTCTGGAAATAGTTGTGCCAACTAACTTAGGGGTAAAAAGGCAAGTGACCCCTCATTAGATGCGGCAGGTTGTCTTCTTTCCAAAATGGTATGGTTTATCTACCTTTTCTTCAATTCTGAAGGTGTTATAGTCATTTTCGTACAGGCAAGTCAGGTTTGAGAAAATGTTAGAAACATCAGAGGTTGTAGTAGGTGTAGTTTTCTACTTCTAGCACCCCCTAAGGTAGTTCAACTCATACCAATGGGGTGTCATTTGACTCCTAAGAGCACTAGCAAACAAATGCAGTTGAAAATTCCATGGTTTTCACAGCGCTCCATACATTTGAAGGGGCAGAAATGTAAAAAAATGCAATTTTTTTCCTATATCGCCTCCTTCTGGAAACATTTATGCACACCAGTATTGGGGTAAGAAGGCAAGTGACCCCTCATTAGATGCGGCAGGTTGTTTTCTTTCCAAAATGGTATGGTTTATCTACCTTTTCTTCAATTCTGAATGTGTTATAGCCATTTTTGTACAGGCAAGTCACATTTGAGAAAATGTTAGAAACATCAGAGGTTGTAGTAGGTGTAGTTTTCTACCTCTAGCACCCCCTAAGGTAGGTCAACTCATATCAATGGGGTGTCGTTTGACTCCTAAGAGCACTAGCTAATGAATGCAGTTGAAAATTCCATGGTTTTTACAAAGTTCCATACAGTTGAAGGGGCAGAAATGTAAGAAAATGCCTTTTTTTTCACTAGCGCCACCTCCTGGAAGCATTTGTGCATACCAGACTTTGGGTAAGAAGGCACGTGACCCCTCATTAGATGCGGAAGGATGTTTTCTTTCCAAAATGGCATTGTTTCTCTACCTTTTCTGCATATCTATTATGGTTATAACCATTTTAGTGCAAGCAGATAATTTCAAAAACAAGTGTCAGGTTTACGTACGTGTTCCTAGCACCCACATATTGTATGTTAATCCACACAAATGGGCTACCATTTTTCTCATGTTGGTAGCAGGTACTGAATACAGCAGGATATGTTATGGTTTTCAAAGATTTTAGTATCTTTGAAGTGGTTATTCCCATAGCGCCACCTTTTGGAAATATTTGTGCACTTCAGCCCAGGGGGTAGAAAGGCAAGTGACCCCTCAATTGATGCGGGAGAATGTCTACTTTCCAAAATGGTATACCTTTTAAACCTTTCCTTCATGTCTGTAACAGTTATGGACATTTTAGTACAATCCGCCATTTTCGAAGAAGCAAACAGGTAGGTGTATTGATGTGCTTCTGGCACCCCTAAGGTAGGTCGACTCATTCCAGTGGGGTGTCATTTTTCTCCTAAGAGCACTAGCTAATGAATACAGTTGGAAATGCCATGGTTTTCACAAATTTCAGTACATTTGAAGGGGCAGAAATGTAAGAAAATGCCTTTTTTTTTCATTAGCGCCACCTTCTGGAGGCATTTGTGCACTCCAGGCTTGGGGTAACAAGGCAAGTAACCCATCATTAGATGCGGCAGGGTGTCTTCTTTTCAAAATGGTATGGTTTGTGTACCCTTTCTTCACTTCTGTAGTTGTTATAACCATTTGGGTACAGACAAGTAATGTTTGAGAAAATGTTAGAAACATTTCAGGTTGTAGTAGGTGTCGTTTTGCACTTCTAGCGCCCCCTGAGGTAGTTGAACTCATACCAATGGGGTGTCATTTTTCTCCTAAGAGCGCTACATAATGAATACAGTTGGAAATGCCATTGTTTGCACAAATTTCAGTACATTTGAAGGGGCAGAAATGTAAGAAAATGCTTTTTTTTTTTTTAGCGCCACCTTCTGGAGGCATTTGTGCACTCCAGGCTTGGGGTAACAAAGCAAGTCACCCATCAATAGATGCGTCAGGGTGTCTTCTTTTCAAAATGGTATGGTTTGTGTACCCTTTCTTTACTTCTGTAGTTATTATAACCATTTGTGTACAGACAAGTAATATTTGAGAAAATGTTAGAAAAATTTGAGGTTGTAGTAGGTGTCGTTTTGCACTTCTAGCGCCCCCTGAGGTAGTTAAACTCATACCAATGGGGTGTCATTTTTCTCCTAAGAGCACTAGCTAATGAATACAGTTGGGAATGCCATGGTTTGCACAAATTTCAGTACATTTGAAGGGGCAGAAATGTAACAAAATGCCTTTTTTTTTCATTAGCGCCACCTTCTGGAGGCATTTGTGCTCTCCAGGCTTGGGGTAACAAGGCAAGTCACCCATCATTAGATGCGGTAGGGTGTCTTCTTTTCAAAATGGTATGATTTGTGTACCCTTTCTTCACTTCTGTAGTTGTTATAACCATTTGTGTACAGACAAGTAACGTTTGAGAAAATGTTAGAAAAATTTGAGGTTGTAGTAGGCGTCGTTTTGCACTTCTAGCGCCCCCTGAGGTAGTTAAACTCATACCAATGGGGTGTCATTTTTCTCCTAAGAGCGCTAGCTAATGAATACAGTTGGAAATGCCATGGTTTTCACAAATTTCAGTACATTTGAAGGGGCAGAAATGTAAGAAAATGCCTTTTTTTTTATTAGCGCCATCTTCTGGAGGCATTTGTGCACACCAGGCTTGGGGTAAGAAGGCAAGTTACCCCTCATTAGATGCGGCAGGTTGTTTACTTTTCAGAAATATATAGTTTTATATAGTTATTCCACTGCTTTAGGGTAGTTTTACCACAAAAACCCTAGAATGCGCATATTAGTTTATAAAGTTGAAAATGTCATTTTGCGCTGCTGGTGATTAGGGCTCTACGCTAGCCATGGATGTAGGTAAAACTATACAAATTTGGTATTTTTTTACTCGGGGGACTTGGGGCTTTTTCAAATAATTGAAACTTTTTCAATCAAGGTAAATGTTTTTGATACATATTATGTGATTTTAGGAAAATTAGTAAATTTTCACTTTTTTTTGTCATTATGACATCATAGCTTTTTGCACGATGTAAAATTCTCTTCATGTAAGGTACCACGAGAAAGCTCAATTCGTTCTGAAAAAAACAATATATAGTTTTCCATATTTAACTAAAAATCCCCAGAGGAAATCAAGCATAAACAGAAGGATAGCAAAAATGCTGAAAAAGTGTCTGGCCTGCAGGGTACAGGAAATGGCACAAGCCTCTGGCACTGAAGGGGTTAAACTTTATCTGTTTTATTTTAGCTTCTCTACATGGGTTATATGACCAATCATATAATGACATTGCCTTAAAGTTTTAGGATAGAGTAGATATTAGCTGGATCAGATTTTCTAACCTCAGAAAGGGAATATTGATTCAGCTAGAAATTATATTGTTTCCTCTACTGTGGAATATTTGATTTAGTCATATATCATCCTACATATATTATGAGGAGAAACTAAGTGAACCAGTTAAGTGAGGACACTATTTTAAACCTATGCTTATTGGCTTTAAGTAAAGTAGCAAGATCCTGAAATACGTGGTTGAGGTAATCTAGTGTTGTAAAATAAGTGGTTACTCTGTTTCATAAGATAAAATACCCATGTCCCTTTAGGCCCAAGGCAACTGTAACTGGAGAGTGTCTATAATTGCGGTATGTGGTTTTGCCCAGGTATTTGTTCTGTTTTAAGCCTGTATTAATTACTGCTGAATCTATGGTATTGTAGCATAATCAGTGTATTACTGTGTGTTATTTCTATAATCAGTGTATAATAAATTTCTGTATTTTATTTACCAAGTGCGTGATCACTGATATAATTTAATTATATGTTTATATTATCGCCTTGTACAAACTACTTGAGAGGGACTGTTTTTATGAATGGTTATTGGTCATCTTTAGTGGCATCTACTCATTCATAACTCAGAAACCCTGACAATGCTACCCACTATGGAAATTGGCTTTCCTCCAATTACAGGGAATTATGCCTTATGAGAATGAGTTAAGCATAATGGGCCTGTTAATATGGAACTATGCTCCCTAAGTGTCCTTGGGTGCATGTCATCAGGTTCAGATGCTTTATTCACGTTCAACTTTTTCTTTTTTGTTTGGATTTTGCCCTCAGTAAATCCTGCATATGTTGAAGGAAATACTGTGATTCCCTCAGTCTGCCATTTTTAGAAAGTCTAAAGTATTTTCTAGAGAGTCTATTGCATTCTTCACATGACGCAGCTGACCTTTCTGACAAAAACAAATTGAGCATCACCTTCTTCCTCACTATTTCTATGCAAACCTCATTATTAAGGCATCTTGGACTTAATTTGTTCCTCTTAATAGCCAGTGGTATATATTGATGAGTATATTTATCTGTTTCATTTTTAATAAATTGCATGTGCATCTATCTTTGAAGATTACATCTCACTGAATCCTGAATTTGATGGCAGATAAGAACCATTTGGCCCATCTAGTCTGCCCATTTTCTCTACTGTAAAAATCTTATTTGGTCTTTGATCTTGTCTTATGTTCAGGAGCGCCTTATCCCAACCCATGCATGCTTAAAATTCTGTCACTGTTTTAACGTCTTCCGCTTCTGCTGGCGGGCTATTCCACTTATCTACTACCCTCTTAATGAAGTAAAACTTTCTTAAACTATGTTTAAACCTGTGTCCTTCTTGTTTTAGACTACAGCCTCTTGTCCTAACATTTTTACTTCTTTGAAATGTACTTCCCTCCTGCACTTTGTTGAATTCCTTCATGTATTTGAGTGTTTCTATTATACTCCCTCTATCTCTTCTCTCCTCCAAGATGTACATGTTCAGATCCTTTAATCTATCCTGATATTTCTTTTCCTGTAAACCAGTCACCAGTTTAGTAGCTCTTCTCTGAGTTCTCTCTATAGTATCTATATCCTTCTGGAGATGGGGTCTCCAGTACTGTACACAATACTCTAGGTTAGGTCTAACTAGAGACATGTAGAGTTGCATGACCATTTACCTTTTTCTGCTACTAATGGTCCTAGCTATACATCCCAGCACCCTGCTTGCATTCCCAAATGCTTTGTTACATTGCCTCCCTATATTTAAGTCATCATAAATAATTACTCCCAAATCCTTGACAGCACAGTACACTTTATACTATATTTTTTCTTTGGAGTTTTATATCCCAAGTGCATTATTTTACATTTATTAACATTAAACTGTAGCTGCCACATTTGGCTTATTCCCCCAGGAATGTCTACCCTGTTGCAGGTCTTTGTATCATCTGCAAAAAAGTATACCTTACCTTGAAGACCTTTTGCAATCTCAGAGGTACCCCACTAGTAACACACCCCTTGTCCGAATATTCTTCATTGACCACCACCCTCTGCCTCCTGTCACTCAACCATTGCCTTATTCAACTATTTTTACATCCCGACCCAAACATTGCAATGTATTAATGAGTCTTCTATGAGGGACAGTGTCATATGCTTTACTGAAATCTAGATAAGCTATATCCACTGCTCCACTTTAGTCTATTATTTAGGTACCCAGTCAAAAAAATCTATGAGATTAGTTTGACAAGATCTCCCTGCCATAAGCTCATGTTGTTTGGGATCTTGCAAGCCATTTAAATTCAGAAATTAAACCATGCTTTCCTTTAACATAGTTTCCTTTAATATTCCCAATACTGACATAAGACTTACTGGTTTGTAGTTACCAGACTCTTCCCTTCTACTTTTTGTGAAGCAGTACTTTATTTGCTACCTTCCAATCTTCTGAAACTACTTCTGTCAACAGTGACTGATTGAATAACACAGCTTTTTTGCATTGGAAAATTAGCATTTTTAAAGATTAATGTCTTAGCTGATCCTCTCTTAACTAGTTTCAAAAGCAGATCATGCAATTATGCATTAGTATCATAAACAGATTAATGTCAAAAGGAAGTAGAGATAGACTAGAGATTGTCAGGACGAGAGTCAGTTTTTTACAGATAAGTTAAATCTGCCTGGTGTGTTACTCACGTTTCTGTGCCCAGGTGCCCACAGAGCACAAAGTGAGTCCCAGAAGGAGAGAGATGGTGACTGGAGTCATGTTGTCCCACGATTCTGAGTCTTGTTCTGTCACACACTGAGATTTATACTCTGGGATTGGGGAATAAACCATGTAATTGAGGAACAAGGAAGAGGAACAAAACCAGTTCTACCTTACTGCAATACTGTATGTCACAATCAAAAGCTAAAAATATTATTGACAACTACACATCATTATTATAATTGTATCAGCCCAGCTACTGTAATTAATGGAGGGTCAGTGCAACATGTGTAAACACTTTATAGTCCGATTCAGTACATTTATACCTACAAAGTGTAATATTGTCATTATCGCCAACACTTTATAGACCGATCATACCTACACATTGTGATATTGTCATTATCGCCAACACTTTATAGTCCGATTCAGTATATTCATACCTACACAGTGTAATTATCACGGTCCCCGTGATTCCCTGTCACTCTTTCTGGTGGTGCTCTTCCATTGGCGGAGCTTGATTGGCCCGCCCAGGGTGTCCCTTTATATACTGGGCCTATGGCACCTGTCAGGTGCCCTTTCGTGGTGTTCCTGTTACTGCGCCTTTGTGACTGTGATCCTGCATTCCTGTGTACCGACTCGGCTCGTCTGACTACTCTGCTGTTCCTGCTCCGTGATTGACCCGGTTCTGGCTGACGTTCCTGCTCAGTGATTGACCAGGTTGTGGCTGACGTTCCTGCTACGTGATTGACCCGGCTTTGGCTGACTTCCTGCGTCGTGATTGACCCAGCTCTGGCTGATGTTCCTGCTCCGTGATTCATCTGATCCTGTCTGTCGTTCCTGCCTGGTGACATTCTGAGCCTGCTCGCAGCTTGCACTGTCTGATCACGCCTCCTGTGTTACTGTGGCCTCCGATACTGAGCCTGTTTGTTGCCTCCATTACCGAGCCTGTCAGAGAGTACTGCCGATCTATTGCCATTGTTACCGAGTCTGTTTGAGAACACTTGCTGTGCTGGTTGCCTCCGTTACCGAGCCTGTCAGTGTACCCTGGACAAGCTTGTTGCCTTCCATCCTGAGCCGTATTAACACTTGTAGAGCTGTTGCCTCCTTCACCGAGCCTATCTGTTTCCACTGCAGAGCTGTACCTTTCTTTAGGTGCTCGTTTTCCAGGAGTTGTCGCACCGCGTGGTGCTGTTGGGCATTCCGGTACTCTGTCAGTGTGTGCTCCGCACCGGCACCGGAAGAGTTCCTTGGCTCTGGTCCACTCTCGCTCTCAGTGTAGTTCCATCTGATCACACCTAGAAGTGCGTTTGGCTCATAGTATATTGGCTTGGGCAGTGTCTCCTCCGTTACAGCACTTAGGGGTGCTTTTGGCTCTGGTCCTATTTGCACACGCAGTGTTCCTCCGTTACCGCACCTGGGGTGCTCCTGTATCTGGCTCTATTGGTTCTGGCAGTATCTCTCCTCCATTGAAATACCCTTGTAGGGGTATCGGCTCCAGCTCCTGTTGGTCATTGCTATACTATTGGGCATTTCGATACACTATCTGGTTGTGATTCAGTTCAGTCGCACTGCTTGAGCTTGCTAGCTGTTCTACTACTACTGGGACTGTTTATGCACCAGGCATGGGCTAATCACCACCACAGAGACCCTTGTTGAGCATTAACCCTTGCCTGTGTTTATGCTACATTCTGCCTGCTCTTGCTATATTAGGCTTGTATATTATCCATTACCTGCATCACTGTAATACCGATGCTGGCCCCCAGGGGCATTGTTCCTTATTTTATTTTAATAAAACTGTGCTTTATTTCTAAACCTGGTCTGAGTGTCAGAAAACCATAACAGTAATATTGTCATTATCGCCAACACTTCATAGTCAAATTCAGTACATTTATACCTACACAGTGTAATATTGTCATTATCGCCAACACTTTATAGTCAGATTCAGTACATTTATACCTACACAGTGTAATATTGTCATTATCGCCAACACTTTATAGTCAAATTGAGTACATTCATACCTACACAGTGTAATATTGTACTTATCGCCAACACTTTATAGTCCGATTCAGTACATTCATACCTACACAGTGTAATATTGTACTTATCGCCAACACTTTATAGTCAGATTCAGTACATTTATACCCACACAGTGTGATATTGTACTTATCGCCAACACTTTATAGTCAGATTCGGTACATTTATACCTACACAGTGTAATATTGTACTTATCGCCAACACTTTATAGTCAAATTGAGTACATTCATACCTACACAGTGTAATATTGTACTTATCGCCAACACTTTATAGTCAGATTCAGTACATTCATACCTACACTGTGTAATATTGTCATTATCTCCAACACTTTATAGTCACATTCAGTACATTTATACCTACACAGTGTAATATTGTACTTATCGCCATCACTTTATAGTCCGATTCAGTACATTCATACCTACACAGTGTAATATTGTACTTATCGCCAACACTTTATAGTCCGATTCAGTACATTCATACCTACACTGTGTAATATTGTCATTATCTCCAACACTTTATAGTCCGATTCAGTACATTCATACCTACACAGTGTGATATTGTCATTATCACCAACACTTTATAGTCAGATTCAGTACATTCATACCTACACAGTGTAATATTGTACTTATCGCCAACACTTTATAGTCCGATTCAGTACATTCATACCTACACAGTATAATATTGTCATTATCTCCAACACTTTATAGTCAGATTCAGTATATTCATACCTACACAGTGTGATATTGTCATTATCGCCAACACTTTATAGTCCGATTCAGTACATTCATACCTACACAGTATAATATTGTACTTATCGCCAACATTTTATAGTCCGATTCAGTACATTTATACCTACACAGTGTGATATTGTCATTATCGCCAACACTTTATAGTCAGATTCAGTACATTTATACCTACACTGTGTAATATTGTCATTATCTCCAACACTTTATAGTCAGATTCAGTACATTTATACCTACACAGTGTAATATTGTCATTATCTCCAACACTTTATAGTCAGATTCAGTACATTTATACCTACACTGTGTAATATTGTCATTATCTCCAACACTTTATAGTCAGATTCAGTACATTTATACCTACACAGTGTGATATTGTCATTATCGCCAACACTTTATAGTCCGATTCAGTACATTTATACCTACACAGTGTAATATTGTCATTATCGCCAACACTTCATAGTCAGATTCAGTACATTCATACCTACACAGTGTAATATTGTCATTATCGCCAACACTTTATAGTCAGATTCAGTACATTTATACCCACACAGTGTGATATTGTCATTATCGCCAACACTTTATAGTCAGATTCAGTACATTCATACCTACACAGTGTAATATTGTCATTATCGCCAACACTTTATAGTCAGATTCAGTACATTTATACCTACACAGTGTAATATTGTCATTATCATACATTTATACCTACACAGTGTGATATTGTCATTATCGCCAACACTTTATAGTGAGATTCAGTACATTTATACCTACACTGTGTAATATTGTCATTATCGCCATCACTTTATAGTCCGATTCAGTACATTTATACCTACACAGTGTAATATTGTCATTATCACCAACACTTTATAGTCAGATTCAGTACATTCATACCTACACAGTGTAATATTGTCATTATCACCAACACTTTATAGTCCGATTCAGTACATTCATACCCACACAGTGTGATATTGTCATTATCGCCAACACTTTATAGTCCGATTCAGTACATTCATACCTACACAGTGTGATATTGTCATTATCGCCAACACTTTATAGTCAGATTCAGTACATTCATACCTACACAGTGTAATATTGTCATTATCGCCAACACTTTATAGTCAGATTCAGCACATTCATACCTACACAGTGTAATATTGTCATTATCGCCAACACTTTATAGTCCGATTCAGTACATTCATACCTACACAGTGTGATATTGTCATTATCGCCAACACTTTATAGTCCGATTCAGTTCATTTATACCTACACAGTGTAATATTGTCATTATCATACATTTATACCTACACAGTGTGATATTGTCATTATCGCCAACACTTTATAGTCAGATTCAGTACATTTATACCTACACAGTGTAATATTGTACTTATCGCCAACACTTTATAGTCAGATTCAGTACATTTATACCTACACAGTGTGATATTGTCATTATCGCCAACACTTTATAGTCAGATTCAGCACATTCATACCTACACAGTGTAATATTGTCATTATTGCCAACACTTTATAGTCCTATTCAGTACATTCATACCTACACAGTGTGATATTGTCATTATCGCCAACACTTTATAGTCCGATTCAGTTCATTTATTCCTACACAGTGTAATATTGTCATTATCATACATTTATACCTACACAGTGTGATATTGTCATTATCGCCAACACTTTATAGTCAGATTCAGCACATTCATACCTACACAGTGTAATATTGTCATTATTGCCAACACTTTATAGTCCGATTCAGTACATTCATACCTACACAGTGTGATATTGTCATTATCGCCAACACTTTATAGTCAGATTCAGCACATTCATACCTACACAGTGTAATATTGTCATTATTGCCAACACTTTATAGTCCTATTCAGTACATTCATACCTACACAGTGTGATATTGTCATTATCGCCAACACTTTATAGTCCGATTCAGTTCATTTATTCCTACACAGTGTAATATTGTCATTATCATACATTTATACCTACACAGTGTGATATTGTCATTATCGCCAACACTTTATAGTCAGATTCAGCACATTCATACCTACACAGTGTAATATTGTCATTATTGCCAACACTTTATAGTCCGATTCAGTACATTCATACCTACACAGTGTGATATTGTCATTATCGCCAACACTTTATAGTCCGATTCAGTTCATTTATACCTACACAGTGTAATATTGTCATTATCATACATTTATACCTACACAGTGTGATATTGTCATTATCGCCAACACTTTATAGTCCGATTCAGTACATTCATACCTACACAGTGTGATATTGTCATTATCGCCAACACTTTATAGTCCGATTCAGTACATTCATACCTACACAGTGTGATATTGTCATTATCGCCAACACTTTATAGTCTGATTCAGTTCATTTATACCTACACAGTGTAATATTGTCATTATCATACATTTATACCTACACAGTGTAATATTGTCATTATCGCCAACACTTTATAGTTCGATTCAGTACATTTATACCTACACAGTGTGATATTGTCATTATCGTCAGCACTTTTACTCTTTCTTTCAGAAGGACACAGACTGACTATAATACAGGTGATTATTTAATGTAAATTGAAGTAGAGAGAGAGCTGCTTGTGATAATGCTTTTGTGATTGTATATGTATGTGTGTGTGTATGTGTGTGTGTGTTTGTTTATGTTTGTGTGTGTGTGTGTGTATGTATGTGTATTTGTGTATGTGCTTGTGTGTATATGTGTATGTATGTGTTTGTGTATGTCTGCATGTGTGTGTACGTATGTGTGTGTGTCTCTGTGTGTGTGTGTGTGTGTGTGTGTATATGTATTTTTGTGTGTAACAGTAATGGATTTGCAGAATTTGTGTCCTGTATTGCTGTTGGTTACTCTTATGTCCGACCTCATGGACAGACATCCAGGACAGACTGATGATGTTATATTATGAAAAAATACAGGGGAAGGAGGGGGTCATTAGGATTTTCTCATCATAGTAAACTAAGTGCAGGTTATTACTAGGAGGTGTTACTACCCCTTTAGACTGTTGTGTGACAGTGTGAAAATCTGTGTTATTGACTCTGTGTCCTCGATGTAATTCGGTCTGATGGCTAAAAACACAGCTGAAAGGCATTTTTTGAAGAACGATAAGCAAGTCAATTACCTGTGATATGAAAAAATGCCGGCAAAAATCAACCTGTCAGGCAATAAGCTATTTTTCACAGAAATGGAAACTTTTCCTCTTTTCTGCCTTTCCTGTCATGTCTAAATAGAGAGAACCCTGGTATTTCTACATCCCAGTCATTTCTTTCATTGTACCAGGTCTCGGTAATCCCCACTAAGTCCACCTCTTCACTAGTTATTACTGCAATGACGTCTTAATACATAACTCCTGGGGTGTGGTAGTATAACTGGGAAATGGGGATATTAGTTAAGGAGACAAATAATTGCAGTCTTTTTGGTTTTAGTCCTAATTTTGATTAGTGTTTACCAGATACATTGTTAAAAGCATGCCAGGATTCCCCAACCTGTGTGCAGAGAGGAATCAGAATGTAGACAGTTAAAGCTTGTGAGTGGGTCTTTATGGAAGCGAGATCTCCTATCTTGGTAAATGTACCTGCAGGAAAAGATCCTGTCCTGGGAAGTTTGCCAGCTAAAGGAACATGTCTAGGTGTATAGTCTGGATTCTTTTTGCTTTATCCTGGTCTAAGTTCATTTATTGTCCTGTACCTTTAAACTGCTGCTTAGCTTTTGAGGTGGTTTGATGCTCATTGAAGGCCTTCTTTTCCTGCTCCAGTGAATGCTTCTTGTTCCAGCACAACTTATTCCAGTCCGAACCTAGTACCCATTCATGTCTTTGTCAGAAGCCTGGATCCTTGTGATCAAGACCAGCATGTCTCTGGGTTCCACCTGTGGGCTGAGGCACCAAGCGCTCTTCTGATGGTTTGCAGTCTCCACTCTTTGGTGATGATTCTTCCATCCAATATGAAGATCTTTTGGAGGACCATGACTTATAGTATTTATCCAGACAATCCACAAGTAAGTGGCATCTTGGTTCTGTTTTCTAAAGCTTTGCAATTGATTTGTCAGCTGTATGACTTTTTATATTCACCACATTGATAGTTTCAGAGTCCCCCCATCTTGTCTGTGTGGCTGGGGATATCAGCTCTGCATGTCTTTAATATTTGTTTGGTCTATTCTACTTTGGCCCTTTACAAGAGTTGTTCTCATTATGGATTTATCATTTATTAGGGTTATCCTATCTCTGGATTTTCATCCATTCCTACAAATAACTTTATAGATATGATTGAAGGAGAAGTGACATCTCCTAATAATACCCATCAAACTTACCTTACTATGACCAGAAAATCCTAATGGCCCCATTCGTTTTTCCATTGTCCCTTGGTTCAAGAAATAACTATTTCAATCAGTCGTGAATGTCATGTCCCTAGAAGTGAACAGGATGGTTACTAATAAGCCCATGGGACACACACTCCACCATTGTTTTACAATGGATTGCATATCCCTCTAATCCTTACTGGGGTGAGTAGGTTCATACCCTCTGCCTGTATTCGTACTGAAAAACTGTCAGCAGCTGTCACTCCAGCCTTCATGGACCTGAGACACAGGGCTGATTGTTATCTCTTCAACAAAATCACAAGTGTGAAAGCGTTAGGGGCCATTAGCATTTTCTGGCCATTGTAAAGTTAGTGGGGTTTATTCTTGGTAGTTCTTCTTTAATGATAACTTCATGTCCCAACTAGTAGAGGAAACGACTAGGAATGAAGCCTTGTGGGACCTAGTGATCTCAAATGAGTATGAACAAGTTAAGGCTGCATTTTGGTAATACAGACCGTAATATATATATATTTTTTTGTCAAAGTATTTTACCAGGAAGAATACATTGAGTTTATCTCTTGTTTTCAATTATGTCCTGGTCTGGACTCATTTTATCTAACTCAGAGAGGTGAAAGACAGAGCTCACCTTGCTGTGACTAGAACCTGCAACCTTGCACCTTAACCAACTGAGCCATCTCACCACTGAATTTTCGAGAAACCAGTTACGTCTTCAAATACAACTTTAATAATGTTAAATCCCTTCCCAGATCCCATACATTGGGGTGTAGCCTTAAAAACATAGGAAACCAAGGAATTTATTCTTTGCATTTACATTGTTACACAAGGTGATTTTATTACATGTATCTGTGCTGGAATGATAATGATTGGGAGTTGTTTTTACTCATTTATACAAATTGATTAAGCGGAAATAAAAGGAGTAAATGGACTCTTCATGCAATATGCGGTCACTCCCTAGAAAGGTTTGATTAACTGATATATAATTAGACAAATAATGATAGAAGACGCAATGTGAAAATAAATATAGAACAAGGATGCACAAAAACCCGTAACTGTCCAACTGGCTGATGAAAACAGTAAGAAGCAACACACTGAACATCCCCCTTGTCTCTATATATATATTTTAGGGCTTAAAGGGATAGTAATACTTCGTTTTAACTTTATTTTATTTTGTAGGCATTAAAAAAACATGAAGAATGATATAAGTCTTATCTCTCAAACCTTTATGGTTTATGAGATATTCACAAGCAAAGTTTCCCCCTCCCGCCCCTTTTACCTACTGTAAACAATCTCTTCTCAGATGTGGAATACAGTCTATAGACTGGACAGATAACAGACGGGGACACTCTTATTCCTATGAGAACAATGAAATCCCTGCCCCCCTTGACAAGCTTTTCAGTTTTTTCTGTTATCTTAATTGAAGATTGTCCCTCTCTGCAGTCTGCCTGGGCACCTCCCTTCTGCCCTGGCTGAAAAGTGTTACATCAGTAAAAGGGGCGGGAGGGGGACACTTTGCTTGTGAATATCTCTTAAACCATAAAGGTTTGAGAGATAAGACTTATATCATTCTTCATGTTTTTTTAATGCCTACAAAATAAAATAAAGTTAAAATGAAGTATTACTATCCCTTTAAAACTTGAAGTCTTTTGCTACTAGCTAGACCTGAAAAGTAACTTGCCACCGCAAGACATAACATACCCACCAGAGATGAATTTCTACTCGCCAGGGCTAAATTTTCACTCGCAATTGGCTAGTGGCGAGTGGAAATTTTGAGCCCTGTATATTTATATATTGTCAGAGGGTCTGACCTTGTCTGGGAAAGAAATGGTTAAGAGGCTATCCAGAAACGATTTTGTCTGTATATATTTATATTAGGCCTGTGTGTGTCTTTATATAGAATTCGTTTTGTTTCTCTAGAAATGGATTTTTGACACTTTCATGCAGTAAATATCCTTGAAAGAGGTCTCTCTCTCTCGCCTTGAACAGGAATTTTATCTAGTGTAGGAGAATTGCACCTGTGTTTTTACATCCCTGAGAGAGAGGACGTTGTTTTGAAACTTCTGTCATTATTTCTTATCTACATTACTTATTATATTTGATGGACACTGTAGTCTTTCCTGAAGATTTCTGGTAGTAGACTGCCATCTAGCAGCATGGTAGATTTATTTATGCACGTTTGTATGTATATCTTGGTATATAGTAATTACCAATCACAAAGCTTGATAGAAATTTAAAGGTTACCTAATATTCTAATTCTCTATGGAGTGAACTATGAGAGAAGAATGGGTGTACCTTTTCTGTTAGGGCGGGTTAGGTAATATAAGCATTGTACAGGGGGAAATAGCGGCTTTTTGTTTGGCTGAATTTCCTAGTTGCAGTACCTTGTCCAAGCTGAGCCTGAGAGACCACACCTTGACCTAGGATTGGTAAAGTAGAAATACATGTTATATATACAAAAGCACTGTAGGTACTTCTAAAATTATTACAGCCCAGTCTATTCTAGGGTAATTCTTATAATCCCTAGTGGAATTGGTCAACCTATTGAGAACTATTACACAGTAGCCATTTGGCTGTAAAGTTAGAATAATTTTTGGAAGTCATACAGTCCAATCATAGAAATAATAGAGTGAGATCAGATTGATAGCAATTTTAGGCCAATGAGAGTTCTAGTTAGCTAGGGGAAGTGATGAGTAGGGATGGGCCAAAATCTTTGCCTCAAAATCAGTGAATAATAGCACTTCCCACCTGGAGAATAATTTTTCACAAAAAGTGCTGTTTTTTCTGCTTTTTCTGCCTAGTTCATTGCATTGAAATCGATTGAAAGACTGAATTTACACACAACACAAAACAAATGTTATTTTATTTCCCAAAGACATAGGATAAAAGGGGTATGAGGGTGCCTGTGTTGGTGGTGTATGGGAAAGAATTGGGTGAACAAGGAATTTTTTGAGGGGAGATTTTGTTTACTGGGATAGTTAATAAAAAATAAATAAATAGAATAAAAAACCCCGATAAGACATGGTATAAAAGGGGTCTGAGGAGGCTGCCTGTGTTGGTGGGTGGAGTCTGGGGAATGAATCGGTTGAACAGGGAATTTGTTTCTGGGGGTTTCTTGACTGGTATTGGGGAGACAGTTAATAAAATAAATAAATAAAATAAAATAAGACACTTGCTAGAGACAGGGGTCCCCTGATGTAAGTTGCTACTGGAGTAGACTGATATTTGTAGGACCAAGCCCTAAGGAAACATTGATTTGTTGAAGGAAATTAAACTTGTTGTTAGGCCCAAACCTTGAAGAAACATTGATTTGTAGGACTTAGGCTTGTTAGAAACATGCCCCCAAAAATTGTTGTTGTTTTTTTTTCTTTTTTTAAGAACAAGCACTGAGAAAAAGAAATACTCTACTGGTCTAGTGCCAGTGGCCACTTGTCATTGTCAAATTATCATGGTGCCCATGATTGCTGGCTTTTCTTGTCAGTTAGCAATGGGTGCTTTCCATTGGTTGCCTGTGATTAGTCCGCCCAGTATTGCCTATATAGACTGGGCTCCTGCACCCTTTCACTGCCCTTTCGTGGTGTTTCTATGCCAGTGATCGCCTGCCTATGGATTCCTGTGTACCTCTTTGGCCTGTCTGACTTTTCTCCTGTTCCTGCTCCTGTGAATCGACTGGATAGCCTGTCTACTCTCCAGAGTTGTTCCTATGTACTGATCCGGCCTGGCTGATGTTCCTGCTTCCGTATACGACCTGGTTTGGCTGACGTTTCTGCTCCGGTATCCTGACCCGGCTTGGCTGACGTTCCTGTTCCTGGATCCCAATTTGGCTGCATTCCGCTTGGCTCTGGTCGCCTCAGCGACATTCTGACTTCTGGTGCATTCCTAGGTTGGCACCGCTGATTTCAGGCTTCTGGTCTCCGTTATACCTCCGGTAGGGCCTCCGTGTTGGTCCAGTACGCGGTACTGGTTTGCTCCACTCTATCACCGGTTGCTTGTGCTGCAGCCATTATCACACCGGTAGGGCCTTCGTGTTTGTCCAGTACACGGTACTGGTTTGCTCCACTCTACACTGGTTGCTAGTGCTGTCTCCATTATCGCACCGGTAGGTCCTCAGTGTTTGTCCAGTACGTGGTACTGGTTTGCTCCACTCTATACTGGTTGCTAGTGCTGCCTCCATTATAGCACCGGTAGGGCCTCCGTGTCTGTCCAGTACGCGGTACTGGTTTGCTCCACTCTACACCGGTTGCTAGTGCTGCCTCCATTATCGCACTGGTAGGGTATCACGGTGCCTGTGATTGGTGCTATACACTATCACCTGCAGGGGCTCCTATTGGCTGCCTATTGTCTGCCCGCCTCTGACTGCCTATTTATACTCAGCTCAGGCACCCTTTGGTTGCCCTTTCGTGGTGTCTCTGACAGTACCTGTTTGTTCTTCCTGTCATGTTCCAGTGTTCCAGAATCCAGAGCTACAGAGTCCTGTGTTCCAGTCTGTCTCACTGCTTGAGGCCTGTTCCAGTGTTCCAGAGTCTTCTGCTATTGAATCTTGAGTTCCAGTGTTCCTGATTTCATCTGTTCCTGTTCCAGTCTGCTTGCCACTCCGGTTGGACCTCCGTGACGACTGATGCTCCGGTTGTTTCGTCTGGCCTGTTCCAGGTGCTGTTTATTCAGCTGTGTTCGCTGTGCTCCACCTTCATTTAGTCTCCGAGTTCCCATCCGGTAGTCGCTTGGCTACATTGCTCACTCTCTCGCCTCGGCGATATTCTTACTGTGGTGGTCCCAGAGTGCGGACGCTGGTTAACCCCAGTAAACCTGGTGGCAGATTATACTGTTGGTCCCAGCGTGCGGACGCTGGTTAACTCCATTAAATCTGGTAGCAGATTATACTGTTGGTCCCAGCGGGCGGACGCTGGTTAACTCCATTAAACCTGGTGGCACATTATCCTGTTGGTCCCAGTGTGCGGACGGTGGTTAACTCCATTAAACCTGGTGGCACATTATCCTGTTGGTCCCAGTGTGCGGACGCTGGTTAACTCCATTAAACCTGGTGGCACATTATCCTGTTGGTCCCAGAGTGCGGACGCTGGTTAACTCCATTAAAGCTGGTGGCAGATTATACTGTTGGTCCCAGCGCTCGGATGCTGGTTTACTCCATTAAACCTGGTAACATATTATACTGATGGTTCCAGCGTGCGGACGCTGGTTATCTCCGTTTAACCTGGTGGTCTCCTCCTTTGGGGCTGTCCTACACGGTATTGGTGAGGCCGGTAGAACCGGTACATTCCATCTCACGGTTGCCTTACCCGGTATTGGCAGGACCGGTAGAGCCTCTTCACAGTATTCACTGAGGCTGCCTTGCCCGGTATTGGTAAGGCCGGTAGAACCGGTACATTCCATCTCACGGTTGCCTTACCAGGTATTGGCAAGGCCGGTAGAGCCTATCCTCAACATCTCCCAAGGCTGCCTTGCCCGGTATTGGTAAGGCCAGTAGAACCGGTTATTCCATCTCACGGTTGCCTTACCCGGTATTGGCAAGGTCGGTAGAGCCTGCTATTGCTATTCCTTATAGCCTCCTAGGTTGCCTTGCTCGGTATATTAGGCAAGGCCGGTAGAACCTGTTCTATTTCTCAGTTGCTATATATATTGTATGTATATGTGTGTGAAGCCTATGGGGAGTGCTTTAACTTTTCAATAAAGTTATGCTTTTACCTAAACCTGTTGTCTGAGAGTCTTAACAAACCGTGACATAGGGCCTCCGTGTTTGTCCAGTACGTGGTACTGGTTTGCTCCACTCTAACGCCGGTTGCTAATGCTGCCTCCGTTATAGCACCTGTAGGGCCTCCGTGTTTGTCCAGTAAGTGGTACTGGCTTGCTCCACTCCTACACCGGTTGCTTGCTGCCTTCGTTATAGCACCAGTAGGGCCTCCGCTACAACGTTTCACTTCTGCCATAGGCTGCCTTACCCGGTATATTGGTAAGGCCGGTAGAGCCTCCTCAGTTCTATTGTGTCAGGTTCTGGGCTGCCTTGCCCGGTATATTGGTAAGGCCGGTAGAGCCTCCTAGGTCCCGTTGTGCCATCCTCTAGGCTGCCTTACCCGGCATTTTGGTAAGGCTGGTAGAGCCTATACATTGTATCATTGTATGCTATGCTACTTGAACCTGTTGTGTGTCTGAAACATATGTGCGATGTTCAGGATCTGTGAGGGTTCTTATTATCTTTTCAATAAAGCTGTGTTTTTATCTTAAATCTGTGTCTGTGAGTCAAAACAAACCGTGACACAAATGCCCTGGTGTAATTACGGAATATGTGAGTTGCTGCTGAGTTGTTTAAACAGCAGGATGATTAGGCAGCTCATAGGGAATGAGATCAACAACAGCAGCAACATGGGTGATTGATGATGAAGGTTCCACTTGCTTTAACTAGCACCTGAGGCAGTGGCAGCACAATAAGTAGCCCCCAGTATATGTGGAGAAAAGAAGAAGTTGGCCAATAATTCTTCTCCACCTGCCCTTCCTCCAAAATCATGGGTGTGTTGTTAGTAGTTGTGGGCGAAAGTTGTCGCTGTGTTCCCTCAAGAAATCCTGCAAAAACCACATTGTTGCATTTTTCGCCCACTGGTCAAAGTTCTTCTCCATTTTTTCAATGGCTAGAAAGTTTGTGCCCTTTGATTTACGTGGTTTTTGCCTTTTCGCTATACAAAAGTGACAGAGCGAGGTAGACGTGCTGTGCTGTTCTGCTGGATCTTTTTGCAAAATTGAGGAAGAAGAGGCTCAAAGTGACTGTTATCACTAAGAGAAAGCATAAAAATAACAAAAAGAGGAGTTTGAAGGACTGTTATGTATTCATTTATGTACGAGCCTGAGGAGGAGAAGGAAGTGAGCACTGCAGAACCAATGCTGTCCAGTCCCCCTAAATCACCCCTAAGGATATTGTTGAATTTAACGAGAAGGGAGGGAGAAAAGGGTAGTACTAGTGAGAGCAAGGCAGGTCAGCTGCCTGTGCCTGCTGTAAGACATGCTGCCCCTACTGCCACTAGTGCTGTGCCTGCTGTCAGATGTGCTGTCCCTATAACCACCAGTGCGGTGCCTGCTGCCTGTAGTGCCGCTTCTGCCACTAGTGTTCTGCATTCTGTTAGTGCTGATCCTGCTGCCACCAGTTCTGTGCCGGCTCTCAGATGTTTTGCCCCTGCTGCCACCAGTGCTGTGTCTGCTGCAAGTGTTGAACCTGCTGCCATCAGTGCTGAACCTGCTGCAAGTGTGTCTTGTAATAACCAGGAGAGGGGGAAGGAGAAGATGATGCCAAGTGTGACAGGAGGGGACCCTAATTCACACTTACCATCCCCAAGTAGTCCCGCCAGTGCTAGCACTACTACTGTTACTAAGCCCTAGCAGCTTGTTAGTGTTAGGAGTAAAGGAGGGGGTAATCAATATCCTCATATTACTAGTAACTGTGAGGAGGAAGACTCTGAGGCTGAACTTGATGTGGTTGGTGTTAGTAGTAGTAACAATAATGGTGAAGCAGCCAGTGGAACTATTGTTAGGGGAGTGGTAGGGGAAGCAATTGAGAGCATCCAGACTAGCAGTCAAGGGAGCCCACACCATTCTTCTGGCACTAGGAGTCCCCTTCCCTTCAATACAGTGTCAAAGTGGAACATGATCCTGAAGAGGCCAGAACAGTTGGGGAATAGAAGGCTCAGAAATAATAATACCACCACCAACACCAGATGCATAGATCAGCTGCCTGTGCCTGCTGCTACTGCTGCCAGTCTGCCTTCTTCACGTCACCAAGAAATGGCAAGTGTGACATTAGGGGACCCTATGTCACATTGCTTGTCACCTCTTCCAAACAGCAGTGAGATGTCTGTAATAGAGCAGCAGCAGCACATAGGGGCTATTGGTGGTGTTAATGATGATGATGATGTTACTGGTAGGCATCAGCACAACCACTAGTAGTGAGCTTTTGGAATTTTTGTAATTTGCAACTGATCTGAATTCCTGCTGCTGAGATGTAAGGACAGAAGGATGCTGAGGAGTAGGCTAGTGTGCCACAGACCATTGTGGATACAGTGGGAATGGGGCCAACAAGTGATGCTGGACTAGGACAGGTTCCACTTTCCAGTGGCAGCAATAATTCTGGTCCTAGTTGCAGTGCTGACTCTGAGGCAGTAGTAGCAACAGCTGCAACGTCATCCATATCCACAGGGGAATGTGGAGGACAAGAAGAGGCCATTCTTCTCCACCTGTTCCCTGTTCCTATCCCCTGAAATCATGGGTGTGGAAATAGTTTTCTGTTGGGGCAGGCACAGTGCAGTCATCACCAATGGTACTGTGCGCAATTTGCGACAAGTCGGTGAGAAGAGGAAAGGAGGGAACACACCTTGGCACAAGAGCCCTGATAACATACATGAAACACAGACACCATGACACTTATGTCAAACATGTTAAAACGAAATACTCACCACAGAAATTAAGCACCGCTTTTGCTGTACCCCCTGACTCTCCAGAAAGCCAACAAGGCAGAAATCAAAGAGGAGGAAGAATAGAGAAACCCAGGCAGAGACTGTGAGTTCCATGACAAGTGAAACAACAAGCTTACCATCACCTTCTAGGATAACTACATCTTCTGCCAAGCCACCTCTTTTATCATTATCTCCTCCACCAAATGATAGACACTCTGTTGATGTTAAGATGTGACAATTTGTGTCCACCCATTGCACACTGTGTGGTACACTGACCACACATAGCAGTGTGGTGGAGGAGAATCGCAAGCAGGGCATCAAGAGGCATGTGAAGAGATTCCATCCCGTAGAATATGCTAAGAATGTGGCAGGGAGGGTTCATCTTTACTATTAAACTGTCAGCAAATTTTTTTGTGTCCACAGCGGGGTGTGGACAAGGGGTATAGTGACAGCAGAAGTACTTGGGTTCTGGTGTCATGGTGTTTGGATACAGTTGTGCCCCCAGATATTATTTACCACACGCACTGTGCACACTGCAGTTGCTGATGATGAGAGGCACAGTTCCTGCTCTCAAGGGAAAATTTTATATTCCAAAAACAACACACCCATGAATTTGGAGGAGGGGCAAGTGGAGAAGAATTATTGGCCACATATACTGGGGGCTACTTAGTGTACTGTTACTGTCTCAGGTTCATCACTGGAGATAGTTGTGGCAAGTGGAACCTTCATCATCCATCATCACCCATGTTACTGCTATTTGTGATCACATTCCTTTTCATCTGCCTACTCATCCTGTTGCTTAAATAATTCAGCAGCAGCAGTAAGAACAGCAGTTGCAACTTCTGCAATTATGGACTCAGACTCAGGAGGAGGACATTTGACAATGGCCAGTGGCCACTGGCCAACATGACCTGCTTGCACAAGGCAACTAGGGCACTTTTTTCTCAGAGCTTGTGCTTTAAAAAAAACAAACAAAAAAAAAACAAAACAAAACAAAAAAAACATTCCTATAAAAGAAAAAAAATACAATGTTTGGGGGGTTGTTTCTATAAAGCCTAAGTCCTACAGATCAGTGTTTCCTTAGGGCTTGTGCCAAACAAGCTTAAGTCCTACAATCAATGTTTCTTCAGGACTTGTGTCTCTAATAATTCTAAGTCCTATAAATCAATGTTTCCTCAGGGCTTCGGCCTCTAACAACAAATCTAACAAATCATCCTCTTCTAAATACTCTATCAAGTCAAGTATCAGTCCACCCCAGTGGCAGCTTATGTTAAGGGGTTCCTGTCTCTATCACTTTACATACAAATTTCTTATTTTATTTTATTTTTTTTATTAACTGTCCCCCCAATAACAGTCAAGAACTTCCCCCAAAAACAAATTCCCTGTTTAACTGATTCATTCCCCAGACTCCACCCACCAACACGGGTACCCTTCTCACACCCCTTTTATAACATTTCTTACGGGGTATTTTTAATTGCATTTAGGATTTATTTTTTATTAACTGCCTGCCATTCCCAGTAAATAACCCCCCCAAAAAAGCATTCCCTGTTCAACTGATTCTTTTCCAACACCCCACCAACACAGTCACCCTCATGCCCCTTTTATACTATGACTTTGAGAAATAAATTAATATTTGCTATGTGTTGTGTGTAAATTTAATGTTCCCATTTATTTCAATGAGCTAAGCAAAAAAATCTGAAAATTGGCACTTTTCACGGGAAATTATTTGCAAGACGGAAAGTGCCATTATTCACTGATTTCAGTTTGAGGTGAAAATTTTCACCCATTCCTAGTTGTTAGAATAGATATTTTTCCTTTGAGAGCAGGAACTGTGCCTCTCATCAACAACTGCAGTGTGCACAGTGTGTGTGATGAATAGAGGAAGGACTGGGAACAATGGGCACATCTGGACTCACATCAAACACTTGGCATAACTTTAACCAAACACCATGATGCTTAGGGTCCCAATGTGAAATGATCCAACCAGAAATCAGGTGCTGCTGCTGTCACACTCAGGCACAACGCCCATTGTCCACTCCCCGCTAAGTACAAATGACAACTTACAGACAGTTTAATAATAATAATGAACCCTCCCTGCCACCAGTTTATCATATTCTGAGGGATGGAATCTCCTCAGATGCCCCTTGATGCCCTGCTTACAATTCTCCTCCACCACACTGTCATGTTTGGTCAGTGCACCACAGAGTGTTCAATAGGTGGACGCAATCTGCCACATCCTGACATCTACTGAATGGATATCAACCGATGGGGGGATATAAAGATGAACGAGGTGGATCACCAGGAGATGTAGTTACCCTAGAGCAAGAAGGTGATGGCGAGCCAATCAGTTTGCTCGCCATCGAACTTTCAGGCTCTGTCTGGATATCTCTATTCTTCCTACTCTTAGATTTCCACCTCTCCTCTTGTTGTCTTTAAGGTGAGTAAAGGGGTACAGCAACAGTGGTGCCCAATTTCTTTGGTGGGTGTTTGGCTTTAACATGTTCCACATAAATGTCATGGTGTCTGTGCTTCATGTGTGTGATCAAGGAGATTGTGCCAAGATGTGTTCCCTCCTTTCCCCTTTTCACTGACTTGTCACACATTGTTCACAGTGCCATTGGTGATGACTGCACTGTGCCTGCCTCAAGAGAAAAATAGACCCACATCCAGGACCTCAGTGGGGAGGGGAAAGGTGGAGAATGATGACCTATTTGTTCTCCTCCTCGACATTCCCCTTCACTAGTCCTGTATCACTTGTCCCCATTACCACTGTGGCAAACTAGCCTTTTCCTCAGCATCCTGCTGCCTTTGCAATTTCATCAGCAGCAGAAATTAGAGCAGTAGCAAACTCCACAAATTCCAAAAGTTCACTGCTGGTGGGGTTGATGATGCTCATCAACATCCCTGTCTCCCGTTCCTTCTCAGTTTGGACTAAAAAGTCCATTAATATCTCTTCTACCCCAGCTAGGCCACCGTCATCATCACCACCACCACCAGTCCCACCTTACTGCTGCTACTGCTCTATTACAGATGTCTCAACGGTTGGAGGAGGTGATGAGAAGTGTGACAGTGATCCCCTATGGTCACACTTGCCATCTCTTGTAGACCTTAAGAAGGCAGACTGACAGCACATGCAGCAGGCATAGGCAGCTGATCTGTGCTTCTGGTGGTATTATTGCTGCTAGGCAACAATTCTGCCTTCTTCAGGATCATGTTCCACCTGGACAATGGAGTGGGGTTAAGGGGATTCCCAGATCCAGGGGAATTTTGTGGTATCTCTTTACCACTAGTTTGGGCGGTCACCATTACTTCCCCTACCAGCTGCTTCACCATCACTGTTACTACTACTAACACCAATCAATTTCATTCCCTGAGTCTTCCTCCTCACTAGTAATATGATCGCCCCTCCATCACTCCTAACAATCTGAATCTGTACAAGCTTTTAATAAGTAGTACTAGTAGTGGGACTGCTTACGGATGGCAAGTGTGACTTAGTGTCCCCTGCCATCACATGTGGCATCATCTCCTCCTCCCCACCCCTGAGAATTATAAGACACACTTGCAGCAGGTGCATTACTGGCAGCATGTGCAGTACTGCCAACAGGCCCAGGTAGCTAACCTGTCCTGCTCACACTACTAACCTCTCCTTCCTCCCATGAGACAAATTTCCCCTTGATCCCTAGGGGTTAAGTAGGGGGATGGCCATCATTGGGACTGGGGATCCAGGGCATCAAGGCCCTTTCATGTTGGTGGTGGTGGTCACTTCATCCTCTTCAGACTCCCTGGACACATAACGATCCTTCTATGATGATGATGTCAAGTAATAATAAAAATAAAGTACAACCTAAAATGTGGCAGAAGTGTATTATAGTGGTGGTGGTCTGGCTGGTATGGTGTGATTGTGTATGTATATAGTTTTTACCATTTTCATGTTTGCATCAAATTGTTATCTTCCTTCTCAGATTATTGACACACATTACTTTTCGGTCATAGAAGTGGTCCCAAGTGAGGTAGATGATGGCAATCCTTCTTCACATCCATCCTCCACCTCCTCATCTGCTCAGATGTTAATATATTGAACTGGCTTTGTCTGTCATACTCCTCTGCAGCAGGAGCCATAGGTGTTATTTGGACTGAACTAACTGTTGGCACTGACAGCAGCACACTCTCTGACACATAAATAACTTCACTAATTCTTTTTTCTGCTTTAGAGCCCTGGGAACTTTTTAAAGTGCTTCTGTTGCTGCTAGTTGTGGCACCTTTGGCCTGCTGATAGTGTGTCTCCCAGTCAGACCTGTGGTTGTGCTTCAGGTGGGATCTCATAGAAGAGGTGTCTAGGTGTGAGCCTGCTTTCCCCCTGCTCATGTGCTTTTTGCACAGACAACAGATTTCCACATGCTTAGCTTGAGGATCCTGAGTGAGTGACTTCATGGAATGAGGGGTTCCTGAGGTGGTGCTGCTACTACTACTAGTGGGGCTAGATGTTGATACAATGCTACTGCCACTACTACTAGGTACCAAAAGTGCAGCACTTACAGCAGCAGCAGCAGAGGTACTCTTCATGTCTAACATTGTGGATGTTAATAACTTGTGTTGCTGTTTCTGCTGCTGGGTACTCAAAACAGGTGTGTGTGACTGAGTGGGACTTGGACTTTGAAGAGGCAATGATCCTGATGATGACTGATCGGGTGACTGTGTGATATCTGTATTTGTCCAAGGTCAGACTTTCCATCGATTTTCTCAAACAGTTTATAGGCGGGCACAGTGCTCCTTTTCAGTGGTGGAAGATTCAACCTTTGCCTTTCTGCTAACTTTATTGCCCTGTCATCATCCTCACTGTCAACTTCATCTGTATCTGAACAAGAGAAGGATGCTGGAGGGATATATTCTAGATCTGCATCATCATCAGTCATCATTAGGTCATCCTAAGCAGCATCAACATCACCTGACAGCTCTTGCCACTACCCTTATATTCCTCTAAGGTTTTAGACGTCTCAAACAATTTATTTTTACATTTACTGTAACAAAGTTTGCTACTACTTTGAGGACGGATGTTTTGGTGCTTGTTTGTCTCATTATCTGATGCAGCAGGTGGTTCATCTGTTACACCTTCCTCTATTATGCTATTGTCAGCATCATCAACACTTGAATGTGACTTGTTGTCATCTTCATTGTTCTTCTTATGTTCTTCTTTATTTCTACTGGTACTGGTGGTGCTGGACGTTTTGCTGGGACCTTGACAAACTGCATCCTCCTTTGGAGTAGATGGATCATCATCATTTATTGCACACGCAACCATTGCTGCAGTCAGTTTTTGAACTACTACTTTACTCTCACATCCCTGCAATGCTCCAACCTTCGCCCTCCACCTGCCCCTTGTGCGTTTGCTGGACATTACTCAACTACTCTGTGTGTTTTTACTCTACAGCACACAACACAACTGATGGAATATGTCTTGCCTTAGCCTAGTCAGCTGTCTGTCACTCTCACCTAATACAGAGAACAAATGTCCTTCCTAAAAGATTCCCTAAACTAAACTTCAATTCCCCTCTCTGTCTTCTCTAGGTGGGGGATATATGACACCAGGCCCTTGTAGCCAAAAGCGCCTTTATAAAGGCAGTGTCGTTTTGTCTTGGGAGAGGGGTGAGTTCCTACCAGGAGGAGGTGCCATTGTTGCAGAGAGACCTGAACCTGTTCCCCAGGATAAGGCAGAGGGGTTAGTGCCTGCCCAGCAGAGACTTCGCAGCAGAGGGGACGATACCTGCTCCGCGGTGACCTGTTCCAGTGGGTAGAAGTGCGAGTCCATACCCAGGTCACTGCTCCCCATTGGGCTGGCTGCACCTGGAGGTCTTCCAATCCGGTTGACCGCTCCTCCTCTGTGTGGTGCAGCTAGATCCAGTGGCAAACGGCCCAGGTCTTTCCGGTGGTCCTCTGAGGCCGGTCTGGTGTAAATGACTTGGTAGGCGCCCCCCTAACGCTACAGGGGCGGGTGCCTGCCACGGGCGGCGGGCCGTCACATTGGTGGCAGCGGTGGGATCTCTGCACTACAGAGTCCAAACCACCACCAGGATTCACCTCCATCGGGAGGTTCAGAGGAGAGCACAGCCAGGCTCCGAGATGGAAGCCATATACAAGCAGCTGAGCATCGCATCGCTGAAGGAGCTGATCATCGCCCGAGGGTCTGATCATGGTCATCGCAGTAAGCCAGAGCTTGTTCTTCATCTGATCAGGATGGATGTGGAGGCTGGCATAGCTAAGGCCCCAGCTCCACAGCAAAGAACAGAAACCCCCTTTCAGCAGAGGATGAGGGAGAGACTGGCTTACTTAACCCCACCTGTCTCTGAGAGCGCCATCAGAGAGATAACGCAGCAGGTTTGGGCAGAGCTAGCCCGTGAAGGAGGCACAAGGTTCAATAGTAGATCTCTTCTTGATGCTGGGTCCTGGAGAAACAATGGAACAATAATGGATCTTAAAGTAACCCACCAGCTCCCCTGTGTAGTGATACGTGAACTGGTGAGTGGGAGTGAGCTCACCAGCAGCCCCATGAAGATGGCCCCTTTGTTAATGGACACTGCCCTGGAGAAGGAGCAATGTGTGCTCTCCAGGGGCATGGATGATACGGCCCTGAGGAATGGGACTGCGGTCTTCCTCAAGGCAGAGAATTGCCCTGCGGTTTGTGGCCTGAAAGAAGAGGACCCCAGCAGAATGGAGGAGTTTAGTGCTGCTGGCCCTCTTGTTGACCCTATGGACTGTGAACTGGTGGGTGGGAATGCGTTCCCCACCAGCCCCCCTGTGAACCCTGGCCTGGTGAGTAGGAGCAAGCTCACCAGGGCCTGGAAAACCCCTGCTGCTGTGGACGAGACGCAGGTCCCCACCAGCAGCTCCTGTCCGTTCCTTGTGGATGTCGCCCTGGAGAAAGAGGAATGTGTGCTCTCCAGGGCCACAGATATGTCTGCCATGGGAAGTGGGACCGCAGTCCTTCCCACTGGCCACGTGGACTTTGAACTGGTGAGGGAGGAGACATGCCTTACCAGCAACCCTGCAACTTTTCCTGTGAACCCCATACTGATGAGTAGGAGAGAGCTCCCCAGTCCCCCTGTGACCCCTGGCCTGGTGAGTGGGAGCGAGCTCACCATGCCCTGTGAAACCCCGGCTGTAATGAGTGGGACAACAGCCCTCATCAGCAGTCCAAAGCCTGTTGCCCCTTTTCCTGATACCCCAGCCTTGGTGAGTGGGACCACGGTCCTCACCAGGGATGCCCTTGTTGCCCATGAATCTTTTGATCCCAGCCTGGTGGGTGGGAATTCATTCTCCACCAGGCCAACTGTTGATCCAGCCAAAGGTAGTGGGACCACTGTCCTCCCTAAGGAAGTTGGGAGTTGCCCCAGTTTTGCCAGCAGCCCAATGCCTGTTTGTCCTGGATTGGTGAGTGGGAGTGCGCTCCTCACCGGTCTTCTAGATGTCTCTACCCTGAGCAAAACAGTCCACAGTGTTGTCAATAGCCCCTTAGATGCCCCTGCCAAACAAGTTCCCAGTGGTTCTAACAGTTCTCTAAGTGTTGCTGCAATTCAGGAGAGTGAGAACAACATCCTCTCCTGCTCCTGGGGGCTGCTTGCCCCACAAAAAGGGGGAGATGTGCCCCTTTCCCCACACTTTGATCCCCAGGCCATTGAGAACCCAAAAATCCAGTTACCACAAACAGATCCCCCCTATAGACTGGCTCTGGACCCTGAGCCGCTGGCCCCAGATCCTGGAAAGGTTGGGGAGGGGGGAGAGAGATATATGACACCCGGCCCTTATAGCCAAAAGCACCTTTATAAAGGCGGTGTCGTTTTATCTCGGGAGAGGGGTGAGTTCCTGCCAGGAGGAGGCGCCATCGCTGCAGAGGGACCTGAACCTGTTCCCCAGGATAAGGCAGAGGGGTTAGTGCCTGCCCAGCAGAGACTTCGCAGCAGAGGGGACGATACCTGCTCCGTGGTCACCTGTTCCAGTGGGTAGAAGTGCGAGTCCTTACCCAGGTCACTACTCCCCATTGGGCTGGCTGCACCTGGAGGTCTTCCAATCCGGTTGACCGCTCCTCCTCTGTGTGGTGCAGCTAGATCCAGTGGCAAATGACCCAGGTCTGTCCGGTGGTCCTCTGAGGCTGGTCTGGTGTAAATGACCTGGTAGGCGCTCCCCTAACTCTACAGGGGCGGGTGCCTGCCGCGGGCGGCGGGCCGTCACACCCCAGTCCTAACATGTAATCTGGAATTTCCAAGGCACCTGGCCCTAACATGTAATCTGAAATATCCAAGGTACCCTGCACTAACAATTAATCTGAAATTTCCAAGGCACTCGGTCCTAACAAGTAATCTGGAATTTCCAAGGCACTCGGCCCTAAAAAGTAATCTGGGATTTCCAAGTCACCTCAGTCCTAACATGTAATCTGGACTTTCCAAAGCACTCGGACCTAACAAGTAATCAGAGATTTCCAAGGCACCTCAGTCCTAACATGTAATATGGAATTTCCAAGGCACCAGGTCCTAACAAGTAATTTGGAATTTACAAGGCACCCGACCCTAACATGTTATCTGGAATTTCCAAGGCAACCTGTCCTAACAAGTAATATGGAATTTCAAAGGCACCCGGCACTAACCAGTAATCTGTAATTTTCATGGCACCCGGTGCTAACAAGTATTCTGGAATTTCCAAGCCACTCAGCCATAACAAGTAATCTGGGATTTCCAAGGCACCCGAGCCCTAACATGTAATCTGGAATTTTCAAGGCACCCGGCCCTAACAAATAATCTGGAATGTCCAAGGCACCCGGTCCTAACAAATAATCTGGAATTTCCAAGGCACCCATCCCTAACCAGTAATCTGGAATTTCCAAGGCACCCAGTCATAACATATAATCTGGAATTTCCAAGGCACCTCAGTCCTAACATGTAAAATGGAATTTCCAAGGCATCCCGGCCCTAACATGTAATCTGGAATTTCCAAGGCACCCGGCCCTAACATGTAATCTGGAATTTCCAAGGCACCCGGCCCTAACCAGTAATCTGGAATTTCCAAGGCATCCGGTCCTAAGAAGTATTCTGGAATTTCCAAGGCACCCCAGCCCTAACAGGTAAACTGAAATGTCCAAGGCACCCGACCCTAACCAGTAATCTGGAATTTCCAAAGCACCTGGTCCTAACAAGTAATCTTGAATTTCCAAGGCACCCGGCCCTAACCAGTAATCTGGAATTTCCAAGGCACCCGGTCCTAAGAAGTATTCTGGAATTTCCAAGGCACTCGGCCCTAACATGTAAACTGAAATGTCCAAGGCACCGGACCCTAACCAGTAATCTGGAATTTCCAAAGCACCTGGTCCTAACAAGTAATCTGTAATTTCCAAGGCACCAGGCCCTAACCAGTAATCTGGAATTTCCAAGGCACCCAACCCTAACAAGCAATGTGGAATTTCCAAGGCATCCCGGTCCTAACAAGTAATCTGGAATTTCCAAGGCATCTCAGTCCTAACATGTAATATGGAATTTCCAAGGCACCAGGTCCTAACAAGTAATCTGGAATTTCCAAGGCACCCGACCCTAACATGTTATCTGGAATTTCCAAAGCATCCCTCTCCTAACATGTAATCTGGAATTTCCAAGGCACCCAGTCCTAACAAGTAATATGGAATTTCAAAGGCAACCGGCCCTAACCAGTAATCTGTAATTTTCAAGGCACCTGGTCTTAACAAGTATTCTGGAATTTCCAAGCCACTCAGCCGTAACAAGTAATCTGGGATTTCGAAGGCACCCCAGTCCTAACATTTAACCTGGAATTTCCAAGGCACCTGGCCCTAACATGTAATCTGAAATATCCAAGGTACCCTACACTAACAATTAATCTGAAATGTCCAAGGCACCCGGTCCTAACAAGTAATCTGGAATTTCCAAGGCACTCGGCCCTAAAAAGTAATCTGGGATTTCCAAGTCACCTCAGTCCTAACATGTAATCTGGACTTTCCAAAGCACTCGGCCCTAACAAGTAATCAGAGATTTCCAAGGCACCCAGTCCTAACATGTAATCTGGAATTTCCAAGGCACCAGGTCCTAAAAAGTAATCTGGAATTTCCAAGGCACCCGACCCTAACATGTTATCTGGAATTTCCAAGGCAACCTGTCCTAACAAGTAATATGGAATTTCAAAGGCACCCGGCACTAACCAGTAATCTGTAATTTTCAAGGCACCCGGTGCTAACAAGTATTCTGGAATTTCCACCCACTCAACCATAACAAGTAATCTGGGATTTCCAAGGCACCCCAGTCCTAACATGTAATCTGGAATTTTCAAGGCACCCGGCTCTAACAAATAATCTGGAATGTCCAAGGCACCCGGTCCTAACAAATAATCTGGAATTTCCAAGGCACCCAGCCATAACATATAATCTGGAATTTCCAAGGCACCCAGTCCTAACATGTAAAATGGAATTTCCAAGGCATCCCGGCCCTAACATGTAATCAGGAATTTCCAAGGCATCACGGCCCTAACATGTAAAATGGAATTTCCAAGGCACCCGGTCCTAAGAAGTATTCTGGAATTTCCAAGGCACTCGGCCCTAACATGTAAACTGAAATGTCCAAGGCACCCGACCCTAACCAGTAATCTGGAATTTCCAAAGCACCTGGTCCTAACAAGTAATCTGGAATTTCCAAGGCACCCGACCCTAACAAGCAATATGGAATTTCCAAGGCATCCCGGTCCTAACAAGTAATCTGGAATTTCCAAGGCATCTCAGTCCTAACATGTAATATGGAATTTCCAAGGCACCAGGTCCTAACATGTAATCTGGAATTTCCAATGCACCCGACCCTAACATGTTATCTGGAATTTCCAAAGCATCCCTCTCCTAACATGTAATCTGGAATTTCCAAGGCACCCACTCCTAACAAATAATATGGAATTTCAAAGGCACCCGGCACTAACCAGTAATCTGTCATTTTCAAGGCACCCAGTCCTTACAAGTAATCTGGAATTTCCAAGGCACCCGGTCCTAACAAGTGATCTGGAATTTCCAAGGCACCCAGTCCTAACAAGTAATATGGAATTTCAAAGGCACCCGGCACTAACCAGTAATCTGTCATTTTCAAGGCACCCGGTCCTTACAAGTATTCTGGAATTTCCAAGCCACTCAGCCATAACAAGTAATCTCAGATTTCCAAGGAACCCCAGTCCTAACATGTAATCTGGAATTTCCAAGGCACCTGGCCCTAACATGTAATCTAAAAGGTACAAGGCACCCAACCCTAACCAGTATTTCCAAGGCACCCCGTTCTAACAAGTAATCTGAAATTTCCAAGGCACCCGGTCCGAACAAGTAATCTGGAAATTCCAAAGCACCCGACCCTAACAAGCAATATGGAATTTCCAAAGCATCCCGGTCCTAACAAGTAATCTGGAATTTCCAAGGCATCTCAGTCCTAACATGTAATATGGAATTTCCAAGGCACCAGGTCCTAACATGTAATCTGGAATTTCCAAGGCACCCGACCCTAACATGTTATCTGGAATTTCCAAAGCATCCCTCTCCTAACATGTAATCTGGAATTTCCAAGGCACCCACTCCTAACAAATAATATGGAATTTCAAAGGCAACCGGCCCTAACCAGTAATCTGTAATTTTCAAGGCACCCAGTCCTTACAAGTAATCTGGAATTTCCAAGGCACCCGGTCCTAACAAGTGATCTGGAATTTCCAAGGCACCCAGTCCTAACAAGTAATATGGAATTTCAAAGGCACCCGGCACTAACCAGTAATCTGTCATTTTCAAGGCACCCAGTCCTTACAAGTAATCTGGAATTTCCAAGGCACCCGGTCCTAACAAGTGATCTGGAATTTCCAAGGCACCCAGTCCTAACAAGTAATATGGAATTTCAAAGGCACCCGGCACTAACCTGTAATCTGTCATTTTCAAGGCACCCAGTCCCTACAAGTATTCTGGAATTTCCAAGCCACTCAGCCATAACAAGTAATCTCAGATTTCCAAGGCACCCCAGTCCTAACATGTAATCTGGAATTTCCAAGGCACCTGGCCCTAACATGTAATCTAAAAGGTACAAGGCACCCAGCCCTAACCAGTATTTCCAAGGCACCCCGTTCTAACAAGTAATCTGAAATTTCCAAGGCACCCGGTCCGAACAAGTAATCTGGAAATTCCAAGGCACTCAGCCCTAACAAGTAATCTGGGATTTTTAAGGCACCTCAGTCCTAACATGTAATATGGAATTTCCAAGGCACCAGGTTCTCATCAGTAATCTGGAACTTCCAAGACACCAGGTCCTAACAAGTCATCTGGAATTTCAAAGGCACCCCAGTCATAACAGGTAATCTGGAATTTCCAAGGCACTCAGTCCTAACAAGTAATCTGGAGTTTCCAAGGCACCCCAACCCTAACAGGTAATCTGGGATTTCCAAGGCACCCAGTTCTAACATGTAATCTGGAATATCCAAGGCACCAGGCCCTAACCAGTAATCTGGAATTTCCAAGGCACCCAGTTCTAACATGTAATCTGGAATATCCAAGGCACCCGGCTCTAACAAGTATTCTGGAATTTCCAAGGCACCTGGACCTAACAAGTAATCTGGACTTTCCAAGGTACCCAGTCCTTATAAATAATCTGGATTTTCCAAGGCACCCGGTCCTAACATGTAGTCTGGAATTTCCAAGGAACCAGGCATTTACCAGTAATCTGGAATTTCCAAGGCACCTGGTCCTAACAGGTAATCTGGAATTTCCAAGGCACTCAGTCCTAACAAATAATCTGGAGTTTCCAAGGCACCCGGTCCTAACAAGTAATCTGGACTTTCCAAGGCATCTGGTTGACACCCCACTAATGTATAGGTGATTTTTCACAGGTTTAATGAAAGGAGCAATACATGAATGTATAGTTATTATTAGATCTCACAGTGACAATGATAATAAGGAGCATATTGTGCACAATTATGTCCATAAATAGACATTAGAATATAAACTTTATCATTTTTCTTCCTGGGAAAGGTGTGGCACCCTGAGCTGGGGCTCATAGCACATTAAAGGGCCACGGCACCTTGTTTAAAAACCACTGCTTTACAGACCTTAGGGGTGTGAAACAGAGTAAAACATTGGCCATTTTACCTAAACACCTCTAACCTCCCATCCACATTTGCATACACATACATACATACATATACACACACACATATATATACATACATATACACATACATACATACATAAAATATATACATATAATAACACAAACATTCACAAACACTCACAGACACACGCACACAAATATATACACATTTACACACAAACATACATACATATGCACACGCACACATATACATACATACATACACATACATACATACATACATACATATAAAAATACATATATATAAAAACACACACATTCACAAACACACACAGACACACACACAAATATATACACATATACACGCACACACACTTGTGTATACACAAACACACACATATACCCATATATACACATATACACACACACACACTTTTCTACACACACACGCACACATATGCACACATACATACATTTATATACACACACACTCTTGTGTATACACATACACACACAGATTTACACATTTTCAGACACAAAGGTTCAAAACTAAATGACCTACCAGACAGGTGTATAATTAAATGTGTATTTAATGTACAAAGTTACCTCTACAGACAGAGGGAGATAAAGAGGACAGACACCAATCCAAATCAATAGCCCACAATCTGGTAAATAAACCATACATTGTCTGATTAACACCAAGTAGGAAATATAACCCAGGATAATATAGTTTGCCCTCCTCTGCTGGAAGGCAGATCCCAGGATGAACAGAAGGCAATGAAGCTACTTGTCTGCACTGTTGGTCTTCTCTATAAACCTGACCACATCTTTCCATACACGCAATGCTCACTGTAGGACATCACTTCTTGAGGGATTCAGGATCAGACAGTTAATCTAGTGGAACAGTGTGAATATAAAAATCTTATCACTAATTTGGTCAAATGAAAATTGAAATTCTTAAAGGTACAGTAACTTTTTTAAGATTAAATAAATACATTTGTTAAAGGACTTTCCCTTTAATTGCAACAATGTTAAATATAACACCCAGTGCTCTGAGATTTATCATTGAGATGCTTCTGCAGTTCAAGTTGTTCAAAATGATATATCTAGAAATGCCATAATAACATAATTAGCTTTAATAAAATACTTAGCGGAGAGTTTTCTGTCTCTGCTGCTCTGTGCGGCTGTGGAGTTGGCGGCAGTGGAGACAGTACTATGTGGCACAGCCCCCCCAATCCTGGCCCTCATGGGCCGATGCCCATTACACACTGATGGAATGTGAACAGAGACTGCCTTTATATATGGGCGGTCTTCATTCAAATTCCTTCACAGCCATTGGCTGTGGTGTTCTTATGCACATCCCAGCCAATCAGTTTAAAACACAGCCGTTCGAAGCTGACTGGCTGGGATGTGCTTAAGCACATCACAACCTACGGCTGTGAGGGAATTGGAACAGACACTGCCCATATATATAGGCAGTCTCTGTTCAAATTCCCTCAGTGTGTAATAGGCATCGGCCCCTGAGGGAAAGGATGACAGGGCTGTGCCACATAGTACTGTCTCTGCTGCCTCCGTCTCCGTGGCTGCACACAGTGGCGGAGACAGACAAGTCTGAGCTAAGTCTTTTATTAAAGCTAATTATGTTGTTATGGCATTTCTGTATATATTATTTGGAACAACCTGGATATCGCTGGATAACAGGAAGCATATTTGTATTTAGAATTGGACAGTAATACATGCTTTAGCCCTTTTGAGCCCCAGAGAGGAAAGCAACACATTGCTTTGCACTCAAGGGGTTAAACTGTGTATTAGTGTGCCGGATATTTCAGCATTGTACTCATTCATCTTTTATTTTTTATTTACAGATACAAGAAAGAAGAAAGAAGAGAAGATACAAGAAAGAAGAATGAAGAGAAGATACAAGAAAGAAGAGAAGGACAGAAGAGGACCAGGAAGCTGAGGACTGCTCTGGACATCAGGATTAATGGTAAGTGTTACTAGTAATGGGGTGTTGTTTTGTTACTTAGCTGGGTTAACTCTATGAAAGCCGGCGGGGTGATTATACCCCGCTGGCACTCATAGGGTTATTTCTACTAACATTAAACACACTTTTTAGGCATTTTGGATGAATTGATGTGGGGCTTAGGGTTTTTTAACTTTTTTTTCCCTTCAGTTTCTGCATCTGCTGTTTGAAGTTGCGACAAGGGTCTCAAGTAAAAAAACACTGGGTCTTAACTTTCCTGAGATAAATTGAGTCCCTTATTGGATCCTCATGGCTAACGCAGACATTTGAATTTCAAATTATGGTGTTTTCATTATTTACTCTGGGTGAAAATACCTCTTAACTTTATCACTGACGGCTTTTGTTTTTTGTGGGTAGTTGTTCACAGCACAGGCATTTGAATAGCTTACTGAGCTTGAAAAAATGCAGTTTGCAGAAAAAACAGCCATCGCCAACATTTGGAGTACAACTTGTCATTGAGGAATCATTAAGGGACCCTGGTTAAGAAGCCAGAACCTGAATGTTATTCCTTCTGAGCAGGTTTAGAAGAGGCAGTATAGTGCTCGGAGGGGTCTTACGTGCAGAGGCACTGAACATTAAGATCTCCCTTTCAATACTGTTTCCACTTGCAGGAAATGAGTCATGAAGATTTGTAGTAAATGTGATTTTATTCTGAATACATTTGGTTTTCTTTCTCCGCTCCTGGTTATGTCCTGTGGGTCCATGTGGAAATCTGAAGTTTTAACTGAAGTGGATCTGTCATTTTGTAACAAATAAGTGATGTTGAAATACATTTCAGGACCAATTATATTTATGTGAGCCATATTTTATTTTAAATACTAATTGATGAGATATTTAGCTTTGTCAGTTAGATCTACAGGGCATGCCTAGCAAATTCAACATTCAATACTGCTCTGTATTGGCAATTATCTCTGGTCCTGAGCACACTGGAGAGGAGGAGCCTGTCTGGAGCTTCACTAGGACCACTAGGGAGAAGGTGATCCCAAGGACGGGACCTGCAACAAGGAGAAAGAGAAACTGCATTGCTTCCCTAGGGCCACGTTGCATCAAGAGACAAGGGACAGGGTTCCTATAAGGGTCCTCAGTGCATTGCCTCCCCTCTAACCACAACCATTTCCCTAAGTAATTTAGCATGATAGTCCTTTCATAGGAAGTGACAAGTAGCAAGTGTAGGGTTCTCAAGAAAGTGGGGTGGTCAGAGGTATCTGTGACTGAGGGAAAAGAAGATTGCTGATGGTGTTAAACCTTATGTTTCCTGGTGTCCCAGCTGTGAGGTTATTATGCACCACACAGGGACAACGCCATGAAGAGAGTGACAATTAGGGATAACAGATGTTCTCCTGGAGTTACAGGGTCTAGATTTGACTAAGACATCTGTACTTGAAAGGATTCAATGCCAGTCTGATTCTGAAGGTGTCACATAAATAAACAGAAATGTGTCACCCACAGCTGCCCATCACCCAGTCAGTGTGGCACTGTACGATGGTTGGTGAATGTTATGATGAACAATTTGCAGTGCTCACTTACTGATTGGATGAGGGGCCGAGCATCTTTCTTTCCTCCTTGCACGTGATTTATATCTATAAGAAACCTTACACCGAATCTACCAAATATGAGTACAATCACATAGACATCTACTAGATCTCAGATACAAGTCTGAGACCCAAATCCTTGTCACTTACTATTGAGTTTTTTGCAGCGCATTCCACATCTGGTAGTGCAGCAGCTAAATCTCCAAGGACAATCATCATCACTTCTGCACCTCTTACCCATAGGGGGACATTCACTGAAGTTTGGACATTTCCTAGGAGGATCTGTTAAATGAATGGACATTTCATTACAATCTGACACCTGTTACATCACAGGAGGAGAACGCATAGTGTTACACATGCAATGCGTTGCGTACCCCTCTGCCACTCAACGGGTTCAGGAATGTATTTGTTCATGCTTGGTGTTAATTCATTTCTTTTATTTTACAGAAAGAAGACAGAAGACTGAAGAGAAGGCGGAAGACAGGAGAAAGAAGAGAAGAAAGAAGACAAGAGAAGGTGGAAGATAGGAGAAAGAAGAGAAGACAGAAGACTGAAGAGAAGGCGGAAGATAGGAGAAAGAAGAGAAGATAGAAGACTGAAGAGAAGGCGGAAGATAGGAGAAAGAAGAGAAGAAAGAAGACTGAAGAGAAGGCGGAAGATAGGAGAAAGTAGAGAAGAAAGAAGACTGAAGAGAAGGCGGAAGATAGGAGAAAGAAGAGAAGACAGATGACTGAAGAGAAGGCGGAAGATAAGAGAAAGTAGAGAAGAAAGAAGACTGAAGAGAAGGCGGAAGAAAGGAGAAAGTAGAGAAGACAGAAGACTGAAGAGAAGGTGGAAGATAGGAGAAAGAAGAGAAGACAGAAGACTGAAGAGAAGGCAGAAGATAGGAGAAAGTAGAGAAGACAGAAGACTGAAAAGAAGGCGGAAGATAGGAGAAAGAAGAGAAGACAGAAGACTGAAGAGAAGGCAGAAGATAGGAGAAAGAAGAGAAGAAAGAAGACTGAAGAGAAGGCGGAAGATAGGAGAAAGTAGAGAAGAAAGAAGACTGAAGAGAAGGCGGAAGATAGAAATAAGAGAAGACAGAAGACTAAAGAGAAGGCAGAAGATAGGAGAAAGAAGAGAAGAAAGAAGACTGAAGAGAAGGCGGAAGATAGGAGAAAGAAGAGAAGAAGGAAGACTGAAGAGAAGGCAGAAGATAGGAGAAAGAAGAGAAGAAAGAAGACAAGAGAAGGCAGAAGATAGGAGAAAGTAGAGAAGACAGAAGACTGAAGAGAAGGCGGAAGATAGGAGAAAGAAGAGAAGAAAGAAGACTGAACAGAAGGCGGAAGATAGGAGAAAGAAGAGAAGAAGGAAGACTGAAGAGAAGGCAGAAGATAGGAGAAAGAAGAGAAGAAAGTAGACAAGAGAAGGCAGAAGATAGGAGAAAGTAGAGAAGACAGAAGACTGAAGAGAATTCGGAAGATAGGAGAAAGAAGAGAAGACAGAAGACTGAAGAGAAGGCGGAAGATAGGAGAAAGAAAAGAAGACAGAAGACTAAAGAGAAGGAGGAAGATAGGAGAAAGTAGAGAAGACAGAAGACTGAAGAGAAGGAGGAAGATAGGAGAAAGAAGAGAAGACAGAAGACTGAAGAGAAGGCGGAAGATAGGAGAAAGAAGAGAAGACAGAAGACTGAAGAGAAGGCGGAAGATAGGAGAAAGAAGAGAAGACAGAAGACTGAAGAGAAGGCGGAAGATAGGAGAAAGAAGAGAAGAAAGAAGACTGAAGAGAAGGCGGAAGATAGGAGAAAGTAGAGAAGAAAGAAGACTGAAGAGAAGGCGGAAGATAGAAATAAGAGAAGACAGAAGACTAAAGAGAAGGCAGAAGATAGGAGAAAGAAGAGAAGAAAGAAGACTGAAGAGAAGGCGGAAGATAGGAGAAAGAAGAGAAGAAGGAAGACTGAAGAGAAGGCAGAAGATAGGAGAAAGAAGAGAAGAAAGAAGACAAGAGAAGGCAGAAGATAGGAGAAAGTAGAGAAGACAGAAGACTGAAGAGAAGGCGGAAGATAGGAGAAAGAAGAGAAGACAGAAGACTGAAGAGAAGGCGGAAGATAGGAGAAAGAAGAGAAGACAGAAGACTGAAGAGAAGGCGGAAGATAGGAGAAAGAAAAGAAGACAGAAGACTGAAGACAAGGCGGAAGATAGGAGAAAGTAGAGAAGAAAGAAGACTGAAGAGAAGGCGGAAGATAGGAGAAAGAAGAGAAGACAGATGACTGAAGAGAAGGCGGAAGATAGGAGAAAGTAGAGAAGAAAGAAGACAAGAGAAGGCAGAAGATAGGAGAAAGTAGAGAAGACAGAAGACTGAAGAGAAGGCGGAAGATAGGAGAAAGAAGAGAAGACAGAAGACTAAAGAGAAGGCGGAAGATAGGAGAAAGTAGAGAAGAAAGAAGACTAAAGAGAAGGCGGAAGATAGAAATAAGAGAAGACAGAAGACTAAAGAGAAGGCAGAAGATAGGAGAAAGAAGACAAGAAAGAAGACTGAAGAGAAGGCGGAAGATAGGAGAAAGAAAAGAAGACAGAAGACTAAAGAGAAGGCGGAAGATAGGAGAAAGAAGAGAAGACAGATGACTGAAGAGAAGGCGGAAGATAGGAGAAAGTAGAGAAGAAAGAAGACAAGAGAAGGCAGAAGATAGGAGAAAGTAGAGAAGACAGAAGACTGAAGAGAAGGCGGAAGATAGGAGAAAGAAGAGACGACAGAAGACTAAAGAGAAGGCGGAAGATAGGAGAAAGTAGAGAAGAAAGAAGACTAAAGAGAAGGCGGAAGATAGAAATAAGAGAAGACAGAAGACTAAAGAGAAGGCAGAAGATAGGAGAAAGAAGACAAGAAAGAAGACTGAAGAGAAGGCGGAAGATAGGAGAAAGAAGAGAAGAAGGAAGACTGAAGAGAAGGCAGAAGATAGGAGAAAGTAGAGAAGGCGGAAGATAGGAGAAAGAAGAGAAGACAGAAGACTGAAGAGAAGGCGGAAGATAGGAGAAAGAAAAGAAGACAGAAGACTGAAGAGAAGGAGGAAGATAGGAGAAAGTAGAGAAGACAGAAGACTGAAGAGAAGGAGGAAGATAGGAGAAAGAAGAGAAGACAGAAGACTGAAGAGAAGGCGGAAGATAGGAGAAAGAAGAGAAGACAGAAGACTGAAGAGAAGGCGGAAGATAGGAGAAAGTAGAGAAGAAAGAATACTGAAGAGAAGGCGGAAGATAAGAGAAAGAAGAGAAGACAGAAGACTAAAGAGAAGGCAGAAGATAGGAGAAAGAAGAGAAGAAAGAAGACTGAAGAGAAGGCGGAAGATAGGAGAAAGTAGAGAAGAAAGAAGACTGAAGAGAAGGCGGAAGATAGGAGAAAGAAGAGAAGACAGATGACTGAAGAGAAGGCGGAAGATAGGAGAAAGTAGAGAAGAAAGAAGACAAGAGAAGGCAGAAGATAGGAGAAAGTAGAGAAGACAGAAGACTGAAGAGAAGGCGGAAGATAGGAGAAAGAAGAGAAGACAGAAGACTGAAGAGAAGGCAGAAGATAGGAGAAAGAAGAGAAGAAAGAAGACTGAAGAGAAGGCGGAAGATAGGAGAAAGTAGAGAAGAAAGAAGACTGAAGAGAAGGCGGAAGATAGAAATAAGAGAAGACAGAAGACTAAAGAGAAGACAGAAGATAGGAGAAAGAAGAGAAGAAAGAAGACTGAACAGAAGGCGGAAGATAGGAGAAAGAAGAGAAGAAGGAAGACTGAAGAGAAGGCAGAAGATAGGAGAAAGAAGAGAAGAAAGTAGACAAGAGAAGGCAGAAGATAGGAGAAAGTAGAGAAGACAGAAGACTGAAGAGAATTCGGAAGATAGGAGAAAGAAGAGAAGACAGAAGACTGAAGAGAAGGCGGAAGATAGGAGAAAGAAAAGAAGACAGAAGACTAAAGAGAAGGAGGAAGATAGGAGAAAGTAGAGAAGACAGAAGACTGAAGAGAAGGAGGAAGATAGGAGAAAGAAGAGAAGACAGAAGACTGAAGAGAAGGCGGAAGATAGGAGAAAGAAGAGAAGACAGAAGACTGAAGAGAAGGCGGAAGATAGGAGAAAGAAGAGAAGACAGAAGACTGAAGAGAAGGCGGAAGATAGGAGAAAGAAGGGAAGAAAGAAGACTGAAGAGAAGGCAGAAGATAGGAGAAAGAAGAGAAGAAAGAAGACTGAAGAGAAGGCGGAAGATAGGAGAAAGAAGAGAAGACAGAAGACTGAAGAGAAGGCGAAAGATAGGAGAAAGTAGAGAAGTAAGAAGACTGAAGAGAAGGCGGAAGATAGGAGAAAGAAGAGAAGACAGAAGACTGAAGAGAAGGCGGAAGATAGGAGATAGAAGAGAAGAAAGAAGACTGAAGAGAAGGCGGAAGATAGGAGAAAGAAGAGAAGACAGAAGACTGAAGAGAAGGCGGAAGAACGGAGAAAGAAGAGAAGACAGAAGACTGAAGAGAAGGCAGAAGATAAGAGAAAGAAGAGAAGAAAGAAGACTGAAGAGAAGGCGGAAGACAGGAGAAAGAAGAGTAGAAAGAAGACTGAAAAGAAGACGGAAGATAGGAGAAAGAAGAGAAGACAGAAGACTGAAGAGAAGGCGGAAGATAGGAGAAAGCAGAGAAGACAGAAGACTGAAGAGAAGTCGGAATATAGGAGAAAGAAGAGAAGAAAGAAGACTGAAGAGAAGGCGGAAGATAGGAGAAAGAAGAGAAGACAGAAGACTGAAGAGAAGGCGGAAGATAGGAGAAAGTAGAGAAGACAGAAGACTAAAGAGAAGGTGGAAGATAAGAGAAAGAAGAGAAGAAAGAAGACTGAAGAGAAGGCGGAAGATAAGATAAAGATGAGAAGACAGAAGACTGAAGAGAAGGAGGAAGATAGGAGAAAGAAGAGAAGAAAGAAGACAAGAGAAGGCGGAAGATAGGAGAAAGAAGAAAAGACAGAAGACTGAAGAGAAGGCGAAAGATAGGAGAAAGAAGAGAAGACAGAAGACTGAAGAGAAGGCGAAGATAGGAGAAAGAAGAGAAGACAGAAGACTGAAGAGAAGGAGGAAGATAGGAGAAAGAAGAGAAGACAGAAGACTGAAGAGAAGGCTGAAAATAGGAGAAAGAGGAGAAGACAGAAGACTGAAGAGAAGGCGGAAGACAGGAGAAAGAAGAGAAGACAGAAGACTGAAGAGAAGGCGGAAGATAGGAGAAAGTAGAGAAGAAAGGAGACTGAAGAGAAGGCAGAAGATAAGAGAAATAAGAGAAGAAAGAAGACTGAAGAGAATGCGGAAGATAGGAGAAAGAAGACAAGAGAGAAGACTGAAGAGAAGGCGGAAGATAGGAGAAAGCAGAGAAGAAAGAAGACAAGAGAAGGCAGAAGATAGGAGAAAGTAGAGAAGACAGAAGACTGAAGAGAAGGCGGAAGATAGGAGAAAGAAGAGAAGACAGAAGACTGAAGAGAAGGCAGAAGATAGGAGAAAGAAGAGAAGAAAGAAGACTGAAGAGAAGGCGGAAGATAGGAGAAAGAAGAGAAGACAGAAGACTGAAGAGTAGGCGGAAGATAGGAGAAAGTAGAGAAGAAAGAAAACAAGAGAAGGCAGAAGATAGGAGAAAGTAGAGAAGACAGAAGACTGAAAAGAAGGCGGAAGATAGGAGAAAGAAGAGAAGACAGAAGACTGAAGAGAAGGAGGAAGATAGGAGAAAGAAGAGAAGACAGAAGACTGAAGAGAAGGCGGAAGATAGGAGAAAGTAGAGAAGACAGAAGACTGAAGAGAGGGCGGAAGATAGGATAAAGAAGAGAAGAAAGTAGACAAGAGAAGGCAGAAGATAGGAGAAAGTAGAGAAGACAGAAGACTGAAGAGAATTCGGAAGATAGGAGAAAGAAGAGAAGACAGAAGACTGAAGAGAAGGCGGAAGATAGGAGAAAGAAAAGAAGACAGAAGACTAAAGAGAAGGAGGAAGATAGGAGAAAGTAGAGAAGACAGAAGACTGAAGAGAAGGAGGAAGATAGGAGAAAGAAGAGAAGAAAGTAGACAAGAGAAGGCAGAAGATAGGAGAAAGTAGAGAAGACAGAAGACTGAAGAGAATTCGGAAGATAGGAGAAAGAAGAGAAGACAGAAGACTGAAGAGAAGGCGGAAGATAGGAGAAAGAAAAGAAGACAGAAGACTAAAGAGAAGGAGGAAGATAGGAGAAAGTAGAGAAGACAGAAGACTGAAGAGAAGGAGGAAGATAGGAGAAAGAAGAGAAGACAGAAGACTGAAGAGAAGGCGGAAGATAGGAGAAAGAAGAGAAGACAGAAGACTGAAGAGAAGGCGGAAGATAGGAGAAAGAAGAGAAGACAGAAGACTGAAGAGAAGGCGGAAGATAGGAGAAAGAAGAGAAGAAAGAAGACTGAAGAGAAGGCGGAAGATAGGAGAAAGTAGAGAAGAAAGAAGACTGAAGAGAAGGCGGAAGATAGAAATAAGAGAAGACAGAAGACTAAAGAGAAGGCAGAAGATAGGAGAAAGAAGAGAAGAAAGAAGACTGAAGAGAAGGCGGAAGATAGGAGAAAGAAGAGAAGAAGGAAGACTGAAGAGAAGGCAGAAGATAGGAGAAAGAAGAGAAGAAAGAAGACAAGAGAAGGCAGAAGATAGGAGAAAGTAGAGAAGACAGAAGACTGAAGAGAAGGCGGAAGATAGGAGAAAGAAGAGAAGACAGAAGACTGAAGAGAAGGCGGAAGATAGGAGAAAGAAGAGAAGACAGAAGACTGAAGAGAAGGCGGAAGATAGGAGAAAGAAAAGAAGACAGAAGACTGAAGACAAGGCGGAAGATAGGAGAAAGTAGAGAAGAAAGAAGACTGAAGAGAAGGCGGAAGATAGGAGAAAGAAGAGAAGACAGATGACTGAAGAGAAGGCGGAAGATAGGAGAAAGTAGAGAAGAAAGAAGACAAGAGAAGGCAGAAGATAGGAGAAAGTAGAGAAGACAGAAGACTGAAGAGAAGGCGGAAGATAGGAGAAAGAAGAGAAGACAGAAGACTAAAGAGAAGGCGGAAGATAGGAGAAAGTAGAGAAGAAAGAAGACTAAAGAGAAGGCGGAAGATAGAAATAAGAGAAGACAGAAGACTAAAGAGAAGGCAGAAGATAGGAGAAAGAAGACAAGAAAGAAGACTGAAGAGAAGGCGGAAGATAGGAGAAAGAAAAGAAGACAGAAGACTAAAGAGAAGGCGGAAGATAGGAGAAAGAAGAGAAGACAGATGACTGAAGAGAAGGCGGAAGATAGGAGAAAGTAGAGAAGAAAGAAGACAAGAGAAGGCAGAAGATAGGAGAAAGTAGAGAAGACAGAAGACTGAAGAGAAGGCGGAAGATAGGAGAAAGAAGAGACGACAGAAGACTAAAGAGAAGGCGGAAGATAGGAGAAAGTAGAGAAGAAAGAAGACTAAAGAGAAGGCGGAAGATAGAAATAAGAGAAGACAGAAGACTAAAGAGAAGGCAGAAGATAGGAGAAAGAAGACAAGAAAGAAGACTGAAGAGAAGGCGGAAGATAGGAGAAAGAAGAGAAGAAGGAAGACTGAAGAGAAGGCAGAAGATAGGAGAAAGTAGAGAAGGCGGAAGATAGGAGAAAGAAGAGAAGACAGAAGACTGAAGAGAAGGCGGAAGATAGGAGAAAGAAAAGAAGACAGAAGACTGAAGAGAAGGAGGAAGATAGGAGAAAGTAGAGAAGACAGAAGACTGAAGAGAAGGAGGAAGATAGGAGAAAGAAGAGAAGACAGAAGACTGAAGAGAAGGCGGAAGATAGGAGAAAGAAGAGAAGACAGAAGACTGAAGAGAAGGCGGAAGATAGGAGAAAGTAGAGAAGAAAGAATACTGAAGAGAAGGCGGAAGATAAGAGAAAGAAGAGAAGACAGAAGACTAAAGAGAAGGCAGAAGATAGGAGAAAGAAGAGAAGAAAGAAGACTGAAGAGAAGGCGGAAGATAGGAGAAAGTAGAGAAGAAAGAAGACTGAAGAGAAGGCGGAAGATAGGAGAAAGAAGAGAAGACAGATGACTGAAGAGAAGGCGGAAGATAGGAGAAAGTAGAGAAGAAAGAAGACAAGAGAAGGCAGAAGATAGGAGAAAGTAGAGAAGACAGAAGACTGAAGAGAAGGCGGAAGATAGGAGAAAGAAGAGAAGACAGAAGACTGAAGAGAAGGCAGAAGATAGGAGAAAGAAGAGAAGAAAGAAGACTGAAGAGAAGGCGGAAGATAGGAGAAAGTAGAGAAGAAAGAAGACTGAAGAGAAGGCGGAAGATAGAAATAAGAGAAGACAGAAGACTAAAGAGAAGACAGAAGATAGGAGAAAGAAGAGAAGAAAGAAGACTGAACAGAAGGCGGAAGATAGGAGAAAGAAGAGAAGAAGGAAGACTGAAGAGAAGGCAGAAGATAGGAGAAAGAAGAGAAGAAAGTAGACAAGAGAAGGCAGAAGATAGGAGAAAGTAGAGAAGACAGAAGACTGAAGAGAATTCGGAAGATAGGAGAAAGAAGAGAAGACAGAAGACTGAAGAGAAGGCGGAAGATAGGAGAAAGAAAAGAAGACAGAAGACTAAAGAGAAGGAGGAAGATAGGAGAAAGTAGAGAAGACAGAAGACTGAAGAGAAGGAGGAAGATAGGAGAAAGAAGAGAAGACAGAAGACTGAAGAGAAGGCGGAAGATAGGAGAAAGAAGAGAAGACAGAAGACTGAAGAGAAGGCGGAAGATAGGAGAAAGAAGAGAAGACAGAAGACTGAAGAGAAGGCGGAAGATAGGAGAAAGAAGGGAAGAAAGAAGACTGAAGAGAAGGCAGAAGATAGGAGAAAGAAGAGAAGAAAGAAGACTGAAGAGAAGGCGGAAGATAGGAGAAAGAAGAGAAGACAGAAGACTGAAGAGAAGGCGAAAGATAGGAGAAAGTAGAGAAGTAAGAAGACTGAAGAGAAGGCGGAAGATAGGAGAAAGAAGAGAAGACAGAAGACTGAAGAGAAGGCGGAAGATAGGAGATAGAAGAGAAGAAAGAAGACTGAAGAGAAGGCGGAAGATAGGAGAAAGAAGAGAAGACAGAAGACTGAAGAGAAGGCGGAAGAACGGAGAAAGAAGAGAAGACAGAAGACTGAAGAGAAGGCAGAAGATAAGAGAAAGAAGAGAAGAAAGAAGACTGAAGAGAAGGCGGAAGACAGGAGAAAGAAGAGTAGAAAGAAGACTGAAAAGAAGACGGAAGATAGGAGAAAGAAGAGAAGACAGAAGACTGAAGAGAAGGCGGAAGATAGGAGAAAGCAGAGAAGACAGAAGACTGAAGAGAAGTCGGAATATAGGAGAAAGAAGAGAAGAAAGAAGACTGAAGAGAAGGCGGAAGATAGGAGAAAGAAGAGAAGACAGAAGACTGAAGAGAAGGCGGAAGATAGGAGAAAGTAGAGAAGACAGAAGACTAAAGAGAAGGTGGAAGATAAGAGAAAGAAGAGAAGAAAGAAGACTGAAGAGAAGGCGGAAGATAAGATAAAGATGAGAAGACAGAAGACTGAAGAGAAGGAGGAAGATAGGAGAAAGAAGAGAAGAAAGAAGACAAGAGAAGGCGGAAGATAGGAGAAAGAAGAAAAGACAGAAGACTGAAGAGAAGGCGAAAGATAGGAGAAAGAAGAGAAGACAGAAGACTGAAGAGAAGGCGAAGATAGGAGAAAGAAGAGAAGACAGAAGACTGAAGAGAAGGAGGAAGATAGGAGAAAGAAGAGAAGACAGAAGACTGAAGAGAAGGCTGAAAATAGGAGAAAGAGGAGAAGACAGAAGACTGAAGAGAAGGCGGAAGACAGGAGAAAGAAGAGAAGACAGAAGACTGAAGAGAAGGCGGAAGATAGGAGAAAGTAGAGAAGAAAGGAGACTGAAGAGAAGGCAGAAGATAAGAGAAATAAGAGAAGAAAGAAGACTGAAGAGAATGCGGAAGATAGGAGAAAGAAGACAAGAGAGAAGACTGAAGAGAAGGCGGAAGATAGGAGAAAGCAGAGAAGAAAGAAGACAAGAGAAGGCAGAAGATAGGAGAAAGTAGAGAAGACAGAAGACTGAAGAGAAGGCGGAAGATAGGAGAAAGAAGAGAAGACAGAAGACTGAAGAGAAGGCAGAAGATAGGAGAAAGAAGAGAAGAAAGAAGACTGAAGAGAAGGCGGAAGATAGGAGAAAGAAGAGAAGACAGAAGACTGAAGAGTAGGCGGAAGATAGGAGAAAGTAGAGAAGAAAGAAAACAAGAGAAGGCAGAAGATAGGAGAAAGTAGAGAAGACAGAAGACTGAAAAGAAGGCGGAAGATAGGAGAAAGAAGAGAAGACAGAAGACTGAAGAGAAGGAGGAAGATAGGAGAAAGAAGAGAAGACAGAAGACTGAAGAGAAGGCGGAAGATAGGAGAAAGTAGAGAAGACAGAAGACTGAAGAGAGGGCGGAAGATAGGATAAAGAAGAGAAGACAGAAGACTGAAGAGAAGGCGGAACATAAGAGAAAGAAGAGAAGACAGAATACTGAAGAGTAGGCGGAAGATAGGAGAAAGTAGAGAAGAAAGAAGACAAGAGAAAGCGGAAGATAGAAGAAAGAAGAGAAGACTGAAGAGAAGGCGGAAGATAGGAGAAAGAAGAGAAGACAGAAGACTGAAGAGAAGGCGGAAGATAGGAGAAAGAAGAGAAGACAGAAGACTGAAGAGAAGGCGGAAGATAAGAGAAAGAAGAGAAGAAAGAAGACTAAAGAGAAGGCGGAAGATAGGAGAAAGAAGAGAAGACAGAAGACGGAAGAGAATTCGGAAGATAGGAGAAAGAAGAGAAGAAAGAAGACTGAAGAGAAGGCGGAAGATAGGAGAAAGCAGAGAAGAAAGAAAACTGAAGAGAAGGAAGAAGATAGGAGAAAGAAGAGAAGACAGAAGACTGAAGAGAAGGCGGAAGACAGGAGAAAGTAGAGAAGAAAGAAGACAAGAGAAAGCGGAAGATAGGAGAAAGAAGAGAAGACAGAAGACTGAAGAGAAGGTGGAAGATAGGAGAAAGTAGAGAAGAAAGAAGACAAGAGAAGGCAGAAGATAGGAGAAAGTAGAGAAGACAGAAGACTGAAGAGAAGGCGGAAGATAGGAGAAAGAAGAGAAAACAGAAGACTAAAGAGAAGGCGGAAGATAGGAGAAAGTAGAGAAGAAAGAAGACTAAAGAGAAGGCGGAAGATAGAAATAAGAGAAGACAGAAGACTAAAGAGAAGGCAGAAGATAGGAGAAAGAAGACAAGAAAGAAGACTGAAGAGAAGGCGGAAGATAGGAGAAAGAAGAGAAGAAGGAAGACTGAAGAGAAGGCAGAAGATAGGAGAAAGTAGAGAAGGCGGAAGATAGGAGAAAGAAGAGAAGACAGAAGACTGAAGAGAAGGCGGAAGATAGGAGAAAGAAAAGAAGACAGAAGACTGAAGAGAAGGAGGAAGATAGGAGAAAGTAGAGAAGACAGAAGACTGAAGAGAAGGCGGAAGATAGGAGAAAGAAGAGAAGACAGAAGACTGAAGAGAAGGAGGAAGATAGGAGAAAGTAGAGAAGACAGAAGACTGAAGAGAAGGCGGAAGATAGGAGAAAGAAAAGAAGACAGAAGACTGAAGAGAAGGAGGAAGATAGGAGAAAGTAGAGAAGACAGAAGACTGAAGAGAAGGCGGAAGATAGGAGAAAGAAGAGAAGACAGAAGACTGAAGAGAAGGCGGAAGATAGGAGAAAGTAGAGAAGAAAGAAGACTGAAGAGAAGGCGGAAGATAAGAGAAAGAAGAGAAGACAGAAGACTAAAGAGAAGGCAGAAGATAGGAGAAAGAAGAGAAGAAAGAAGACTGAAGAGAAGGCGGAAGATAGGAGAAGGAAGAGAAGACAGAAGACTGAAGAGAAGGAGGAAGATAGGAGAAAGAAGGGAAGAAAGAAGACTAAAGAGAAGGCAGAAGATAGGAGAAAGTAGAGAAGGCGGAAGATAGGAGAAAGAAGAGAAGACAGAAGACTGAAGAGAAGGCGGAAGATAGGAGAAAGAAAAGAAGACAGAAGACTGAAGAGAAGGAGGAAGATAGGAGAAAGTAGAGAAGACAGAAGACTGAAGAGAAGGCGGAAGATAGGAGAAAGAAGAGAAGACAGAAGACTGAAGAGAAGGCGGAAGATAGGAGAAAGTAGAGAAGAAAGAAGACTGAAGAGAAGGCGGAAGATAAGAGAAAGAAGAGAAGACAGAAGACTAAAGAGAAGGCAGAAGATAGGAGAAAGAAGAGAAGAAAGAAGACTGAAGAGAAGGCGGAAGATAGGAGAAGGAAGAGAAGACAGAAGACTGAAGAGAAGGAGGAAGATAGGAGAAAGAAGGGAAGAAAGAAGACTGAAGAGAAGGCAGAAGATAGGAGAAAGAATAGAAGAAAGAAGACTGAAGAGAAGGCGGAAGATAGGAGAAAGAAGAGAAGACAGAAGACTGAAGAGAAGGCGAAAGATAGGAGAAATTAGAGAAGAAAGAAGACTGAAGAGAAGGCGGAAGATAGGAGAAAGAAGAGAAGACAGAAGACTGAAGAGAAGGCGGAAGATAGGAGAAAGTAGAGAAGAAAGAAGACTGAAGAGAAGGCGGAAGATAGGAGAAAGAAGAGAAGACAGATGACTGAAGAGAAGGCGGAAGATAGGAGAAAGTAGAGAAGAAAGAAGACAAGAGAAGGCAGAAGATAGGAGAAAGTATAGAAGACAGAAGACTGAAGAGAAGGCGGAAGATAGGAGAAAGAAGAGAAGACAGAAGACTGAAGAGAAGGCAGAAGATAGGAGAAAGAAGAGAAGAAAGAAGACTGAAGAGAAGGCGGAAGATAGGAGAAAGTAGAGAAGAAAGAAGACTGAAGAGAAGGCGGAAGATAAAAATAAGAGAAGACAGAAGACTAAAGAGAAGACAGAAGATAGGAGAAAGAAGAGAAGAAAGAAGACTGAAGAGAAGGCGGAAGATAGGAGAAAGAAGAGAAGAAGGAAGACTGAAGAGAAGGCAGAAGATAGGAGAAAGAAGAGAAGAAAGTAGACAAGAGAAGGCAGAAGATAGGAGAAAGTAGAGAAGACAGAAGACTGAAGAGAAGGCGGAAGATAGGAGAAAGTAGAGAAGACAGAAGACTGAATAGAAGGCGGAAGATAGGAGAAAGTAGAGAAGAAAGAAGACTGAAGAGAAGGCGGAAGATAGGAGAAAGAAGTGAAGACAGAAGACTGAAGAGAAGGCGGAAGATAGGAGAAAGAAAAGAAGACAGAAGACTAAAGAGAAGGAGGAAGAGAGGAGAAAGTAGAGAAGAAAGAAGACAAGAGAAGGCAGAAGATAGGAGAAAGTAGAAAAGACAGAAGACTGAAGAGAAGGCGGAAGATAGGAGAAAGTAGAGAAGAAAGAAGACAAGAGAAGGCAGAAGATAGGAGAAAGTAGAAAAGACAGAAGACTGAAGAGAAGGCGGAAGATAGGAGAAAGTAGAGAAGACAGAAGACTGAATAGAAGGCGGAAGATAGGAGAAAGTAGAGAAGAAAGAAGACTGAAGAGAAGGCGGAAGATAGGAGAAAGAAGTGAAGACAGAAGACTGAAGAGAGTTCGGAAGATAGGAGAAAGTAGAGAAGAAAGAAAACTGAAGAGAAGGCGGAAGATAGGAGAAAGTAGAGAAGAAAGAAGACTAAAGAGAAGGCGGAAGATAAGAGAAAGAAGAGAAGACAGAAGACTGAAGAGAAGGCGGAAGATAGGAGAAAGAAGAGAAGAAAGAAGACTGAAGAGAAGGCGGAAGATAGGAGAAAGAACAGAAGACAGAAGACTGAAGAGAAGGCGGAAGATAGGAGAAAGAAGAGAAGAAAGAAGACTGAAGAGAAGGCGGAAGATAGGAGAAAGCAGAGAAGAAAGAAGACTGAAGAGAAGGAGGAAGATAGGAGAAAGAAGAGAAGACAGAAGACTGAATAGAAGGCGGAAGATAGGAGAAAGCAGAGAAGAAAGAAGACAAGAGAAGGCGGAAGATAGGAGAAAGAAGAGAAGACAGAAGACTGAAGAGATGGCAGAAGATAGGAGAAAGAAGAGGAGACAGAAGACTGAATAGAAGGAGGAAGATAGGAGAAAGAAGAGAAGAAAGAAGACAAGAGAAGGCGGAAGATAGGAGAAAGAAGAGAAGATAGAAGACAAGAGAAGGCAGAAGATAGGAGAAAGTAGAAAAGACAGAAGACTGAAGAGAATGCGAAAGATAGGAGAAAGTATAGAAGACAGAAGACTGAAGAGAAATCGGAAGATAGGAGAAAGTAGAGAAGACAGAAGACTGAAGAGAAGGCAGAAGATAGGAGAAAGAAGAGAAGACAGAAGACTGAAGAGAAGGCGGAAGATAGGAGAAAGTAGAGAAGACAGAAGACTGAAGAGAAGGCGGAAGATAGGAGAAAGAAGAGAAGACAGAAGACTGAAGAGAAGGCGGAAGATAAGAGAAAGAAGAGAAGACAGAAGACTGAATTGAAGGCGGAAGATAGGAGAAAGTAGAGAAGACAGAAGACAAGAGAAAGCGGAAGATAGGAGAAAGAAGAGAAGACAGAAGACTGAAAAGAAGGCGGAAGATAGGAGAAAGAAGAGAAGAAAGAAGACTGAAGAGAAGGCGGAAGATAGGAGAAAGCAGAGAAGAAAGAAGACTGAAGAGAAGGAGGAAGATAGGAGAAAGAAGAGAAGACAGAAGACTGAAGAGAAGGCGGAAGATAGGAGAAAGTAGAGAAGAAAGAAGACAAGAGAAGGCGGAAGATAGGAGAAAGTAGAGAAGACAGAAGACTGAAGAGAAGGCGGAAGATAGGAGAAAGTAGAGAAGAAAGAAGACAAGAGAAGGCGGAAGATAGGAGAAAGAAGAGAAGACAGAAGACTGAAGAGAAGGCGGAAGATAGGAGAAAGAAGAGAAGACAGAAGACTGAAGATAAGGCGGAAGATAGGAGAAAGAAGAGAAGACAGAAGACTGAAGAGAGTTCGGAAGATAGGTGAAAGTAGAGAAGAAAGAAAACTGAAGTAAAGGCGGAAGATAGGAGAAAGTAGAGAAGAAAGAAGACTAAAGAGAAGGCGGAAGATAAGAGAAAGAAGAGAAGACAGAAGACTGAAGAGAAGGCGGAAGATAGGAGAAAGAAGAGAAGAAAGAAGACTGAAGAGAAGGCGGAAGATAGGAGAAAGAACAGAAGACAGAAGACTGAAGAGAAGGCGGAAGATAGGAGAAAGAAGAGAAGAAAGAAGACTGAAGAGAAGCCGGAAGATAGTAGAAAGCAGAGAAGAAAGAAGACTGAAGAGAAGGAGGAAGATAGGAGAAAGAAGAGAAGACAGAAGACTGAAGAGAAGGCGGAAGATAGGAGAAAGCAGAGAAGAAAGAAGACTGAAGAGATGGCAGAAGATAGGAGAAAGAAGAGAAGACAGAAGACTGAATAGAAGGAGGAAGATAGGAGAAAGAAGAGAAGAAAGAAGACAAGAGAAGGCGGAAGATAGGAGAAAGAAGAGAAGACAGAAGACTGTAGAGAAGGTGGAAGACAGGAGAGAGAAGAGAAGACAGAAGACTAAAGAGAAGGCAGAAGATAGGAGAAAGAAGAGAAGACAGATGACTGAAGAGAAGGAGGAAGATAGGAGAAAGAAGAGAAGACAGAAGACTGAAGAGAAGGCGGAAGATAGGAGAAAGTAGAGAAGATAGAAGACAAGAGAAGGCAGAAGATAGGAGAAAGTAGAAAAGACAGAAGACTGAAGAGAATGCGGAAGATAGGAGAAAGTATAGAAGACAGAAGACTGAAGAGAAATCGGAAGATAGGAGAAAGTAGAGAAGACAGAAGACTGAAGAGAAGGCAGAAGATAGGAGAAAGAAGAGAAGACAGAAGACTGAAGAGAAGGCGGAAGATAGGAGAAAGTAGAGAAGACAGAAGACTGAAGAGAAGGCGGAAGATAGGAGAAAGAAGAGAAGACAGAAGACTGAAGAGAAGGCGGAAGATAAGAGAAAGAAGAGAAGACAGAAGACTGAATTGAAGGCGGAAGATAGGAGAAAGTAGAGAAGACAGAAGACAAGAGAAAGCGGAAGATAGGAGAAAGAAGAGAAGACAGAAGACTGAAGAGAAGGCGGAAGATAGGAGAAAGAAGAGAAGAAAGAAGACTGAAGAGAAGGCGGAAGATAGGAGAAAGCAGAGAAGAAAGAAGACTGAAGAGAAGGAGGAAGATAGGAGAAAGAAGAGAAGACAGAAGACTGAAGAGAAGGCGGAAGATAGGAGAAAGTAGAGAAGAAAGAAGACAAGAGAAGGCGGAAGATAGGAGAAAGTAGAGAAGACAGAAGACTGAAGAGAAGGCGGAAGATAGGAGAAAGTAGAGAAAAAAGAAGACAAGAGAAGGCGGAAGATAGGAGAAAGAAGAGAAGACAGAAGACTGAAGAGAAGGCGGAAGATAGGAGAAAGAAGAGAAGACAGAAGACTGAAGATAAGGCGGAAGATAGGAGAAAGAAGAGAAGACAGAAGACTGAAGAGAAGGCGGAAGATAGGAGAAAGTAGAGAAGAAAGAAGACTGAAGAGAAGGCGGAAGATAGGAGAAAGAAGAGAAGAAAGAAAACTGAAGAGATTGCGGAAGATAGGAGAAAGAAGAAAAGACAGAAGACTGAAGAGAAGTCGGAAGATAGGAGAAAGTAGAGAAGAAAGAAGACTGAAGAGAAGGTGGAAGATAGGAGAAAGTGGAGAAGACATAAGACTGAAGAGAAGGCGGAAGATAGGAGAAAGAAGAGAAGACAGAAGACTGAAGAGAAGGCGGAAGATTGGAGAAAGAAGAGAAGAAAGAAGACTGAAGAGAAGTCGGAAGATAGGAGAAAGAAGAGAAGACAGAAGACTGAAGAGAAGGAGGAAGATAGGAGAAAGAAGAGAAGACAGAAGACTGAAGAGAAGGCGGAAGATAGGAGAAAGAAGAGAAAACAGAAGACTGAAGAGAAGGCGGAAGATAGGAGAAAGCAGAGAAGAAAGAAGACTGAAGAGAATGCGGAAGATAGGAAAAAGAAGAGAAGACACAAGACTGAAGAGAAGGAGGAAGATAGGAGAAAGAAGAGAAGACAGAAGACTGAAGAGAAGGCGGAAGATAGGGGAAAGAAGAGAAGACAGAAGACTGAAGAGAATTCGGAAGATAGGAGAAAGTAGAGAAGAAACAAGACAAGAGAAGGCAGAAGAAAGAAGAAAGCAGAGAAGAAAGAAGACTGAAGAGAAGGCGGAAGATAGGAGAAAGAAGAGAAGACAGAAGACTGAAGAGAAGGTGGAAGATAGGAGAAAGTAGAGAAGACAGAAGACTGAAGAGAAGGCGGAAAATAGGAGAAAGTAGAGAAGACAGAAGACTGAAGAGAAGGCGGAAGATAGGAGAAAGAAGAGAAAACAGAAGACTGAAGAGAAGGCGGAAGATAGGAGAAAGAAGAGAAGAAAGAAGACTGAAGAGAAGGCGATAGATAGGAGAAAGAAGAGAACACAGAAGGACAGTGGATGACATTTAAGTGTAACACGGATCAGTTAACGATCGTTGCTTGGCAGTATGTCAAGCACCAATAGTTGTTTTTTACTGTTCAGTTCCCAATATACCTGCTTTTAGCGGCGTTTTGGGAACTAAACGCACAAAACGGAAGTTCAGCCACAAGACTATTTTTGTGTCTTAAAGTCCTTTGGAGTTCTAGCTGGTAGGCCTTTAAATACTGCGTTAAACATGTTAGTTTAACAGCCGGAATTCACTTTGGCCCTACCGGCTATGTTAACGGCTGACTTTAAATCTACCCCCAGGTTTCCTCAAGTTCCTCTCTGTAGAACCATAGGCTAGGTTCTACCATCCCTGCTGCTACTGTGGTCCATGGTTACAGGTGGTCGCTCAGTGTCAGCTCCTGAGTAGTGGACTGTGCACTGTCCTTACACCTGCCCTGGGAAGGTTGGGGAAGTGTTTTGCTCATGTATTATTTCTCTTAATAAACTGGTTGAATTTACCTGTGTTCTGTGATTTATTATCCTGGTGTTCCATGACAGTAACATTCATTTCTGAAGGAATTAATCTTATATGTACATGGACATTTCTCGATGTAATGGTACTATATAATTAAAAGTGAAACTCCAGGGCAGTGAGTAGCCAAATAACAACTAACTAATGATTTTATTCATTCTCAAGGAGCATTTCACATTTCTTGACTTGATTTTGAAAGCCCTTATGGTGATTCCATAAATGTGAACGGTTGTCCAGATGTGTATCCTTGCTCTTAGTGTTGTGAAATCACCTGCACCTCACTGATTAAGCCTAAAAAGACCAAACCGTACCTCTGGCATTAACTGGCATTCTTGTGTAAAGTAGACTTGTCTGTCATTTCAAAACTGGACAGCACTTTTGAGCAGGATTAGTCTGATAAATACATGGAAAGGTCTCCTCTGTAAAGGTGCTAGATGCTAGATACTTCTGAGGGTCCAGCCCTACAACCAGAGGTGAGTGCTTGTGTATGTTCTCAGGGAGAAGGTCACATATTTTGTCTTGCCATTTCTAATAGCACAGTGAGAGATAACTTTAACTTTGAACTGAGCTAATTAATATAATGTGCTGGGGATTAAAGTAAAGTGCCGGCCTGTACTAACAAGTTTTCCTTTTAACCCTTTAAGAACCAGGGGGCTGTGCAATGTATTATATCTGTAATAAACCTTCCACTGTATCAATCAACTATAAATGAAACACGCAGGACTTTACTAGATAAAGGCTGAGGATCTAGTATTTGTCTACTTACCAGGGATGGGGTATACACATTCCCATCCACACATTGCTTTGCAGCACTTCTTATACAAGGGGCAGTCATTGTCACTAAAGCATTCTGGAGTGGACTCCAGACATTTTATCACAGCTGGGACTGGGGCAGGACAGCGTCCAGAGTGTGCTGAGGAATAAATGGAAATTGTATTATAATCTTACTTCTATTAGTATCACAGTGAAGTGAAAGGATAGTGTTACACATGGGGCCATATGCACAAACTCAAAAGTGGAACAATTTGGGGGTAAATCAACTACACCATAGATACAAATGCCACAACTTTTTTATTAATTTAAATTGAAATTTTAAGAACTTGAATTCTGTTGAGGTCTCCAACATCTCCAGCATTCAAGGGGTTAAATTCCTATTCATATTAGTAGGAATGTGTTTGCCATCATGCAGTAAATTAAGGCTATGGTATTTGTATATCTGTGTCTTTCTCTTTCCTTTTGTGTAAATGTGTGAGTTTATAAATGTGTGTGTGTGTGTGTGTGTGTGTGTGTGTGTGTAAATGTGTATGTGTATGGGTGTGTATGGATGTGTAACATGTATGTGTGTGTGTGAGCACGTGTAGGAGTGTGTGTCTGTATGGGCAATTTAACCCTTGCCATGCTGCCGCCTCTTTAGCTGAGCCTTCTCACACCTGTACTGAGCCTATGCTAGTATATCGCTACTTCTGCTGAGCCGGCCGCGTATATGCCTGGTCTGGTCGGCGGCTCACCCTGTCAACCGCAGAGTAGTCGAGTTCGTTAACGCGTCCGGTGAGGTGCTATTGGCTCTTACGCAAACGCTGGGTTCTCCGGTTTATGCCCATGGGGGCTATTGGATCAAGCTATTGCAGCAAAGGGTGGTCTCTGGTATACGCCCGTGGGAGGCTATTGGCTTCATCGTTTGCAGTGTATTGTGGTCTCCGTTGTTACGCCCGTGGGGGCTACTGGCTCAAGCTCTTGCAGGTTGTCTCCGGTATATGCCCGTGGGGGCTATTGGCTCAAACGATCCCTGTGTAGTTGGTCTCCGTTATTATGCCCGTGGGGGCTATTTGCAAGCTCTTGCAGTGCAAGCTACTACCGTTGTTACGCCCGTGGGGGCTACCGACTCACGCACTTGCAGATTAAGTTGTATCCATTGCTATGCCCGTGGGGGCTATTCTGTGCAACTTTTCTGCTGATTGTTGCTCTGGTCTAGTACTGCCTAGCAGCTTCCCAGCCTTTAGAACTTTAGGTGTTGCACCATCTACACCTATAGCTGCTTCATCACCATCTTGGGTGTGCCAAACACCACAACAGAGACTGACTAATTATTGCATTTTACCCTTGATTTGTTTCTCTACTGTGTGCCTGTCCTGAGACAGTATATGTGATAACTCTGTTTCTGTATACTGGGCCTGTGGGGGCATATCTGTATATATTTCACTAATATTTCATGTTGCCTTTAGAGGGTGATCTTTCATCTTAATTTTCATTTAATAAAACTGTGTTTTATTCTACCAGCTAGTCTGAGTGTCTTAAAAAATAGTTACAGCCTTTCATCTAGTCTTAATGTATGACCTCTTGTTTTTAGTCAGATCTTTTGAGTAAATATTTTGTTAGCTACTTCTTTGTATCAAACTCAAATATAAGTATAAATGGTAATCATATCACCCCTTAGAGGTCTATTCTCTAATGTAGACAAACCCAGTTTGGCTAGTCTCTCTGTATAACTCTGATCCTCCACTCTATGATGATTATGATAAGGAATTCACTTCCAGTGGAATATAAATATGAAAACCATTTTCATCAGTGTATAACCTGTCATGTATCGTGTATTCAGACTACATTCTAAATATGCCTGAAGACTTCAGTTGTCTTGAAAGCTTGTATCCTAGAGCCATTTAGTTTGCCAATAAATGTATTACTTTTACTCCAGTTTATTTTACCAGTATCCTGCTTTTTCTACAGCTAACACTGTATTACCTGTTACCATTATCCATTTTGTTGCACTTCCAATTCAAGCAGAACTTTCAATTGTTTGAAACCCTGTCCTATATTATTAGTGCTGTTTAATTGTCTCTAGAACACCAGGTTGTTTTAATTTTAAATACATGGTTAATGAGAAATTCTCTTTGAAACTTACATTCCTTGCAAGCTCAGTATAATGATAAACGGAGCTTATTGTAAAGATAGACAAGATTACCACACATATGAAGAGAAGTGTTAACACACTCCCTGGTAGAGCTGGGAGTAGAATTACAGTACTGGGAAGTCCTGTGCCGCTGTGCTGCAGGTAGCCTTTGATGCAGAATGCAGAAATGGGTCCCAGAAATGTAAGTTTCAAAGTGAATTTCTCATTAACCATGGATTTAAATTAAAACAACCTGGAGTTCTACAGACAATTAAACAGCACTAATAAAATGGGACAGGGTTTCAAACAAATGAAAATTCCACTTTCAATAATGTATTATTTAAGAATTGTGCACAAATATGTACTCCATATTTTAGATGAGGCCTAACCAATGATTTATACAGAGGTAGGATAATATTAGCATCCCTTGCTTCTACACCTCTTTTTATGCAGGCTAGTACATTATTTGCTCTTGCAGCAGCTGAGTGACTCTGCACACTACTGTGAAGTCTATTGTCTATCAGTACACCTAAATCTTTCTATAATGAGGATTCACCAAGTTGTTTCCCATTTAGAGTATATGTAGCATGTTGTTTCTACAGCCCTAATGCATAACCTTAACACGTCACTTCTGCACATTTATTAAAAATGTTCTCCAAATCTTTGTACATACAACTTACAATGCCCACTTCTAGATCATTATTAAACATTAGAAGTTGTAAATCAATGGGCCTGATACTAAATTTTGTGTGTCATGTTTCTCTGTTTCCCATGTCTTACTGGAATCTGCTTCCAGCTTCCTGGTCTCCCCCTTGGTTCTTTTCCCCACCCAGTCCCTTTATTCTTTATCTAGCACAGGCACCTTGCGCTTGTGTGCAATCTAAGCATTCTTGTTGTCATATTGTATCCAGTCTTGATCGAGTGATTTACAGATCCGGCTATTCCTTACTAACCCTTTGCCTGTTGATTCGACTCTTGTATACCTCCTCAGCTTCAACCTCTGGCTTTCTCCTTAGACCATTCACTTGCCAGCTCCTTGGTGCTGCGTTTGTCCGACTGGTTATTTACTCTGCTTTGCTCAACGATTCTCAAGGTGCCCTTGTATTTCTTCCTTGTAGTCCTGTTGTCGACTCCCAGTTGCCGTCTCCCTGTTGTCAACTCTCTGTTACTGACTCCCTGTGCAACCAGTCTCTGATTCCCTGTTGTCGACTCCCTGTTGTTGACCCCCTGTTGCCGACTCCCTGTTGCCGACTCCCTGATGCAGACTCCTAGTGCATCCAGTCTCCGACTCCCTGTCATTGGTTCCTGTGGCCTCTTAGTCGAAGATTTCTGTGCTAGTTCCAACTGAGACAAGTTCAGTTGCTGGTAGGTTTGTCTACATCTGTGACAGTTCTCAGAACAGTCTGTATCTATGGGTGCTATCCTGCCATCAGGCTTCACAGCCTGCACCTTTGAAACCGGCTTCGGCCACAGCAAGTCATCTCTAGAGCAGCCCGCGATCCCCAACTACGCTCTCTATCCTGCGCCCTCTAGCATCTCATTCTCTGAGGCCTACCTAGTAATAGAGTTAATTTTGTCTTGTGTTGCTCTGTTTCTTTTATATCAATAGCTGATTGTCACCTCTTGGCAGGACCATATCCCTGCTCAAGCGTATCCAGCAGCTTTCAAGGGCACTTCCTGATCTGAAAACGTTACACTGTGGCACCCTGCTTAAAACATAACACCAACTTAAGAAGTTTCCATTTATAACAACTGTCATCTGTCATACACAGATATGACCTACCAAACCGAAGCCTTTTAATGTATGTAGTAAACTGTGTAGTGAGATGCACTATCAAAAGCTTTTGGCAAAACAAATTGTACTATGTCTACAACAATATATATATATAAATGTTAGGTATGGAATGCATTCACTGTTAGAAGTACTTATGATGTTCTGTGTGCTCATCCGTTAGGAAGATCAAGCATACAGTACAGAGTTATAGGAAAGCACTCATAGGATCATTTTGCAGTGAAACACAAGTGGTTTATTCAATCAGTATTTTGGCCAGCATTTGATAAAGGCCACAAGTGCTGGCAGAAACATTGACTGAATAAACAAACTGTGTTTCTCTGCAAAAGGATCCTACTGTGAGTGCTTTCCATAACTCTGTACTATATATATATATATAATTTTTTTTTCTTCTTGTAGATGGTGATAGGGTCAGCAGGAACCCTTATCTGAGCCATTACAAAGTCTGACAGATACTAGAAAAGTCAGATACTTACTGTGAATGACAATATTTTATACAGGGCAAGAAGACATCACAATCAGCTTTGTTGTGTACCTTACAGTGAATCCACAATACTTTTATATTGTCCACTAAATGTGCCAGGCAGGGGGAAAAAGTAGGAGCAGTGCAGGGCCTGTTAGTAAAGTGATAGTCCAAAAAGTACACAATAGATTGTGTGTGTGTGATGTCTCGCTTGGTTCCTCAACATACTTTATCTCATCTACTATCAGTCTGCCTCAGTCACAGCTCATGTCAGCGTCCTTCTCTCTGTCACCTATCAATATTATTATTATTTTTTATTAAAGGGGAACTACCACCCCGCAATAACTTTACATTAATTAATTCTTCATCTGGCGACTAGCTGCTTAGTAGCGCTAGTCGCCAGAAATATTACCTGGTTTCAAAGATTTTCCAGTTTTTCGGAGACTCACAGTAGCAGGAAGCGCGGACATCTCGTCATAGTGACGTCTGTGCACCTGCGCTGTCAGTCCCTTTTGGAGCCGGCCTTTGTCTGTCCAGTCAGTCACACAGAATTTTAGGATATTTGGGTTTATTCTCCTTTGCTCCCTTCTCACACCCTCAGACTCCCCTAACACAGAAGTAACAATCAGATCAGGAAGGAACCTGGATCACATCTGCCGGTGTTTTCCCAGTCAGTCACACAAGATTTTGTGATATTTAGGGTCAACCTCCTTTCTCCCTTCCTGTCCCCCAGAGTGCTCCCAGACTCCCCTAATACTGAGAACAAGACTCCATAAACTAAGCTCCATTTCTATTAACCTGTCTTCTCAAGCTCAAAAATGTGCTACTTTCTCTTTCTCTCACAAACACAGAATGGCATGCTGTGGGGCCCTGATAATTGTGGGAAAAGGAGGGGAACTTGCCATGTGATGTGGAGAAATTCAGTTTTCCCATTGATTTCAATTCAGTGAGCTAGTGTTACACTCCTTCCATTTGTTCTGTATTGTCCATTCCTGATTTTACTCCTTACCCTGTCTCTCTAGATTATGTGTTTCCTGTTCTGTTTTTTCTCTTGCTCCTTAATACTTAAGTATTACTAATCCCCATAGTAAAGTACTACTAAAAAAAAAAACATATTGCCCCCAGTGTCACCTCTCAAACCTTTATGGTTTGAGAGATGAACGCTTCTAAAGTTGCCCTCTCCCTTCCCCCTAGTCATCATTCTAGCTGACTGAAGGGAAATCCATCATAGATCATCAGGCAGCTCTGCAGCAGAGCCACGATCTCATTAATTAAAAAAAAACAACTTTCACTAAAACGGTCTTCTACGTGTGCTTGCAAACCAAGCACGCGTAGAAAACCATTTCAGTGAAAGTTTTCGTTTTTAGGAACACGATCCGGCTGTGCTGGAGAGCTGCCTGAAAGTCGTACGACTTTCTTCCCTGCAGTCAGCTACAACGCTGACTATGGGAAAGGGGGAGGGAGAGGGCAACTTTAGAAACGATCATCTCTCAAACCATAAAGGTTTGAGAGATGACACTGGGGGCAATACGATTTTTTTTAGTAGTACTTTGCTATAGGGATTAGTAATACTTAAGTATTACTATCCCTTAAACCTTTATCTGACATCACTTCCTGTCTGCTGATGCACAATCTTAGCGTTTCTGTTTGTGTTCTTGTGGTTCCAGCGTCCTGGTGTTATGAGTTGTTTCATTCCTAGTTGCTGACCATGGCCTTGTTTAACTACCTGTTTTCTACCTCATTGTTTCAGTGGACTTTCAGTTTGACCCAGCTCTTTTAATTGACTATTCTCTGATTTGGTGCCTGTTCCACTGTTGCTATTCCAGCCTGGAGAGTAGTTTTTCAGGCACTACCTCTACTCTATCTCCCTTCTGCGGCCTAGGCAAACTGGCCTAGCACAGTGCAAGTCCTTTGTCTCCTGGATTCAGCCACCAGTTTCACCTGAGTCCCAAGGTACACCCCTAGAAGGTTAATCTGGTTGTGAGCCAGCTCCTCCGGTCAACACTAATCTGGTCTTGCTAAAAGCAACTCTAATTTGGCCTAGGCCAAAGAAAGACATCCTAGGGGGTAGTCATCGCAATCCAGCTCTGCTCCCCATCCAGTGCACCCAAGCTTCTAGCCTATCAGGTTAACCTTCTAGTCTTCTCCCTATTGTTGCTTTGGGTATTTCTTTTCCATATTAATAGCTATCTGCTCATACTCTGTGGAGTTCTTCTACAGAGCTGGATATCAGATAGCTTATATCTGTTCCTGCCAGCTTACAGCAAGGTGAAAAAAATGAAGAACATGCACTTTTTGTGAATAATTTAGAGACATTTTTCTTCTGTTTCTCTTTTGAGGCAAAAACTTTTGCCAATCTTTACTGAACATATAACCACTTCTCTGGAAAGCTACCAAACTACCTGAGCAGTATTCTAATTCCAGCTATCCATACTATGTAAAATCTTTGCTACATTGCCAACAGTTCACTGACTGTTCCACACTAACTGAACAGTATGTTCACTCCAGATCTCCATACTAAAACTATACCCTCCACTCCACTGCTAACAACTCACTGACTATTCCACACTACCTGAGCATTATGATTAGTGTTGAGCGAGCATGCTCGGCCGATGCTCGGATCGGCTCGAGCATCGCTCTGCTCGGCACATGGCGGTACTCGTACGAGTACCGCATGTGCTCGCCCGCCATGTTCGGGTCTCCTCCCCGCACGTTTTGCGGCTGCTGCGCAGCCAATAAACGTGCAGGGAGGCTCTGACATCGGTGTAATGCCAGCAGCCATGTTGGCTGCTGGCATTACACTGATTGGCTGGCCAGAACCCGTGGTCGGGTGCTGTATAGCACCTGACCATCGAGTTCGGCTCAGTCTTAGCCAGGGAGAGCTGAGGATAGGAAGGGAAAGGCAGTGTAGGGAGGAAAACAAGCAAAATTGTGAAAAAAAAGAACCAAAAGTCCTTTTTAGGACTACTGTGTGTGGGGGCAGCAGGTTATTTTGTGTGGGGGGAAAAAAACAAAAAAAAAAAAATATATTCTGTTTAGTGTGCAAAGTTGCAGATTAGAGCACATTCTGTTTAGTGTGCACAGTTGCAGATTAGATCACATTCTGTTTAGTGTGCAAAGTTGCAGATTAGAGCACATTCTGTTTAGTGTGCAAAGTTGCAGATTAGAGCACATTCTGTTTAGTGTGCAAAGTTGCAGATTAGAGCACATTCTGTTAAGTCTTCAAACTAAAATATCAAAGTCACATATTCCATTCAGTGTGCGTCGCCGCAGTTTAGCAGCACATTCTGTGTACTGTGCAGAGTTGTAGAATAGGAAGAAATACTGTTAAGTCTTCAAACTAAAATATCAAAGTCACATATTCCATTCAGTGTGCTTCGCCGCAGTTTAGCAGCATATTCTGTGTACTCTGCACAGTTGCAGAATAGGAAGAAATACTGTTAAGTTTTCAAACTAAAATATTAAAGTCACATATTCCATTCAGTGTGTGTCACCGCCGTTTAGCAGCCTATTGTGTGTACTCTGCACAGTTGCAGAATAGGAAGAAATACTGTTAAGTTTTCAAACTCAAATATTAAAGTCACATATTCCATTCTGTGTTCGTCACCGCAGTTTAGCAGCCTATTCTGTGTACTCTGCACAGTTGCAGACTAGGAAGAAATACTGTTAAGTTTTCAAACTCAAATATTAAAGTCACATATTCCATTCAGTGTGTGTCACCGCCGTTTAGCAGCCTATTCTGTGTACTCTGCACAGTTGCAGACTAGGAAGAAATACTGTTAAGTTTTCAAACTAAAATACTAAAGTCACATATTCCATTCAGTGTGTGTCACCGCAGTTTAGCAGCCTATTTTGTGTACTCTGCACAGTTGCAGACTAGGAAGAAATACTGTTAAGTTTTCAAACTCAAATATTAAAGTCACATATTCCATTCAGTGTGTGTCACCGCCGTTTAGCAGCCTATTCTGTGTACTCTGCACAGTTGCAGAATAGGAAGAAATACTGTTAAGTTTTCAAACTCAAATATTAAAGTCACATATTCCATTCAGTGTGTGTCACCGCCGTTTAGCAGCCTATTGTGTGTACTCTGCACAGTTGCAGAATAGGAAGAAATACTGTTAAGTTTTCAAACTCAAATATTAAAGTCACATATTCCATTCTGTGTTCGTCACCGCAGTTTAGCAGCCTATTCTGTGTACTCTGCACAGTTGCAGACTAGGAAGAAATACTGTTAAGTTTTCAAACTCAAATATTAAAGTCACATATTCCATTCAGTGTGTGTCACCGCCGTTTAGCAGCCTATTGTGTGTACTCTGCACAGTTGCAGAATAGGAAGAAATACTGTTAAGTTTTCAAACTCAAATATTAAAGTCACATATTCCATTCAGTGTGTGTCACCGCAGTTTAGCAGCCTATTCTGTGTACTCTGCACAGTTGCAGACTAGGAAGAAATACTGTTAAGTTTTCAAACTCAAATATTAAAGTCACATATTCCGTGTAAGATGAAGAAGGCGGGTAAAAAGGGACGGGGAAGTGGACGTGATCCTGATAGTTCAGGGCGCGGGTCAGGACGCGGAGAAACTGTGCCTGGTGCCAGAGCACAAGAAAGAAAGACATCCACCATACCTAGCTTCATGTCTAATTTTACAGGGCGTCGCAGGACATCACTCTCGAGGTCCGACCACTGCGAACAGGTGGTCGGTTGGATGACAGCTGATACTGCTTCCAGTCGGTTAAGCACTAGGGATGAGCGAGCACCCCGATGCTCGGGTGCTCGGGTGCTTTGACCGAGCACCCCCTGAGGCTCGAGTGCTCGGCCGAGCACCCGAGCCCCATTGAAAAGCATGGGAGCACTCGAGCATTAAACCAGGCACCCCCTGCTCTGATGAGCGGAGGGTGCCTGGTCAATGTCCCCCTTCATCTCCGCTATGCCCCTCTTCCACAATGTCCCCCTTCATCTCCTATGCCATAGAGGAGATGAAGTGGGACATTGTGGAAGAGGGGCATAGCGGAGATGAAGGGGGACATTGTGGAAGAGGGGCATAGACTCTATGACCCTCTTCCACAATGTCCCCCTTCATCTCCGCTATGCCCCTCTTCCACAATGTCCCCCTTCATCTGCTCTATGGCATAGGAGATGAAGGGGGACATTGTGGAAGAGGGGCATAGCGGAGATGAAGGGGGACATTGTGGAAGAGGGGCATAGCGGAGATGAAGGGGGACATTGTGGAAGAGGGGCATAGAGTCTATGCCCCTCTTCCACAATGTCCCCCTTCATCTCCGCAATGCCCCCTTCATCTCCGCAATGCCCCCGTACCTCCAGTCCCTGGTGGTCCAGCGGAGCGTCTTCGGATCTGTGCCTCTTCCGGCACAGATCCCCTTCACCCGAACATGTCGGGCGAGCACATGGCGGTACTCGTACGAGTACCGCCATGTGCCGAGCAGAGCGATGCTCGAGCCGATCCGAGCATCGGCCGAGCACGCTCGCTCAACACTATTAAGCACCACCCTGTCTTCCACCAAGTCCACTCTCAGTAGCCAAGAGTCTGGTCAACATAATCCTCACTCTGATCATCCTTCCTCCCACCATACACGGTCTGGTCAAAGAAGTGATCCCACACTGGGATATAGTGAGGAGCTCGTCTCATCACCAATCCTTCATTTGACCCTCTCTCCAAGCACGCTTGCAGAGGAACATGACATCTTGTGCCCTGATTCACAACCTCTAGAGGCTACCCAATCACAAGAAGATGACAGATGTGAACGGCATTTAAGGTCAGAGGAAGTAGTGGATGATGATGATGATGATGAGACACAGTTGCCATTAAATCAACCACTATATCCGTCTCAAGACCTTGTTGAGGAGAATGTTATACAGTTGTCAATGACTGAGTATGTGGTGGGATCAAGACTTGAGGAGGATGATCAGAGTGAGGAAGTGGAGGAGGACTTGGTGGACGATGAGGTGACTGACCCCACCTGGGAAGGTGTAGAGCCGAGCGATGACAGCAGTCCTGAGGGTGAGCCATCTGCAGCACCGCAACAGGCTGGAAGAGGCAGTGGTGTGGCTACAGAAAGAAGGCGGACCGCACCAAACCGGCCCGCAAATGTTCCACGGAGCACCCCCTTGCGTAAATCTACCTTGCCAAAGGGTAGGTGTTCCGCGGTATGGCGTTTTTTTAAGGAAAGTGCGGACGACAAAAGAATTGTAGTTTGCAACCTGTGCCACACCAGAATGAGCCGAGGCATGAACACTAGAAACCTCACCACCACCAGCATGATCCGACACATGGCATCCAAGCACCGTAGTAAGTGGGAGGAACGCCTGGATCGCCCATCTGTGTCTGCAGGCCACACCACTGCCTCCTCTTCCCCTGTTTTCGGTGCCGGCCAATCGCCTGTCGAAGGCGCAGGCCCGCATACCTCCCGCCCTGCACCTGTACCATCTGAAGCACCATCAGCGACCACATCCACTTCCCTGTCCCAGCGCAGCGTCCAAATGTCGTTACCCCAGGCATTTGAGCGCAAGAGAAAGTACCCAGCCACCCACCCACAGGCCATAGCACTAACCTCACACCTTTCCAAATTACTGGCCATCGAAATGCTGCCATTTAGGCTTGTGGACACTGAGTCCTTCCGCAGCCTGATGGCAGCAGCTGTCCCTCGGTACGCGGTCCCCAGCCGCCACTACTTTTCCCGGTGTGCCATCCCCGCATTACACCACCATGTGTCCCGTAACATCACCCGTGTCCTGACCAACGCAGTTACTGGGAAGGTCCACTTAATGACTGACACATGGACAAGTGCTTGTGGCCAGGGACGCTACATTTCCCTGACGGCACACTGGGTGAATGTCGTGGAGGCTGGGAGCGACTCGGACCCTGGGATGGCACGGGTGCTACCCACGCCGAGGATTGCGGGCCCTACCTCCATCAGGGTTTCCGCCAGCACCTACGTTATTGGCTCCTCCTCCTCCGTTTCCACCTCCGAATTCTCTACACGCAGCGCCACTCCCCCATCAGCCAGTAGCTGGAAGCAGTGTAGCACTGCAGTGGGGAAGCGTCAACAGGCCGTGCTGAAGCGATCTGCCTTGGGGACAAACAGCACACGGCCTCAGAGCTGTTGCAGGGGATTAGTCACCAGACCGAGCAGTGGCTCTCGCCACTCAACCTGCAACCAGGCATGGTTGTGTGTGATAATGGGCGTAACTTGGTGGCGGCTTTGGAGCTCGGCAAGCTCACACACGTACCATGCCTAGCGCATGTATTTAATTTAGTGGTGCAGCGATTTCTAAAAACCTACCCCAATGTGCATGATCTCTTGACCAAGGTGCGCCGCGTGTGTGCACATTTCCGTAAGTCATCTACAGCTTCGGCCGGCCTGTTGAAGCTGCAGCAGCGCTTACAATTGCCAGCTCACCGGCTGCTGTGTGACGTGAGCACGCGCTGGAACTACACCTTCCACATGTTGGCCCGGCTTTGTGAGCAGCAGAGGACAGTAGTGGAGTACCAGCTGTTACACGGTCGTCGCCTCTCCGTTCAACTTCCTGTAATCAGAAGTGAGGAGTGGGAATGGATGTCAGACCTCTGCGAGGTTTTACGCAATTTTGAGGAATCGACACAGATGGTGAGCGGCGATAACGCTATTATCAGTGTAACCATCCCACTTCTGTGTCTACTGAAACGCTCGCTGCTCACAATTAAAACCGACGCTTTGCATGTGGAAGAGGTGGAAATGGGGGAGGAAGAGCTTACACAAGGTGATAGCCAGAGCACCCTCACTTCGTCTTCTCAGCGACAATTGGAGGAGGCGGAGGAGGAGGAGGAGGAGGAGGAAGACACGGTTGCCTCCGCTACAGAGGGTAGCCATGGAACTTTAGTTCCATCTCTTCAGCGTGGGTGGGCAGAAGAGGAGGAAGAGGATGAGGATATTGAGAGTCATCCTCCTGGTGAGGACAGCGAAATCTTGACTGTTGGTACTCTGGCACACATGGCTGACTTTATGTTAGGCTGCCTTTCCCGTGACCCACACGTTATACGCATTTTAAACAACACGGATTACTGGGTGTTCACCCTTCTGGACCCCCGCTACAAAGAGAATTTCTCATCTCTCATTCCTCCGGTGGAGAGGACAAGCAAAATGGTGCAATACCAGAAGGTTCTTGTTGAAAAATTGCTCCAAAATTTTCCATCTGACAACGCTGGCGGCAGAGTACGTGCTACCTTGGCCAACAGAGAAGGGGAGAAAAGGGGAGCACACAGCAGTTCCGAGAAAGGCAGGGCAACACTCTCCAAGGCGTGGGACACCTTCATGACACCCCGCCAGCACCCTCACCCTGATGCGCAGCCTAGTGTCACAAGGAGGGAAAAGTTTTGGAAGATGGTGAAGGAGTACGTAGCAGACCGTGTCAGCGTCCTCAATGATCCCTCTGTGCCTTACAACTACTGGGTGTCCAAGCTGGACACGTGGTATGAACTGGCACTCTACGCCTTGGAGGTGCTGGCCTGCCCTGCCGCCAGCTTTCTGTCTGAGCGGGTATTTAGTGCTGCTGGTGGCATCATAACAGATAAGCGTATCCGCCTTTCCACCGACAATGCTGATAGGTTGACACTTATAAAAATGAACAAGGCCTGGATTTCCCCTGACTTCTCCACTCCACTGGAGGAAAGCCCCGGGGGAACATAAACTCACTTTATATATGTTATTTACAATGATGGGAATACTCTGTATTCCCATTCACCCCTTCCACCCAAAAAACGGGTATATGGTTGACTCTTAATCTTCTCATCCTCCTCCTCCTCTTCCATATGCCCTGGGATATAATTTTTATATAGGGCCAGCTCACCAGCGGGCCCTGTGATATAATTTTTATATAGGGCCAGCTCACCAGCGGGCCCTGTGATATAATTTTTATATAGGGCCAGCTCACCAGCGGGCCCTGTTTGACAATTTTTATATAGGTCAGCTCACCAGCGGGCCTTCTCATATAATGTTTTATTGGGTCAGCTCTCTAGCGGGCCCTCTCATATAATGTTTTATAGCGTCAGCTCACTAGTGGGCCTTCGCATATAATGTTTAGGATGGTCAGCTCTGCAGCAGACCCTCACCCATAATGTTTTAGATGGTCAGCTCAGCGCACGTTTCCCTCTTAATCATGGCCTCAGTTCAATAAAATCAAGGAAATTTTTGGGAGAATTTGCCTCTGCGCACGTTTCCCTCTTAATCATGGCCTCAGTTCTGAAAATCAAGGAAATTTTTGGGAGAATTTGCCTCTGCGCACGTTTCCCTCTTAATCATGGCCTCAATTCTGAAAATCAAGGAAATTTTTGGGAGAATTTGCCTCTGCGCACGTTTCCCTCTTAATCATGGCCTCAGTTCTGAAAATCAAGGAAATTTTTGGGAGAATTTGCCTCTGCGCACGTTTCCCTCTTAATCATGGCCTCAGTTCTGAAAATCAAGGAAATTTTTGGGAGAATTTGCCTCTGCGCACGTTTCCCTCTTAATCATGGCCTCACTTCAGAAAATCAAGGAAATTTTTGGGAGAATTTGCAGATGATATACAAGTAAATATACAGCAAATATTGTTTGGTAACAATTTTTCGCCTACAGTCGTTTTTATTTTCCTTTTTGTGTGTTTTATGGTCAGTCTGTAAAAATGGCGTACTACGGGCGAAAGATCGTTCCCAGCAGCAATGTTGGAGTCCAAGATGCATCCAGACATCCTCCCTATGCTGTCCCTGAACCATTTCTGTGGTGTTTCCATCCTTTTCTGCCCTTTTCCTATGGACCAGGCACCCTCCCCTCATCAGAGCAGGGGGTGCCTGGTGTAATGCTCGAGTCCTCCCATTGACTTCAATGGGGCTCGGGTGCTCGGCCGAGCACTCGAGCCTCAGGGGGTGCTCGGTCAGAGCACCCGAACACCCGAGCATTGGGGTGCTCGCTCATCACTAATTATGTTCACTCCAGATCTCCATGCTAACTATAACCTCCACTTCACAGCTAACAACTCACTGACTATTCCACACTACCTGAGCAGTATGATCACTCCAGCTCTCCATACTAACTATATCCTCCACTCTACTACAAACAACTCACTGACTATTCCACACTACATGAGAAATATGATCACTTCAGCTCTCCATGCTAACTATAACAATAACCTAACTACTGTACAGAGGAAAAGATAGATTTATCACATTCATTTTCATTTTAAAAACTTTACTGCAATTTAAAATTTCAGAAAATCCATTTAAATGCCCCTTCCCATACAGCAGTGCAGTCTGTGCCTACCTGCCTGTAGATGAATTATGACTGTTCCGCTATGCAGTCTGATGCTGTCAATGGAGGAACAAGAGACTTTGGCAGGTCATGTGGCAGTCATATGACATGAAGTACTTCCTGCCGTCCAGCCTGCCCTGAGCAAAACTGAACTCCATATTCCAGATGAGGTCTTACTAAGGATTTATAGAGCAAAACACATATTCTCATCATGTGCCCATTTTTATACAGGATGGCATTCTACTGGCTCTTGCACAAGCTGACTGACACTGTACACTGCTGTTAAGTTTATTTTATAACAGTAATCTCAAAAGCTTCTCTGACATGAATTAACCAAGTAGCTTCCCATTTAGTGTATATGTAGCATGCTTGGTTCTGCAATCCAAATCATAATCTTACTTTTATCTATATCAATCATAACCTGCATTTTCTGCCATTTCACTCAGTTTATCCAAATCTTTCTGTAAATAGAAAACACACTGTTTCTCTATGGATTTCCTTATTTAATTTCTTTACCATCAGCAAAGACACAGATGCTACTTTCAGTGCTTATTTAACTAATAAATTAAGCTGAACCCTGAGACACTCCGCTGACAACTTGAAAAGGTTCTGTTTACATTTCTCTTCTTTCTATCATTTTCTCTTCATACAGATATAATGTGTCACCTTGATCAGTTTCAATTGATACAGCAACATCTCCTGAACCACAGTATCACAGGCTTCAGCACATACCAAGTAGAATTCATCAGTGGCCATTGCTACTTACCGTCCCATAGAATGCAACAGATGTGTTTGACATAATTTAGCTTTCATAAAACCATGATAAATCTTAGAAATAATACTGTTGTTTATCCCGAATACTGTCTCTTTGTAACTCATCTAATATCCTGTCAAAATAGCTCTTTACATAAAAATTAAAAAGAGCTAAAGATGTGACCTAGGAATTGCTTTGCAGATATGGGAATTAGTCATTTTTTATTATGATTAATTCTCAATAAAACATATCTTTTGCAGCTGTGTATCTTTGTTTCACTTTGTTTGCCATTTCATTAACTATATAAATAGGGATAAATCTGGCTGGTCTCTGAGACAATGGCCAGTGAAAATTAACAAAATTTTCTAAAAGACATTGTCACCATGTCTGGGAAATACAAATAGTCAGAAAACCTGGATATCAGGTCAGAGGGGCAATCTAACCTTAGGGGTAAACAAGTGAATTAAAAATGTATACACATGCTTAGGTGGGCTAAGGGTGCCACCTAGTGGCTAGGTGATGACAGAGGTAACCACCTGTCAGTAAAGATTAATTAAGGTGGGATCTCAGCTAACCAATTAGATCAAGACACATATTCACCACACCTTTTGGGAGTGATCCACCTTGCATGTGGAAAAACTCAATAAAAGAAGGGAGCCAGGGTCAGTAGGAGACTGATGGACTGGTGGACTGACTAAGGAGTAAAAGGCAAAGATCCAGAGATATCCAGGGATTCCCAGGAGATACCCCATCAAAGACAGAGAGACCACAATGAAGTGACTCTACCATATTTCAGGATGTGCAAAAGTCTTGGTAAATATATTTCTTAAACTTTATTTGTTTTATTTTAGCTTCTCTACATGGGTTATATGATCAATCAAATAATGACATTGCCTTAAAGTTTTAGGATAGAGTAGATATTAGCTGGATCAGATTTTGTAACCTCAGAAAGGGAATATTGATTCAGCTAGAAATTATATTGTTTCCTCTACTGTGGAATATTTGATTTAGTCATATATCATCCTACATATATTATGAGGAGAAACTAAGTGAACCAGTTAAGTGAGGACACTATTTTAAACCTATGCTTATTGGCTTTAAGTAAAGTAGCAAGATCCTCAAATACGTGGTTGAGGTAATCTAGTGTTGTAAAAGAGGTGGTTACTCTGTTTCATAAGATAAAATACCCATGTCCCTTTAGGCCCAAGGCAACTGTAACTGGAGAGTGTCTATAATTGCGGTATGTGGTTTTGCCCAGGTATTTGTTCTGTTTTAAGCCTGTATTAATTACTGCTGAATCTACTGTAGTGTAGCATAATCAGTGTATTACTGTGTGTTATTTCTATAATTAGTGTATAATAAATTTCTATATTTTATTTACCAAGTGCGTGATCACTGATATAATTTAATTATATGTTTATATTATCGCCTTGTACAAACTACTTGAGAGGGACTGTTTTTATGAATGGTTATTGGTCATCTTTAGTGGCATCTACTCATTCATAACTCAGGAACCCTGACAATCCTACCCACTATGGAAGTTGGCTTTCCTCCAATTACAGGGAATGATGCCTTATGAGAATGAGTTAAGCATAATGGGCCTGTTAATATGGAACTACGCTCCCTAAGTGCCCTTGGGTGCATGTCATCAGGTTCAGATGCTTTATTCACGTTCAACTTTTTCTTTTTTGTTTGGATTTTGTCCTCAGTAAATCCTGCATATGTTGAAGGAAATACTGTGATTCCCTCAGTCTGCCATTTTTAAAAAGTCTAAAGTATTTTCTAGAGAGTCTATTGCATTCTTCACATGACGCAGCTGACCTTTCTGACAAAAACAAAGTGAGCATCACCTTCTTCCTCACTATTTCTATGCAAACCTCATTATTAAGGCATCTTGGACTTAATTTGTTCCTCTTAATAGTCAGTGGTATATATTGATGAGTATATTTATCTGTTTCATTTTTAATAAATTGCATGTGCATCTATCTTTGAAGATTACATCTCACTGAATCCTGAATTTGATGGCAGATAAGAACCATTTGGCCCATCTAGTCTGCCCATTTTCTCTACTGTAAAAATCTTATTTGGTCTTTGATCTTGTCTTATGTTCAGGAGCGCCTTATCCCTTCCCCATGCATGCTTAAAATTCTGTCACTGTTGTAACGTCTTCCACTTCTACTGGCGGGCTATTCCACTTATCTACTACCCTCTTAATGAAGTAAAACTTTCTTAAACTATGTTTAAACCTGTGTCCTTCTTGTTTTAGACTACAGCCTCTTGTCCTAACATTTTTACTTCTTTGAAATGTACTTCCGTCCTGCACTTTGTTGAATTCCTTCATGTATTTGAGTGTTTCTATTATACTCCCTCTATCTCTTCTCTCCTCCAAGATGTACATGTTCAGATCCTTTAATCTATCCTGATATTTCTTTTCCTGTAAACCAGTCACCAGTTTAGTAGCTCTTCTCTGAGTTCTCTCTAGAGTATCTATATCCTTCTGGAGATGGGGTCTCCAGTACTGTACACAATACTCTAGGTGAGGTCTAACTAGAGACCTGTAGAGTGGCATGACCATTTACCTTTTTCTGCTACTAATGGTCCTAGCTATACATCCCAGCACCCTGCTTGCATTCCCAAATGCTTTGTTACATTGCCTGCCTATATTTAAGTCATCATAAATAATTACTCCCAAATCCTTGACAGCACAGTACACTTTATACTATATTTTTTCTTTGGAGTTTTATATCACATGTGCATTATTTTACATTTATTAACATTAAACTGTAGCTGCCACATTTGGCTTATTCCCCCAGGAATGTCTACCCTGTTGCAGGTCTTTCTATCATCTGCAAAAAAGTATACCTTACCTTGAAGACCTTTTGCAATCTCAGAGGTACCCCACTAGTAACACACCCCTTGTCCGAATATTCTTCATTGACCACCACCCTCTGCCTCCTGTCACTCAACCATTGCCTTATTCAACTATTTTTACATCCCAACCCAAACATTGCAATTTATTAATGAGTCTTCTATGAGGGACAGTGTCATATGCTTTACTGAAATCTAGATAAGCTATATCCACTGCTCCACTTTAGTCTATTATTTAGGTACCCAGTCAAAAAAATCTATGAGATTAGTTTGACAAGATCTCCCTGCCATAAGCTCATGTTATTTGGGATCTTGCAAGCCATTTAAATTCAGAAATGAAACCATGCTTTCCTTTAACATAGTTTCCTTTAATATTCCCAATACTGACATAAGACTTACTGGTTTGTAGTTACCAGACTCTTCCCTTCTACTTTTTGTGAAGCAGTACTATATTTGCTATCTTCCAATCTTCTGAAACTACTTCTGTCAACAGTGACTGATTGAATAACACAGCTTTTTTGCATTGGAAAATTAGCATTTTTAAAGATTAATGTCTTAGCTGATCCTTCCTTAACTAGTTTCAAAAGCAGATCATGCAATTATGCATTAGTATCATAAACAGATTAATGTCAAAAGGAAGTAGAGATAGACTAGAGATTGTCAGGACGAGAGTCAGTTTTTTACAGATAAGTTAAATCTGCCTGGTGTGTTACTCACGTTTCTGTGCCCAGGTGCCCACAGAGCACAAAGTGAGTCCCAGAAGGAGAGAGATGGTGACTGGAGTCATGTTGTCTCACGATTCTGAGTCTTGTTCTGTCACACACTGAGATTTATACTCTGGGATTGGGGAATAAACCATGTAATTGAGGAACAAGGAAGAGGAACAAAACCAGTTCTACCTTACTGCAATACTGTATGTCACAATCAAAAGCTAAAAATATTATTGACAACTACACATAATTATTATAATTGTATCAGCCCGGCTACTGTAATTAATTGATGGTCAGTGCAACATGTGTAAACACTTTATAGTCCGATTCAGTACATTTATACCTACACAGTGTGATATTGTCATTATAGCCAACACTTTATAGTCAGATTCAGTACATTTATACCTACACGGTGTAATATTGTCATTATCGCCAACACTTTATAGTCAGATTCAGTACATTCATACCTACACAGTGTAATATTGTCATTATCGCCAACACTTTATAGTCAGATTCAGTACATTTATACCTACACAGTGTAATATTGTCATTATCGCCAACACTTTATAGTCAGATTCAGTACATTTATACCTACACAGTGTAATATTGTCATTATTGCCAGCACTTTATAGTCCCATTCAGTACATTTATACCTACACAGTGTGATATTGTCATTATCGCCAACACTTTATAGTCAGATTCAGTACATTTATACCTACACAGTGTGATATTGTCATTATCTCCAACACTTTATAGTCAGATTCAGTACATTTATACCTACACAGTGTAATATTGTCATTATCGCCAACACTTTATAGTCAGATTCAGTACATTTATACCTACACAGTGTAATATTGTCATTATCGCCAACACTTTATAGTCAGATTCAGTACATTCATACCTACACAGTGTAATATTGTCATTATCACCAACACTTTATAGTCACATTCAGTACATTTATACCTACACAGTGTAATATTGTCATTATCGCCAACACTTTATAGTCAGATTCAGTACATTCATACCTACACATTGTGATATTGTCATTATAGCCAACACTTTATAGTCCGATTCAGTACATTCATACCTACACATTGTGATATTGTCATTATCGCCAACACTTTATAGTCAGATTCAGTACATTTATACCTACACAGTGTGATATTGTCATTATCGCCAACACTTTATAGTCCGATTCAGTATATTCATACCTACACAGTGTAATTATCACGGTCCCCGTGATTCCCTGTCACTCTCTGTGGTGGTGCTCTTCCATTGGCGGAGCTTGATTGGCCCGCCCAGGGTGTCCCTTTTTTATACTGGGCCTATGACACCTGTCAGGTGCCCTTTCGTGGTGTTCCTGGTCCTGCGCCTTTGTGACTGTGATCCTGCGTTCCTGTGTACCGGCTCGGCTCGTCTGACTACTCTGCTGTTCCTGCTCCGTGATTGACCCGGTTCTGGCTGACTTTCCTGCTCCGTGATTGACCCGGCTTTGGCTGACTTCCTGCTTCGTGATTGACCCGGCTTTGGCTGACTTCCTGCTACGTGATTGACCCGGCTCTGGCTGATGTTCCTGCTCCGTGATTCATCTGATCCTGTCTGTCGTTCCTGCCTGGCGACATTCTGAGCCTGCTCGCAGCTTGCACTGTCTGATCACGCCTCCTGTGTTACTGTGGCCTCCGATACTGAGCCCGTTTGTTGCCTCCATTACCGAGCCTGTCAGAGAGTACTGCCGATCTATTGCCATTGTTACCGAGTCTGTTTGAGAACACTTGCTGTGCTGGTTGCCTCCGTTACCGAGCCTGTCAGTGTACCCTTGACAAGCTTGTTGCTTTCCATCCTGAGTCGTATTAACACTTGTAGAGCTGTTGCCGCCTTCACCGAGCCTATCTGTTTCCACTGCAGAGCTGTACCTTTCTTTAGGTGCTCGTTTTCCAGGAGTTGTCGCACCACGTGGTGCTGTTGGGCATTCCTGTACTCTGTCAGTGTGTGCTCTGCTCCGGCACTGGAAGGGTGCCTTGGCTCTGGTCCACTCTCGCTCACAGTGTAGTTCCATCTGATCGCACCTAGAAGTGCGTTTGGCTCATAGTATATTGGCTTGGGCAGTGTCTCCTCCGTTACAGCACTTAGGGGTGCTTTTGGCTCCGGTCCTATTTACACACGCAGTGTTCCTCCGTTACCGCACCTGGGGTGCTCCTGTATCTGGCTCTATTGGTTCTGGCAGTATCTCTCCTCCATTGAAATACCCTTGTAGGGGTATTGGCTCAAGCTCCTGTTGGTCATTGCTATTCTATTGGGCATTTCGATATCTGGTTGTGATTCAGTTCAGTCGCACTGCTTGAGCTTGCTAGCTGCACTACTACTACTGGGACTGTTTATGCACCGGGCGTGGGCTAATCACCACCACAGAGACTGACCCTTGTTGAGCATTAACCCTTGCCTGTGTTTATGCTCCATTCTGCCTGCTCTTGCTATATTAGGCCTGTATATTATCCATTACCTGCATCACTGTAATACCGATTCTGGTCCCCAGGGGCATTGTTCCTTATTTTATTTTAATAAAACTGTGTTTTATTTCTAACCCTGGTCTGAGTGTCAGTAAACCGTAACAGTAATATTGTCATTATCGCCAACAATTCATAGTCAAATTGAGTACATTCATACCTACACAGTGTAATATTGTCATTATCGCCAACACTTTATAGTCAGATTCAGTACATTTATACCTACACAGTGTAATATTGTCATTATCGCCAACACTTTATAGTCAGATTCAGTACATTCATACCTACACAGTGTGATATTGTCATTATCTCCAACACTTTATAGTCAGATTCAGTACATTTATACCTACACAGTGTGATATTGTCATTATCTCCAACACTTTATAGTCAGATTCAGTACATTTATACCTACACAGTGTAATATTGTCATTATCGCCAACACTTTATAGTCCGATTCAGTACATTCATGCCTACACAGTATAATATTGTCATTATCACCAACACTTTATAGTCAGATTCAGTACATTTATACCTACACAGTGTGATATTGTCATTATCGTCAACACTTTATAGTCCGATTCAGTACATTTATACCTACACAGTGTAATATTGTCATTATCGCCAACACTTTATAGTCAGATTCAGTACATTTATACCTACACAGTGTAATATTGTCATTATCACCAACACTTTATAGTCAGATTCAGTACATTCATACCTACACAGTATAATATTGTCATTATCACCAACACTTTATAGTCAGATTCAGTACATTCATACCTACACAGTGTAATATTGTCATTATCACCAACACTTTATAGTCAGATTCAGTACATTTATAGCTACAGAGTGTGATATTGTCATTATCTCCAACACTTTATAGTCAGATTCAGTACATTTATACCTACACAGTGTAATATTGTCATTATCGCCAACACTTTATAGTCAGATTCAGTACATTTATACCTACACAGTGTGATATTGTCATTATCACCAACACTTTATAGTCAGATTCAGTACATTTATACCTACACAGTGTGATATTGTCATTATCACCAACACTTTATAGTCCGATTCAGTACATTTATCCCTACACAGTGTGATATTGTCATTATCACCAACACTTTATAGTCAGATTCAGTACATTTATACCTACACAGTGTAATATTGTCATTATCACCAACACTTTATAGTCAGATTCAGTACATTTATACCTACACAGTGTGATATTGTCATTATCGCCAACACTTTATAGTCACATTCAGTACATTCATACCTACACAGTGTGATATTGTCATTATCACCAACACTTTATAGTCAGATTCAGTACATTTATACCTACAGAGTGTGATATTGTCATTATCACCAACACTTTATAGTCAGATTCAGTACATTTATCCCTACACAGTGTGATATTGTCATTATCACCAACACTTTATAGTCAGATTCAGTACATTTATACCTACAGAGTGTGATATTGTCATTATCTCCAACACTTTATAGTCCGATTCAGTACATTCATGCCTACACAGTATAATATTGTCATTATCACCAACACTTTATAGTCAGATTCAGTACATTTATACCTACACAGTGTGATATTGTCATTATCGTCAACACTTTATAGTCCGATTCAGTACATTTATACCTACACAGTGTAATATTGTCATTATCGCCAACACTTTATAGTCAGATTCAGTACATTTATACCTACACAGTGTAATATTGTCATTATCACCAACACTTTATAGTCAGATTCAGTACATTCATACCTACACAGTATAATATTGTCATTATCACCAACACTTTATAGTCAGATTCAGTACATTCATACCTACACAGTGTAATATTGTCATTATCACCAACACTTTATAGTCAGATTCAGTACATTTATACCTACACAGTGTGATATTGTCATTATCTCCAACACTTTATAGTCAGATTCAGTACATTTATACCTACACAGTGTAATATTGTCATTATCGCCAACACTTTATAGTCAGATTCAGTACATTTATACCTACACAGTGTGATATTGTCATTATCACCAACACTTTATAGTCAGATTCAGTACATTTATACCTACACAGTGTGATATTGTCATTATCACCAACACTTTATAGTCCGATTCAGTACATTTATCCCTACACAGTGTGATATTGTCATTATCACCAACACTTTATAGTCAGATTCAGTACATTTATACCTACACAGTGTAATATTGTCATTATCACCAACACTTTATAGTCAGATTCAGTACATTTATACCTACACAGTGTGATATTGTCATTATCGCCAACACTTTATAGTCACATTCAGTACATTCATACCTACACAGTGTGATATTGTCATTATCACCAACACTTTATAGTCAGATTCAGTACATTTATACCTACAGAGTGTGATATTGTCATTATCACCAACACTTTATAGTCAGATTCAGTACATTTATCCCTACACAGTGTGATATTGTCATTATCACCAACACTTTATAGTCAGATTCAGTACATTTATACCTACAGAGTGTGATATTGTCATTATCTCCAACACTTTATAGTCAGATTCAGTACATTTATCCCTACACAGTGTGATATTGTCATTATCACCAACACTTTATAGTCAGATTCAGTACATTTATACCTACACAGTGTGATATTGTCATTATCACCAACACTTTATAGTCAGATTCAGTACATTCATACCTACACAGTATAATATTGTCATTATCACCAACACTTTATAGTCAGATTCAGTACATTTATACCTACACAGTGTAATATTGTCATTATCACCAACACTTTATAGTCATATTCAGTACATTTATACCTACACAGTGTAATATTGTCATTATCACCAACACTTTATAGTCAGATTCAGTACATTTATACCTACACAGTGTAATATTGTCATTATCACCAACACTTTATAGTCAGATTCAGTACATTCATACCTACACAGTGTGATATTGTCATTATCGCCAACACTTTATAGTCACATTCAGTACATTCATACCTACACAGTGTAATATTGTCATTATCGCCAACACTTTATAGTCAGATTCAGTACATTTATACCTACACAGTATAATATTGTCATTATCACCAACACTTTATAGTCAGATTCAGTACATTTATACCTACACAGTGTAATATTGTCATTATCACCAACACTTTATAGTCAGATTCAGTACATTTATACCTACACAGTGTAATATTGTCATTATCACCAACACTTTATAGTCAGATTCAGTACATTTATACCTACACAGTGTGATATTGTCATTATCACCAACACTTTATAGTCAGATTCAGTACATTCATACCTACACAGTGTGATATTGTCATTATCGCCAACACTTTATAGTCACATTCAGTACATTCATACCTACACAGTGTAATATTGTCATTATCGCAAACACTTTATAGTCAGATTCAGTACATTTATACCTACACAGTGTAATATTGTCATTATCGCCAACACTTTATAGTCACATTCAGTACATTTATACCTACACAGTGTAATATTGTCATTATAGCCAACACTTTATAGTCAGATTCAGTACATTTATACCTACACAGTGTAATATTGTCATTATCTCCAACACTTTATAGTCAGATTCAGTACATTTATACCTACACAGTATAATATTGTCATTATAGCCAACACTTTATAGTCAGATTCAGTACATTTATACCCACACAGTGTGATATTGTCATTATCACCAACACTTTATAGTCAGATTCAGTACATTCATACCTACACAGTGTGATATTGTCATTATCTCCAACACTTTATAGTCAGATTCAGTACATTTATACCTACACAGTGTAATATTGTCATTATCTCCAACACTTTATAGTCCGATTCAGTACATTTATACCTACACAATGTGATATTGTCATTATCACCAACACTTCATAGTCCGATTCAGTACATTTATACCTACACAGTGTGATATTGTCATTATCTCCAACACTTTATAGTCAGATTCAGTACATTTATACCTACGCAGTATGATATTGTCATTATCGCCAACACTTTATAGTCCGATTCAGTACATTCATACCTACACAGTGTAATATTGTCATTATCTCCAACACTTTATAGTCAGATTCAGTACATTTATACCTACACAGTGTGATATTGTCATTATCTCCAACACTTTATAGTCCGATTCAGTACATTTATACCCACACAGTGTAATATTGTCATTATCGCCAACACTTCATAGTCACATTCAGTACATTTATACCTACACAGTGTAATATTGTCATTATCGCCAACACTTTATAGTCCAATTCAGTACATTCATACCTACACAGTGTAATATTGTCATTATCTCCAACACTTTATAGTCAGATTCAGTACATTCATACCTACACAGTGTAATATTGTCATTATCTCCAACACTTTATAGTCAGATTCAGTACATTTATACCTACACAGTGTGATATTGTCATTATCACCAACACTTTATAGTCAGATTCAGTACATTTATACCTACACAGTGTGATATTGTCATTATCACCAACACTTTATAGTCAGATTCAGTACATTTATACCTACACAGTGTGATATTGTCATTATCACCAACACTTTATAGTCAGATTCAGTACATTTATACCTACACAGTGTAATATTGTCATTATCTCCAACACTTTATAGTCAGATTCAGTACATTTATACCTACACAGTGTGATATTGTCATTATCACCAACACTTTATAGTCAGATTCAGTACATTTATACCTACACAGTGTAATATTGTCATTATCTCCAACACTTTATAGTCAGATTCAATACATTTATACCTACACAGTGTGATATTGTCATTATCGCCAACACTTTATAGTCCGATTCAGTACATTTATACCTACACAGTGTAATATTGTCATTATCGCCAACACTTTATAGTCAGATTCAGTACATTTATACCTACACAGTATAATATTGTCATTATCGCCAACACTTTATAGTCAGATTCAGTACATTTATACCTACACAGTGTGATATTGTCATTATCGCCAACACTTCATAGTCACATTCAGTACATTTATACCTCACAGTGTGATATTGTCATTATCGCCAACACTTTATAGTCCAATTCAGTACATTTATACCTACACAGTGTAATATTGTCATTATCACCAACACTTTATAGTCAGATTCAGTACATTCATACCTACACAGTGTGATATTGTCATTATCTCCAACACTTTATAGTCAGATTCAGTACATTTATACCTACACAGTGTGATATTGTCATTATCACCAACACTTTATAGTCAGATTCAGTACATTTATACCTACACAGTGTGATATTGTCATTATCGCCAACACTTTATAGTCAGATTCAGTATATTTATACCTACACAGTGTAATATTGTCATTATCTCCAACACTTTATAGTCAGATTCAGTACATTTATACCCACACAGTGTAATATTGTCATTATCTCCAACACTTTATAGTCAGATTCAGTACATTTATACCTACACAGTGTGATATTGTCATTATCGCCAACACTTTATAGTCAGATTCAGTACATTCATACCTACACAGTGTAATATTGTCATTATCGCCAACACTTTATAGTCAGATTCAGTACATTTATACCTACACAGTGTAATATTGTCATTATCATACATTTATACCTACACAGTGTAATATTGTACTTATCGCCAACACTTTATAGTCCGATTCAGTACATTTATACCCACACAGTGTGATATTGTCATTATCTCCAACACTTTATAGTCAGATTCAGTACATTCATACCTACACAGTGTAATATTGTCATTATCGCCAACACTTTATAGTCACATTCAGTACATTTATACCTACACAGTGTAATATTGTCATTATCTCCAACACTTTATAGTCAGATTCAGTACATTCATACCTACACAGTATAATATTGTCATTATCGCCAACACTTCATAGTCAGATTCAGTACATTTATACCTACACAGTGTAATATTGTCATTATCGCCAACACTTTATAGTCAGATTCAGTACATTTATACCTACACAGTGTGATATTGTCATTATCACCAACACTTTATAGTCAGATTCAGTACATTCATACCTACACAGTGTAATATTGTCATTATCGCCAACACTTTATAGTCAGATTCAGTACATTCATACCTACACAGTGTAATATTGTCATTATCGCCAACACTTTATAGTCAGATTCAGTACATTTATACCTACACAGTATAATATTGTCATTATCGCCAACACTTCATAGTCACATTCAGTACATTTATACCTACACAGTGTAATATTGTCATTATCGCCAACACTTTATAGTCCGATTCAGTACATTTATACCTACACAGTGTGATATTGTCATTATCGTCAACACTTTTACTCTTTCTTTCAGAAGGACACAGACTGACTATAATACAGGTGATTATTTCATGTAAATTGAAGTAGCGAGAGAGCTGCTTGTGATAATGCTTGTGTGGTGTATGTGTGTGTGTGTATGTGTATGTATGTGTGTGATTGTATACGTATGTGTGTGTGTGATTGTATAGGTATGTGTGTGTTTCTGTGTGTGTGTGTGTTTGTTTATGTATGTGTGTGTGTGTGTGTATGTGTATTTGTGTATGTGCTTGTGTGTATATGTGTGTGTATGTGTTTGTGTATGTCTGCATGTGTGTGTACGTATGTGTGTGTGTCTCTGTGTGTGTGTGTGTGTGTGTGTGTGTATATATGTATTTTTGTGTGTAACAGTAAAGGATTTGCAGAATTTGTGTCCTGTATTCCTGTTGGTAACTGTTATGTCCGACCTCATGGACAGACATCCAGGACAGACTGAAGATGTTATATTATGAAAAAATACAGGGGAAGGAGGGGGTCATTAGGATTTTCTCATCATAGTAAACTAAGTGCAGGTTATTACTAGGAGGTGTTACTACCCCTTTAGACTGTTGTGTGACAGTGTGAAAATCTGTGTTATTGACTCTGTGTCCTCGATGTAATTCGGTCTGACGGCTAAAAACACAGCTGAAAGGCATTTTTTGAAGAATGATAAGCAAGTCAATTACCTGTGATATGAAAAAATGCTGGCAAAAATCAACCTGTCATGCAATAAGCTATTTTTCACAGAAATGGAAACTTTTCCTCTTTTCTGCCTTTCCTGTCATGTCTAAATAGAGAGAACCCTGGTATTTCTACATCCCAGTCATTTCTTTCATTGTACCAGGTCTCTGTAATCCCCACTAAGTCCACCTCTTCACTAGTTATTACTGCAATGACGTCTTAATACATAACCCCTGGGGTGTGGTAGTATAACTGGGAAATGGGGATATTAGTTAAGGAGACAAATAATTGCAATCTTTTTGGTTTTAGTCCTAGTTTTGATTAGTGTTTACCAGATACATTGTTAAAAGCATGCCAGGATTCCCCAACCTATGTGCAGAGAGGAATCAGAATGTAGACAGTTAAAGCTAGCGAGTGGGTCTTTATGGAAGCGAGATCTCCTATCTTGGTAAATGTACCTGCAGGAAAAGATCCTGTCCTGGGAAGTCTGCCAGCTAAAGGAACATGTCTAGGTGTATAGTCTGGATTCTTTTTGCTTTATCCTGGTCTAAGTTCATTTATTGTCCTGTACCTTTAAACTGCTGCTTAGCTTTTGAGGTGGTTTGATGCTCATTGAAGGCCTTCTTTTCCTGCTCCAGTGAATGCTTCTTGTTCCAGCACAACTTATTCCAGTCCGAACCTAGTACCCATTCATGTCTTTGTCAGAAGCCTGGATCCTTGTGATCAAGACCAGCATGTCTCTGGGTTCCACCTGTGGGCTGAGGCACCAAGCGCTCTTCTGATGGTTTGCAGTCTCCACTCTTTGGTGATGATTCTTCCATTCAATATGAAGATCTTTTGGAGGACCATGACTTATAGTATTTATCCAGACAATCCACAAGTAAGTGGCATCTTGGTTCTGTTTTCTAAAGCTTTGCAATTGATTTGTCAGCTGTATGACTTTTTATATTCACCACATTGATAGTTTCAGAGTCCCCCCATCTTGTCTGTGTGGCTGGGGATATCAGCTCTGCATGTCTTTAATATTTGTTTGGTCTCTTCTACTTTGGCCCTTTACAAAAGTTGTTCTCATTATGGATTTATCATTTATTAGGGTTATCCTATCTCTGGATTTTCATCCATTCCTACAAATAACTTTATAGATATGATTGAAGGAGAAGTGACATCTCCTAATAATACCCATCAAACTTACCTTACTATGACCAGAAAATCCTAATGGCCCCATTCGTTTTTCCATTGTCCCTTGGTTCAAGAAATAACTATTTCAATCAGTCGTGAATGTCATGTCCCTAGAAGTGAACAGGATGGTTACTAATAAGCCCATGGGACACACACTCCACCATTGTTTTACAATGGATTGCATATCCCTCTAATCCTTACTGGGGTGAGTAGGTTCATACCCTCTGCCTGTATTCGTACTGAAAAACTGTCAGCAGCTGTCACTCCAGCCTTCATGGACCTGAGACACAGGGCTGATTGTTATCTCTTCAACAAAATCACAAGTGTGAAAGCGTTAGGGGCCATTAGCATTTTCTGGCCATTGTAAAGTTAGTGGGGTTTATTCTTGGTAGTTCTTCTTTAATGATAACTTCATGTCCCAACTAGTAGAGGAAACGACTAGGAATGAAGCCTTGTGGGACCTAGTGATCTCAAATGAGTATGAACAAGTTAAGGCTGCATTTTGGTAATACAGACCGCAATATATATATATTTTTTTGTCAAAGTATTTTACCAGGAAGAATACATTGAGTTTATCTCTTGTTTTCAATTATGTCCTGGTCTGGACTCATTTTATCTAACTCAGAGAGGTGAAAGACAGAGCTCACCTTGCTGTGACTAGAACCTGCAACCTTGCACCTTAACCAACTGAGCCATCTCACCACTGAATTTTCGAGAAACCAGTTACGTCTTCAAATACAACTTTAATAATGTTAAATCCCTTCCCAGATCCCATACATTGGGGTGTAGCCTTAAAAACATAGGAAACCGAGGAATTTATTCTTTGCATTTACATTGTTACACAAGGTGATTTTATTACATGTATCTGTGCTGGAATGATAATGATTGGGAGTTGTTTTTACTCATTTATACAAATTGATTAAGCGGAAATAAAAGGAGTAAATGGACTCTTCATGCAATATGCGGTCACTCCCTAGAAAGGTTTGATTAACTGATATATAATTAGACAAATAATGATAGAAGACACAATGTGAAAATAAATATAGAACAAGGATGCACAAAAACCCGTAACTATACAACTGGCTGATGAAAACAGTAAGAAGCAACACAATGAACATCCCCCTTGTCTCTATATATATATTTTAGGGCTTAAAACTTGAAGTCTTTTGCTACTAGCTAGACCTGAAAAGTAACTTGCCACCGCAAGACATAACATACCCACCAGAGATGAATTTCTACTCGCCAGGGCTAAATTTTCACTCGCAATTGGCTAGTGGCGAGTGGAAATTTTGAGCCCTGTAAATTTATATATTGTCAGAGGGTCTGACCTTGTCTGGGAAAGAAATGGTTAAGAGGCTATCCAGAAACTATTTTGTCTGTATATAGTTATATTAGGCCTGTGTGTGTCTTTATATAGAATTCGTTTTGTTTCTCTAGAAATGGATTTTTGAGACTTTCATGCAGTAAATATCCTTGAAAGAGGTCTCTCTCTCTCTCGCCTTGAACAGGAATTTTATCTAGTGTAGGAGAATTGCACCTGTGTTTTTACATCCCTGAGAGAGAGGACGATGTTTTGAAACTTCTGTCATTATTTCTTATCTACATTACTTATTATATTTGATGGACACTGTAGGCTTTCCTGAAGATTTCTGGTAGTAGACTGCCATCTAGCAGCATGGTAGATTTATTTATGCACGTTTGTATGTATATCTTGGTATATAGTAATTACCAATCACAAAGCTTGATAGAAATTTAAAGGTTACCTAATATTCTAATTCTCTATGGAGTGAACTATGAGAGAAAAATGGGTGTACCTTTTCTGTTAAGGGGGGGTTAGGTAATATAAGCATTGTACAGGGGGAAATAGCGGCTTTTTGTTTGGCTGAATTTCCTAGTTGCAGTACCTTGTCCAAGCTGAGCCTGAGAGACCACACCTTGACCTAGGATTGGTAAAGTAGAAATACATGTTATATATACAAAAGCACTGTATGTACTTCTAAAATTATTACAGCCCAGTCTATTCTAGGGTAATTCTTATAATCCCTAGTGGAACTGGTCAACCTATTGAGAACTATTACACAGTAGCCATTTGGCTGTAAAGTTAGAATAATTTTTGGAAGTCATACAGTCCAATCATAGAAATAATAGAGTGAGATCAGATTGATAGCAATTTTAGGCCAATGAGAGTTCTAGTTAGCTAGGGGAAGTGATGAGAAGGGATGGGCCAAAATCTTTGCCTCAAAATCAGTGAATAATAGCGCTTCCCACCTGGAGAATAATTTTTCACAGAAAGTGCTGTTTTTTCTGCTTTTTCTGCCGAGTTCATTGCATTGAAATCGATTGAAAGACTGAATTTACACACAACACAAAACAAATGTTATTTTATTTCCCAAAGACATAGGATAAAAGGGGTATGAGGGTGCCTGTGTTGATGGTGTATGGGAAAGAATTGGGTGAACAAGGAATTTTTTGAGGGGAGATTTTGTTTACTGGGATAGTTAATAAAAAATAAATAAATAGAATAAAAAAACCCAGATAAGACATGGTATAAATGGGATCTGAGGAGGGTGCCTGTGTTGGTGGGTGGAGTCTGGGGAAAGAATCAGTTGAACAGGGAATTTGTTTTTGGGGGGTTTCTTGACTGGTATTGGGGAGACAGTTAATAAAATAAATAAATAAAATAAAATAAGACACGTGCTAGAGACAGGGGTCCCCTGATGTAAGTTGCTACTGGAGTAGACTGATATTTGTAGGACCAAGCCCTAAGGAAACATTGATTTGTTGAAGGAAATTAAACTTGTTGTTAGGCCCAAACCTTGAAGAAACATTGATTTGTAGGACTTAGGCTTGTTAGAAACATGCCCCCAAAAATTGTTGTTGTTTTTTTTTCTTTTTTTAAGAACAAGCACTGAGAAAAAAAAATACTCTACTGGTCTAGTACCAGTGGCCACTTGTCATTGTCAAATTATCATGGTGCCCGTGATTGCTGGCTTTTCTTGTCAGTTAGCAATGGGTGCTTTCCATTGGTTGCCTGTGATTAGTCCGCCCAGTATTGCCTATATAGACTGGGCTCCTGCACCCTTTCACTGCCCTTTCATGGTGTTTCTATGCCAGTGATCGCCTGCCTATGGATTCCTGTGTACCTCTTTGGCCTGTCTGACTTCTCTCCTGTTCCTGCGCCTGTGTATCGACCAGATAGCCTGTCTACTCTCCAGAGTTGTTCCTATGTACTGATCCGGCCTGTCTGATGTTCCTGTTTCCGTATCTGACCCGGTTTGGCTGACGTTTCTGCTCCGGTATCCTGACCCAGCCTGGCTGACGTTCCTGTTCCTGGATCCCAACTTGGCTGCATTCCGCTTGGCTCCGGTCGCCTCAGCGACATTCTGACTTCTGGTGCATTCCTAGGTTGCCACCGCTTATTTCAGGCTTCTGGTCTCCGTTATAGCTCTGGTAGGGCCTCCGTGTTGGTCCAGTACGCGGTACTGGTTTGCTCCACTCTATCACCGGTTGCTTGTGCTGCCTCCATTATCGCACCGGTAGGTCCTCAGTGTTTGTCCAGTATGTGGTACTGGTTTGCTCCACTCTACACCGGTTGCTAGTGCTGCCTCCATTATCGCACTGGTAGGGTATCACGGTGCCTGTGATTGGTGCTATACACTATCACCAGCAGGGGCTCCTATTGGCTGCCTATTGTCTGCCCGCCTCTGACTGCCTATTTAGACTCAGCTCAGACACCCTTTGGTTGCCCTTTCGTGGTGTCTCTGACAGTACCTGTTTGTTCTTCCTGTCATGCTGTTTGGGCCTGTTCCAGTGTTCCAGAGTCCAGAGCTACAGAGTCCTGTGTTCCAGTCTGTCTCGCTGCTTGAGGCCTGTTCCAGTGTTCCAGAGTCCAGAGCTACAGAGTCCTGTGTTCCAGTCTGTTTTGCTGCTTGAGGCCTGTTCCAGTGTTCCAGAGTCCAGAGCTACAGAGTCCTGTGTTCCAGTCTGTCTCACTGCTTGAGGCCTGTTCCAGTGTTCCAGAGTCTTCTGCTACTGAATCTTGATTTCCATTGTTCCTGATTTCATCTGTTCCTGTTCCAGTCTGCTTGCCACTCCGGTTAGACCTCCGTATTGACTGATGCTCCGGTTGTTTCGTCTGGCCTGTTCCGGTTGCTGTTTATTCAGCGGTGTTCGCTGTGCTCCACCTTCATTTAGTCTCCGAGTTCCCATCCGGTAGTCGCTTGGCTACATTGCTCAATCTCTCGCCTCGGCGATATTCTTACTGTGGTGGTCCCAGAGTGCGGATGCTGGTTAACCCCAGTAAACCTGGTGGCAGATTATACTGTTGGTCCCAGCGTGCGGACGCTGGTTAACCCCATTAAACCTGGTGGCAGATTAAACTGTTGTTCCCAGCGTGCGGACGCTGGTTAACTCCATTAAATCTGGTAGCAGATTATACTGTTGGTCCCAGCGGGCGGACGCTGGTTAACTCCATTAACCTGGTGGCACATTATCCTGTTGGTCCCAGCGGGCGGACGCTGGTTAACTCCATTTAACCTGGTGGCACATTATCCTGTTGGTCCCAGCGTGCGGACGCTGGTTAACCCCATTAAACCTGGTGGCAGATTATACTGTTGGTCCCAGCGGGCGGATGCTGGTTAACTCCATTAAACCTGGTGGCACATTATCCTGTTGGTCCCAGCGTGCGGACGCTGGTTAACTCCATTAAAGCTGGTGGCAGATTATACTGTTGGTCCCAGCGTGCGGACGCTGGTTAACTCCATTAAATCTGGTAGCAGATTATACTGTTGGTCCCAGCGGGCGGACGCTGGTTAACTCCATTTAACCTGGTGGCACATTATCCTGTTGGTCCCAGCGTGCGGACGCTGGTTAACTCCATTTAACCTGGTGGCACATTATCCTGTTGGTCCCAGCGTGCGGACGCTGGTTAACTCCATTAAACCTGGTGGCACATTATCCTGTTGGTCCCAGCGTGCGGACGCTGGTTAACCCCATTAAAGCTGGTGGCAGATTATACTGTTGGTCCCAGCGCGCGGGTGCTGGTTTACTCCATTAAACCTGGTAACATATTATACAGATGGTTCCAGCGTGCGGACACTGGTTATCTCCGTTTAACCTGTTGGTCTCCTCCTTTGGGGCTGTCCTGCCCGGTATTGGTGAGGCCGGTAGAACCGGTACATTCCATCTCACGGTTTCTTTACCCGGTATTGGCAAGGTCGGTAGAGCCTGCTATTGCTATTCCTTATAGCCGCCTAGGTTGCCTTGCTCGGTATATTAGGCAAGGCCGGTAGAACCTGTTCTATTTCTCAGTTGCTATATATATATTGTATGTATATGTGTGTGAAGCCTATGGGGAGTGCTTTAACTTTTCAATAAAGTTATGCTTTTACCTAAACCTGTTGTCTGAGAGTCTTAACAAACCATGACATAGGGCCTCCGTGTTTGTCCAGTAAGTGGTACTGGTTTGCTCCACTTCTACACCGGTTGCTTGCTGCCTTCATTATAGCACCAGTAGGGCCTCCGCTACAACGTTTCACTTCTGCCATAGGCTGCCTTACCCGGTATATTGGTAAGGCCGGTAGAGCCTCCTCAGTTCTATTGTGTCAGGTTCTGGGCTGCCTTGCCCGGTATATTGGTAAGGCCGGTAGAGCCTCCTAGGTCCCGTTGTGCCATCCTCTAGGCTGCCTGCCGCAGGCTGGTAAGGCTGGTAGAGCCTATACATTGTATCATTGTATGCTATGCTACTTGAACCTGTTGTGTGTGTCTGAAACATATGTGCGATGTTCAGGATCTGTGAGGGTTCTTATTATCTTTTCAATAAAGTTGTGTTTTTATCTTAAATCTGTGTCTGTGAGTCAAAACAAACCGTGACACAAATGCCCTGGTGTAATTACGGAATATGTGAGTTGCTGCTGAGTTGTTTAAACAGCAGGATGATTAGGCAGCTCATAGGGAATGAGATCAACAACAGCAGCAACATGGGTGATAGATGATGAAGGTTCCACTTGCTTTAACTAGCACCTGAGGCAGTGGCAGCACAATAAGTAGCCCCCAGTATATGTGGAGAAAAGAAGAAGTTGGCCAATAATTCTTCTCCACCTGCCCCTCCTCCAAAATCATGGGTGTGTTGTTAGTAGTTGTGGGCGAAAGTTGTCGCTGTGTTCCCTCAAGAAATCCTGCAAAAACCACATTGTTGCATTTTTCGCCCACTGGTCAAAGTTCTTCTCTATTTTTTCAATGGCTAGAAAGTTTGTACCCTTTGATTTACGTGGTTTTTGCCTTTTCGCTATACAAAAGTGACAGAGCGAGGTAGACGTGCTGTGCTGTTCTGCTGGATCTTTTTGCAAAATTGAGGAAGAAGAGGCTCAAAGTGACTGCTATCACTAAGAGAAAGCATAAAAATAACAAAAAGAGGAGTATGAAGGACCGTTATGTATTCATTTATGTACGAGCCTGAGGAGGAGGAGGAAGTGAGCACTGCAGAACCAATGCTGTCCAGTCCCCCTAAATCACCCCTAAGGATATTGTTGAATTTAACAAGAAGGGAGGAAGAAAAGGGCAGTACTAGTGCCTGTGCCTGCTGTAAGACATGCTGCCCCAACTGCCACTAGTGCTGTGCCTGCTGTCAGATGTGCTGCCCCTATAACCACCAGTGTGGTGCCTGCTGCCTGTAGTGCCGCTTCTGCAACTAGTGTTGTGCATTCTGTTAGTGCTGATCCTGCTGCCACCAGTTCTGTGCCGGCTCTCAGATGTGTTGCCCCTGCTGCCACCAGTGCTGTGTCTGCTGCAAGTGTTGAACCTGCTGCCATCAGTGCTGAACCTGCTGCAAGTGTGTCTTGTAATAACCAGGAGAGGGGGAAGGAGAAGATGATGCCAAGTGTGACAGGAATAGACCCTAATTCACACTTACCATCCCCAAGCAGTCCCGCCAGTGCTAGCACTACTACTGTTACTAAGCCCTAGCAGCTTGTTAGTGTTAGGAGTAGAGGAGGGGGTAATCAATATCCTCATATTACTAGTAACTGTGAGGAGGAAGACTCTGAGGCTGAACTTGATGTGGTTGGTGTTAGTAGTAGTAACAATAATGGTGTAGCAGCCAGTGGAACTATTGTTAGGGGAGTGGTAGGGGAAGCAATTGAGAGCATCCAGACTAGCAGTCAAGGGAGCCCACACCATTCTTCTGGCACTAGGAGTCCCCTTCCCTTCAATACAGTGTCAAAGTGGAACATGATCCTGAAGAGGCCAGAACAGTTGGGGAATAGCAGGCTCTGAAATAATAATACCAACACCAACACCAGATGCATAGATCAGCTGCCTGTGCCTGCTGCTACTGCTGCCAGTCTGCCTTCTTCACGTCACCAAGAAATGGCAAGTGTGACATTAGGGGACCCTATGTCACATTGCTTGTCACCTCTTCCAAACAGCAGTGAGATGTCTGTAATAGAGCAGCAGCAGCACATAGGGGCTATTGGTGGTGGTGATGATGATGATGTTACTGGTAGGCATCAGCACAACCACTAGTAGTGAGCTTTTGGAATTTTTGTAATTTGCAACTGATCTAATTCCTGCTGCTGAGATGTAAGGACAGAAGGATGCTGAGGAGTAGGCTAGTGTGCCACAGACCATTGTGGACACAGTGGGAATGGGGTCAACAAGTGATGCTGGACTAGGACAGGTTCCACTTTCTAGTGGCAGGAATAATTCTGGTCCTAGTTGCAGTGCTGACTCTGAGGCAGTAGTAGCAACAGCTGCAACGTCATCCATATCCACAGGGGAATGTGGAGGACAAGAAGAGGCCATTCTTCTCCACCTGTTCCCTGCTCCTATCCCCTGAAATCATGGGTGTGGAAATAGTTTTCTGTTGGGGCAGGCACAGTGCAGTCATCACCAATGGCACTGTGCGCAATTTGCGACAAGTCGGTGAGAAGAGGAAAGGAGGGAACACACCTTGGCACAAGAGCCCTGATAACATACATGAAACACAGACACCATGACAATTATGTCAAACATGTTAAAACAAAATACTCACCACAGAAATTAAGCACCACTTTTGCTGTACCCCCTGACTCTCCAGAAAGCCAACATGAGGCAGAGATCAAAGAGGAGGAAGAATAGAGAAACCCAGGCAGAGACTGTGAGTTCCATGACAAGTGAAACAACAAGCTTGCCATCACCTTCTAAGGTAACTACATCTTCTGCCAAGCCACCTCTTTTATCATTATCTCCTCCACCAAATGATAGACACTCTGTTGATGTTAAGATGTGACAATTTGTGTCCACCGATTGCACACTGTGTGGTGCACTGACCACACATGCCAGTGTGGTGGAGGAGAATCGCAAGCAGGGCATCAAGCGGCATGTGAAGAGATTCCATCCCGCAGAATATGCTAAGATGGTGGCAGGGAGGGTTCATCTTTTCTATTAAACTGTCAGCAAATTTTCCTGTGTCCTTAGCGGGTTCTGGACAAGGGGTATAGTGACAGCAGAAGTACTTGGGTTCTGGTGTCATGGTGTTTGGATACAGTTGTGCCCCCAGATATTATTTACCACACGCACTGTGCACACTGCAGTTGCTGATGATGAGAGGCACAGTTCCTGCTCTCAAGGGAAAATTTTATATTCCAAAAACAACACACCCATGAATTTGGAGGAGGGGCTTGTGGAGAAGAATTATTGGCCACATATACTGGGGGCTACTTAGTGTACTGTTACTGTCTCAGGTTCATCACTGGAGATAGTTGTGGCAAGTGGAACCTTCATCATCCATCATCACCCATGTTACTGCTATTTGTGATCCCATTCCTTTTCATCTGCCTACTCATCCTGTTGCTTAAATACTCAGCAGCAGCAGTAAGAACAGCAGTTGCAACTTCTGCAATTATGGACTCAGACTCAGGAGGAGGACATTTGACAATGGCCAGTGGCCACTGGCCAACATGACCTGCTTGCACAAGGCAACTAGGGCACTTTTTTCTCAGAGCTTGTGCTTTAAAAAAAACAAACAAAAAAAAACAAAACAAAACAAAAAAAACATATTCCTATAAAAGAAAAAAAATACAATGTTTGGGGGTTTGTTTCTGTAAAGCCTAAGTCCTACAGATCAGTGTTTCCTTAGGGCTTGTGCCAAACAAGCTTAAGTCCTACAAATCAATGTTTCTTCAGGACTTGTGTCTCTAATAATTCTAAGTCCTATAAATCAATGTTTCCTCAGGGCTTCGGCCTCTAACAACAAATCTAACAAATCATCCTCTTCTAAATACTCTATCAAGTCAAGTATCAGTCCACCCCAGTGGCAGCTTATGTTAAGGGGTTCCTGTCTCTATCACTTTACATACAAATTTCTTATTTTATTTTATTTTTTTTATTAACTGTCCCCCCAATAACAGTCAAGAACTTCCCCCAAAAACAAATTCCCTGTTTAACTGATTCATTCCCCAGACTCCACCCACCAACACGGACACCCTCCTTACACCCCTTTTATAACATTTCTTACGGGGTATTTTTAATTGCATTTAGGATTTATTTTTTATTAACTGCCTGCCATTCCCAGTAAATAACCCCCCCAAAAAAGCATTCCCTGTTCAACTGATTCTTTTCCAACACCCCACCAACACAGGCACCCTCATGCCCCTTTTATACTATGACTTTGAGAAATAAATTAATATTTGCTATGTGTTGTGTGTAAATTTAATGTTCCCATTTATTTCAATGAGCTAAGCAAAAAAATCAGAAAATTGGCACTTTTCACAGGAAATTATTTGCAAGACGGAAAGTGCCATTATTCACTGATTTCAGTTTGAGGTGAAAATTTTCACCCATCCCTAGTTGTTAGAATAGATATTTTTCCTTTGAGAGCAGGAACTGTGCCTCTCATCAACAACTGCAGTGTGCACAGTGTGTGTGATGAATAGAGGAAGGACTGGGAACAATGGGCACGTCTGGACTCACATCAAACACTTGGCATAACTTTAACCAAACACCATGATGCTTAGGGTCCCAATGTGAAATGATCCAACCAGAAATCAGGTGCTGCTGCTGTCACACTCAGGCACAACGCCCATTGTCCACTCCCCGCTAAGTACACATGACAACTTACAGACAGTTTAATAATAATAATGAACCCTCGCTGCCACCAGTTTATCATATTCTGAGGGATGGAATCTCCTCAGATGCCCCTTGATGCCCTGCTTACAATTCTCCTCCACCACACTGTCATGTTTGGTCAGTGCACCACAGAGTGTTCAATAGGTGGACACAATCTGCCACATCCTGACATCTACTGAATGGATATCAACCGATGGGGGGATATAAAGATGAACGAGGTGGATCACCAGGAGATGTAGTTACCCTAGAGCAAAAAGGTGATGGCGAGCCAATCGGTTTGCTCACCATCAAACTGTCTGGATATCTCTATTCTTCCTACTCTTAGATTTCCACCTCTCCTCTTGTTGTCTTTAAGGTGAGTAAAGGGGTACAGCAACAGTGGTGCCCAATTTCTTTGGTGGGTGTTTGGCTTTAACATGTTCCACATAAATGTCATGGTGTCTGTGCTTCATGTGTGTGATCAAGGAGATTGTGCCAAGGTGTGTTCCCTCCTTTCCCCTTTTCACTGACTTGTCACACATTGTTCACAGTGCCATTGGTGATGACTGCACTGTGCCTGCCTCAAGAGAAAAATAGACCCACATCCAGGACCTCAGTGGGGAGGGGAAAGGTGGAGAATGATGACCTATTTGTTCTCCTCCTCGACATTCCCCTTCACTAGTCCTGTATCACTTGTCCCCATTACCACTGTGGCAAACTAGCCTTTTCCTCAGCATCCTGCTGCCTTTGCAATTTCATCAGCAGCAGAAATTAGAGCAGTAGCAAACTGCACAAATTCCAAAAGTTCACTGCTGGTGGGGTTGATGATGCCCATCAACATCCCTGTCTCCCATTCCTTCTCAGTTTGGATAAAAGTGCATTAATATATCTTCTACCCCAGCTAGGCCACCGTCATCATCACCACCACCACCAGTCCCACCTTACTGCTGCTACTGCTCTATTACAGATGTCTCAACGGTTGGAGGAGGTGATGAGAAGTGTGACAGTGATCCCCTATGGTCACACTTGCCATCTCTTGTAGACCTTAAGAAGGCAGACTGACAGCACATGCAGCAGGCATAGGCAGCTGATCTGTGCTTCTGGTGGTATTATTGCTGCTAGGCAACAATTCTGCCTTCTTCAGGATCATGTTCCACCTGGACAATGGCATAGGGTTAAGGGGACGCCCAGGTCCAGGGGAATTTTGTGGTCTCTCTTTACCACTAGTTTGGGCGTTCTCCATACTTCCCCTACCAGCTGCTTCACCATCACTGTTACTACTACTAACACCAATCAATTTAATTCCCTGAGTCTTCCTCCTCACTAGTAATAAGATCGCCCCTCCATCACTCCTAACAATCTGAGTCTGTACAAGCTTTTAATAAGTAGTACTAGTAGTGGGACTGCTTACGGATGGCAAGTGTGACTTAGTGTCCCCTGCCATCACATGTGGCATCATCTCCTCCTCCCCACCCCTGAGAATTATAAGACACACTTGCAGCAGGTGCATTACTGGCAGCATGTGCAGTACTGCCAACAGGCCCAGGTAGCTAACCTGTCCTGCTCACACTACTAACCTCTCCTTCCTCCCATGAGACAAATTTCCCCTTGATCCCTAGGGGTTAAGTAGGGGGATGGCCATCATTGGGACTGGGGATCCAGGGCATCAAGGCCCTTTCATGTTGGTGGTGGTGGTCACTTCATCCTCTTCAGACTCCCTGGACACATAACGATCCTTCTATGATGATGATGTCAAGTAATAATAAAAATAAAGTACAACCTAAAATGTGGCAGAAGTGTATTATAGTGGTGGTGGTCTGGCTGGTATGGTGTGATTGTGTATGTATATAGTTTTTACCATTTTCATGTTTGCATCAAATTGTTATCTTCCTTCTCAGATTATTGACACACATTACTTTTCGGTCATAGAAGTGGTCCCAAGTGAGGTAGATGATGGCAATCCTTCTTCACATCCATCCTCCACCTCCTCATCTGCTCAGATGTTAATATATTGACCTGGCTTTGTCTGTCATACTCCTCTGCAGCAGGAGCCATAGGTGTTATTTGGACTGAACTAACTGTTGGCACTGGCAGTAGGACACTCTCTGACACATAAATAACTTCACTAATTCTTTTTTCTGCTTTAGAGCCCTGGGAACTTTTTAAAGTGCTTCTGTTGCTGCTAGTTGTGGCACCTTTGGCCTGCTGATAGTGTGTCTCCCAGTCAGACCTGTGGTTGTGCTTCAGGTGGGATCTCATAGAAGAGGTGTCTAGGTGTGAGCCTGCTTTCTCCCTGCTCATGTGCTTTTTGCACAGACAACAGATTTCCACATGCTTAGCTTGAGGATCCTGAGTGAGTGACTTCATGGAATGAGGGGTTCCTGAGGTGGTGCTGCTACTACTACTAGTGGGGCTAGATGTTGATACAATGCTACTGCCACTACTACTAGGTACCAAAAGTGCAGCACTTACAGCAGCAGCAGCAGCAGAGGTACTCTTCATGTCTAACATTGTGGATGTTAATAACTTGTGTTGCTGTTTCTGCTGCTGGGTACTCAAAACAGGTGTGTGTGACTGAGTGGGACTTGGACTTTGAAGAGGCAATGATCCTGATGATGACTGATCGGGTGACTGTGTGATATCTGTATTTGTCCAAGGTCAGACTTTCCATCGATTTTCTCAAACAGTTTATAGGCGGGCACAGTGCTCCTTTTCAGTGGTGGAAGATTCAACCTTTGCCTTTCTGCTAACTTTATTGCCCTGTCATCATCCTCACTGTCAACTTCATCTGTATCTGAACAAGAGAAGGATGCTGGAGGGATATATTCTAGATCTGCATCATCATCAGTCATCATTAGGTCATCCTAAGCAGCATCAACATCACCTGACAGCTCTTGCCACTACCCTTATATTCCTCTAAGGTTTTAGACGTCTCAAACAATTTATTTTTACATTTACTGTAACAAAGTTTGCTACTACTTTGAGGACGGATGTTTTGGTGCTTGTTTGTCTCATTATCTGATGCAGCAGGTGGTTCATCTGTTACACCTTCCTCTATTATGCTATTGTCAGCATCATCAACACTTGAATGTGACTTGTTGTCATCTTCATTGTTCTTCTTATGTTCTTCTTTATTTCTACTGGTACTGGTGGTGCTGGACGTTTTGCTGGGACCTTGACAAACTGCATCCTCCTTTGGAGTAGATGGATCATCATCATTTATTGCACACGCAACCATTGCTGCAGTCAGTTTTTGAACTACTACTTTACTCTCACATCCCTGCAATGCTCCAACCTTCGCCCTCCACCTGCCCCTTGTGCGTTTGCTGGACATTACTCAACTACTCTGTGTGTTTTTACTCTACAGCACACAACACAACTGATGGAATATGTCTTGCCTTAGCCTAGTCAGCTGTCTGTCACTCTCACCTAATACAGAGAACAAATGTCCTTCCTAAAAGATTCCCTAAACTAAACTTCAATTCCCCTCTCTGTCTTCTCTAGGTGGGGGATATATGACACCAGGCCCTTGTAGCCAAAAGCGCCTTTATAAAGGCAGTGTCGTTTTGTCTTGGGAGAGGGGTGAGTTCCTACCAGGAGGAGGTGCCATTGTTGCAGAGAGACCTGAACCTGTTCCCCAGGATAAGGCAGAGGGGTTAGTGCCTGCCCAGCAGAGACTTCGCAGCAGAGGGGACGATACCTGCTCCGCGGTGACCTGTTCCAGTGGGTAGAAGTGCGAGTCCATACCCAGGTCACTGCTCCCCATTGGGCTGGCTGCACCTGGAGGTCTTCCAATCCGGTTGACCGCTCCTCCTCTGTGTGGTGCAGCTAGATCCAGTGGCAAACGGCCCAGGTCTTTCCGGTGGTCCTCTGAGGCCGGTCTGGTGTAAATGACTTGGTAGGCGCCCCCCTAACGCTACAGGGGCGGGTGCCTGCCATGGGCGGCGGGCCGTCACATTGGTGGCAGCGGTGGGATCTCTGCACTACAGAGTCCAAACCACCACCAGGATTCACCTCCATCGGGAGGTTCAGAGGAGAGCACAGCCAGGCCCCGAGATGGAAGCCATATACAAGCAGCTGAGCATCGCATCGCTGAAGGAGCTGATCATCGCCCGAGGGTCTGATCATGGTCATCGCAGTAAGCCAGAGCTTGTTCTTCATCTGATCAGGATGGATGTGGAGGCTGGCATAGCTAAGGCCCCAGCTCCACAGCAAAGAACAGAAACCCCCTTTCAGCAGAGGATGAGGGAGAGACTGGCTTACTTAACCCCACCTGTCTCTGAGAGCGCCATCAGAGAGATAACGCAGCAGGTTTGGGCAGAGCTAGCCCGTGAAGGAGGCACAAGGTTCAATAGTAGATCTCTTCTTGATGCTGGGTCCTGGAGAAACAATGGAACAATAATGGATCTTAAAGTAACCCACCAGCTCCCCTGTGTAGTGATACGTGAACTGGTGAGTGGGAGTGAGCTCACCAGCAGCCCCATGAAGATGGCCCCTTTGTTAATGGACACTGCCCTGGAGAAGGAGCAATGTGTGCTCTCCAGGGGCATGGATGATACGGCCCTGAGGAATGGGACTGCGGTCTTCCTCAAGGCAGAGAATTGCCCTGCGGTTTGTGGCCTGAAAGAAGAGGACCCCAGCAGAATGGAGGAGTTTAGTGCTGCTGGCCCTCTTGTTGACCCTATGGACTGTGAACTGGTGGGTGGGAATGCGTTCCCCACCAGCCCCCCTGTGAACCCTGGCCTGGTGAGTAGGAGCAAGCTCACCAGGGCCTGGAAAACCCCTGCTGCTGTGGATGAGACGCAGGTCCCCACCAGCAGCTCCTGTCCGTTCCTTGTGGATGTCGCCCTGGAGAAAGAGGAATGTGTGCTCTCCAGGGCCACAGATATGTCTGCCATGGGAAGTGGGACCGCAGTCCTTCCCACTGGCCACGTGGACTTTGAACTGGTGAGGGAGGAGACATGCCTTACCAGCAACCCTGCAACTTTTCCTGTGAACCCCATACTGGTGAGTAGGAGAGAGCTCCCCAGTCCCCCTGTGACCCCTGGCCTGGTGAGTGGGAGCGAGCTCACCATGCCCTGTGAAACCCCGGCTGTAATGAGTGGGACAACAGCCCTCATCAGCAGTCCAAAGCCTGTTGCCCCTTTTCCTGATACCCCAGCCTTGGTGAGTGGGACCACGGTCCTCACCAGGGATGCCCTTGTTGCCCATGAATCTTTTGATCCCAGCCTGGTGGGTGGGAATTCATTCTCCACCAGGCCAACTGTTGATCCAGCCAAAGGTAGTGGGACCACTGTCCTCCCTAAGGAAGTTGGGAGTTGCCCCAGTTTTGCCAGCAGCCCAATGCCTGTTTGTCCTGGATTGGTGAGTGGGAGTGCGCTCCTCACCGGTCCTCTAGATGTCTCTACCCTGAGCAAAACAGTCCACAGTGTTGTCAATAGCCCCTTAGATGCCCCTGCCAAACAAGTTCCCAGTGGTTCTAACAGTTCTCTAAGTGTTGCTGCAATTCAGGAGAGTGAGAACAACATCCTCTCCTGCTCCTGGGGGCTGCTTGCCCCACAAAAAGGGGGAGATGTGCCCCTTTCCCCACACTTTGATCCCCAGGCCATTGAGAACCCAAAAATCCAGTTACCACAAACAGATCCCCCCTATAGACTGGCTCTGGACCCTGAGCCGCTGGCCCCAGATCCTGGAAAGGTTGGGGAGGGGGGAGAGAGATATATGACACCCGGCCCTTATAGCCAAAAGCACCTTTATAAAGGCGGTGTCGTTTTATCTCGGGAGAGGGGTGAGTTCCTGCCAGGAGGAGGCGCCATCGCTGCAGAGGGACCTGAACCTGTTCCCCAGGATAAGGCAGAGGGGTTAGTGCCTGCCCAGCAGAGACTTCGCAGCAGAGGGGACGATACCTGCTCCGTGGTCACCTGTTCCAGTGGGTAGAAGTGCGAGTCCTTACCCAGGTCACTACTCCCCATTGGGCTGGCTGCACCTGGAGGTCTTCCAATCCGGTTGACCGCTCCTCCTCTGTGTGGTGCAGCTAGATCCAGTGGCAAATGACCCAGGTCTGTCCGGTGGTCCTCTGAGGCTGGTCTGGTGTAAATGACCTGGTAGGCGCTCCCCTAACTCTACAGGGGCGGGTGCCTGCCGCGGGCGGCGGGCCGTCACACCCCAGTCCTAACATGTAATCTGGAATTTCCAAGGCACCTGGCCCTAACATGTAATCTGAAATATCCAAGGTACCCTGCACTAACAATTAATCTGAAATTTCCAAGGCACTCGGTCCTAACAAGTAATCTGGAATTTCCAAGGCACTCGGCCCTAAAAAGTAATCTGGGATTTCCAAGTCACCTCAGTCCTAACATGTAATCTGGACTTTCCAAAGCACTCGGACCTAACAAGTAATCAGAGATTTCCAAGGCACCTCAGTCCTAACATGTAATATGGAATTTCCAAGGCACCAGGTCCTAACAAGTAATTTGGAATTTACAAGGCACCCGACCCTAACATGTTATCTGGAATTTCCAAGGCAACCTGTCCTAACAAGTAATATGGAATTTCAAAGGCACCCGGCACTAACCAGTAATCTGTAATTTTCATGGCACCCGGTGCTAACAAGTATTCTGGAATTTCCAAGCCACTCAGCCATAACAAGTAATCTGGGATTTCCAAGGCACCCGAGCCCTAACATGTAATCTGGAATTTTCAAGGCACCCGGCCCTAACAAATAATCTGGAATGTCCAAGGCACCCGGTCCTAACAAATAATCTGGAATTTCCAAGGCACCCATCCCTAACCAGTAATCTGGAATTTCCAAGGCACCCAGTCATAACATATAATCTGGAATTTCCAAGGCACCTCAGTCCTAACATGTAAAATGGAATTTCCAAGGCATCCCGGCCCTAACATGTAATCTGGAATTTCCAAGGCACCCGGCCCTAACATGTAATCTGGAATTTCCAAGGCACCCGGCCCTAACCAGTAATCTGGAATTTCCAAGGCATCCGGTCCTAAGAAGTATTCTGGAATTTCCAAGGCACCCCAGCCCTAACAGGTAAACTGAAATGTCCAAGGCACCCGACCCTAACCAGTAATCTGGAATTTCCAAAGCACCTGGTCCTAACAAGTAATCTTGAATTTCCAAGGCACCCGGCCCTAACCAGTAATCTGGAATTTCCAAGGCACCCGGTCCTAAGAAGTATTCTGGAATTTCCAAGGCACTCGGCCCTAACATGTAAACTGAAATGTCCAAGGCACCGGACCCTAACCAGTAATCTGGAATTTCCAAAGCACCTGGTCCTAACAAGTAATCTGTAATTTCCAAGGCACCAGGCCCTAACCAGTAATCTGGAATTTCCAAGGCACCCAACCCTAACAAGCAATGTGGAATTTCCAAGGCATCCCGGTCCTAACAAGTAATCTGGAATTTCCAAGGCATCTCAGTCCTAACATGTAATATGGAATTTCCAAGGCACCAGGTCCTAACAAGTAATCTGGAATTTCCAAGGCACCCGACCCTAACATGTTATCTGGAATTTCCAAAGCATCCCTCTCCTAACATGTAATCTGGAATTTCCAAGGCACCCAGTCCTAACAAGTAATATGGAATTTCAAAGGCAACCGGCCCTAACCAGTAATCTGTAATTTTCAAGGCACCTGGTCTTAACAAGTATTCTGGAATTTCCAAGCCACTCAGCCGTAACAAGTAATCTGGGATTTCGAAGGCACCCCAGTCCTAACATTTAACCTGGAATTTCCAAGGCACCTGGCCCTAACATGTAATCTGAAATATCCAAGGTACCCTACACTAACAATTAATCTGAAATGTCCAAGGCACCCGGTCCTAACAAGTAATCTGGAATTTCCAAGGCACTCGGCCCTAAAAAGTAATCTGGGATTTCCAAGTCACCTCAGTCCTAACATGTAATCTGGACTTTCCAAAGCACTCGGCCCTAACAAGTAATCAGAGATTTCCAAGGCACCCAGTCCTAACATGTAATCTGGAATTTCCAAGGCACCAGGTCCTAAAAAGTAATCTGGAATTTCCAAGGCACCCGACCCTAACATGTTATCTGGAATTTCCAAGGCAACCTGTCCTAACAAGTAATATGGAATTTCAAAGGCACCCGGCACTAACCAGTAATCTGTAATTTTCAAGGCACCCGGTGCTAACAAGTATTCTGGAATTTCCACCCACTCAACCATAACAAGTAATCTGGGATTTCCAAGGCACCCCAGTCCTAACATGTAATCTGGAATTTTCAAGGCACCCGGCTCTAACAAATAATCTGGAATGTCCAAGGCACCCGGTCCTAACAAATAATCTGGAATTTCCAAGGCACCCAGCCATAACATATAATCTGGAATTTCCAAGGCACCCAGTCCTAACATGTAAAATGGAATTTCCAAGGCATCCCGGCCCTAACATGTAATCAGGAATTTCCAAGGCATCACGGCCCTAACATGTAAAATGGAATTTCCAAGGCACCCGGTCCTAAGAAGTATTCTGGAATTTCCAAGGCACTCGGCCCTAACATGTAAACTGAAATGTCCAAGGCACCCGACCCTAACCAGTAATCTGGAATTTCCAAAGCACCTGGTCCTAACAAGTAATCTGTAATTTCCAAGGCACCCGACCCTAACAAGCAATATGGAATTTCCAAGGCATCCCGGTCCTAACAAGTAATCTGGAATTTCCAAGGCATCTCAGTCCTAACATGTAATATGGAATTTCCAAGGCACCAGGTCCTAACATGTAATCTGGAATTTCCAATGCACCCGACCCTAACATGTTATCTGGAATTTCCAAAGCATCCCTCTCCTAACATGTAATCTGGAATTTCCAAGGCACCCACTCCTAACAAATAATATGGAATTTCAAAGGCACCCGGCACTAACCAGTAATCTGTCATTTTCAAGGCACCCAGTCCTTACAAGTAATCTGGAATTTCCAAGGCACCCGGTCCTAACAAGTGATCTGGAATTTCCAAGGCACCCAGTCCTAACAAGTAATATGGAATTTCAAAGGCACCCGGCACTAACCAGTAATCTGTCATTTTCAAGGCACCCGGTCCTTACAAGTATTCTGGAATTTCCAAGCCACTCAGCCATAACAAGTAATCTCAGATTTCCAAGGAACCCCAGTCCTAACATGTAATCTGGAATTTCCAAGGCACCTGGCCCTAACATGTAATCTAAAAGGTACAAGGCACCCAACCCTAACCAGTATTTCCAAGGCACCCCGTTCTAACAAGTAATCTGAAATTTCCAAGGCACCCGGTCCGAACAAGTAATCTGGAAATTCCAAAGCACCCGACCCTAACAAGCAATATGGAATTTCCAAGGCATCCCGGTCCTAACAAGTAATCTGGAATTTCCAAGGCATCTCAGTCCTAACATGTAATATGGAATTTCCAAGGCACCAGGTCCTAACATGTAATCTGGAATTTCCAAGGCACCCGACCCTAACATGTTATCTGGAATTTCCAAAGCATCCCTCTCCTAACATGTAATCTGGAATTTCCAAGGCACCCACTCCTAACAAATAATATGGAATTTCAAAGGCAACCGGCCCTAACCAGTAATCTGTAATTTTCAAGGCACCCAGTCCTTACAAGTAATCTGGAATTTCCAAGGCACCCGGTCCTAACAAGTGATCTGGAATTTCCAAGGCACCCAGTCCTAACAAGTAATATGGAATTTCAAAGGCACCCGGCACTAACCAGTAATCTGTCATTTTCAAGGCACCCAGTCCTTACAAGTAATCTGGAATTTCCAAGGCACCCGGTCCTAACAAGTGATCTGGAATTTCCAAGGCACCCAGTCCTAACAAGTAATATGGAATTTCAAAGGCACCCGGCACTAACCTGTAATCTGTCATTTTCAAGGCACCCAGTCCCTACAAGTATTCTGGAATTTCCAAGCCACTCAGCCATAACAAGTAATCTCAGATTTCCAAGGCACCCCAGTCCTAACATGTAATCTGGAATTTCCAAGGCACCTGGCCCTAACATGTAATCTAAAAGGTACAAGGCACCCAGCCCTAACCAGTATTTCCAAGGCACCCCGTTCTAACAAGTAATCTGAAATTTCCAAGGCACCCGGTCCGAACAAGTAATCTGGAAATTCCAAGGCACTCAGCCCTAACAAGTAATCTGGGATTTTTAAGGCACCTCAGTCCTAACATGTAATATGGAATTTCCAAGGCACCAGGTTCTCATCAGTAATCTGGAACTTCCAAGACACCAGGTCCTAACAAGTCATCTGGAATTTCAAAGGCACCCCAGTCATAACAGGTAATCTGGAATTTCCAAGGCACTCAGTCCTAACAAGTAATCTGGAGTTTCCAAGGCACCCCAACCCTAACAGGTAATCTGGGATTTCCAAGGCACCCAGTTCTAACATGTAATCTGGAATATCCAAGGCACCAGGCCCTAACCAGTAATCTGGAATTTCCAAGGCACCCAGTTCTAACATGTAATCTGGAATATCCAAGGCACCCGGCTCTAACAAGTATTCTGGAATTTCCAAGGCACCTGGACCTAACAAGTAATCTGGACTTTCCAAGGTACCCAGTCCTTATAAATAATCTGGATTTTCCAAGGCACCCGGTCCTAACATGTAGTCTGGAATTTCCAAGGAACCAGGCATTTACCAGTAATCTGGAATTTCCAAGGCACCTGGTCCTAACAGGTAATCTGGAATTTCCAAGGCACTCAGTCCTAACAAATAATCTGGAGTTTCCAAGGCACCCGGTCCTAACAAGTAATCTGGACTTTCCAAGGCATCTGGTTGACACCCCACTAATGTATAGGTGATTTTTCACAGGTTTAATGAAAGGAGCAATACATGAATGTATAGTTATTATTAGATCTCACAGTGACAATGATAATAAGGAGCATATTGTGCACAATTATGTCCATAAATAGACATTAGAATATAAACTTTATCATTTTTCTTCCTGGGAAAGGTGTGGCACCCTGAGCTGGGGCTCATAGCACATTAAAGGGCCACGGCACCTTGTTTAAAAACCACTGCTTTACAGACCATAGGGGTGTGAAACAGAGTAAAACATTGGCCATTTTACCTAAACACCTCTAACCTCCCATCCACATTTGCATACACATACATACATACATATACACACACACATATATATACATACATATACACATACATACATACATAAAATATATACATATAATAACACAAACATTCACAAACACTCACAGACACACGCACACAAATATATACACATTTACACACAAACATACATACATATGCACACGCACACATATATATACATACATACACATACATACATACATACATACATATAAAAATACATATATATAAAAACACACACATTCACAAACACACACAGACACACACACAAATATATACACATATACACGCACACACACTTGTGTATACACAAACACACACATATACCCATATATACACATATACACACACACACACTTTTCTACACACACACGCACACATATGCACACATACATACATTTATATACACACACACTCTTGTGTATACACATACACACACAGATTTACACATTTTCAGACACAAAGGTTCAAAACTAAATGACCTACCAGACAGGTGTATAATTAAATGTGTATTTAATGTACAAAGTTACCTCTACAGACAGAGGGAGATAAAGAGGACAGACACCAATCCAAATCAATAGCCCACAATCTGGTAAATAAACCATACATTGTCTGATTAACACCAAGTAGGAAATATAACCCAGGATAATATAGTTTGCCCTCCTCTGCTGGAAGGCAGATCCCAGGATGAACAGAAGGCAATGAAGCTACTTGTCTGCACTGTTGGTCTTCTCTATAAACCTGACCACATCTTTCCATACACGCAATGCTCACTGTAGGACATCACTTCTTGAGGGATTCAGGATCAGACAGTTAATCTAGTGGAACAGTGTGAATATAAAAATCTTATCACTAATTTGGTCAAATGAAAATTGAAATTCTTAAAGGTACAGTAACTTTTTTAAGATTAAATAAATACATTTGTTAAAGGACTTTCCCTTTAATTGCAACAATGTTAAATATAACACCCAGTGCTCTGAGATTTATCATTGAGATGCTTCTGCAGTTCAAGTTGTTCAAAATGATATATCTAGAAATGCCATAATAACATAATTAGCTTTAATAAAATACTTAGCGGAGAGTTTTCTGTCTCTGCTGCTCTGTGCGGCTGTGGAGTTGGCGGCAGTGGAGACAGTACTATGTGGCACAGCCCCCCCAATCCTGGCCCTCATGGGCCGATGCCCATTACACACTGATGGAATGTGAACAGAGACTGCCTTTATATATGGGCGGTCTTCATTCAAATTCCTTCACAGCCATTGGCTGTGGTGTTCTTATGCACATCCCAGCCAATCAGTTTAAAACACAGCCGTTCAAAGCTGACTGGCTGGGATGTGCTTAAGCACATCACAACCTACGGCTGTGAGGGAATTGGAACAGACACTGCCCATATATATAGGCAGTCTCTGTTCAAATTCCCTCAGTGTGTAATAGGCATCGGCCCCTGAGGGAAAGGATGACAGGGCTGTGCCACATAGTACTGTCTCTGCTGCCTCCGTCTCCGTGGCTGCACACAGTGGCGGAGACAGACAAGTCTGAGCTAAGTCTTTTATTAAAGCTAATTATGTTGTTATGGCATTTCTGTATATATTATTTGGAACAACCTGGATATCGCTGGATAACAGGAAGCATATTTGTATTTAGAATTGGACAGTAATACATGCTTTAGCCCTTTTGAGCCCCAGAGAGGAAAGCAACACATTGCTTTGCACTCAAGGGGTTAAACTGTGTATTAGTGTGCCGGATATTTCAGCATTGTACTCATTCATCTTTTATTTTTTATTTACAGATACAAGAAAGAAGAAAGAAGAGAAGATACAAGAAAGAAGAATGAAGAGAAGATACAAGAAAGAAGAGAAGGACAGAAGAGGACCAGGAAGCTGAGGACTGCTCTGGACATCAGGATTAATGGTAAGTGTTACTAGTAATGGGGTGTTGTTTTGTTACTTAGCTGGGTTAACTCTATGAAAGCCGGCGGGGTGATTATACCCCGCTGGCACTCATAGGGTTATTTCTACTAACATTAAACACACTTTTTAGGCATTTTGGATGAATTGATGTGGGGCTTAGGGTTTTTTAACTTTTTTTTCCCTTCAGTTTCTGCATCTGCTGTTTGAAGTTGCGACAAGGGTCTCAAGTAAAAAAACACTGGGTCTTAACTTTCCTGAGATAAATTGAGTCCCTTATTGGATCCTCATGGCTAACGCAGACATTTGAATTTCAAATTATGGTGTTTTCATTATTTACTCTGGGTGAAAATACCTCTTAACTTTATCACTGACGGCTTTTGTTTTTTGTGGGTAGTTGTTCACAGCACAGGCATTTGAATAGCTTACTGAGCTTGAAAAAATGCAGTTTGCAGAAAAAACAGCCATCGCCAACATTTGGAGTACAACTTGTCATTGAGGAATCATTAAGGGACCCTGGTTAAGAAGCCAGAACCTGAATGTTATTCCTTCTGAGCAGGTTTAGAAGAGGCAGTATAGTGCTCGGAGGGGTCTTACGTGCAGAGGCACTGAACATTAAGATCTCCCTTTCAATACTGTTTCCACTTGCAGGAAATGAGTCATGAAGATTTGTAGTAAATGTGATTTTATTCTGAATACATTTGGTTTTCTTTCTCCGCTCCTGGTTATGTCCTGTGGGTCCATGTGGAAATCTGAAGTTTTAACTGAAGTGGATCTGTCATTTTGTAACAAATAAGTGATGTTGAAATACATTTCAGGACCAATTATATTTATGTGAGCCATATTTTATTTTAAATACTAATTGATGAGATATTTAGCTTTGTCAGTTAGATCTACAGGGCATGCCTAGCAGATTCAACATTCAATACTGCTCTGTATTGGCAATTATCTCTGGTCCTGAGCACACTGGAGAGGAGGAGCCTGTCTGGAGCTTCACTAGGACCACTAGGGAGAAGGTGATCCCAAGGACGGGACCTGCAACAAGGAGAAAGAGAAACTGCATTGCTTCCCTAGGGCCACGTTGCATCAAGAGACAAGGGACAGGGTTCCTATAAGGGTCCTCAGTGCATTGCCTCCCCTCTAACCACAACCATTTCCCTAAGTAATTTAGCATGATAGTCCTTTCATAGGAAGTGACAAGTAGCAAGTGTAGGGTTCTCAAGAAAGTGGGGTGGTCAGAGGTATCTGTGACTGAGGGAAAAGAAGATTGCTGATGGTGTTAAACCTTATGTTTCCTGGTGTCCCAGCTGTGAGGTTATTATGCACCACACAGGGACAACGCCATGAAGAGAGTGACAATTAGGGATAACAGATGTTCTCCTGGAGTTACAGGGTCTAGATTTGACTAAGACATCTGTACTTGAAAGGATTCAATGCCAGTCTGATTCTGAAGGTGTCACATAAATAAACAGAAATGTGTCACCCACAGCTGCCCATCACCCAGTCAGTGTGGCACTGTACGATGGTTGGTGAATGTTATGATGAACAATTTGCAGTGCTCACTTACTGATTGGATGAGGGGCCGAGCATCTTTCTTTCCTCCTTGCACGTGATTTATATCTATAAGAAACCTTACACCGAATCTACCAAATATGAGTACAATCACATAGACATCTACTAGATCTCAGATACAAGTCTGAGACCCAAATCCTTGTCACTTACTATTGAGTTTTTTGCAGCGCATTCCACATCTGGTAGTGCAGCAGCTAAATCTCCAAGGACAATCATCATCACTTCTGCACCTCTTACCCATAGGGGGACATTCACTGAAGTTTGGACATTTCCTAGGAGGATCTGTTAAATGAATGGACATTTCATTACAATCTGACACCTGTTACATCACAGGAGGAGAACGCATAGTGTTACACATGCAATGCGTTGCGTACCCCTCTGCCACTCAACGGGTTCAGGAATGTATTTGTTCATGCTTGGTGTTAATTCATTTCTTTTATTTTACAGAAAGAAGACAGAAGACTGAAGAGAAGGCGGAAGACAGGAGAAAGAAGAGAAGAAAGAAGACAAGAGAAGGTGGAAGATAGGAGAAAGAAGAGAAGACAGAAGACTGAAGAGAAGGCAGAAGATAGGAGAAAGAAGAGAAGATAGAAGACTGAAGAGAAGGCGGAAGATAGGAGAAAGAAGAGAAGAAAGAAGACTGAAGAGAAGGCGGAAGATAGGAGAAAGTAGAGAAGAAAGAAGACTGAAGAGAAGGCGGAAGATAGGAGAAAGAAGAGAAGACAGATGACTGAAGAGAAGGCGGAAGATAAGAGAAAGTAGAGAAGAAAGAAGACTGAAGAGAAGGCGGAAGAAAGGAGAAAGTAGAGAAGACAGAAGACTGAAGAGAAGGTGGAAGATAGGAGAAAGAAGAGAAGACAGAAGACTGAAGAGAAGGCAGAAGATAGGAGAAAGTAGAGAAGACAGAAGACTGAAAAGAAGGCGGAAGATAGGAGAAAGAAGAGAAGACAGAAGACTGAAGAGAAGGCAGAAGATAGGAGAAAGAAGAGAAGAAAGAAGACTGAAGAGAAGGCGGAAGATAGGAGAAAGTAGAGAAGAAAGAAGACTGAAGAGAAGGCGGAAGATAGAAATAAGAGAAGACAGAAGACTAAAGAGAAGGCAGAAGATAGGAGAAAGAAGAGAAGAAAGAAGACTGAAGAGAAGGCGGAAGATAGGAGAAAGAAGAGAAGAAGGAAGACTGAAGAGAAGGCAGAAGATAGGAGAAAGAAGAGAAGAAAGAAGACAAGAGAAGGCAGAAGATAGGAGAAAGTAGAGAAGACAGAAGACTGAAGAGAAGGCGGAAGATAGGAGAAAGAAGAGAAGACAGAAGACTGAAGAGAAGGCGGAAGATAGGAGAAAGAAGAGAAGACAGAAGACTGAAGAGAAGGCGGAAGATAGGAGAAAGAAAAGAAGACAGAAGACTGAAGAGAAGGCGGAAGATAGGAGAAAGTAGAGAAGAAAGAAGACTGAAGAGAAGGCGGAAGATAGGAGAAAGAAGAGAAGACAGATGACTGAAGAGAAGGCGGAAGATAGGAGAAAGTAGAGAAGAAAGAAGACAAGAGAAGGCAGAAGATAGGAGAAAGTAGAGAAGACAGAAGACTGAAGAGAAGGCGGAAGATAGGAGAAAGAAGAGAAGACAGAAGACTAAAGAGAAGGCGGAAGATAGGAGAAAGTAGAGAAGAAAGAAGACTAAAGAGAAGGCGGAAGATAGAAATAAGAGAAGACAGAAGACTAAAGAGAAGGCAGAAGATAGGAGAAAGAAGACAAGAAAGAAGACTGAAGAGAAGGCGGAAGATAGGAGAAAGAAAAGAAGACAGAAGACTAAAGAGAAGGCGGAAGATAGGAGAAAGAAGAGAAGACAGATGACTGAAGAGAAGGCGGAAGATAGGAGAAAGTAGAGAAGAAAGAAGACAAGAGAAGGCAGAAGATAGGAGAAAGTAGAGAAGACAGAAGACTGAAGAGAAGGCGGAAGATAGGAGAAAGAAGAGACGACAGAAGACTAAAGAGAAGGCGGAAGATAGGAGAAAGTAGAGAAGAAAGAAGACTAAAGAGAAGGCGGAAGATAGAAATAAGAGAAGACAGAAGACTAAAGAGAAGGCAGAAGATAGGAGAAAGAAGACAAGAAAGAAGACTGAAGAGAAGGCGGAAGATAGGAGAAAGAAGAGAAGAAGGAAGACTGAAGAGAAGGCAGAAGATAGGAGAAAGTAGAGAAGGCGGAAGATAGGAGAAAGAAGAGAAGACAGAAGACTGAAGAGAAGGCGGAAGATAGGAGAAAGAAAAGAAGACAGAAGACTGAAGAGAAGGAGGAAGATAGGAGAAAGTAGAGAAGACAGAAGACTGAAGAGAAGGAGGAAGATAGGAGAAAGAAGAGAAGACAGAAGACTGAAGAGAAGGCGGAAGATAGGAGAAAGAAGAGAAGACAGAAGACTGAAGAGAAGGCGGAAGATAGGAGAAAGTAGAGAAGAAAGAATACTGAAGAGAAGGCGGAAGATAAGAGAAAGAAGAGAAGACAGAAGACTAAAGAGAAGGCAGAAGATAGGAGAAAGAAGAGAAGAAAGAAGACTGAAGAGAAGGCGGAAGATAGGAGAAAGTAGAGAAGAAAGAAGACTGAAGAGAAGGCGGAAGATAGGAGAAAGAAGAGAAGACAGATGACTGAAGAGAAGGCGGAAGATAGGAGAAAGTAGAGAAGAAAGAAGACAAGAGAAGGCAGAAGATAGGAGAAAGTAGAGAAGACAGAAGACTGAAGAGAAGGCGGAAGATAGGAGAAAGAAGAGAAGACAGAAGACTGAAGAGAAGGCAGAAGATAGGAGAAAGAAGAGAAGAAAGAAGACTGAAGAGAAGGCGGAAGATAGGAGAAAGTAGAGAAGAAAGAAGACTGAAGAGAAGGCGGAAGATAGAAATAAGAGAAGACAGAAGACTAAAGAGAAGACAGAAGATAGGAGAAAGAAGAGAAGAAAGAAGACTGAACAGAAGGCGGAAGATAGGAGAAAGAAGAGAAGAAGGAAGACTGAAGAGAAGGCAGAAGATAGGAGAAAGAAGAGAAGAAAGTAGACAAGAGAAGGCAGAAGATAGGAGAAAGTAGAGAAGACAGAAGACTGAAGAGAATTCGGAAGATAGGAGAAAGAAGAGAAGACAGAAGACTGAAGAGAAGGCGGAAGATAGGAGAAAGAAAAGAAGACAGAAGACTAAAGAGAAGGAGGAAGATAGGAGAAAGTAGAGAAGACAGAAGACTGAAGAGAAGGAGGAAGATAGGAGAAAGAAGAGAAGACAGAAGACTGAAGAGAAGGCGGAAGATAGGAGAAAGAAGAGAAGACAGAAGACTGAAGAGAAGGCGGAAGATAGGAGAAAGAAGAGAAGACAGAAGACTGAAGAGAAGGTGGAAGATAGGAGAAAGAAGAGAAGAAAGAAGACTGAAGAGAAGGCGGAAGATAGGAGAAAGTAGAGAAGAAAGAAGACTGAAGAGAAGGCGGAAGATAGAAATAAGAGAAGACAGAAGACTAAAGAGAAGGCAGAAGATAGGAGAAAGAAGAGAAGAAAGAAGACTGAAGAGAAGGCGGAAGATAGGAGAAAGAAGAGAAGAAGGAAGACTGAAGAGAAGGCAGAAGATAGGAGAAAGAAGAGAAGAAAGAAGACAAGAGAAGGCAGAAGATAGGAGAAAGTAGAGAAGACAGAAGACTGAAGAGAAGGCGGAAGATAGGAGAAAGAAGAGAAGACAGAAGACTGAAGAGAAGGCGGAAGATAGGAGAAAGAAGAGAAGACAGAAGACTGAAGAGAAGGCGGAAGATAGGAGAAAGAAAAGAAGACAGAAGACTGAAGACAAGGCGGAAGATAGGAGAAAGTAGAGAAGAAAGAAGACTGAAGAGAAGGCGGAAGATAGGAGAAAGAAGAGAAGACAGATGACTGAAGAGAAGGCGGAAGATAGGAGAAAGTAGAGAAGAAAGAAGACAAGAGAAGGCAGAAGATAGGAGAAAGTAGAGAAGACAGAAGACTGAAGAGAAGGCGGAAGATAGGAGAAAGAAGAGAAGACAGAAGACTAAAGAGAAGGCGGAAGATAGGAGAAAGTAGAGAAGAAAGAAGACTAAAGAGAAGGCGGAAGATAGAAATAAGAGAAGACAGAAGACTAAAGAGAAGGCAGAAGATAGGAGAAAGAAGACAAGAAAGAAGACTGAAGAGAAGGCGGAAGATAGGAGAAAGAAAAGAAGACAGAAGACTAAAGAGAAGGCGGAAGATAGGAGAAAGAAGAGAAGACAGATGACTGAAGAGAAGGCGGAAGATAGGAGAAAGTAGAGAAGAAAGAAGACAAGAGAAGGCAGAAGATAGGAGAAAGTAGAGAAGACAGAAGACTGAAGAGAAGGCGGAAGATAGGAGAAAGAAGAGACGACAGAAGACTAAAGAGAAGGCGGAAGATAGGAGAAAGTAGAGAAGAAAGAAGACTAAAGAGAAGGCGGAAGATAGAAATAAGAGAAGACAGAAGACTAAAGAGAAGGCAGAAGATAGGAGAAAGAAGACAAGAAAGAAGACTGAAGAGAAGGCGGAAGATAGGAGAAAGAAGAGAAGAAGGAAGACTGAAGAGAAGGCAGAAGATAGGAGAAAGTAGAGAAGGCGGAAGATAGGAGAAAGAAGAGAAGACAGAAGACTGAAGAGAAGGCGGAAGATAGGAGAAAGAAAAGAAGACAGAAGACTGAAGAGAAGGAGGAAGATAGGAGAAAGTAGAGAAGACAGAAGACTGAAGAGAAGGAGGAAGATAGGAGAAAGAAGAGAAGACAGAAGACTGAAGAGAAGGCGGAAGATAGGAGAAAGAAGAGAAGACAGAAGACTGAAGAGAAGGCGGAAGATAGGAGAAAGTAGAGAAGAAAGAATACTGAAGAGAAGGCGGAAGATAAGAGAAAGAAGAGAAGACAGAAGACTAAAGAGAAGGCAGAAGATAGGAGAAAGAAGAGAAGAAAGAAGACTGAAGAGAAGGCGGAAGATAGGAGAAAGTAGAGAAGAAAGAAGACTGAAGAGAAGGCGGAAGATAGGAGAAAGAAGAGAAGACAGATGACTGAAGAGAAGGCGGAAGATAGGAGAAAGTAGAGAAGAAAGAAGACAAGAGAAGGCAGAAGATAGGAGAAAGTAGAGAAGACAGAAGACTGAAGAGAAGGCGGAAGATAGGAGAAAGAAGAGAAGACAGAAGACTGAAGAGAAGGCAGAAGATAGGAGAAAGAAGAGAAGAAAGAAGACTGAAGAGAAGGCGGAAGATAGGAGAAAGTAGAGAAGAAAGAAGACTGAAGAGAAGGCGGAAGATAGAAATAAGAGAAGACAGAAGACTAAAGAGAAGACAGAAGATAGGAGAAAGAAGAGAAGAAAGAAGACTGAACAGAAGGCGGAAGATAGGAGAAAGAAGAGAAGAAGGAAGACTGAAGAGAAGGCAGAAGATAGGAGAAAGAAGAGAAGAAAGTAGACAAGAGAAGGCAGAAGATAGGAGAAAGTAGAGAAGACAGAAGACTGAAGAGAATTCGGAAGATAGGAGAAAGAAGAGAAGACAGAAGACTGAAGAGAAGGCGGAAGATAGGAGAAAGAAAAGAAGACAGAAGACTAAAGAGAAGGAGGAAGATAGGAGAAAGTAGAGAAGACAGAAGACTGAAGAGAAGGAGGAAGATAGGAGAAAGAAGAGAAGACAGAAGACTGAAGAGAAGGCGGAAGATAGGAGAAAGAAGAGAAGACAGAAGACTGAAGAGAAGGCGGAAGATAGGAGAAAGAAGAGAAGACAGAAGACTGAAGAGAAGGCGGAAGATAGGAGAAAGAAGGGAAGAAAGAAGACTGAAGAGAAGGCAGAAGATAGGAGAAAGAAGAGAAGAAAGAAGACTGAAGAGAAGGCGGAAGATAGGAGAAAGAAGAGAAGACAGAAGACTGAAGAGAAGGCGAAAGATAGGAGAAAGTAGAGAAGAAAGAAGACTGAAGAGAAGGCGGAAGATAGGAGAAAGAAGAGAAGACAGAAGACTGAAGAGAAGGCGGAAGATAGGAGATAGAAGAGAAGAAAGAAGACTGAAGAGAAGGCGGAAGATAGGAGAAAGAAGAGAAGACAGAAGACTGAAGAGAAGGCGGAAGAACGGAGAAAGAAGAGAAGACAGAAGACTGAAGAGAAGGCAGAAGATAAGAGAAAGAAGAGAAGAAAGAAGACTGAAGAGAAGGCGGAAGACAGGAGAAAGAAGAGTAGAAAGAAGACTGAAAAGAAGACGGAAGATAGGAGAAAGAAGAGAAGACAGAAGACAGAAGAGAAGGCGGAAGATAGGAGAAAGCAGAGAAGACAGAAGACTGAAGAGAAGTCGGAATATAGGAGAAAGAAGAGAAGAAAGAAGACTGAAGAGAAGGCGGAAGATAGGAGAAAGAAGAGAAGACAGAAGACTGAAGAGAAGGCGGAAGATAGGAGAAAGTAGAGAAGACAGAAGACTAAAGAGAAGGTGGAAGATAAGAGAAAGAAGAGAAGAAAGAAGACTGAAGAGAAGGCGGAAGATAAGATAAAGATGAGAAGACAGAAGACTGAAGAGAAGGAGGAAGATAGGAGAAAGAAGAGAAGAAAGAAGACAAGAGAAGGCGGAAGATAGGAGAAAGAAGAAAAGACAGAAGACTGAAGAGAAGGCGAAAGATAGGAGAAAGAAGAGAAGACAGAAGACTGAAGAGAAGGCGAAGATAGGAGAAAGAAGAGAAGACAGAAGACTGAAGAGAAGGAGGAAGATAGGAGAAAGAAGAGAAGACAGAAGACTGAAGAGAAGGCTGAAAATAGGAGAAAGAGGAGAAGACAGAAGACTGAAGAGAAGGCGGAAGACAGGAGAAAGAAGAGAAGACAGAAGACTGAAGAGAAGGCGGAAGATAGGAGAAAGTAGAGAAGAAAGGAGACTGAAGAGAAGGCAGAAGATAAGAGAAATAAGAGAAGAAAGAAGACTGAAGAGAATGCGGAAGATAGGAGAAAGAAGACAAGACAGAAGACTGAAGAGAAGGCGGAAGATAGGAGAAAGCAGAGAAGAAAGAAGACAAGAGAAGGCAGAAGATAGGAGAAAGTAGAGAAGACAGAAGACTGAAGAGAAGGCGGAAGATAGGAGAAAGAAGAGAAGACAGAAGACTGAAGAGAAGGCGGAAGATAGGAGAAAGAAGAGAAGAAAGAAGACTGAAGAGAAGGCGGAAGATAGGAGAAAGAAGAGAAGACAGAAGACTGAAGAGTAGGCGGAAGATAGGAGAAAGTAGAGAAGAAAGAAAACAAGAGAAGGCAGAAGATAGGAGAAAGTAGAGAAGACAGAAGACTGAAAAGAAGGCGGAAGATAGGAGAAAGAAGAGAAGACAGAAGACTGAAGAGAAGGAGGAAGATAGGAGAAAGAAGAGAAGACAGAAGACTGAAGAGAAGGCGGAAGATAGGAGAAAGTAGAGAAGACAGAAGACTGAAGAGAGGGCGGAAGATAGGAGAAAGAAGAGAAGACAGAAGACTGAAGAGAAGGCGGAACATAAGAGAAAGAAGAGAAGACAGAATACTGAAGAGTAGGCGGAAGATAGGAGAAAGTAGAGAAGAAAGAAGACAAGAGAAAGCGGAAGATAGAAGAAAGAAGAGAAGACTGAAGAGAAGGCGGAAGATAGGAGAAAGAAGAGAAGACAGAAGACTGAAGAGAAGGCGGAAGATAGGAGAAAGAAGAGAAGACAGAAGACTGAAGAGAAGGCGGAAGATAAGAGAAAGAAGAGAAGAAAGAAGACTAAAGAGAAGGCGGAAGATAGGAGAAAGAAGAGAAGACAGAAGACGGAAGAGAATTCGGAAGATAGGAGAAAGAAGAGAAGAAAGAAGACTGAAGAGAAGGCGGAAGATAGGAGAAAGCAGAGAAGAAAGAAAACTGAAGAGAAGGAAGAAGATAGGAGAAAGAAGAGAAGACAGAAGACTGAAGAGAAGGCGGAAGATAGGAGAAAGTAGAGAAGAAAGAAGACAAGAGAAAGCGGAAGATAGGAGAAAGAAGAGAAGACAGAAGACTGAAGAGAAGGTGGAAGATAGGAGAAAGTAGAGAAGAAAGAAGACAAGAGAAGGCAGAAGATAGGAGAAAGTAGAGAAGACAGAAGACTGAAGAGAAGGCGGAAGATAGGAGAAAGAAGAGAAAACAGAAGACTAAAGAGAAGGCGGAAGATAGGAGAAAGTAGAGAAGAAAGAAGACTAAAGAGAAGGCGGAAGATAGAAATAAGAGAAGACAGAAGACTAAAGAGAAGGCAGAAGATAGGAGAAAGAAGACAAGAAAGAAGACTGAAGAGAAGGCGGAAGATAGGAGAAAGAAGAGAAGAAGGAAGACTGAAGAGAAGGCAGAAGATAGGAGAAAGTAGAGAAGGCGGAAGATAGGAGAAAGAAGAGAAGACAGAAGACTGAAGAGAAGGCGGAAGATAGGAGAAAGAAAAGAAGACAGAAGACTGAAGAGAAGGAGGAAGATAGGAGAAAGTAGAGAAGACAGAAGACTGAAGAGAAGGAGGAAGATAGGAGAAAGAAGAGAAGACAGAAGACTGAAGAGAAGGCGGAAGATAGGAGAAAGAAGAGAAGACAGAAGACTGAAGAGAAGGCGGAAGATAGGAGAAAGTAGAGAAGAAAGAAGACTGAAGAGAAGGCGGAAGATAAGAGAAAGAAGAGAAGACAGAAGACTAAAGAGAAGGCAGAAGATAGGAGAAAGAAGAGAAGAAAGAAGACTGAAGAGAAGGCGGAAGATAGGAGAAGGAAGAGAAGACAGAAGACTGAAGAGAAGGAGGAAGATAGGAGAAAGAAGGGAAGAAAGAAGACTGAAGAGAAGGCAGAAGATAGGAGAAAGAATAGAAGAAAGAAGACTGAAGAGAAGGCGGAAGATAGGAGAAAGAAGAGAAGACAGAAGACTGAAGAGAAGGCGAAAGATAGGAGAAATTAGAGAAGAAAGAAGACTGAAGAGAAGGCGGAAGATAGGAGAAAGAAGAGAAGACAGAAGACTGAAGAGAAGGCGGAAGATAGGAGAAAGTAGAGAAGAAAGAAGACTGAAGAGAAGGCGGAAGATAGGAGAAAGAAGAGAAGACAGATGACTGAAGAGAAGGCGGAAGATAGGAGAAAGTAGAGAAGAAAGAAGACAAGAGAAGGCAGAAGATAGGAGAAAGTATAGAAGACAGAAGACTGAAGAGAAGGCGGAAGATAGGAGAAAGAAGAGAAGACAGAAGACTGAAGAGAAGGCAGAAGATAGGAGAAAGAAGAGAAGAAAGAAGACTGAAGAGAAGGCGGAAGATAGGAGAAAGTAGAGAAGAAAGAAGACTGAAGAGAAGGCGGAAGATAAAAATAAGAGAAGACAGAAGACTAAAGAGAAGACAGAAGATAGGAGAAAGAAGAGAAGAAAGAAGACTGAAGAGAAGGCGGAAGATAGGAGAAAGAAGAGAAGAAGGAAGACTGAAGAGAAGGCAGAAGATAGGAGAAAGAAGAGAAGAAAGTAGACAAGAGAAGGCAGAAGATAGGAGAAAGTAGAGAAGACAGAAGACTGAAGAGAAGGCGGAAGATAGGAGAAAGTAGAGAAGACAGAAGACTGAATAGAAGGCGGAAGATAGGAGAAAGTAGAGAAGAAAGAAGACTGAAGAGAAGGCGGAAGATAGGAGAAAGAAGTGAAGACAGAAGACTGAAGAGAAGGCGGAAGATAGGAGAAAGAAAAGAAGACAGAAGACTAAAGAGAAGGAGGAAGAGAGGAGAAAGTAGAGAAGAAAGAAGACAAGAGAAGGCAGAAGATAGGAGAAAGTAGAAAAGACAGAAGACTGAAGAGAAGGCGGAAGATAGGAGAAAGTAGAGAAGAAAGAAGACAAGAGAAGGCAGAAGATAGGAGAAAGTAGAAAAGACAGAAGACTGAAGAGAAGGCGGAAGATAGGAGAAAGTAGAGAAGACAGAAGACTGAATAGAAGGCGGAAGATAGGAGAAAGTAGAGAAGAAAGAAGACTGAAGAGAAGGCGGAAGATAGGAGAAAGAAGTGAAGACAGAAGACTGAAGAGAGTTCGGAAGATAGGAGAAAGTAGAGAAGAAAGAAAACTGAAGAGAAGGCGGAAGATAGGAGAAAGTAGAGAAGAAAGAAGACTAAAGAGAAGGCGGAAGATAAGAGAAAGAAGAGAAGACAGAAGACTGAAGAGAAGGCGGAAGATAGGAGAAAGAAGAGAAGAAAGAAGACTGAAGAGAAGGCGGAAGATAGGAGAAAGAACAGAAGACAGAAGACTGAAGAGAAGGCGGAAGATAGGAGAAAGAAGAGAAGAAAGAAGACTGAAGAGAAGGCGGAAGATAGGAGAAAGCAGAGAAGAAAGAAGACTGAAGAGAAGGAGGAAGATAGGAGAAAGAAGAGAAGACAGAAGACTGAAGAGAAGGCGGAAGATAGGAGAAAGCAGAGAAGAAAGAAGACAAGAGAAGGCGGAAGATAGGAGAAAGAAGAGAAGACAGAAGACTGAAGAGATGGCAGAAGATAGGAGAAAGAAGAGGAGACAGAAGACTGAATAGAAGGAGGAAGATAGGAGAAAGAAGAGAAGAAAGAAGACAAGAGAAGGCGGAAGATAGGAGAAAGAAGAGAAGATAGAAGACAAGAGAAGGCAGAAGATAGGAGAAAGTAGAAAAGACAGAAGACTGAAGAGAATGCGAAAGATAGGAGAAAGTATAGAAGACAGAAGACTGAAGAGAAATCGGAAGATAGGAGAAAGTAGAGAAGACAGAAGACTGAAGAGAAGGCAGAAGATAGGAGAAAGAAGAGAAGACAGAAGACTGAAGAGAAGGCGGAAGATAGGAGAAAGTAGAGAAGACAGAAGACTGAAGAGAAGGCGGAAGATAGGAGAAAGAAGAGAAGACAGAAGACTGAAGAGAAGGCGGAAGATAAGAGAAAGAAGAGAAGACAGAAGACTGAATTGAAGGCGGAAGATAGGAGAAAGTAGAGAAGACAGAAGACAAGAGAAAGCGGAAGATAGGAGAAAGAAGAGAAGACAGAAGACTGAAAAGAAGGCGGAAGATAGGAGAAAGAAGAGAAGAAAGAAGACTGAAGAGAAGGCGGAAGATAGGAGAAAGCAGAGAAGAAAGAAGACTGAAGAGAAGGAGGAAGATAGGAGAAAGAAGAGAAGACAGAAGACTGAAGAGAAGGCGGAAGATAGGAGAAAGTAGAGAAGAAAGAAGACAAGAGAAGGCGGAAGATAGGAGAAAGTAGAGAAGACAGAAGACTGAAGAGAAGGCGGAAGATAGGAGAAAGTAGAGAAGAAAGAAGACAAGAGAAGGCGGAAGATAGGAGAAAGAAGAGAAGACAGAAGACTGAAGAGAAGGCGGAAGATAGGAGAAAGAAGAGAAGACAGAAGACTGAAGATAAGGCGGAAGATAGGAGAAAGAAGAGAAGACAGAAGACTGAAGAGAGTTCGGAAGATAGGAGAAAGTAGAGAAGAAAGAAAACTGAAGTAAAGGCGGAAGATAGGAGAAAGTAGAGAAGAAAGAAGACTAAAGAGAAGGCGGAAGATAAGAGAAAGAAGAGAAGACAGAAGACTGAAGAGAAGGCGGAAGATAGGAGAAAGAAGAGAAGAAAGAAGACTGAAGAGAAGGCGGAAGATAGGAGAAAGAACAGAAGACAGAAGACTGAAGAGAAGGCGGAAGATAGGAGAAAGAAGAGAAGAAAGAAGACTGAAGAGAAGCCGGAAGATAGGAGAAAGCAGAGAAGAAAGAAGACTGAAGAGAAGGAGGAAGATAGGAGAAAGAAGAGAAGACAGAAGACTGAAGAGAAGGCGGAAGATAGGAGAAAGCAGAGAAGAAAGAAGACTGAAGAGATGGCAGAAGATAGGAGAAAGAAGAGAAGACAGAAGACTGAATAGAAGGAGGAAGATAGGAGAAAGAAGAGAAGAAAGAAGACAAGAGAAGGCGGAAGATAGGAGAAAGAAGAGAAGACAGAAGACTGTAGAGAAGGTGGAAGACAGGAGAGAGAAGAGAAGACAGAAGACTAAAGAGAAGGCAGAAGATAGGAGAAAGAAGAGAAGACAGATGACTGAAGAGAAGGAGGAAGATAGGAGAAAGAAGAGAAGACAGAAGACTGAAGAGAAGGCGGAAGATAGGAGAAAGTAGAGAAGATAGAAGACAAGAGAAGGCAGAAGATAGGAGAAAGTAGAAAAGACAGAAGACTGAAGAGAATGCGGAAGATAGGAGAAAGTATAGAAGACAGAAGACTGAAGAGAAATCGGAAGATAGGAGAAAGTAGAGAAGACAGAAGACTGAAGAGAAGGCGGAAGATAGGAGAAAGTAGAGAAGACAGAAGACTGAAGAGAAGGCGGAAGATAGGAGAAAGAAGAGAAGACAGAAGACTGAAGAGAAGGCGGAAGATAAGAGAAAGAAGAGAAGACAGAAGACTGAATTGAAGGCGGAAGATAGGAGAAAGTAGAGAAGACAGAAGACAAGAGAAAGCGGAAGATAGGAGAAAGAAGAGAAGACAGAAGACTGAAGAGAAGGCGGAAGATAGGAGAAAGAAGAGAAGAAAGAAGACTGAAGAGAAGGCGGAAGATAGGAGAAAGCAGAGAAGAAAGAAGACTGAAGAGAAGGAGGAAGATAGGAGAAAGAAGAGAAGACAGAAGACTGAAGAGAAGGCGGAAGATAGGAGAAAGTAGAGAAGAAAGAAGACAAGAGAAGGCGGAAGATAGGAGAAAGTAGAGAAGACAGAAGACTGAAGAGAAGGCGGAAGATAGGAGAAAGTAGAGAAAAAAGAAGACAAGAGAAGGCGGAAGATAGGAGAAAGAAGAGAAGACAGAAGACTGAAGAGAAGGCGGAAGATAGGAGAAAGAAGAGAAGACAGAAGACTGAAGATAAGGCGGAAGATAGGAGAAAGAAGAGAAGACAGAAGACTGAAGAGAAGGCGGAAGATAGGAGAAAGTAGAGAAGAAAGAAGACTGAAGAGAAGGCGGAAGATAGGAGAAAGAAGAGAAGAAAGAAAACTGAAGAGATTGCGGAAGATAGGAGAAAGAAGAAAAGACAGAAGACTGAAGAGAAGTCGGAAGATAGGAGAAAGTAGAGAAGAAAGAAGACAAGAGAAGGCGGAAGATAGGAGAAAGAAGAGAAGACAGAAGACTGTAGAGAAGGTGGAAGACAGGAGAGAGAAGAGAAGACAGAAGACTAAAGAGAAGGCAGAAGATAGGAGAAAGAAGAGAAGACAGATGACTGAAGAGAAGGAGGAAGATAGGAGAAAGAAGAGAAGACAGAAGACTGAAGAGAAGGCGGAAGATAGGAGAAAGTAGAGAAGATAGAAGACAAGAGAAGGCAGAAGATAGGAGAAAGTAGAAAAGACAGAAGACTGAAGAGAATGCGGAAGATAGGAGAAAGTATAGAAGACAGAAGACTGAAGAGAAATCGGAAGATAGGAGAAAGTAGAGAAGACAGAAGACTGAAGAGAAGGCGGAAGATAGGAGAAAGTAGAGAAGACAGAAGACTGAAGAGAAGGCGGAAGATAGGAGAAAGAAGAGAAGACAGAAGACTGAAGAGAAGGCGGAAGATAAGAGAAAGAAGAGAAGACAGAAGACTGAATTGAAGGCGGAAGATAGGAGAAAGTAGAGAAGACAGAAGACAAGAGAAAGCGGAAGATAGGAGAAAGAAGAGAAGACAGAAGACTGAAGAGAAGGCGGAAGATAGGAGAAAGAAGAGAAGAAAGAAGACTGAAGAGAAGGCGGAAGATAGGAGAAAGCAGAGAAGAAAGAAGACTGAAGAGAAGGAGGAAGATAGGAGAAAGAAGAGAAGACAGAAGACTGAAGAGAAGGCGGAAGATAGGAGAAAGTAGAGAAGAAAGAAGACAAGAGAAGGCGGAAGATAGGAGAAAGTAGAGAAGACAGAAGACTGAAGAGAAGGCGGAAGATAGGAGAAAGTAGAGAAAAAAGAAGACAAGAGAAGGCGGAAGATAGGAGAAAGAAGAGAAGACAGAAGACTGAAGAGAAGGCGGAAGATAGGAGAAAGAAGAGAAGACAGAAGACTGAAGATAAGGCGGAAGATAGGAGAAAGAAGAGAAGACAGAAGACTGAAGAGAAGGCGGAAGATAGGAGAAAGTAGAGAAGAAAGAAGACTGAAGAGAAGGCGGAAGATAGGAGAAAGAAGAGAAGAAAGAAAACTGAAGAGATTGCGGAAGATAGGAGAAAGAAGAAAAGACAGAAGACTGAAGAGAAGTCGGAAGATAGGAGAAAGTAGAGAAGAAAGAAGACTGAAGAGAAGGTGGAAGATAGGAGAAAGTGGAGAAGACATAAGACTGAAGAGAAGGCGGAAGATAGGAGAAAGAAGAGAAGACAGAAGACTGAAGAGAAGGCGGAAGATTGGAGAAAGAAGAGAAGAAAGAAGACTGAAGAGAAGTCGGAAGATAGGAGAAAGAAGAGAAGACAGAAGACTGAAGAGAAGGAGGAAGATAGGAGAAAGAAGAGAATACAGAAGACTGAAGAGAAGGCGGAAGATAGGAGAAAGAAGAGAAAACAGAAGACTGAAGAGAAGGCGGAAGATAGGAGAAAGCAGAGAAGAAAGAAGACTGAAGAGAATGCGGAAGATAGGAAAAAGAAGAGAAGACACAAGACTGAAGAGAAGGAGGAAGATAGGAGAAAGAAGAGAAGACAGAAGACTGAAGAGAAGGCGGAAGATAGGGGAAAGAAGAGAAGACAGAAGACTGAAGAGAATTCGGAAGATAGGAGAAAGTAGAGAAGAAACAAGACAAGAGAAGGCAGAAGATAGAAGAAAGCAGAGAAGAAAGAAGACTGAAGAGAAGGCGGAAGATAGGAGAAAGAAGAGAAGACAGAAGACTGAAGAGAAGGTGGAAGATAGGAGAAAGTAGAGAAGACAGAAGACTGAAGAGAAGGCGGAAAATAGGAGAAAGTAGAGAAGACAGAAGACTGAAGAGAAGGCGGAAGATAGGAGAAAGAAGAGAAAACAGAAGACTGAAGAGAAGGCGGAAGATAGGAGAAAGAAGAGAAGAAAGAAGACTGAAGAGAAGGCGATAGATAGGAGAAAGAAGAGAACACAGAAGGACAGTGGATGACATTTAAGTGTAACACGGATCAGTTAACGATCGTTGCTTGGCAGTATGTCAAGCACCAATAGTTGTTTTTTACTGTTCAGTTCCCAATATACCTGCTTTTAGCGGCGTTTTGGGAACTAAACGCACAAAACGGAAGTTCAGCCACAAGACTATTTTTGTGTCTTAAAGTCCTTTGGAGTTCTAGCTGGTAGGCCTTTAAATACTGCGTTAAACATGTTAGTTTAACAGCCGGAATTCACTTTGGCCCTACCGGCTATGTTAACGGCTGACTTTAAATCTACCCCCAGGTTTCCTCAAGTTCCTCTCTGTAGAACCATAGGCTAGGTTCTACCATCCCTGCTGCTACTGTGGTCCATGGTTACAGGTGGTCGCTCAGTGTCAGCTCCTGAGTAGTGGACTGTGCACTGTCCTTACACCTGCCCTGGGAAGGTTGGGGAAGTGTTTTGCTCATGTATTATTTCTCTTAATAAACTGGTTGAATTTACCTGTGTTCTGTGATTTATTATCCTGGTGTTCCATGACAGTAACATTCATTTCTGAAGGAATTAATCTTATATGTACATGGACATTTCTCGATGTAATGGTACTATATAATTAAAAGTGAAACTCCAGGGCAGTGAGTAGCCAAATAACAACTAACTAATGATTTTATTCATTCTCAAGGAGCATTTCACATTTCTTGACTTGATTTTGAAAGCCCTTATGGTGATTCCATAAATGTGAACGGTTGTCCAGATGTGTATCCTTGCTCTTAGTGTTGTGAAATCACCTGCACCTCACTGATTAAGCCTAAAAAGACCAAACCGTACCTCTGGCATTAACTGGCATTCTTGTGTAAAGTAGACTTGTCTGTCATTTCAAAACTGGACAGCACTTTTGAGCAGGATTAGTCTGATAAATACATGGAAAGGTCTCCTCTGTAAAGGTGCTAGATGCTAGATACTTCTGAGGGTCCAGCCCTACAACCAGAGGTGAGTGCTTGTGTATGTTCTCAGGGAGAAGGTCACATATTTTGTCTTGCCATTTCTAATAGCACAGTGAGAGATAACTTTAACTTTGAACTGAGCTAATTAATATAATGTGCTGGGGATTAAAGTAAAGTGCCGGCCTGTACTAACAAGTTTTCCTTTTAACCCTTTAAGAACCAGGGGGCTGTGCAATGTATTATATCTGTAATAAACCTTCCACTGTATCAATCAACTATAAATGAAACACGCAGGACTTTACTAGATAAAGGCTGAGGATCTAGTATTTGTCTACTTACCAGGGATGGGGTATACACATTCCCATCCACACATTGCTTTGCAGCACTTCTTATACAAGGGGCAGTCATTGTCACTAAAGCATTCTGGAGTGGACTCCAGACATTTTATCACAGCTGGGACTGGGGCAGGACAGCGTCCAGAGTGTGCTGAGGAATAAATGGAAATTGTATTATAATCTTACTTCTATTAGTATCACAGTGAAGTGAAAGGATAGTGTTACACATGGGGCCATATGCACAAACTCAAAAGTGGAACAATTTGGGGGTAAATCAACTACACCATAGATACAAATGCCACAACTTTTTTATTAATTTAAATTGAAATTTTAAGAACTTGAATTCTGTTGAGGTCTCCAACATCTCCAGCATTCAAGGGGTTAAATTCCTATTCATATTAGTAGGAATGTGTTTGCCATCATGCAGTAAATTAAGGCTATGGTATTTGTATATCTGTGTCTTTCTCTTTCCTTTTGTGTAAATGTGTGAGTTTATAAATGTGTGTGTGTGTGTGTGTGTGTGTGTAAATGTGTATGTGTATGGGTGTGTATGGATGTGTAACATGTATGTGTGTGTGTGAGCACGTGTAGGAGTGTGTGTCTGTATGGGCAATTTAACCCTTGCCATGCTGCCGCCTCTTTAGCTGAGCCTTCTCACACCTGTACTGAGCCTATGCTAGTATATCGCTACTTCTGCTGAGCCGGCCGCGTATATGCCTGGTCTGGTCGGCGGCTCACCCTGTCAACCGCAGAGTAGTCGAGTTCGTTAACGCGTCCGGTGAGGTGCTATTGGCTCTTACGCAAACGCTGGGTTCTCCGGTTTATGCCCATGGGGGCTATTGGATCAAGCTATTGCAGCAAAGGGTGGTCTCTGGTATACGCCCGTGGGAGGCTATTGGCTTCATCGTTTGCAGTGTATTGTGGTCTCCGTTGTTACGCCCGTGGGGGCTACTGGCTCAAGCTCTTGCAGGTTGTCTCCGGTATATGCCCGTGGGGGCTATTGGCTCAAACGATCCCTGTGTAGTTGGTCTCCGTTATTATGCCCGTGGGGGCTATTTGCAAGCTCTTGCAGTGCAAGCTACTACCGTTGTTACGCCCGTGGGGGCTACCGACTCACGCACTTGCAGATTAAGTTGTATCCATTGCTATGCCCGTGGGGGCTATTCTGTGCAACTTTTCTGCTGATTGTTGCTCTGGTCTAGTACTGCCTAGCAGCTTCCCAGCCTTTAGAACTTTAGGTGTTGCACCATCTACACCTATAGCTGCTTCATCACCATCTTGGGTGTGCCAAACACCACAACAGAGACTGACTAATTATTGCATTTTACCCTTGATTTGTTTCTCTACTGTGTGCCTGTCCTGAGACAGTATATGTGATAACTCTGTTTCTGTATACTGGGCCTGTGGGGGCATATCTGTATATATTTCACTAATATTTCATGTTGCCTTTAGAGGGTGATCTTTCATCTTAATTTTCATTTAATAAAACTGTGTTTTATTCTACCAGCTAGTCTGAGTGTCTTAAAAAATAGTTACAGCCTTTCATCTAGTCTTAATGTATGACCTCTTGTTTTTAGTCAGATCTTTTGAGTAAATATTTTGTTAGCTACTTCTTTGTATCAAACTCAAATATAAGTATAAATGGTAATCATATCACCCCTTAGAGGTCTATTCTCTAATGTAGACAAACCCAGTTTGGCTAGTCTCTCTGTATAACTCTGATCCTCCACTCTATGATGATTATGATAAGGAATTCACTTCCAGTGGAATATAAATATGAAAACCATTTTCATCAGTGTATAACCTGTCATGTATCGTGTATTCAGACTACATTCTAAATATGCCTGAAGACTTCAGTTGTCTTGAAAGCTTGTATCCTAGAGCCATTTAGTTTGCCAATAAATGTATTACTTTTACTCCAGTTTATTTTACCAGTATCCTGCTTTTTCTACAGCTAACACTGTATTACCTGTTACCATTATCCATTTTGTTGCACTTCCAATTCAAGCAGAACTTTCAATTGTTTGAAACCCTGTCCTATATTATTAGTGCTGTTTAATTGTCTCTAGAACACCAGGTTGTTTTAATTTTAAATACATGGTTAATGAGAAATTCTCTTTGAAACTTACATTCCTTGCAAGCTCAGTATAATGATAAACGGAGCTTATTGTAAAGATAGACAAGATTACCACACATATGAAGAGAAGTGTTAACACACTCCCTGGTAGAGCTGGGAGTAGAATTACAGTACTGGGAAGTCCTGTGCCGCTGTGCTGCAGGTAGCCTTTGATGCAGAATGCAGAAATGGGTCCCAGAAATGTAAGTTTCAAAGTGAATTTCTCATTAACCATGGATTTAAATTAAAACAACCTGGAGTTCTACAGACAATTAAACAGCACTAATAAAATGGGACAGGGTTTCAAACAAATGAAAATTCCACTTTCAATAATGTATTATTTAAGAATTGTGCACAAATATGTACTCCATATTTTAGATGAGGCCTAACCAATGATTTATACAGAGGTAGTATTATATTAGCATCCCTTGCTTCTACACCTCTTTTTATGCAGGCTAGTACATTATTTGCTCTTGCAGCAGCTGAGTGACTCTGCACACTACTGTGAAGTCTATTGTCTATCAGTACACCTAAATCTTTCTATAATGAGGATTCACCAAGTTGTTTCCCATTTAGAGTATATGTAGCATGTTGTTTCTACAGCCCTAATGCATAACCTTAACACGTCACTTCTGCACATTTATTAAAAATGTTCTCCAAATCTTTGTACATACAACTTACAATGCCCACTTCTAGATCATTATTAAACATTAGAAGTTGTAAATCAATGGGCCTGATACTAAATTTTGTGTGTCATGTTTCTCTGTTTCCCATGTCTTACTGGAATCTGCTTCCAGCTTCCTGGTCTCCCCCTTGGTTCTTTTCCCCACCCAGTCCCTTTATTCTTTATCTAGCACAGGCACCTTGCGCTTGTGTGCAATCTAAGCATTCTTGTTGTCATATTGTATCCAGTCTTGATCGAGTGATTTACAGATCCGGCTATTCCTTACTAACCCTTTGCCTGTTGATTCGACTCTTGTATACCTCCTCAGCTTCAACCTCTGGCTTTCTCCTTAGACCATTCACTTGCCAGCTCCTTGGTGCTGCGTTTGTCCGACTGGTTATTTACTCTGCTTTGCTCAACGATTCTCAAGGTGCCCTTGTATTTCTTCCTTGTAGTCCTGTTGTCGACTCCCAGTTGCCGTCTCCCTGTTGTCAACTCTCTGTTACTGACTCCCTGTGCAACCAGTCTCTGATTCCCTGTTGTCGACTCCCTGTTGTTGACCCCCTGTTGCCGACTCCCTGTTGCCGACTCCCTGATGCAGACTCCTAGTGCATCCAGTCTCCGACTCCCTGTCATTGGTTCCTGTGGCCTCTTAGTTGAAGATTTCTGTGCTATTTCCAACTGAGACAAGTTCAGTTGCTGGTAGGTTTGTCTACATCTGTGACAGTTCTCAGAACAGTCTGTATCTATGGGTGCTATCCTGCCATCAGGCTTCACAGCCTGCACCTTTGAAACCGGCTTCGGCCACAGCAAGTCATCTCTAGAGCAGCCCGCGATCCCCAACTACGCTCTCTATCCTGCGCCCTCTAGCATCTCATTCTCTGAGGCCTACCTAGTAATAGAGTTAATTTTGTCTTGTGTTGCTCTGTTTCTTTTATATCAATAGCTGATTGTCACCTCTTGGCAGGACCATATCCCTGCTCAAGCGTATCCAGCAGCTTTCAAGGGCACTTCCTGATCTGAAAACGTTACACTGTGGCACCCTGCTTAAAACATAACACCAACTTAAGAAGTTTCCATTTATAACAACTGTCATCTGTCATACACAGATATGACCTACCAAACCGAAGCCTTTTAATGTATGTAGTAAACTGTGTAGTGAGATGCACTATCAAAAGCTTTTGGCAAAACAAATTGTACTATGTCTACAACAATATATATATATAAATGTTAGGTATGGAATGCATTCACTGTTAGAAGTACTTATGATGTTCTGTGTGCTCATCCGTTAGGAAGATCAAGCATACAGTACAGAGTTATAGGAAAGCACTCATAGGATCATTTTGCAGTGAAACACAAGTGGTTTATTCAATCAGTATTTTGGCCAGCATTTGATAAAGGCCACAAGTGCTGGCAGAAACATTGACTGAATAAACAAACTGTGTTTCTCTGCAAAAGGATCCTACTGTGAGTGCTTTCCATAACTCTGTACTATACATATATATATAATTTTTTCTTCTTCTTGTAGATGGTGATAGGGTCAGCAGGAACCCTGATGTGAGCCATTACAAAGTCTGACAGATACTAGAAAAGTCAAATACTTACTGTGAATGACAATATTTTATACAGGGCAAGAAGACATCACAATCAGCTTTGTTGTGTGCCTTACAGTGAATACACAATACTTTTATATTGTCCACCAAATGTGCCAGGCAGGGGGAAAAAGTAAGAGTAGTGCAGGGCCTGTTAGTAAAGTGATAGTCCAAAAAGTACACAATAGATTGTGTGTGTGTGATGTCTCGCTTGGTTCCTCAACATACTTTATCTCATCTACTATCAGTCTGCCTCAGTCACAGCTCATGTCAGCGTCCTTCTCTCTGTCACCTATCAATATTATTATTATTTTTTATTAAAGGGGAACTACCACCCCGCAATAACTTTACATTAATTAATTCTTCATCTTGCGACTAGCTGCTTAGTAGCGCTAGTCGCCAGAAATATTACCTGGTTTCAAAGATTTTCCAGTTTTTCGGAGGCTCACAGTAGCAGGAAGCGCGGACATCTCGTCATAGTGACGTTCGTGCACCTGCGCTGTCAGTCCCTTTTGGAGCCGGCCTTTGTCTGTCCAGTCAGTCACACAGAATTTTAGGATATTTGGGGTTATTCTCCTTTGCTCCCTTCTCACACCCTCAGACTCCCCTAACACAGAAGTAACAATCAGATCAGGAAGGAACCTGGATCACATCTGCCTGTGTTTTCCCAGTCAGTCACACAAGATTTTGTGATATTTAGGGTCAACCTCCTTTCTCCCTTCCTGTCCCCCAGAGTGCTCCCAGACTCCCCTAATACTGAGAACAAGACTCCATAAACTAAGCTCCATCTCTACTTTATTAACCTGTTTTCTCTAGGTCACAAATGTGCTACTTTCTCTTTCTCTCACAAACACAGAATGGCATGCTGTGGGGCCCTGATAATTGTGGGAAAAGGAGGGAACTTGCATGTGATGTGGAGAAATTCAGTTTTCCCATTGATTTCAATTCAGTGAGCTAGTGTTACACTCCTTCCATTTGTTCTGTATTGTCCATTCCTGATTTTACTCCTTACCCTGTCTCTCTAGATTATGTGTTTCCTGTTCTGCTTTTTCTCTTGCTCCTTAATACTTAAGTATTACTAATCCCCATAGTAAAGTACTACTAAAAAAAAAACGTATTGCCCCCAGTGTCACCTCTCAAACCTTTATGGTTTGAGAGATGAACGCTTCTAAAGTTGCCCTCTCCCTCCCCCTTCCCCCTAGTCATCATTCTAGCTGACTGAAGGGAAATCCATCATAGATCATCAGGCAGCTCTGCAGCAGAGCCACGATCTCATTAATTAAAAAAAAAACTTTCACTAAAACAGTCTTCTACCATTTCAGTGAAAGTTTTCGTTTTTAGGAACACGATCCGGCTGTGCTGGAGAGCTGCCTGAAAGTCGTACGACTTTCTTCCCTGCAGTCAGCTACAACGCTGACTATGGGAAAGGGGGAGGGAGAGAGCAACTTTAGAAACGATCATCTCTCAAACCATAAAGGTTTGAGAGATGACACTGGGGCAATACGATTTTTTTTTAGTAGTACTTTGCTATAGGGATTAGTAATACTTAAGTATTACTATCCCTTAAACCTTTATCTGACATCACTTCCTGTCTGCTGATGCACAATCTTAGCGTTTCTGTTTGTGTTCTTGTGGTTCCAGCGTCCTGGTGTTCTGAATTGTTTCATTCCTAGTTGCTGACCATGGCCTTGTTTAACTACCTGTTTTCTACCTCATTGTTTCAGTGGACTTTCAGTTTGACCCAGCTCTGTTAATTGACTATTCTCTGATTTGGTGCCTGTTCCACTGTTGCTATTCCAGCCTGGAGAGTAGTTTTTCAGGCACTACCTCTACTGTATCTCCCTTCTGCGGCCTAGGCAAACTGGCCTAGCACAGTGCAAGTCCTTTGTCTCCTGGATTCAGCCACCAGTTTCACCTCAGTCCCAAGGTACATCTCTTGTTTTTCCCAGTAGGTAGCTACTGTTCCCGAGAAGGTTAATCTGGTTGTGAGCCAGCTCCTCCGGTCAACACTAATCTGGTCTTGCTAAAAGCAACTCTAATTTGGCCTAGGCCACAGAAAGACATCCTAGGGGGTAGTCATCGCAATCCAGCTCTGCTCCCCATCCAGTGCACCCAAGCTTCTAGCCTATCGGTTAACCTTCTAGTCTTCTCCCTATTGTTGCTTTGGGTGTTTCTTTTCCATATTAATAGCTATCTGCTCATACTCTGTGGAGTTCTTCTACACAGCTGGATATCAGATAGCTTATATCTGTTCCTGCCAGCTTACAGCAAGGTGAAAAAAATGAAGAACCTGCACTTTTGTGAATAATTTAGAGACATTTTTCTTCTGTTTCTGTTTGAGGCAAAACTTTTGCCAATCTTTACTGAACATATAACCACTTCTCTGGAAAGCTACCAAACTACCTGAGCAGTATTCTAATTCCAGCTATCCATACTATGTAAAATCTTTGCTACATTGCCAATTGTTCACTGACTGTTCCACACTAACTGAGCAGTATGTTCACTCCAGATCTCCATACTAAAACTATACCCTCCACTGCTAACAACTCACTGACTGTTCCACACTAACTGAGCAGTATGTTCACTCCAGATCTCCATACTAAAACTATACCCTCCACTCCACTGCTAACAACTCACTGACTATTCCACACTACCTGAGCAGTATGATCACTCCAGATCTCCATGCTTACTATAACCTCCACTTCACAGCTAACAACTCACTGACTATTCCACACTACCTGAGCAATATGATCACTTCAGCTCTCCATGCTAACTATAACAATAACCTAACTACTGTACAGAGGAAAAGATAGATTTATCACACTCATTTTCATTTAAAAACTTTACTGCAATTTAAAATTTCAGAAAATCCATTTAAATGCCCCTTCCCATACAGCAGTGCAGTCTGTGCCTACCTGCCTGTAGATGAATTATGACTGTTCCGCTATGCAGTCTGATGCTGTCAATGGAGGAACAAGAGACTTTGGCAGGTCATGTGGCAGTCATATGACATGAAAGTACTTCCTGCCGTCCAGCCTGCCCTGAGCAAAACTGAACTCCATATTCCAGATGAGGTCTTACCAAGGATTTATAGAGCAAAACACATATTCTCATCATGTGCCAATTTTTATACAGGATGGCATTCTACTGGCTCTTGCACAAGCTGACTGACACTGTACACTGCTGTTAAGTTTATTTTATAACAGTAATCTCAAAAGCTTCTCTGACATGAATTAACCAAGTAGCTTCCCATTTAGTGTATATGTAGCATACTTGGTTCTGCAATCCAAATCTTAATCTTACTTTTATCTATATATCAATCATAACCTGCATTTTCTACCATTTCACTCAGTTTATCCAAATCTTTCTGTAAACAGAAAACACACTGTTTCTCTATGGATTTCCTTATTTAATTTCTTTACCATCAGCAAAGACACAGATGCTACTTTCAGTGCTTATTTAACTAATAAATTAAGATGAACCCTGAGACACTCCGCTGACAACTTGAAAAGGTTCTGTTTACATTTCTCTTCTTTCTATCATTTTCTCTTCATACAGATATAATGTGTCACCTTGATCAGTTTCAATTGATACAGCAACATCTCCTGAACCACAGTATCACAGGCTTCAGCACATACCAAGTAGAATTCATCAGTGGCCATTGCTACTTACCGTCCCATGGAATGCAAGTAGATGTGTTTGACATAATTTAGCTTTCATAAAACCATGATAAATCTTAGAAATAATACTGTTGTTTATCCCGAATACTGTCTCTTTGTAACTCATCTAATATCCTGTCAAAATAGCTCTTTACACAAAATTAAAAAGAGCTAAAGATGTGACCTAGGAATTGCTTTGCAGATATGGGAATTAGTCATTTTTTAATAGGATTAATTCTCAATAAAACATATCTTTTGCAGCTGTGTATCTTTGTTTCACTTTGTTTTGCCATTTCATTAACTATATAAATAGGGATAAATCTGGCTGGTCACTGAGACAATGGCCAGTGAAAATTAACAAAATTTTCTAAAAGACATTGTCACCATGTCTGGGAAATACAAATAGTCAGAAAACCTGGATATCAGGTCAGAGGGGCAATCTAACCTTAGGGTAAACAAGTGAATTAAAAATGTATACACATGCTTAGGTGGGCTAAGGGTGCCACCTAGTGGCTAGGTGATGACAGAGGTAACCACCTGTCAGTAAAGATTAATTAAGGTGGGATCTCAGCTAACCAATTAGATCAAGACACATATTCACCACACCTTTTGGGAGTGATCCACCTTGCATGTGGAAAAACTCAATAAAAGAAGGGAGCCAGGGTCAGTAGGAGACTGATGGACTGGTGGACTGACTAAGGAGTAAAAGGCAAAGATCCAGAGATATCCAGGGATTCCCAGGAGATACCCCATCAAAGACAGAGAGACCACAATGAAGTGACTCTACCATATTTTCAGGATGTGCAAAAGTCTTGGTAAATATATTTCTTAAACTTTATTTGTTTTATTTTAGCTTCTCTACATGGGTTATATGATCAATCAAATAATGACATTGCCTTAAAGTTTTAGGATAGAGTAGATATTAGCTGGATCAGATTTTGTAACCTCAGAAAGGGAATATTGATTCAGCTAGAAATTATATTGTTTCCTCTACTGTGGAATATTTGATTTAGTCATATATCATCCTACATATATTATGAGGAGAAACTAAGTGAACCAGTTAAGTGAGGACACTATTTTAAACCTATGCTTATTGGCTTTAAGTAAAGTAGCAAGATCCTCAAATACGTGGTTGAGGTAATCTAGTGTTGTAAAAGAGGTGGTTACTCTGTTTCATAAGATAAAATACCCATGTCCCTTTAGGCCCAAGGCAACTGTAACTGGAGAGTGTCTATAATTGCGGTATGTCCAGGTATTTGTTCTGTTTTAAGCCTGTATTAATTACTGCTGAATCTACTGTAGTGTAGCATAATCAGTGTATTACTGTGTGTTATTTCTATAATTAGTGTATAATAAATTTCTATATTTTATTTACCAAGTGCGTGATCACTGATATAATTTAATTATATGTTTATATTATCGCCTTGTACAAACTACTTGAGAGGGACTGTTTTTATGAATGGTTATTGGTCATCTTTAGTGGCATCTACTCATTCATAACTCAGGAACCCTGACAATCCTACCCACTATGGAAGTTGCTTTCCTCCAATTACAGGGAATGATGCCTTATGAGAATGAGTTAAGCATAATGGGCCTGTTAATATGGAACTACGCTCCCTAAGTGCCCTTGGGTGCATGTCATCAGGTTCAGATGCTTTATTCACGTTCAACTTTTTCTTTTTTGTTTGATTTTGTCCTCAGTAAATCCTGCATATGTTGAAGGAAATACTGTGATTCCCTCAGTCTGCCATTTTTAAAAAGTCTAAAGTATTTTCTAGAGAGTCTATTGCATTCTTCACATGACGCAGCTGACCTTTCTGACAAAAACAAAGTGAGCATCACCTTCTTCCTCACTATTTCTATGCAAACCTCATTATTAAGGGCATCTTGGACTTAATTTGTTCCTCTTAATAGTCAGTGGTATATATTGATGAGTATATTTATCTGTTTCATTTTTAATAAATTGCATGTGCATCTATCTTTGAAGATTACATCTCACTGAATCCTGAATTTGATGGCAGATAATAACCATTTGGCCCATCTAGTCTGCCCATTTTCTCTACTGTAAAAATCTTATTTGGTCTTTGATCTTGTCTTATGTTCAGGAGCGCCTTATCCCTACCCCATGCATGCTTAAAATTCTGTCACTGTTGTAACGTCTTCCACTTCTACTGGCGGGCTATTCCACTTATCTACTACCCTCTTAATGAAGTAAAACTTTCTTAAACTATGTTTAAACCTGTGTCCTTCTTGTTTTAGACTACAGCCTCTTGTCCTAACATTTTTACTTCTTTGAAATGTACTTCCGTCCTGCACTTTGTTGAATTCCTTCATGTATTTGAGTGTTTCTATTATACTCCCTCTATCTCTTCTCTCCTCCAAGATGTACATGTTCAGATCCTTTAATCTATCCTGATATTTCTTTTCCTGTAAACCAGTCACCAGTTTAGTAGCTCTTCTCTGAGTTCTCTCTAGAGTATCTATATCCTTCTGGAGATGGGGTCTCCAGTACTGTACACAATACTCTAGGTGAGGTCTAACTAGAGACCTGTAGAGTGGCATGACCATTTACCTTTTTCTGCTACTAATGGTCCTAGCTATACATCCCAGCACCCTGCTTGCATTCCCAAATGCTTTGTTACATTGCCTGCCTATATTTAAGTCATCATAAATAATTACTCCCAAATCCTTGACAGCACAGTACACTTTATACTATATTTTTTCTTTGGAGTTTTATATCACATGTGCATTATTTTACATTTATTAACATTAAACTGTAGCTGCCACATTTGGCTTATTCCCCCAGGAATGTCTACCCTGTTGCAGGTCTTTCTATCATCTGCAAAAAAGTATACCTTACCTTGAAGACCTTTTGCAATCTCAGAGGTACCCCACTAGTAACACACCCCTTGTCCGAATATTCTTCATTGACCACCACCCTCTGCCTCCTGTCACTCAACCATTGCCTTATTCAACTATTTTTACATCCCAACCCAAACATTGCAATTTATTAATGAGTCTTCTATGAGGGACAGTGTCATATGCTTTACTGAAATCTAGATAAGCTATATCCACTGCTCCACTTTAGTCTATTATTTAGGTACCCAGTCAAAAAAATCTATGAGATTAGTTTGACAAGATCTCCCTGCCATAAGCTCATGTTATTTGGGATCTTGCAAGCCATTTAAATTCAGAAATGAAACCATGCTTTCCTTTAACATAGTTTCCTTTAATATTCCCAATACTGACATAAGACTTACTGGTTTGTAGTTACCAGACTCTTCCCTTCTACTTTTTGTGAAGCAGTACTATATTTGCTATCTTCCAATCTTCTGAAACTACTTCTGTCAACAGTGACTGATTGAATAACACAGCTTTTTTGCATTGGAAAATTAGCATTTTTAAAGATTAATGTCTTAGCTAATCCTTCCTTAACTAGTTTCAAAAGCAGATCATGCAATTATGCATTAGTATCATAAACAGATTAATGTCAAAAGGAAGTAGAGATAGACTAGAGATTGTCAGGACGAGAGTCAGTTTTTTACAGATAAGTTAAATCTGCCTGGTGTGTTACTCACGTTTCTGTGCCCAGGTGCCCACAGAGCACAAAGTGAGTCCCAGAAGGAGAGAGATGGTGACTGGAGTCATGTTGTCTCACGATTCTTGTTCTGTCACACACTGAGATTTATACTCTGGGATTGGGGAATAAACCATGTAATTGAGGAACAAGGAAGAGGAACAAAACCAGTTCTACCTTACTGCAATACTGTATGTCACAATCAAAAGCTAAAAATATTATTGACAACTACACATAATTATTATAATTGTATCAGCCCGGCTACTGTAATTAATTGATGGTCAGTGCAACATGTGTAAACACTTTATAGTCCGATTCAGTACATTTATACCTACACAGTGTGATATTGTCATTATAGCCAACACTTTATAGTCAGATTCAGTACATTTATACCTACACAGTGTAATATTGTCATTATCGCCAACACTTTATAATCAGATTCAGTACATTCATACCTACACAGTGTAATATTGTCATTATCGCCAACACTTTATAGTCAGATTCAGTTCATTTATACCTACACAGTGTAATATTGTCATTATCGCCAACACTTTATAGTCAGATTCAGTACATTTATACCTACACAGTGTAATATTGTCATTATTGCCAGCACTTTATAGTCCCATTCAGTACATTTATACCTACACAGTGTGATATTGTCATTATCGCCAACACTTTATAGTCAGATTCAGTACATTTATACCTACACAGTGTGATATTGTCATTATCTCCAACACTTTATAGTCAGATTCAGTACATTTATACCTACACAGTGTAATATTGTCATTATCGCCAACACTTTATAGTCAGATTCAGTACATTTATACCTACACAGTGTAATATTGTCATTATTGCCAGCACTTTATAGTCAGATTCAGTACATTTATACCTACACAGTGTGATATTGTCATTATCGCCAACACTTTATAGTCCGATTCAGTACATTTATACCTACACAGTGTAATTATCACGGTCCCCGTGATTCCCTGTCACTCTCTGTGGTGGTGCTCTTCCATTGGCGGAGCTTGATTGGCCCGCCCAGGGTGTCCCTTTTTTATACTGGGCCTATGACACCTGTCAGGTGCCCTTTCGTGGTGTTCCTGGTCCTGCGCCTTTGTGACTGTGATCCTGCGTTCCTGTGTACCGGCTCGGCTCGTCTGACTACTCTGCTGTTCCTGCTCCGTGATTGACCCGGTTCTGGCTGACTTTCCTACTCCGTGATTGACCCGGCTTTGGCTGACTTCCTGCTTCGTGATTGACCCGGCTTTGGCTGACTTCCTGCTACGTGATTGACCCGGCTTTGGCTGACTTCCTGCTACGTGATTGACCCGGCTCTGGCTGATGTTCCTGCTCCGTGATTCATCTGATCCTGTCTGTCGTTCCTGCCTGGCGACATTCTGAGCCTGCTCGCAGCTTGCACTGTCTGATCACGCCTCCTGTGTTACTGTGGCCTCCGATACTGAGCCCGTTTGTTGCCTCCATTACCGAGCCTGTCAGAGAGTACTGCCGATCTATTGCCATTGTTACCGAGTCTGTTTGAGAACACTTGCTGTGCTGGTTGCCTCCGTTACCGAGCCTGTCAGTGTACCCTTGACAAGCTTGTTGCTTTCCATCCTGAGTCGTATTAACACTTGTAGAGCTGTTGCCGCCTTCACCGAGCCTATCTGTTTCCACTGTAGAGCTGTACCTTTCTTTAGGTGCTCGTTTTCCAGGAGTTGTCGCACCACGTGGTGCTGTTGGGCATTCCTGTACTCTGTCAGTGTGTGCTCTGCTCCGGCACTGGAAGGGTGCCTTGGCTCTGGTCCACTCTCGCTCACAGTGTAGTTCCATCTGATCGCACCTAGAAGTGCGTTTGGCTCATAGTATATTGGCTTGGGCAGTGTCTCCTCCGTTACAGCACTTAGGGGTGCTTTTGGCTCCGGTCCTATTTACACACGCAGTGTTCCTCCGTTACCGCACCTGGGGTGCTCCTGTATCTGGCTCTATTGGTTCTGGCAGTATCTCTCCTCCATTGAAATACCCTTCTAGGGGTATTGGCTCAAGCTCCTGTTGGTCATTGCTATTCTATTGGGCATTTCGATATCTGGTTGTGATTCAGTTCAGTCGCACTGCTTGAGCTTGCTAGCTGCACTACTACTACTGGGACTGTTTATGCACCGGGCGTGGGCTAATCACCACCACAGAGACTGACCCTTGTTGAGCATTAACCCTTGCCTGTGTTTATGCTCCATTCTGCCTGCTCTTGCTATATTAGGCCTGTATATTATCCATTACCTGCATCACTGTAATACCGATTCTGGTCCCCAGGGGCATTGTTCCTTATTTTATTTTAATAAAACTGTGTTTTATTTCTAACCCTGGTCTGAGTGTCAGTAAACCGTAACAGTAATATTGTCATTATCGCCAACAATTCATAGTCAAATTGAGTACATTCATACCTACACAGTGTAATATTGTCATTATCGCCAACACTTTATAGTCAGATTCAGTACATTTATACCTACACAGTGTAATATTGTCATTATCGCCAACACTTTATAGTCAGATTCAGTACATTCATACCTACACAGTGTGATATTGTCATTATCTCCAACACTTTATAGTCAGATTCAGTACATTTATACCTACACAGTGTGATATTGTCATTATCTCCAACACTTTATAGTCAGATTCAGTACATTTATACCTACACAGTGTAATATTGTCATTATCGCCAACACTTTATAGTCCGATTCAGTACATTCATGCCTACACAGTATAATATTGTCATTATCACCAACACTTTATAGTCAGATTCAGTACATTTATACCTACACAGTGTGATATTGTCATTATCGTCAACACTTTATAGTCCGATTCAGTACATTTATACCTACACAGTGTAATATTGTCATTATCGCCAACACTTTATAGTCAGATTCAGTACATTTATACCTACACAGTGTAATATTGTCATTATCACCAAAACTTTATAGTCAGATTCAGTACATTCATACCTACACAGTATAATATTGTCATTATCACCAACACTTTATAGTCAGATTCAGTACATTCATACCTACACAGTGTAATATTGTCATTATCACCAACACTTTATAGTCAGATTCAGTACATTTATACCTACAGAGTGTGATATTGTCATTATCTCCAACACTTTATAGTCAGATTCAGTACATTTATACCTACACAGTGTAATATTGTCATTATCGCCAACACTTTATAGTCAGATTCAGTACATTTATACCTACACAGTGTGATATTGTCATTATCACCAACACTTTATAGTCAGATTCAGTACATTTATACCTACACAGTGTGATATTGTCATTATCACCAACACTTTATAGTCCGATTCAGTACATTTATCCCTACACAGTGTGATATTGTCATTATCACCAACACTTTATAGTCCGATTCAGTACATTTATACCTACACAGTGTAATATTGTCATTATCGCCAACACTTTATAGTCAGATTCAGTACATTTATACCTACACAGTGTGATATTGTCATTATCGCCAACACTTTATAGTCACATTCAGTACATTCATACCTACACAGTGTGATATTGTCATTATCACCAACACTTTATAGTCAGATTCAGTACATTTATACCTACAGAGTGTGATATTGTCATTATCACCAACACTTTATAGTCAGATTCAGTACATTTATCCCTACACAGTGTGATATTGTCATTATCACCAACACTTTATAGTCAGATTCAGTACATTTATACCTACAGAGTGTGATATTGTCATTATCTCCAACACTTTATAGTCAGATTCAGTACATTTATCCCTACACAGTGTGATATTGTCATTATCACCAACACTTTATAGTCAGATTCAGTACATTTATCCCTACACAGTGTGATATTGTCATTATCACCAACACTTTATAGTCAGATTCAGTACATTTATACCTACACAGTGTAATATTGTCATTATCACCAACACTTTATAGTCAGATTCAGTACATTTATACCTACACAGTGTAATATTGTCATTATCACCAACACTTTATAGTCAGATTCAGTACATTTATACCTACACAGTGTAATATTGTCATTATCACCAACACTTTATAGTCAGATTCAGTACATTTATACCTACACAGTGTAATATTGTCATTATCGCCAACACTTTATAGTCAGATTCAGTACATTCATACCTACACAGTGTGATATTGTCATTATCGCCAACACTTTATAGTCACATTCAGTACATTCATACCTACACAGTGTAATATTGTCATTATCGCCAACACTTTATAGTCAGATTCAGTACATTTATACCTACACAGTATAATATTGTCATTATCACCAACACTTTATAGTCAGATTCAGTACATTTATACCTACACAGTGTAATATTGTCATTATCACCAACACTTTATAGTCAGATTCAGTACATTTATACCTACACAGTGTAATATTGTCATTATTACCAACACTTTATAGTCAGATTCAGTACATTTATACCTACACAGTGTGATATTGTCATTATCGCCAACACTTTATAGTCAGATTCAGTACATTCATACCTACACAGTGTGATATTGTCATTATCGCCAACACTTTATAGTCAGATTCAGTACATTCATACCTACACAGTGTAATATTGTCATTATCGCCAACACTTTATAGTCAGATTCAGTACATTTATACCTACACAGTGTAATATTGTCATTATCGCCAACACTTTATAGTCACATTCAGTACATTTATACCTACACAGTGTAATATTGTCATTATAGCCAACACTTTATAGTCAGATTCAGTACATTTATACCTACACAGTGTAATATTGTCATTATCTCCAACACTTTATAGTCAGATTCAGTACATTTATACCTACACAGTATAATATTGTCATTATAGCCAACACTTTATAGTCAGATTCAGTACATTTATACCCACACAGTGTGATATTGTCATTATCACCAACACTTTATAGTCAGATTCAGTACATTCATACCTACACAGTGTGATATTGTCATTATCTCCAACACTTTATAGTCAGATTCAGTACATTTATACCTACACAGTGTAATATTGTCATTATCTCCAACACTTTATAGTCCGATTCAGTACATTTATACCTACACAGTGTGATATTGTCATTATCACCAACACTTCATAGTCCGATTCAGTACATTTATACCTACACAGTGTGATATTGTCATTATCTCCAACACTTTATAGTCAGATTCAGTACATTTATACCTACGCAGTATGATATTGTCATTATCGCCAACACTTTATAGTCCGATTCAGTACATTCATACCTACACAGTGTAATATTGTCATTATCTCCAACACTTTATAGTCAGATTCAGTACATTTATACCTACACAGTGTGATATTGTCATTATCTCCAACACTTTATAGTCCGATTCAGTACATTTATACCCACACAGTGTAATATTGTCATTATCGCCAACACTTCATAGTCACATTCAGTACATTTATACCTACACAGTGTAATATTGTCATTATCGCCAACACTTTATAGTCCAATTCAGTACATTCATACCTACACAGTGTAATATTGTCATTATCTCCAACACTTTATAGTCAGATTCAGTACATTCATACCTACACAGTGTAATATTGTCATTATCTCCAACACTTTATAGTCAGATTCAGTACATTTATACCTACACAGTGTAATATTGTCATTATCACCAACACTTTATAGTCAGATTCAGTACATTTATACCTACACAGTATAATATTGTCATTATCGCCAACACTTCATAGTCACATTCAGTACATTTATACCTCACAGTGTGATATTGTCATTATCGCCAACACTTTATAGTCCAATTCAGTACATTTATACCTACACAGTGTAATATTGTCATTATCTCCAACACTTTATAGTCCAATTCAGTACATTTATACCTACACAGTGTAATATTGTCATTATCACCAACACTTTATAGTCCAATTCAGTACATTCATACCTACACAGTGTGATATTGTCATTATCGTCAACACTTTTACTCTTTCTTTCAGAAGGACACAGACTGACTATAATACAGGTGATTATTTCATGTAAATTGAAGTAGCGAGAGAGCTGCTTGTGATAATGCTTGTGTGGTGTATGTGTGTGTGTGTATGTGTATGTATGTGTGTGATTGTATACGTATGTGTGTGTGTGATTGTATAGGTATGTGTGTGTTTCTGTGTGTGTGTGTGTTTGTTTATGTATGTGTGTGTGTGTGTATGTGTATTTGTGTATGTGCTTGTGTGTATATGTGTGTGTATGTGTTTGTGTATGTCTGCATGTGTGTGTACGTATGTGTGTGTGTCTCTGTGTGTGTGTGTGTGTGTGTGTGTGTATATATGTATTTTTGTGTGTAACAGTAAAGGATTTGCAGAATTTGTGTCCTGTATTCCTGTTGGTAACTGTTATGTCCGACCTCATGGACAGACATCCAGGACAGACTGATGATGTTATATTATGAAAAAATACAGGGGAAGGAGGGGGTCATTAGGATTTTCTCATCATAGTAAACTAAGTGCGGGTTATTACTAGGAGGTGTTACTATCCCTTTAGACTGTTGTGTGACAGTGTGAAAATCTGTGTTATTGACTCTGTGTCCTCGATGTAATTCGGTCTGACGGCTAAAAACACAGCTGAAAGGCATTTTTTGAAGAATGATAAGCAAGTCAATTACCTGTGATATGAAAAAATGCTGGCAAAAATCAACCTGTCATGCAATAAGCTATTTTTCACAGAAATGGAAACTTTTCCTCTTTTCTGCCTTTCCTGTCATGTCTAAATAGAGAGAACCCTGGTATTTCTACATCCCAGTCATTTCTTTCATTGTACCAGGTCTCTGTAATCCCCACTAAGTCCACCTCTTCACTAGTTATTACTGCAATGACGTCTTAATACATAACCCCTGGGGTGTGGTAGTATAACTGGGAAATGGGGATATTAGTTAAGGAGACAAATAATTGCAATCTTTTTGGTTTTAGTCCTAGTTTTGATTAGTGTTTACCAGATACATTGTTAAAAGCATGCCAGGATTCCCCAACCTATGTGCAGAGAGGAATCAGAATGTAGACAGTTAAAGCTAGCGAGTGGGTCTTTATGGAAGCGAGATCTCCTATATTGGTAAATGTACCTGCAGGAAAAGATCCTGTCCTGGGAAGTCTGCCAGCTAAAGGAACATGTCTAGGTGTATAGTCTGGATTCTTTTTGCTTTATCCTGGTCTAAATTCATTTATTGTCCTGTACCTTTAAACTGCTGCTTAGCTTTTGAGGTGGTTTGATGCCCATTGAAGGCCTTCTTTTCCTGCTCCAGTGAATGCTTCTTGTTCCAGCACAACTTATTCCAGTCCGAACCTAGTACCCATTCATGTCTTTGTCAGAAGCCTGGATCCTTGTGATCAAGACCAGCATGTCTCTGGGTTCCACCTGTGGGCTGAGGCACCAAGCGCTCTTCTGATGGTTTGCAGTCTCCACTCTTTGGTGATGATTCTTCCATCCAATATGAAGATCTTTTGGAGGACCATGACTTATAGTATTTATCCAGACAATCCACAAGTAAGTGGCATCTTGGTTCTGTTTTCTAAAGCTTTGCAATTGATTTGTCAGCTGTATGACTTTTTATATTCACCACATTGATAGTTTCAGAGTCCCCCCATCTTGTCTGTGTGGCTGGGGATATCAGCTCTGCATGTCTTTAATATTTGTTTGGTCTCTTCTACTTTGGCCCTTTACAAGAGTTGTTCTCATTATGGATTTATCATTTATTAGGGTTATCCTATCTCTGGATTTTCATCCATTCCTACAAATAACTTTATAGATATGATTGAAGGAGAAGTGACATCTCCTAATAATACCCATCAAACTTACCTTACTATGACCAGAAAATCCTAATGGCCCCATTCGTTTTTCCATTGTCCCTTGGTTCAAGAAATAACTATTTCAATCAGTCGTGAATGTCATGTCCCTAGAAGTGAACAGGATGGTTACTAATAAGCCCATGGAACACACACTCCACCATTGTTTTACAATGGATTGCATATCCCTCTAATCCTTACTGGGGTGAGTAGGTTCATACCCTCTGCCTGTATTCGTACTGAAAAACTGTCAGCAGCTGTCACTCCAGCCTTCATGGACCTGAGACACAGGGCTGATTGTTATCTCTTCAACAAAATCACAAGTGTGAAAGCGTTAGGGGCCATTAGCATTTTCTGGCCATTGTAAAGTTAGTGGGGTTTATTCTTGGTAGTTCTTCTTTAATGATAACTTCATGTCCCAACTAGTAGAGGAAACGACTAGGAATGAAGCCTTGTGGGACCTAGTGATCTCAAATGAGTATGAACAAGTTAAGGCTGCATTTTGGTAATACAGACCGCAATATATATATATTTTTTTGTCAAAGTATTTTACCAGGAAGAATACATTGAGTTTATCTCTTGTTTTCAATTATGTCCTGGTCTGGACTCATTTTATCTAACTCAGAGAGGTGAAAGACAGAGCTCACCTTGCTGTGACTAGAACCTGCAACCTTGCACCTTAACCAACTGAGCCATCTCACCACTGAATTTTCGAGAAACCAGTTACGTCTTCAAATACAACTTTAATAATGTTAAATCCCTTCCCAGATCCCATACATTGGGGTGTAGCCTTAAAAACATAGGAAACCGAGGAATTTATTCTTTGCATTTACATTGTTACACAAGGTGATTTTATTACATGTATCTGTGCTGGAATGATAATGATTGGGAGTTGTTTTTACTCATTTATACAAATTGATTAAGCGGAAATAAAAGGAGTAAATGGACTCTTCATGCAATATGCGGTCACTCCCTAGAAAGGTTTGATTAACTGATATATAATTAGACAAATAATGATAGAAGACGCAATGTGAAAATAAATATAGAACAAGGATGCACAAAAACCCGTAACTATACAACTGGCTGATGAAAACAGTAAGAAGCAACACAATGAACATCCCCCTTGTCTCTATATATATATTTTAGGGCTTAAAACTTGAAGTCTTTTGCTACTAGCTAGACCTGAAAAGTAACTTGCCACCGCAAGACATAACATACCCACCAGAGGTGAATTTCTACTCGCCAGGGCTAAATTTTCACTCGCAATTGGCTAGTGGCGAGTGGAAATTTTGAGCCCTGTAAATTTATATATTGTCAGAGGGTCTGACCTTGTCTGGGAAAGAAATGGTTAAGAGGCTATCCAGAAACTATTTTGTCTGTATATAGTTATATTAGGCCTGTGTGTGTCTTTATATAGAATTCGTTTTGTTTCTCTAGAAATGGATTTTTGAGACTTTCATGCAGTAAATATCCTTGAAAGAGGTCTCTCTCTCTCGCCTTGAACAGGAATTTTATCTAGTGTAGGAGAATTGCACCTGTGTTTTTACATCCCTGAGAGAGAGGACGATGTTTTGAAACTTCTGTCATTATTTCTTATCTACATTACTTATTATATTTGATGGACACTGTAGGCTTTCCTGAAGATTTCTGGTAGTAGACTGCCATCTAGCAGCATGGTAGATTTATTTATGCACGTTTGTATGTATATCTTGGTATATAGTAATTACCAATCACAAAGCTTGATAGAAATTTAAAGGTTACCTAATATTCTAATTCTCTATGGAGTGAACTATGAGAGAAAAATGGGTGTACCTTTTCTGTTAAGGGGGGGTTAGGTAATATAAGCATTGTACAGGGGGAAATAGCGGCTTTTTGTTTGGCTGAATTTCCTAGTTGCAGTACCTTGTCCAAGCTGAGCCTGAGAGACCACACCTTGACCTAGGATTGGTAAAGTAGAAATACATGTTATATATACAAAAGCACTGTATGTACTTCTAAAATTATTACAGCCCAGTCTATTCTAGGGTAATTCTTATAATCCCTAGTGGAACTGGTCAACCTATTGAGAACTATTACACAGTAGCCATTTGGCTGTAAAGTTAGAATAATTTTTGGAAGTCATACAGTCCAATCATAGAAATAATAGAGTGAGATCAGATTGATAGCAATTTTAGGCCAATGAGAGTTCTAGTTAGCTAGGGGAAGTGATGAGAAGGGATGGGCCAAAATCTTTGCCTCAAAATCAGTGAATAATAGCGCTTCCCACCTGGAGAATAATTTTTCACAGAAAGTGCTGTTTTTTCTGCTTTTTCTGCCGAGTTCATTGCATTGAAATCGATTGAAAGACTGAATTTACACACAACACAAAACAAATGTTATTTTATTTCCCAAAGACATAGGATAAAAGGGGTATGAGGGTGCCTGTGTTGATGGTGTATGGGAAAGAATTGGGTGAACAAGGAATTTTTTGAGGGGAGATTTTGTTTACTGGGATAGTTAATAAAAAATAAATAAATAGAATAAAAAACCCCGATAAGACATGGTATAAATGGGATCTGAGGAGGGTGCCTGTGTTGGTGGGTGGAGTCTGGGGAAAGAAACAGTTGAACAGGGAATTTGTTTTGGGGGGTTTCTTGACTGGTATTGGGGAGACAGTTAATAAAATAAATAAATAAAATAAAATAAGACACTTGCTAGAGACAGGGGTCCCCTGATGTAAGTTGCTACTGGAGTAGACTGATATTTGTAGGGCCGAGCCCTAAGGAAACATTGATTTGTTGAAGGAAATTAAACTTGTTCTTAGGCCCAAACCTTGAAGAAACATTGATTTGTAGGACTTAGGCTTGTTAGAAACATGCCCCCAAAAATTGTTGTTGTTTTTTTTTTTCTTTTTTTAAGAACAAGCACTGAGAAAAAAAAATACTCTACTGGTCTAGTGCCAGTGGCCACTTGTCATTGTCAAATTATCACAGTGCCCGTGATTGCTGGCTTTTCTTGTCAGTTAGCAATGGGTGCTTAGCCTATTTATACTCAGCTCAGGCACCCTTTGGTTGCCCTTTCGTGGTGTCTGTGACAGTACCTGTTTGTTCTTCCTGTCATGCTGTTTGGGCCTGTTCCAGTGTTCCAGAGTCCAGAGCTACAGAGTCCTGTGTTCCAGTCTGTTTTGCTGTTTGGGCCTGTTCCAGTGTTCCAGAGTCCAGAGCTACAGAGTCCTGTGTTCCAGTCTGTCTCACTGCTTGAGGCCTGTTCCAGTGTTCCAGAGTCTTCTGCTGCTGAATCTTGAGTTCCAGTGTTCCTGATTTCGTCTGTTCCTGTTCCAGTCTGCTTGCCACTCCGGTTGGACCTCCGTGACGGCTGATGCTCCGGTTGTTTGGTCTGGCCTGTTCCGGTTGCTGTTTATTCAGTGGTGTTCGCTGTGCTCCACCTTCATTTAGTCTCCGAGTTCCCATCCGGTAGTCGCTTGGCGACATTGCTCACTCTCTCGCCTCGGCGATATTCTTACTGTGGTGGTCCCAGAGTGCGGACGCTGGTTAACCCCAGTAAACCTGGTGGCAGATTATACTGTTGGTCCCAGCGTGCGGACGCTGGTTAACCCCATTAAACCTGGTGGCAGATTATACTGTTGGTCCCAGCGTGTGGACGCTGGTTAACTCCATTAAACCTGGTGGCACATTATCCTGTTGGTCCCAGCGTGCAGACGCTGGTTAACTCCATTTAACCTGGTGGCACATTATCCTGTTGGTCCCAGCGGGCGGATGCTGGTTAACTCCATTTAACCTGGTGGCACATTATCCTGTTGGTCCCAGCGTGCGGACGCTGGTTAACTCCATTAAACCTGGTGGCAGATTATACCATTGGGCCCAGCGCTCGGATGCTGGTTTACTCCATTAAACCTGGTAACATATTATACAGATGGTTCCAGCGTGCGGACACTGGTTATCTCCGTTTAACCTGGTGGTCTCCTCCTTTGGGGCTGTCCTGCCCGGTATTGGTGAGGCCGGTAGAACCGGTACATTCCATCTCACGGTTGCCTTACCAGGTATTGGCAAGGCCGGTAGAGCCTATCCTCAACATCTCCCAAGGCTGCCTTGCCCGGTATTGGTAAGGCCGGTAGAACAGGTTATTCCATCTCACGGTTGCCTTACCCGGTATTGGCAAGGTCGGTAGAGCCTGCTATTGCTATTCCTTATAGCCGCCTAGGTTGCCTTGCTCGGTATATTAGGCAAGGCCGGTAGAACCTGTTCTATTTCTCAGTTGGTATATATTGTATGTATATGTGTGTGAACCCTATGGGGAGTGCTTTAACTTTTCAATAAAGTTATGCTTTTACCTAAACCTGTTGTCTGAGAGTCTTAACAAACCATGACATAGGGCCTCCGTGTTTGTCCAGTATGTGGTACTGGTTTGCTCCACTCTAACGCCGGTTGCTAATGCTGCCTCCGTTATAGCACCTGTAGGGCCTCCGTGTTTGTCCAGTAAGTGGTACTGGTTTGCTCCACTCCTACACCGGTTGCTTGCTGCCTTCGTTATAGCACCAGTACGGCCTCTGCTACACCGTTTCACTTCTGCCATAGGCTGCCTTACCCGGTATATTGGTAAGGCCGGTAGAGCCTCCTAGGTCCCGTTGTGCCATCCTCTAGGCTGCCTTACCCGGTATTTTGGTAAGGCTGGTAGAGCCTATACATTGTATGCTATGCTACTTGAACCTGTTGTGTGTCTGAAACATATGTGCGATGTTCAGGACCTGTGAGGGTTCTTATTATCTTTTCAATAAAGCTGTGTTTTTATCTTAACTCTGTGGCTGTGAGTCAAAACAAACCGTGACACAAATGCCCTGGTGTAATTACGGAATATGTGAGTTGCTGCTGAGTTGTTTAAACAGCAGGATGATTAGGCAGCTCATAGGGAATGGGATCAACAACAGCAGTAACATGGGTGATAGATGATGAAGGTTCCATTTGCTTTAACTAGCACCTGAGGCAGTGGCAACACAATAAGTAGCCCCCAGTATATGTGGAGAAAAGAAGAAGTTGGCCAATAATTCTTCTCCACCTGCCCCTCCTCCAAAATCATGGGTGTGTTGTTAGTAGTTGTGGGCGAAAGTTGTAGCTGTGTTCCCTCAAGAAATCCTGCAAAAACCACACTGTTGCATTTTTCGCCCACTGGTCAAAGTTCTTCTCCATTTTTTCAATGGCTAGAAAGTTTGTGCCCTTTGATTTACGTGGTTTTTGCCTTTTCGCTATACAAAAGTGACAGAGCGAGGTAGACGTGCTGTCCTGTTCTGCTGGATCTTTTTGCAAAATTGAGGAAGAAGAGGCTCAAAGTGACTGCTATCACTAAGAGAAAGCATAAAAATAACAAAAAGAGGAGTTTGAAGGACCGTTATGTATTCATTTATGTACGAGCCTGAGGAGGAGGAGGAAGTGAGCACTGCAGAACCAATGCTGTCCAGTCCCCCTAAATCACCCCTAAGGATATTGTTGAATTTAACAAGAAGGGAGGAAGAAAAGGGCAGTACTAGTGAGAGCAAGGCAGGTCAGCTGCCTGTGCCTGCTGTAAGACATACTGCACCTACTGCCACTAGTGCTGTGCCTGCTGTCAGATGTGCTGCCCCTATAACCACCAGTGTGGTGCCTGCTGCCTGTAGTGCCGCTTCTGCCACTAGTGTTGTGCATTCTGTTAGTGCTGATCCTGCTGCCACCAGTTCTGTGCCGGCTCTCAGATGTGTTGCCCCTGCTGCCACCAGTGCTGTGTCTGCTGCAAGTGTTGAACCTGCTGCAATCAGTGCTGAACCTGCTGCCAGTGTGTCTTGTAATAACCAGGAGAGGGGGAAGGAGAAGATGATGCCAAGTGTGACAGGAATAGACCCTAATTCACACTTACCATCCCCAAGCAGTCCCGCCAGTGCTAGCACTACTACTGTTACTAAGCCCTAGCAGCCTGTTAGTGTTAGGAGTAAGGGAGGGGGTAATCAATATCCTCATATTACTAGTGACTGTGAGGAGGAAGACTCTGGGCTGAACTTGATGTGGTTGGTGTTAGTAGTAGTAACAATAATGGTGTAGCAGCCAGTGGAACTATTGTTAGGGGAGTGGTAGGGGAAGCAATTGAGAGCATCCAGACTAGCAGTCAAGGGAGCCCACACCATTCTTCTGGCACTAGGAGTCCCCTTCCCTTCAATACAGTGTCAAAGTGGAACATGATCCTGAAGAGGCCAGAACAGTTGGGGAATAGCAGGCTCTGAAATAATAATACCAACACCAACACCAGATGCATAGATCAGCTGCCTGTGCCTGCTGCTACTGCTGCCAGTCTGCCTTCTTCACGTCACCAAGAAATGGCAAGTGTGACATTAGGGGACCCTATGTCACATTGCTTGTCACCTCTTCCAAACAGCAGTGAGATGTCTGTAATAGAGCAGCAGCAGCACATAGGGGCTATTGGTGGTGGTGATGATGATGATGTTACTGGTAGGCATCAGCACAACCACTAGTAGTAAGCTTTTGGAATTTTTGTAATTTGCAACTGATCTAATTCCTGCTGCTGAGATGTAAGGACAGAAAGATGCTGAGGAGTAGGCTAGTGTGCCACAGACCATTGTGGACACAGTGGGAATGGGGTCAACAAGTGATGCTGGACTAGGACAGGTTCCACTTTCTAGTGGCAGCAATAATTCTGGTCCTAGTTGCAGTGCTGACTCTGAGGCAGTAGTAGCAACAGCTGCAACGTCATCCATATCCACAGGGGAATGTGGAGGACAAGAAGAGGCCATTCTTCTCCACCTGTTCCCTGTTCCTATCCCCTGAAATCATGGGTGTGGAAATAGTTTTCTGTTGGGGCAGGCACAGTGCAGTCATCACCAATGGTACTGTGCGCAATTTGCGACAAGTCGGTGAGAAGAGGAAAGGAGGGAACACACCTTGGCACAAGAGCCCTGATAACATACATGAAACACAGACACCATGACACTTATGTCAAACATGTTAAAACGAAATACTCACCACAGAAATTAAGCACCGCTTTTGCTGTACCCCCTGACTCTCCAGAAAGCCAACAAGGCAGAAATCAAAGAGGAGGAAGAATAGAGAAACCCAGGCAGAGACTGTGAGTTCCATGACAAGTGAAACAACAAGCTTACCATCACCTTCTAGGATAACTACATCTTCTGCCAAGCCACCTCTTTTATCATTATCTCCTCCACCAAATGATAGACACTCTGTTGATGTTAAGATGTGACAATTTGTGTCCACCCATTGCACACTGTGTGGTACACTGACCACACATAGCAGTGTGGTGGAGGAGAATCGCAAGCAGGGCATCAAGCGGCATGTGAAGAGATTCCATCCCGTAGAATATGCTAAGAATGTGGCAGGGAGGGTTCATCTTTACTATTAAACTGTCAGCAAATTTTTTTGTGTCCACAGCGGGGTGTGGACAAGGGGTATAGTGACAGCAGAAGTACTTGGGTTCTGGTGTCATGGTGTTTGGATACAGTTGTGCCCCCAGATATTATTTACCACACGCACTGTGCACACTGCAGTTGCTGATGATGAGAGGCACAGTTCCTGCTCTCAAGGGAAAATTTTATATTCCAAAAACAACACACCCATGAATTTGGAGGAGGGGCAAGTGGAGAAGAATTATTGGCCACATATACTGGGGGCTACTTAGTGTACTGTTACTGTCTCAGGTTCATCACTGGAGATAGTTGTGGCAAGTGGAACCTTCATCATCCATCATCACCCATGTTACTGCTATTTGTGATCACATTCCTTTTCATCTGCCTACTCATCCTGTTGCTTAAATAATTCAGCAGCAGCAGTAAGAACAGCAGTTGCAACTTCTGCAATTATGGACTCAGACTCAGGAGGAGGACATTTGACAATGGCCAGTGGCCACTGGCCAACATGACCTGCTTGCACAAGGCAACTAGGGCACTTTTTTCTCAGAGCTTGTGCTTTAAAAAAAACAAACAAAAAAAAAACAAAACAAAACAAAAAAAACATTCCTATAAAAGAAAAAAAATACAATGTTTGGGGGGTTGTTTCTATAAAGCCTAAGTCCTACAGATCAGTGTTTCCTTAGGGCTTGTGCCAAACAAGCTTAAGTCCTACAATCAATGTTTCTTCAGGACTTGTGTCTCTAATAATTCTAAGTCCTATAAATCAATGTTTCCTCAGGGCTTCGGCCTCTAACAACAAATCTAACAAATCATCCTCTTCTAAATACTCTATCAAGTCAAGTATCAGTCCACCCCAGTGGCAGCTTATGTTAAGGGGTTCCTGTCTCTATCACTTTACATACAAATTTCTTATTTTATTTTATTTTTTTTATTAACTGTCCCCCCAATAACAGTCAAGAACTTCCCCCAAAAACAAATTCCCTGTTTAACTGATTCATTCCCCAGACTCCACCCACCAACACGGGTACCCTTCTCACACCCCTTTTATAACATTTCTTACGGGGTATTTTTAATTGCATTTAGGATTTATTTTTTATTAACTGCCTGCCATTCCCAGTAAATAACCCCCCCAAAAAAGCATTCCCTGTTCAACTGATTCTTTTCCAACACCCCACCAACACAGTCACCCTCATGCCCCTTTTATACTATGACTTTGAGAAATAAATTAATATTTGCTATGTGTTGTGTGTAAATTTAATGTTCCCATTTATTTCAATGAGCTAAGCAAAAAAATCTGAAAATTGGCACTTTTCACGGGAAATTATTTGCAAGACGGAAAGTGCCATTATTCACTGATTTCAGTTTGAGGTGAAAATTTTCACCCATTCCTAGTTGTTAGAATAGATATTTTTCCTTTGAGAGCAGGAACTGTGCCTCTCATCAACAACTGCAGTGTGCACAGTGTGTGTGATGAATAGAGGAAGGACTGGGAACAATGGGCACATCTGGACTCACATCAAACACTTGGCATAACTTTAACCAAACACCATGATGCTTAGGGTCCCAATGTGAAATGATCCAACCAGAAATCAGGTGCTGCTGCTGTCACACTCAGGCACAACGCCCATTGTCCACTCCCCGCTAAGTACAAATGACAACTTACAGACAGTTTAATAATAATAATGAACCCTCCCTGCCACCAGTTTATCATATTCTGAGGGATGGAATCTCCTCAGATGCCCCTTGATGCCCTGCTTACAATTCTCCTCCACCACACTGTCATGTTTGGTCAGTGCACCACAGAGTGTTCAATAGGTGGACTCAATCTGCCACATCCTGACATCTACTGAATGGATATCAACCGATGGGGGGATATAAAGATGAACGAGGTGGATCACCAGGAGATGTAGTTACCCTAGAGCAAGAAGGTGATGGCGAGCCAATCAGTTTGCTCGCCATCGAACTTTCAGGCTCTGTCTGGATATCTCTATTCTTCCTACTCTTAGATTTCCACCTCTCCTCTTGTTGTCTTTAAGGTGAGTAAAGGGGTACAGCAACAGTGGTGCCCAATTTCTTTGGTGGGTGTTTGGCTTTAACATGTTCCACATAAATGTCATGGTGTCTGTGCTTCATGTGTGTGATCAAGGAGATTGTGCCAAGATGTGTTCCCTCCTTTCCCCTTTTCACTGACTTGTCACACATTGTTCACAGTGCCATTGGTGATGACTGCACTGTGCCTGCCTCAAGAGAAAAATAGACCCACATCCAGGACCTCAGTGGGGAGGGGAAAGGTGGAGAATGATGACCTATTTGTTCTCCTCCTCGACATTCCCCTTCACTAGTCCTGTATCACTTGTCCCCATTCCCACTGTGGCAAACTAGCCTTTTCCTCAGCATCCTGCTGCCTTTGCAATTTCATCAGCAGCAGAAATTAGAGCAGTAGCAAACTCCACAAATTCCAAAAGTTCACTGCTGGTGGGGTTGATGATGCTCATCAACATCCCTGTCTCCCGTTCCTTCTCAGTTTGGACTAAAAAGTCCATTAATATCTCTTCTACCCCAGCTAGGCCACCGTCATCATCACCACCACCACCAGTCCCACCTTACTGCTGCTACTGCTCTATTACAGATGTCTCAACGGTTGGAGGAGGTGATGAGAAGTGTGACAGTGATCCCCTATGGTCACACTTGCCATCTCTTGTAGACCTTAAGAAGGCAGACTGACAGCACATGCAGCAGGCATAGGCAGCTGATCTGTGCTTCTGGTGGTATTATTGCTGCTAGGCAACAATTCTGCCTTCTTCAGGATCATGTTCCACCTGGACAATGGAGTGGGGTTAAGGGGATTCCCAGATCCAGGGGAATTTTGTGGTATCTCTTTACCACTAGTTTGGGCGGTCACCATTACTTCCCCTACCAGCTGCTTCACCATCACTGTTACTACTACTAACACCAATCAATTTCATTCCCTGAGTCTTCCTCCTCACTAGTAATATGATCGCCCCTCCATCACTCCTAACAATCTGAATCTGTACAAGCTTTTAATAAGTAGTACTAGTAGTGGGACTGCTTACGGATGGCAAGTGTGACTTAGTGTCCCCTGCCATCACATGTGGCATCATCTCCTCCTCCCCACCCCTGAGAATTATAAGACACACTTGCAGCAGGTGCATTACTGGCAGCATGTGCAGTACTGCCAACAGGCCCAGGTAGCTAACCTGTCCTGCTCACACTACTAACCTCTCCTTCCTCCCATGAGACAAATTTCCCCTTGATCCCTAGGGGTTAAGTAGGGGGATGGCCATCATTGGGACTGGGGATCCAGGGCATCAAGGCCCTTTCATGTTGGTGGTGGTGGTCACTTCATCCTCTTCAGACTCCCTGGACACATAACGATCCTTCTATGATGATGATGTCAAGTAATAATAAAAATAAAGTACAACCTAAAATGTGGCAGAAGTGTATTATAGTGGTGGTGGTCTGGCTGGTATGGTGTGATTGTGTATGTATATAGTTTTTACCATTTTCATGTTTGCATCAAATTGTTATCTTCCTTCTCAGATTATTGACACACATTACTTTTCGGTCATAGAAGTGGTCCCAAGTGAGGTAGATGATGGCAATCCTTCTTCACATCCATCCTCCACCTCCTCATCTGCTCAGATGTTAATATATTGAACTGGCTTTGTCTGTCATACTCCTCTGCAGCAGGAGCCATAGGTGTTATTTGGACTGAACTAACTGTTGGCACTGACAGCAGCACACTCTCTGACACATAAATAACTTCACTAATTCTTTTTTCTGCTTTAGAGCCCTGGGAACTTTTTAAAGTGCTTCTGTTGCTGCTAGTTGTGGCACCTTTGGCCTGCTGATAGTGTGTCTCCCAGTCAGACCTGTGGTTGTGCTTCAGGTGGGATCTCATAGAAGAGGTGTCTAGGTGTGAGCCTGCTTTCCCCCTGCTCATGTGCTTTTTGCACAGACAACAGATTTCCACATGCTTAGCTTGAGGATCCTGAGTGAGTGACTTCATGGAATGAGGGGTTCCTGAGGTGGTGCTGCTACTACTACTAGTGGGGCTAGATGTTGATACAATGCTACTGCCACTACTACTAGGTACCAAAAGTGCAGCACTTACAGCAGCAGCAGCAGCAGAGGTACTCTTCATGTCTAACATTGTGGATGTTAATAACTTGTGTTGCTGTTTCTGCTGCTGGGTACTCAAAACAGGTGTGTGTGACTGAGTGGGACTTGGACTTTGAAGAGGCAATGATCCTGATGATGACTGATCGGGTGACTGTGTGATATCTGTATTTGTCCAAGGTCAGACTTTCCATCGATTTTCTCAAACAGTTTATAGGCGGGCACAGTGCTCCTTTTCAGTGGTGGAAGATTCAACCTTTGCCTTTCTGCTAACTTTATTGCCCTGTCATCATCCTCACTGTCAACTTCATCTGTATCTGAACAAGAGAAGGATGCTGGAGGGATATATTCTAGATCTGCATCATCATCAGTCATCATTAGGTCATCCTAAGCAGCATCAACATCACCTGACAGCTCTTGCCACTACCCTTATATTCCTCTAAGGTTTTAGACGTCTCAAACAATTTATTTTTACATTTACTGTAACAAAGTTTGCTACTACTTTGAGGACGGATGTTTTGGTGCTTGTTTGTCTCATTATCTGATGCAGCAGGTGGTTCATCTGTTACACCTTCCTCTATTATGCTATTGTCAGCATCATCAACACTTGAATGTGACTTGTTGTCATCTTCATTGTTCTTCTTATGTTCTTCTTTATTTCTACTGGTACTGGTGGTGCTGGACGTTTTGCTGGGACCTTGACAAACTGCATCCTCCTTTGGAGTAGATGGATCATCATCATTTATTGCACACGCAACCATTGCTGCAGTCAGTTTTTGAACTACTACTTTACTCTCACATCCCTGCAATGCTCCAACCTTCGCCCTCCACCTGCCCCTTGTGCGTTTGCTGGACATTACTCAACTACTCTGTGTGTTTTTACTCTACAGCACACAACACAACTGATGGAATATGTCTTGCCTTAGCCTAGTCAGCTGTCTGTCACTCTCACCTAATACAGAGAACAAATGTCCTTCCTAAAAGATTCCCTAAACTAAACTTCAATTCCCCTCTCTGTCTTCTCTAGGTGGGGGATATATGACACCAGGCCCTTGTAGCCAAAAGCGCCTTTATAAAGGCAGTGTCGTTTTGTCTTGGGAGAGGGGTGAGTTCCTACCAGGAGGAGGTGCCATTGTTGCAGAGAGACCTGAACCTGTTCCCCAGGATAAGGCAGAGGGGTTAGTGCCTGCCCAGCAGAGACTTCGCAGCAGAGGGGACGATACCTGCTCCGCGGTGACCTGTTCCAGTGGGTAGAAGTGCGAGTCCATACCCAGGTCACTGCTCCCCATTGGGCTGGCTGCACCTGGAGGTCTTCCAATCCGGTTGACCGCTCCTCCTCTGTGTGGTGCAGCTAGATCCAGTGGCAAACGGCCCAGGTCTTTCCGGTGGTCCTCTGAGGCCGGTCTGGTGTAAATGACTTGGTAGGCGCCCCCCTAACGCTACAGGGGCGGGTGCCTGCCACGGGCGGCGGGCCGTCACATTGGTGGCAGCGGTGGGATCTCTGCACTACAGAGTCCAAACCACCACCAGGATTCACCTCCATCGGGAGGTTCAGAGGAGAGCACAGCCAGGCCCCGAGATGGAAGCCATATACAAGCAGCTGAGCATCGCATCGCTGAAGGAGCTGATCATCGCCCGAGGGTCTGATCATGGTCATCGCAGTAAGCCAGAGCTTGTTCTTCATCTGATCAGGATGGATGTGGAGGCTGGCATAGCTAAGGCCCCAGCTCCACAGCAAAGAACAGAAACCCCCTTTCAGCAGAGGATGAGGGAGAGACTGGCTTACTTAACCCCACCTGTCTCTGAGAGCGCCATCAGAGAGATAACGCAGCAGGTTTGGGCAGAGCTAGCCCGTGAAGGAGGCACAAGGTTCAATAGTAGATCTCTTCTTGATGCTGGGTCCTGGAGAAACAATGGAACAATAATGGATCTTAAAGTAACCCACCAGCTCCCCTGTGTAGTGATACGTGAACTGGTGAGTGGGAGTGAGCTCACCAGCAGCCCCATGAAGATGGCCCCTTTGTTAATGGACACTGCCCTGGAGAAGGAGCAATGTGTGCTCTCCAGGGGCATGGATGATACGGCCCTGAGGAATGGGACTGCGGTCTTCCTCAAGGCAGAGAATTGCCCTGCGGTTTGTGGCCTGAAAGAAGAGGACCCCAGCAGAATGGAGGAGTTTAGTGCTGCTGGCCCTCTTGTTGACCCTATGGACTGTGAACTGGTGGGTGGGAATGCGTTCCCCACCAGCCCCCCTGTGAACCCTGGCCTGGTGAGTAGGAGCAAGCTCACCAGGGCCTGGAAAACCCCTGCTGCTGTGGACGAGACGCAGGTCCCCACCAGCAGCTCCTGTCCGTTCCTTGTGGATGTCGCCCTGGAGAAAGAGGAATGTGTGCTCTCCAGGGCCACAGATATGTCTGCCATGGGAAGTGGGACCGCAGTCCTTCCCACTGGCCACGTGGACTTTGAACTGGTGAGGGAGGAGACATGCCTTACCAGCAACCCTGCAACTTTTCCTGTGAACCCCATACTGATGAGTAGGAGAGAGCTCCCCAGTCCCCCTGTGACCCCTGGCCTGGTGAGTGGGAGCGAGCTCACCATGCCCTGTGAAACCCCGGCTGTAATGAGTGGGACAACAGCCCTCATCAGCAGTCCAAAGCCTGTTGCCCCTTTTCCTGATACCCCAGCCTTGGTGAGTGGGACCACGGTCCTCACCAGGGATGCCCTTGTTGCCCATGAATCTTTTGATCCCAGCCTGGTGGGTGGGAATTCATTCTCCACCAGGCCAACTGTTGATCCAGCCAAAGGTAGTGGGACCACTGTCCTCCCTAAGGAAGTTGGGAGTTGCCCCAGTTTTGCCAGCAGCCCAATGCCTGTTTGTCCTGGATTGGTGAGTGGGAGTGCGCTCCTCACCGGTCCTCTAGATGTCTCTACCCTGAGCAAAACAGTCCACAGTGTTGTCAATAGCCCCTTAGATGCCCCTGCCAAACAAGTTCCCAGTGGTTCTAACAGTTCTCTAAGTGTTGCTGCAATTCAGGAGAGTGAGAACAACATCCTCTCCTGCTCCTGGGGGCTGCTTGCCCCACAAAAAGGGGGAGATGTGCCCCTTTCCCCACACTTTGATCCCCAGGCCATTGAGAACCCAAAAATCCAGTTACCACAAACAGATCCCCCCTATAGACTGGCTCTGGACCCTGAGCCGCTGGCCCCAGATCCTGGAAAGGTTGGGGAGGGGGGAGAGAGATATATGACACCCGGCCCTTATAGCCAAAAGCACCTTTATAAAGGCGGTGTCGTTTTATCTCGGGAGAGGGGTGAGTTCCTGCCAGGAGGAGGCGCCATCGCTGCAGAGGGACCTGAACCTGTTCCCCAGGATAAGGCAGAGGGGTTAGTGCCTGCCCAGCAGAGACTTCGCAGCAGAGGGGACGATACCTGCTCCGTGGTCACCTGTTCCAGTGGGTAGAAGTGCGAGTCCTTACCCAGGTCACTACTCCCCATTGGGCTGGCTGCACCTGGAGGTCTTCCAATCCGGTTGACCGCTCCTCCTCTGTGTGGTGCAGCTAGATCCAGTGGCAAATGACCCAGGTCTGTCCGGTGGTCCTCTGAGGCTGGTCTGGTGTAAATGACCTGGTAGGCGCTCCCCTAACTCTACAGGGGCGGGTGCCTGCCGCGGGCGGCGGGCCGTCACACCCCAGTCCTAACATGTAATCTGGAATTTCCAAGGCACCTGGCCCTAACATGTAATCTGAAATATCCAAGGTACCCTGCACTAACAATTAATCTGAAATTTCCAAGGCACTCGGTCCTAACAAGTAATCTGGAATTTCCAAGGCACTCGGCCCTAAAAAGTAATCTGGGATTTCCAAGTCACCTCAGTCCTAACATGTAATCTGGACTTTCCAAAGCACTCGGACCTAACAAGTAATCAGAGATTTCCAAGGCACCTCAGTCCTAACATGTAATATGGAATTTCCAAGGCACCAGGTCCTAACAAGTAATTTGGAATTTACAAGGCACCCGACCCTAACATGTTATCTGGAATTTCCAAGGCAACCTGTCCTAACAAGTAATATGGAATTTCAAAGGCACCCGGCACTAACCAGTAATCTGTAATTTTCATGGCACCCGGTGCTAACAAGTATTCTGGAATTTCCAAGCCACTCAGCCATAACAAGTAATCTGGGATTTCCAAGGCACCCGAGCCCTAACATGTAATCTGGAATTTTCAAGGCACCCGGCCCTAACAAATAATCTGGAATGTCCAAGGCACCCGGTCCTAACAAATAATCTGGAATTTCCAAGGCACCCATCCCTAACCAGTAATCTGGAATTTCCAAGGCACCCAGTCATAACATATAATCTGGAATTTCCAAGGCACCTCAGTCCTAACATGTAAAATGGAATTTCCAAGGCATCCCGGCCCTAACATGTAATCTGGAATTTCCAAGGCACCCGGCCCTAACATGTAATCTGGAATTTCCAAGGCACCCGGCCCTAACCAGTAATCTGGAATTTCCAAGGCATCCGGTCCTAAGAAGTATTCTGGAATTTCCAAGGCACCCCAGCCCTAACAGGTAAACTGAAATGTCCAAGGCACCCGACCCTAACCAGTAATCTGGAATTTCCAAAGCACCTGGTCCTAACAAGTAATCTTGAATTTCCAAGGCACCCGGCCCTAACCAGTAATCTGGAATTTCCAAGGCACCCGGTCCTAAGAAGTATTCTGGAATTTCCAAGGCACTCGGCCCTAACATGTAAACTGAAATGTCCAAGGCACCGGACCCTAACCAGTAATCTGGAATTTCCAAAGCACCTGGTCCTAACAAGTAATCTGTAATTTCCAAGGCACCAGGCCCTAACCAGTAATCTGGAATTTCCAAGGCACCCAACCCTAACAAGCAATGTGGAATTTCCAAGGCATCCCGGTCCTAACAAGTAATCTGGAATTTCCAAGGCATCTCAGTCCTAACATGTAATATGGAATTTCCAAGGCACCAGGTCCTAACAAGTAATCTGGAATTTCCAAGGCACCCGACCCTAACATGTTATCTGGAATTTCCAAAGCATCCCTCTCCTAACATGTAATCTGGAATTTCCAAGGCACCCAGTCCTAACAAGTAATATGGAATTTCAAAGGCAACCGGCCCTAACCAGTAATCTGTAATTTTCAAGGCACCTGGTCTTAACAAGTATTCTGGAATTTCCAAGCCACTCAGCCGTAACAAGTAATCTGGGATTTCGAAGGCACCCCAGTCCTAACATTTAACCTGGAATTTCCAAGGCACCTGGCCCTAACATGTAATCTGAAATATCCAAGGTACCCTACACTAACAATTAATCTGAAATGTCCAAGGCACCCGGTCCTAACAAGTAATCTGGAATTTCCAAGGCACTCGGCCCTAAAAAGTAATCTGGGATTTCCAAGTCACCTCAGTCCTAACATGTAATCTGGACTTTCCAAAGCACTCGGCCCTAACAAGTAATCAGAGATTTCCAAGGCACCCAGTCCTAACATGTAATCTGGAATTTCCAAGGCACCAGGTCCTAAAAAGTAATCTGGAATTTCCAAGGCACCCGACCCTAACATGTTATCTGGAATTTCCAAGGCAACCTGTCCTAACAAGTAATATGGAATTTCAAAGGCACCCGGCACTAACCAGTAATCTGTAATTTTCAAGGCACCCGGTGCTAACAAGTATTCTGGAATTTCCACCCACTCAACCATAACAAGTAATCTGGGATTTCCAAGGCACCCCAGTCCTAACATGTAATCTGGAATTTTCAAGGCACCCGGCTCTAACAAATAATCTGGAATGTCCAAGGCACCCGGTCCTAACAAATAATCTGGAATTTCCAAGGCACCCAGCCATAACATATAATCTGGAATTTCCAAGGCACCCAGTCCTAACATGTAAAATGGAATTTCCAAGGCATCCCGGCCCTAACATGTAATCAGGAATTTCCAAGGCATCACGGCCCTAACATGTAAAATGGAATTTCCAAGGCACCCGGTCCTAAGAAGTATTCTGGAATTTCCAAGGCACTCGGCCCTAACATGTAAACTGAAATGTCCAAGGCACCCGACCCTAACCAGTAATCTGGAATTTCCAAAGCACCTGGTCCTAACAAGTAATCTGTAATTTCCAAGGCACCCGACCCTAACAAGCAATATGGAATTTCCAAGGCATCCCGGTCCTAACAAGTAATCTGGAATTTCCAAGGCATCTCAGTCCTAACATGTAATATGGAATTTCCAAGGCACCAGGTCCTAACATGTAATCTGGAATTTCCAATGCACCCGACCCTAACATGTTATCTGGAATTTCCAAAGCATCCCTCTCCTAACATGTAATCTGGAATTTCCAAGGCACCCACTCCTAACAAATAATATGGAATTTCAAAGGCACCCGGCACTAACCAGTAATCTGTCATTTTCAAGGCACCCAGTCCTTACAAGTAATCTGGAATTTCCAAGGCACCCGGTCCTAACAAGTGATCTGGAATTTCCAAGGCACCCAGTCCTAACAAGTAATATGGAATTTCAAAGGCACCCGGCACTAACCAGTAATCTGTCATTTTCAAGGCACCCGGTCCTTACAAGTATTCTGGAATTTCCAAGCCACTCAGCCATAACAAGTAATCTCAGATTTCCAAGGAACCCCAGTCCTAACATGTAATCTGGAATTTCCAAGGCACCTGGCCCTAACATGTAATCTAAAAGGTACAAGGCACCCAACCCTAACCAGTATTTCCAAGGCACCCCGTTCTAACAAGTAATCTGAAATTTCCAAGGCACCCGGTCCGAACAAGTAATCTGGAAATTCCAAAGCACCCGACCCTAACAAGCAATATGGAATTTCCAAAGCATCCCGGTCCTAACAAGTAATCTGGAATTTCCAAGGCATCTCAGTCCTAACATGTAATATGGAATTTCCAAGGCACCAGGTCCTAACATGTAATCTGGAATTTCCAAGGCACCCGACCCTAACATGTTATCTGGAATTTCCAAAGCATCCCTCTCCTAACATGTAATCTGGAATTTCCAAGGCACCCACTCCTAACAAATAATATGGAATTTCAAAGGCAACCGGCCCTAACCAGTAATCTGTAATTTTCAAGGCACCCAGTCCTTACAAGTAATCTGGAATTTCCAAGGCACCCGGTCCTAACAAGTGATCTGGAATTTCCAAGGCACCCAGTCCTAACAAGTAATATGGAATTTCAAAGGCACCCGGCACTAACCAGTAATCTGTCATTTTCAAGGCACCCAGTCCTTACAAGTAATCTGGAATTTCCAAGGCACCCGGTCCTAACAAGTGATCTGGAATTTCCAAGGCACCCAGTCCTAACAAGTAATATGGAATTTCAAAGGCACCCGGCACTAACCTGTAATCTGTCATTTTCAAGGCACCCAGTCCCTACAAGTATTCTGGAATTTCCAAGCCACTCAGCCATAACAAGTAATCTCAGATTTCCAAGGCACCCCAGTCCTAACATGTAATCTGGAATTTCCAAGGCACCTGGCCCTAACATGTAATCTAAAAGGTACAAGGCACCCAGCCCTAACCAGTATTTCCAAGGCACCCCGTTCTAACAAGTAATCTGAAATTTCCAAGGCACCCGGTCCGAACAAGTAATCTGGAAATTCCAAGGCACTCAGCCCTAACAAGTAATCTGGGATTTTTAAGGCACCTCAGTCCTAACATGTAATATGGAATTTCCAAGGCACCAGGTTCTCATCAGTAATCTGGAACTTCCAAGACACCAGGTCCTAACAAGTCATCTGGAATTTCAAAGGCACCCCAGTCATAACAGGTAATCTGGAATTTCCAAGGCACTCAGTCCTAACAAGTAATCTGGAGTTTCCAAGGCACCCCAACCCTAACAGGTAATCTGGGATTTCCAAGGCACCCAGTTCTAACATGTAATCTGGAATATCCAAGGCACCAGGCCCTAACCAGTAATCTGGAATTTCCAAGGCACCCAGTTCTAACATGTAATCTGGAATATCCAAGGCACCCGGCTCTAACAAGTATTCTGGAATTTCCAAGGCACCTGGACCTAACAAGTAATCTGGACTTTCCAAGGTACCCAGTCCTTATAAATAATCTGGATTTTCCAAGGCACCCGGTCCTAACATGTAGTCTGGAATTTCCAAGGAACCAGGCATTTACCAGTAATCTGGAATTTCCAAGGCACCTGGTCCTAACAGGTAATCTGGAATTTCCAAGGCACTCAGTCCTAACAAATAATCTGGAGTTTCCAAGGCACCCGGTCCTAACAAGTAATCTGGACTTTCCAAGGCATCTGGTTGACACCCCACTAATGTATAGGTGATTTTTCACAGGTTTAATGAAAGGAGCAATACATGAATGTATAGTTATTATTAGATCTCACAGTGACAATGATAATAAGGAGCATATTGTGCACAATTATGTCCATAAATAGACATTAGAATATAAACTTTATCATTTTTCTTCCTGGGAAAGGTGTGGCACCCTGAGCTGGGGCTCATAGCACATTAAAGGGCCACGGCACCTTGTTTAAAAACCACTGCTTTACAGACCTTAGGGGTGTGAAACAGAGTAAAACATTGGCCATTTTACCTAAACACCTCTAACCTCCCATCCACATTTGCATACACATACATACATACATATACACACACACATATATATACATACATATACACATACATACATACATAAAATATATACATATAATAACACAAACATTCACAAACACTCACAGACACACGCACACAAATATATACACATTTACACACAAACATACATACATATGCACACGCACACATATACATACATACATACACATACATACATACATACATACATATAAAAATACATATATATAAAAACACACACATTCACAAACACACACAGACACACACACAAATATATACACATATACACGCACACACACTTGTGTATACACAAACACACACATATACCCATATATACACATATACACACACACACACTTTTCTACACACACACGCACACATATGCACACATACATACATTTATATACACACACACTCTTGTGTATACACATACACACACAGATTTACACATTTTCAGACACAAAGGTTCAAAACTAAATGACCTACCAGACAGGTGTATAATTAAATGTGTATTTAATGTACAAAGTTACCTCTACAGACAGAGGGAGATAAAGAGGACAGACACCAATCCAAATCAATAGCCCACAATCTGGTAAATAAACCATACATTGTCTGATTAACACCAAGTAGGAAATATAACCCAGGATAATATAGTTTGCCCTCCTCTGCTGGAAGGCAGATCCCAGGATGAACAGAAGGCAATGAAGCTACTTGTCTGCACTGTTGGTCTTCTCTATAAACCTGACCACATCTTTCCATACACGCAATGCTCACTGTAGGACATCACTTCTTGAGGGATTCAGGATCAGACAGTTAATCTAGTGGAACAGTGTGAATATAAAAATCTTATCACTAATTTGGTCAAATGAAAATTGAAATTCTTAAAGGTACAGTAACTTTTTTAAGATTAAATAAATACATTTGTTAAAGGACTTTCCCTTTAATTGCAACAATGTTAAATATAACACCCAGTGCTCTGAGATTTATCATTGAGATGCTTCTGCAGTTCAAGTTGTTCAAAATGATATATCTAGAAATGCCATAATAACATAATTAGCTTTAATAAAATACTTAGCGGAGAGTTTTCTGTCTCTGCTGCTCTGTGCGGCTGTGGAGTTGGCGGCAGTGGAGACAGTACTATGTGGCACAGCCCCCCCAATCCTGGCCCTCATGGGCCGATGCCCATTACACACTGATGGAATGTGAACAGAGACTGCCTTTATATATGGGCGGTCTTCATTCAAATTCCTTCACAGCCATTGGCTGTGGTGTTCTTATGCACATCCCAGCCAATCAGTTTAAAACACAGCCGTTCGAAGCTGACTGGCTGGGATGTGCTTAAGCACATCACAACCTACGGCTGTGAGGGAATTGGAACAGACACTGCCCATATATATAGGCAGTCTCTGTTCAAATTCCCTCAGTGTGTAATAGGCATCGGCCCCTGAGGGAAAGGATGACAGGGCTGTGCCACATAGTACTGTCTCTGCTGCCTCCGTCTCCGTGGCTGCACACAGTGGCGGAGACAGACAAGTCTGAGCTAAGTCTTTTATTAAAGCTAATTATGTTGTTATGGCATTTCTGTATATATTATTTGGAACAACCTGGATATCGCTGGATAACAGGAAGCATATTTGTATTTAGAATTGGACAGTAATACATGCTTTAGCCCTTTTGAGCCCCAGAGAGGAAAGCAACACATTGCTTTGCACTCAAGGGGTTAAACTGTGTATTAGTGTGCCGGATATTTCAGCATTGTACTCATTCATCTTTTATTTTTTATTTACAGATACAAGAAAGAAGAAAGAAGAGAAGATACAAGAAAGAAGAATGAAGAGAAGATACAAGAAAGAAGAGAAGGACAGAAGAGGACCAGGAAGCTGAGGACTGCTCTGGACATCAGGATTAATGGTAAGTGTTACTAGTAATGGGGTGTTGTTTTGTTACTTAGCTGGGTTAACTCTATGAAAGCCGGCGGGGTGATTATACCCCGCTGGCACTCATAGGGTTATTTCTACTAACATTAAACACACTTTTTAGGCATTTTGGATGAATTGATGTGGGGCTTAGGGTTTTTTAACTTTTTTTTCCCTTCAGTTTCTGCATCTGCTGTTTGAAGTTGCGACAAGGGTCTCAAGTAAAAAAACACTGGGTCTTAACTTTCCTGAGATAAATTGAGTCCCTTATTGGATCCTCATGGCTAACGCAGACATTTGAATTTCAAATTATGGTGTTTTCATTATTTACTCTGGGTGAAAATACCTCTTAACTTTATCACTGACGGCTTTTGTTTTTTGTGGGTAGTTGTTCACAGCACAGGCATTTGAATAGCTTACTGAGCTTGAAAAAATGCAGTTTGCAGAAAAAACAGCCATCGCCAACATTTGGAGTACAACTTGTCATTGAGGAATCATTAAGGGACCCTGGTTAAGAAGCCAGAACCTGAATGTTATTCCTTCTGAGCAGGTTTAGAAGAGGCAGTATAGTGCTCGGAGGGGTCTTACGTGCAGAGGCACTGAACATTAAGATCTCCCTTTCAATACTGTTTCCACTTGCAGGAAATGAGTCATGAAGATTTGTAGTAAATGTGATTTTATTCTGAATACATTTGGTTTTCTTTCTCCGCTCCTGGTTATGTCCTGTGGGTCCATGTGGAAATCTGAAGTTTTAACTGAAGTGGATCTGTCATTTTGTAACAAATAAGTGATGTTGAAATACATTTCAGGACCAATTATATTTATGTGAGCCATATTTTATTTTAAATACTAATTGATGAGATATTTAGCTTTGTCAGTTAGATCTACAGGGCATGCCTAGCAAATTCAACATTCAATACTGCTCTGTATTGGCAATTATCTCTGGTCCTGAGCACACTGGAGAGGAGGAGCCTGTCTGGAGCTTCACTAGGACCACTAGGGAGAAGGTGATCCCAAGGACGGGACCTGCAACAAGGAGAAAGAGAAACTGCATTGCTTCCCTAGGGCCACGTTGCATCAAGAGACAAGGGACAGGGTTCCTATAAGGGTCCTCAGTGCATTGCCTCCCCTCTAACCACAACCATTTCCCTAAGTAATTTAGCATGATAGTCCTTTCATAGGAAGTGACAAGTAGCAAGTGTAGGGTTCTCAAGAAAGTGGGGTGGTCAGAGGTATCTGTGACTGAGGGAAAAGAAGATTGCTGATGGTGTTAAACCTTATGTTTCCTGGTGTCCCAGCTGTGAGGTTATTATGCACCACACAGGGACAACGCCATGAAGAGAGTGACAATTAGGGATAACAGATGTTCTCCTGGAGTTACAGGGTCTAGATTTGACTAAGACATCTGTACTTGAAAGGATTCAATGCCAGTCTGATTCTGAAGGTGTCACATAAATAAACAGAAATGTGTCACCCACAGCTGCCCATCACCCAGTCAGTGTGGCACTGTACGATGGTTGGTGAATGTTATGATGAACAATTTGCAGTGCTCACTTACTGATTGGATGAGGGGCCGAGCATCTTTCTTTCCTCCTTGCACGTGATTTATATCTATAAGAAACCTTACACCGAATCTACCAAATATGAGTACAATCACATAGACATCTACTAGATCTCAGATACAAGTCTGAGACCCAAATCCTTGTCACTTACTATTGAGTTTTTTGCAGCGCATTCCACATCTGGTAGTGCAGCAGCTAAATCTCCAAGGACAATCATCATCACTTCTGCACCTCTTACCCATAGGGGGACATTCACTGAAGTTTGGACATTTCCTAGGAGGATCTGTTAAATGAATGGACATTTCATTACAATCTGACACCTGTTACATCACAGGAGGAGAACGCATAGTGTTACACATGCAATGCGTTGCGTACCCCTCTGCCACTCAACGGGTTCAGGAATGTATTTGTTCATGCTTGGTGTTAATTCATTTCTTTTATTTTACAGAAAGAAGACAGAAGACTGAAGAGAAGGCGGAAGACAGGAGAAAGAAGAGAAGAAAGAAGACAAGAGAAGGTGGAAGATAGGAGAAAGAAGAGAAGACAGAAGACTGAAGAGAAGGCGGAAGATAGGAGAAAGAAGAGAAGATAGAAGACTGAAGAGAAGGCGGAAGATAGGAGAAAGAAGAGAAGAAAGAAGACTGAAGAGAAGGCGGAAGATAGGAGAAAGTAGAGAAGAAAGAAGACTGAAGAGAAGGCGGAAGATAGGAGAAAGAAGAGAAGACAGATGACTGAAGAGAAGGCGGAAGATAAGAGAAAGTAGAGAAGAAAGAAGACTGAAGAGAAGGCGGAAGAAAGGAGAAAGTAGAGAAGACAGAAGACTGAAGAGAAGGTGGAAGATAGGAGAAAGAAGAGAAGACAGAAGACTGAAGAGAAGGCAGAAGATAGGAGAAAGTAGAGAAGACAGAAGACTGAAAAGAAGGCGGAAGATAGGAGAAAGAAGAGAAGACAGAAGACTGAAGAGAAGGCAGAAGATAGGAGAAAGAAGAGAAGAAAGAAGACTGAAGAGAAGGCGGAAGATAGGAGAAAGTAGAGAAGAAAGAAGACTGAAGAGAAGGCGGAAGATAGAAATAAGAGAAGACAGAAGACTAAAGAGAAGGCAGAAGATAGGAGAAAGAAGAGAAGAAAGAAGACTGAAGAGAAGGCGGAAGATAGGAGAAAGAAGAGAAGAAGGAAGACTGAAGAGAAGGCAGAAGATAGGAGAAAGAAGAGAAGAAAGAAGACAAGAGAAGGCAGAAGATAGGAGAAAGTAGAGAAGACAGAAGACTGAAGAGAAGGCAGAAGATAGGAGAAAGAAGAGAAGACAGAAGACTGAAGAGAAGGCGGAAGATAGGAGAAAGAAGAGAAGACAGAAGACTGAAGAGAAGGCGGAAGATAGGAGAAAAAAGAGAAGACAGAAGACTGAAGAGAAGGCGGAAGATAGGAGAAAGAAAAGAAGACAGAAGACTGAAGAGAAGGCGGAAGATAGGAGAAAGTAGAGAAGAAAGAAGACTGAAGAGAAGGCGGAAGATAGGAGAAAGAAGAGAAGACAGATGACTGAAGAGAAGGCGGAAGATAGGAGAAAGTAGAGAAGAAAGAAGACAAGAGAAGGCAGAAGATAGGAGAAAGTAGAGAAGACAGAAGACTGAAGAGAAGGCGGAAGATAGGAGAAAGAAGAGAAGACAGAAGACTAAAGAGAAGGCGGAAGATAGGAGAAAGTAGAGAAGAAAGAAGACTAAAGAGAAGGCGGAAGATAGAAATAAGAGAAGACAGAAGACTAAAGAGAAGGCAGAAGATAGGAGAAAGAAGACAAGAAAGAAGACTGAAGAGAAGGCGGAAGATAGGAGAAAGAAAAGAAGACAGAAGACTAAAGAGAAGGCGGAAGATAGGAGAAAGAAGAGAAGACAGATGACTGAAGAGAAGGCGGAAGATAGGAGAAAGTAGAGAAGAAAGAAGACAAGAGAAGGCAGAAGATAGGAGAAAGTAGAGAAGACAGAAGACTGAAGAGAAGGCGGAAGATAGGAGAAAGAAGAGACGACAGAAGACTAAAGAGAAGGCGGAAGATAGGAGAAAGTAGAGAAGAAAGAAGACTAAAGAGAAGGCGGAAGATAGAAATAAGAGAAGACAGAAGACTAAAGAGAAGGCAGAAGATAGGAGAAAGAAGACAAGAAAGAAGACTGAAGAGAAGGCGGAAGATAGGAGAAAGAAGAGAAGAAGGAAGACTGAAGAGAAGGCAGAAGATAGGAGAAAGTAGAGAAGGCGGAAGATAGGAGAAAGAAGAGAAGACAGAAGACTGAAGAGAAGGCGGAAGATAGGAGAAAGAAAAGAAGACAGAAGACTGAAGAGAAGGAGGAAGATAGGAGAAAGTAGAGAAGACAGAAGACTGAAGAGAAGGAGGAAGATAGGAGAAAGAAGAGAAGACAGAAGACTGAAGAGAAGGCGGAAGATAGGAGAAAGAAGAGAAGACAGAAGACTGAAGAGAAGGCGGAAGATAGGAGAAAGTAGAGAAGAAAGAATACTGAAGAGAAGGCGGAAGATAAGAGAAAGAAGAGAAGACAGAAGACTAAAGAGAAGGCAGAAGATAGGAGAAAGAAGAGAAGAAAGAAGACTGAAGAGAAGGCGGAAGATAGGAGAAAGTAGAGAAGAAAGAAGACTGAAGAGAAGGCGGAAGATAGGAGAAAGAAGAGAAGACAGATGACTGAAGAGAAGGCGGAAGATAGGAGAAAGTAGAGAAGAAAGAAGACAAGAGAAGGCAGAAGATAGGAGAAAGTAGAGAAGACAGAAGACTGAAGAGAAGGCGGAAGATAGGAGAAAGAAGAGAAGACAGAAGACTGAAGAGAAGGCAGAAGATAGGAGAAAGAAGAGAAGAAAGAAGACTGAAGAGAAGGCGGAAGATAGGAGAAAGTAGAGAAGAAAGAAGACTGAAGAGAAGGCGGAAGATAGAAATAAGAGAAGACAGAAGACTAAAGAGAAGACAGAAGATAGGAGAAAGAAGAGAAGAAAGAAGACTGAACAGAAGGCGGAAGATAGGAGAAAGAAGAGAAGAAGGAAGACTGAAGAGAAGGCAGAAGATAGGAGAAAGAAGAGAAGAAAGTAGACAAGAGAAGGCAGAAGATAGGAGAAAGTAGAGAAGACAGAAGACTGAAGAGAATTCGGAAGATAGGAGAAAGAAGAGAAGACAGAAGACTGAAGAGAAGGCGGAAGATAGGAGAAAGAAAAGAAGACAGAAGACTAAAGAGAAGGAGGAAGATAGGAGAAAGTAGAGAAGACAGAAGACTGAAGAGAAGGAGGAAGATAGGAGAAAGAAGAGAAGACAGAAGACTGAAGAGAAGGCGGAAGATAGGAGAAAGAAGAGAAGACAGAAGACTGAAGAGAAGGCGGAAGATAGGAGAAAGAAGAGAAGACAGAAGACTGAAGAGAAGGTGGAAGATAGGAGAAAGAAGAGAAGAAAGAAGACTGAAGAGAAGGCGGAAGATAGGAGAAAGTAGAGAAGAAAGAAGACTGAAGAGAAGGCGGAAGATAGAAATAAGAGAAGACAGAAGACTAAAGAGAAGGCAGAAGATAGGAGAAAGAAGAGAAGAAAGAAGACTGAAGAGAAGGCGGAAGATAGGAGAAAGAAGAGAAGAAGGAAGACTGAAGAGAAGGCAGAAGATAGGAGAAAGAAGAGAAGAAAGAAGACAAGAGAAGGCAGAAGATAGGAGAAAGTAGAGAAGACAGAAGACTGAAGAGAAGGCGGAAGATAGGAGAAAGAAGAGAAGACAGAAGACTGAAGAGAAGGCGGAAGATAGGAGAAAGAAGAGAAGACAGAAGACTGAAGAGAAGGCGGAAGATAGGAGAAAGAAAAGAAGACAGAAGACTGAAGACAAGGCGGAAGATAGGAGAAAGTAGAGAAGAAAGAAGACTGAAGAGAAGGCGGAAGATAGGAGAAAGAAGAGAAGACAGATGACTGAAGAGAAGGCGGAAGATAGGAGAAAGGAGAGAAGAAAGAAGACAAGAGAAGGCAGAAGATAGGAGAAAGTAGAGAAGACAGAAGACTGAAGAGAAGGCGGAAGATAGGAGAAAGAAGAGAAGACAGAAGACTAAAGAGAAGGCGGAAGATAGGAGAAAGTAGAGAAGAAAGAAGACTAAAGAGAAGGCGGAAGATAGAAATAAGAGAAGACAGAAGACTAAAGAGAAGGCAGAAGATAGGAGAAAGAAGACAAGAAAGAAGACTGAAGAGAAGGCGGAAGATAGGAGAAAGAAAAGAAGACAGAAGACTAAAGAGAAGGCGGAAGATAGGAGAAAGAAGAGAAGACAGATGACTGAAGAGAAGGCGGAAGATAGGAGAAAGTAGAGAAGAAAGAAGACAAGAGAAGGCAGAAGATAGGAGAAAGTAGAGAAGACAGAAGACTGAAGAGAAGGCGGAAGATAGGAGAAAGAAGAGACGACAGAAGACTAAAGAGAAGGCGGAAGATAGGAGAAAGTAGAGAAGAAAGAAGACTAAAGAGAAGGCGGAAGATAGAAATAAGAGAAGACAGAAGACTAAAGAGAAGGCAGAAGATAGGAGAAAGAAGACAAGAAAGAAGACTGAAGAGAAGGCGGAAGATAGGAGAAAGAAGAGAAGAAGGAAGACTGAAGAGAAGGCAGAAGATAGGAGAAAGTAGAGAAGGCGGAAGATAGGAGAAAGAAGAGAAGACAGAAGACTGAAGAGAAGGCGGAAGATAGGAGAAAGAAAAGAAGACAGAAGACTGAAGAGAAGGAGGAAGATAGGAGAAAGTAGAGAAGACAGAAGACTGAAGAGAAGGAGGAAGATAGGAGAAAGAAGAGAAGACAGAAGACTGAAGAGAAGGCGGAAGATAGGAGAAAGAAGAGAAGACAGAAGACTGAAGAGAAGGCGGAAGATAGGAGAAAGTAGAGAAGAAAGAATACTGAAGAGAAGGCGGAAGATAAGAGAAAGAAGAGAAGACAGAAGACTAAAGAGAAGGCAGAAGATAGGAGAAAGAAGAGAAGAAAGAAGACTGAAGAGAAGGCGGAAGATAGGAGAAAGTAGAGAAGAAAGAAGACTGAAGAGAAGGCGGAAGATAGGAGAAAGAAGAGAAGACAGATGACTGAAGAGAAGGCGGAAGATAGGAGAAAGTAGAGAAGAAAGAAGACAAGAGAAGGCAGAAGATAGGAGAAAGTAGAGAAGACAGAAGACTGAAGAGAAGGCGGAAGATAGGAGAAAGAAGAGAAGACAGAAGACTGAAGAGAAGGCAGAAGATAGGAGAAAGAAGAGAAGAAAGAAGACTGAACAGAAGGCGGAAGATAGGAGAAAGAAGAGAAGAAGGAAGACTGAAGAGAAGGCAGAAGATAGGAGAAAGAAGAGAAGAAAGTAGACAAGAGAAGGCAGAAGATAGGAGAAAGTAGAGAAGACAGAAGACTGAAGAGAATTCGGAAGATAGAAATAAGAGAAGACAGAAGACTAAAGAGAAGACAGAAGATAGGAGAAAGAAGAGAAGAAAGAAGACTGAACAGAAGGCGGAAGATAGGAGAAAGAAGAGAAGAAGGAAGACTGAAGAGAAGGCAGAAGATAGGAGAAAGAAGAGAAGAAAGTAGACAAGAGAAGGCAGAAGATAGGAGAAAGTAGAGAAGACAGAAGACTGAAGAGAATTCGGAAGATAGGAGAAAGAAGAGAAGACAGAAGACTGAAGAGAAGGCGGAAGATAGGAGAAAGAAAAGAAGACAGAAGACTAAAGAGAAGGAGGAAGATAGGAGAAAGTAGAGAAGACAGAAGACTGAAGAGAAGGAGGAAGATAGGAGAAAGAAGAGAAGACAGAAGACTGAAGAGAAGGCGGAAGATAGGAGAAAGAAGAGAAGACAGAAGACTGAAGAGAAGGCGGAAGATAGGAGAAAGAAGAGAAGACAGAAGACTGAAGAGAAGGCGGAAGATAGGAGAAAGAAGGGAAGAAAGAAGACTGAAGAGAAGGCAGAAGATAGGAGAAAGAAGAGAAGAAAGAAGACTGAAGAGAAGGCGGAAGATAGGAGAAAGAAGAGAAGACAGAAGACTGAAGAGAAGGCGAAAGATAGGAGAAAGTAGAGAAGTAAGAAGACTGAAGAGAAGGCGGAAGATAGGAGAAAGAAGAGAAGACAGAAGACTGAAGAGAAGGCGGAAGATAGGAGATAGAAGAGAAGAAAGAAGACTGAAGAGAAGGCGGAAGATAGGAGAAAGAAGAGAAGACAGAAGACTGAAGAGAAGGCGGAAGAACGGAGAAAGAAGAGAAGACAGAAGACTGAAGAGAAGGCAGAAGATAAGAGAAAGAAGAGAAGAAAGAAGACTGAAGAGAAGGCGGAAGACAGGAGAAAGAAGAGTAGAAAGAAGACTGAAAAGAAGACGGAAGATAGGAGAAAGAAGAGAAGACAGAAGACTGAAGAGAAGGCGGAAGATAGGAGAAAGCAGAGAAGACAGAAGACTGAAGAGAAGTCGGAATATAGGAGAAAGAAGAGAAGAAAGAAGACTGAAGAGAAGGCGGAAGATAGGAGAAAGAAGAGAAGACAGAAGACTGAAGAGAAGGCGGAAGATAGGAGAAAGTAGAGAAGACAGAAGACTAAAGAGAAGGTGGAAGATAAGAGAAAGAAGAGAAGAAAGAAGACTGAAGAGAAGGCGGAAGATAAGATAAAGATGAGAAGACAGAAGACTGAAGAGAAGGAGGAAGATAGGAGAAAGAAGAGAAGAAAGAAGACAAGAGAAGGCGGAAGATAGGAGAAAGAAGAAAAGACAGAAGACTGAAGAGAAGGCGAAAGATAGGAGAAAGAAGAGAAGACAGAAGACTGAAGAGAAGGCGAAGATAGGAGAAAGAAGAGAAGACAGAAGACTGAAGAGAAGGAGGAAGATAGGAGAAAGAAGAGAAGACAGAAGACTGAAGAGAAGGCTGAAAATAGGAGAAAGAGGAGAAGACAGAAGACTGAAGAGAAGGCGGAAGACAGGAGAAAGAAGAGAAGACAGAAGACTGAAGAGAAGGCGGAAGATAGGAGAAAGTAGAGAAGAAAGGAGACTGAAGAGAAGGCAGAAGATAAGAGAAATAAGAGAAGAAAGAAGACTGAAGAGAATGCGGAAGATAGGAGAAAGAAGACAAGAGAGAAGACTGAAGAGAAGGCGGAAGATAGGAGAAAGCAGAGAAGAAAGAAGACAAGAGAAGGCAGAAGATAGGAGAAAGTAGAGAAGACAGAAGACTGAAGAGAAGGCGGAAGATAGGAGAAAGAAGAGAAGACAGAAGACTGAAGAGAAGGCAGAAGATAGGAGAAAGAAGAGAAGAAAGAAGACTGAAGAGAAGGCGGAAGATAGGAGAAAGAAGAGAAGACAGAAGACTGAAGAGTAGGCGGAAGATAGGAGAAAGTAGAGAAGAAAGAAAACAAGAGAAGGCAGAAGATAGGAGAAAGTAGAGAAGACAGAAGACTGAAAAGAAGGCGGAAGATAGGAGAAAGAAGAGAAGACAGAAGACTGAAGAGAAGGAGGAAGATAGGAGAAAGAAGAGAAGACAGAAGACTGAAGAGAAGGCGGAAGATAGGAGAAAGTAGAGAAGACAGAAGACTGAAGAGAGGGCGGAAGATAGGAGAAAGAAGAGAAGACAGAAGACTGAAGAGAAGGCGGAACATAAGAGAAAGAAGAGAAGACAGAATACTGAAGAGTAGGCGGAAGATAGGAGAAAGTAGAGAAGAAAGAAGACAAGAGAAAGCGGAAGATAGAAGAAAGAAGAGAAGACTGAAGAGAAGGCGGAAGATAGGAGAAAGAAGAGAAGACAGAAGACTGAAGAGAAGGCGGAAGATAGGAGAAAGAAGAGAAGACAGAAGACTGAAGAGAAGGCGGAAGATAAGAGAAAGAAGAGAAGAAAGAAGACTAAAGAGAAGGCGGAAGATAGGAGAAAGAAGAGAAGACAGAAGACGGAAGAGAATTCGGAAGATAGGAGAAAGAAGAGAAGAAAGAAGACTGAAGAGAAGGCGGAAGATAGGAGAAAGCAGAGAAGAAAGAAAACTGAAGAGAAGGAAGAAGATAGGAGAAAGAAGAGAAGACAGAAGACTGAAGAGAAGGCGGAAGATAGGAGAAAGTAGAGAAGAAAGAAGACAAGAGAAAGCGGAAGATAGGAGAAAGAAGAGAAGACAGAAGACTGAAGAGAAGGTGGAAGATAGGAGAAAGTAGAGAAGAAAGAAGACAAGAGAAGGCAGAAGATAGGAGAAAGTAGAGAAGACAGAAGACTGAAGAGAAGGCGGAAGATAGGAGAAAGAAGAGAAAACAGAAGACTAAAGAGAAGGCGGAAGATAGGAGAAAGTAGAGAAGAAAGAAGACTAAAGAGAAGGCGGAAGATAGAAATAAGAGAAGACAGAAGTATAAAGAGAAGGCAGAAGATAGGAGAAAGAAGACAAGAAAGAAGACTGAAGAGAAGGCGGAAGATAGGAGAAAGAAGAGAAGAAGGAAGACTGAAGAGAAGGCAGAAGATAGGAGAAAGTAGAGAAGGCGGAAGATAGGAGAAAGAAGAGAAGACAGAAGACTGAAGAGAAGGCGGAAGATAGGAGAAAGAAAAGAAGACAGAAGACTGAAGAGAAGGAGGAAGATAGGAGAAAGTAGAGAAGACAGAAGACTGAAGAGAAGGCGGAAGATAGGAGAAAGAAGAGAAGACAGAAGACTGAAGAGAAGGAGGAAGATAGGAGAAAGTAGAGAAGACAGAAGACTGAAGAGAAGGCGGAAGATAGGAGAAAGAAAAGAAGACAGAAGACTGAAGAGAAGGAGGAAGATAGGAGAAAGTAGAGAAGACAGAAGACTGAAGAGAAGGCGGAAGATAGGAGAAAGAAGAGAAGACAGAAGACTGAAGAGAAGGCGGAAGATAGGAGAAAGTAGAGAAGAAAGAAGACTGAAGAGAAGGCGGAAGATAAGAGAAAGAAGAGAAGACAGAAGACTAAAGAGAAGGCAGAAGATAGGAGAAAGAAGAGAAGAAAGAAGACTGAAGAGAAGGCGGAAGATAGGAGAAGGAAGAGAAGACAGAAGACTGAAGAGAAGGAGGAAGATAGGAGAAAGAAGGGAAGAAAGAAGACTGAAGAGAAGGCAGAAGATAGGAGAAAGTAGAGAAGGCGGAAGATAGGAGAAAGAAGAGAAGACAGAAGACTGAAGAGAAGGCGGAAGATAGGAGAAAGAAAAGAAGACAGAAGACTGAAGAGAAGGAGGAAGATAGGAGAAAGTAGAGAAGACAGAAGACTGAAGAGAAGGCGGAAGATAGGAGAAAGAAGAGAAGACAGAAGACTGAAGAGAAGGCGGAAGATAGGAGAAAGTAGAGAAGAAAGAAGACTGAAGAGAAGGCGGAAGATAAGAGAAAGAAGAGAAGACAGAAGACTAAAGAGAAGGCAGAAGATAGGAGAAAGAAGAGAAGAAAGAAGACTGAAGAGAAGGCGGAAGATAGGAGAAGGAAGAGAAGACAGAAGACTGAAGAGAAGGAGGAAGATAGGAGAAAGAAGGGAAGAAAGAAGACTGAAGAGAAGGCAGAAGATAGGAGAAAGAATAGAAGAAAGAAGACTGAAGAGAAGGCGGAAGATAGGAGAAAGAAGAGAAGACAGAAGACTGAAGAGAAGGCGAAAGATAGGAGAAATTAGAGAAGAAAGAAGACTGAAGAGAAGGCGGAAGATAGGAGAAAGAAGAGAAGACAGAAGACTGAAGAGAAGGCGGAAGATAGGAGAAAGTAGAGAAGAAAGAAGACTGAAGAGAAGGCGGAAGATAGGAGAAAGAAGAGAAGACAGATGACTGAAGAGAAGGCGGAAGATAGGAGAAAGTAGAGAAGAAAGAAGACAAGAGAAGGCAGAAGATAGGAGAAAGTATAGAAGACAGAAGACTGAAGAGAAGGCGGAAGATAGGAGAAAGAAGAGAAGACAGAAGACTGAAGAGAAGGCAGAAGATAGGAGAAAGAAGAGAAGAAAGAAGACTGAAGAGAAGGCGGAAGATAGGAGAAAGTAGAGAAGAAAGAAGACTGAAGAGAAGGCGGAAGATAAAAATAAGAGAAGACAGAAGACTAAAGAGAAGACAGAAGATAGGAGAAAGAAGAGAAGAAAGAAGACTGAAGAGAAGGCGGAAGATAGGAGAAAGAAGAGAAGAAGGAAGACTGAAGAGAAGGCAGAAGATAGGAGAAAGAAGAGAAGAAAGTAGACAAGAGAAGGCAGAAGATAGGAGAAAGTAGAGAAGACAGAAGACTGAAGAGAAGGCGGAAGATAGGAGAAAGTAGAGAAGACAGAAGACTGAATAGAAGGCGGAAGATAGGAGAAAGTAGAGAAGAAAGAAGACTGAAGAGAAGGCGGAAGATAGAAGAAAGAAGTGAAGACAGAAGACTGAAGAGAAGGCGGAAGATAGGAGAAAGAAAAGAAGACAGAAGACTAAAGAGAAGGAGGAAGAGAGGAGAAAGTAGAGAAGAAAGAAGACAAGAGAAGGCAGAAGATAGGAGAAAGTAGAAAAGACAGAAGACTGAAGAGAAGGCGGAAGATAGGAGAAAGTAGAGAAGAAAGAAGACAAGAGAAGGCAGAAGATAGGAGAAAGTAGAAAAGACAGAAGACTGAAGAGAAGGCGGAAGATAGGAGAAAGTAGAGAAGACAGAAGACTGAATAGAAGGCGGAAGATAGGAGAAAGTAGAGAAGAAAGAAGACTGAAGAGAAGGCGGAAGATAGGAGAAAGAAGTGAAGACAGAAGACTGAAGAGAGTTCGGAAGATAGGAGAAAGTAGAGAAGAAAGAAAACTGAAGAGAAGGCGGAAGATAGGAGAAAGTAGAGAAGAAAGAAGACTAAAGAGAAGGCGGAAGATAAGAGAAAGAAGAGAAGACAGAAGACTGAAGAGAAGGCGGAAGATAGGAGAAAGAAGAGAAGAAAGAAGACTGAAGAGAAGGCGGAAGATAGGAGAAAGAACAGAAGACAGAAGACTGAAGAGAAGGCGGAAGATAGGAGAAAGAAGAGAAGAAAGAAGACTGAAGAGAAGGCGGAAGATAGGAGAAAGCAGAGAAGAAAGAAGACTGAAGAGAAGGAGGAAGATAGGAGAAAGAAGAGAAGACAGAAGACTGAATAGAAGGCGGAAGATAGGAGAAAGCAGAGAAGAAAGAAGACAAGAGAAGGCGGAAGATAGGAGAAAGAAGAGAAGACAGAAGACTGAAGAGATGGCAGAAGATAGGAGAAAGAAGAGGAGACAGAAGACTGAATAGAAGGAGGAAGATAGGAGAAAGAAGAGAAGAAAGAAGACAAGAGAAGGCGGAAGATAGGAGAAAGAAGAGAAGATAGAAGACAAGAGAAGGCAGAAGATAGGAGAAAGTAGAAAAGACAGAAGACTGAAGAGAATGCGAAAGATAGGAGAAAGTATAGAAGACAGAAGACTGAAGAGAAATCGGAAGATAGGAGAAAGTAGAGAAGACAGAAGACTGAAGAGAAGGCAGAAGATAGGAGAAAGAAGAGAAGACAGAAGACTGAAGAGAAGGCGGAAGATAGGAGAAAGTAGAGAAGACAGAAGACTGAAGAGAAGGCGGAAGATAGGAGAAAGAAGAGAAGACAGAAGACTGAAGAGAAGGCGGAAGATAAGAGAAAGAAGAGAAGACAGAAGACTGAATTGAAGGCGGAAGATAGGAGAAAGTAGAGAAGACAGAAGACAAGAGAAAGCGGAAGATAGGAGAAAGAAGAGAAGACAGAAGACTGAAAAGAAGGCGGAAGATAGGAGAAAGAAGAGAAGAAAGAAGACTGAAGAGAAGGCGGAAGATAGGAGAAAGCAGAGAAGAAAGAAGACTGAAGAGAAGGAGGAAGATAGGAGAAAGAAGAGAAGACAGAAGACTGAAGAGAAGGCGGAAGATAGGAGAAAGTAGAGAAGAAAGAAGACAAGAGAAGGCGGAAGATAGGAGAAAGTAGAGAAGACAGAAGACTGAAGAGAAGGCGGAAGATAGGAGAAAGTAGAGAAGAAAGAAGACAAGAGAAGGCGGAAGATAGGAGAAAGAAGAGAAGACAGAAGACTGAAGAGAAGGCGGAAGATAGGAGAAAGAAGAGAAGACAGAAGACTGAAGATAAGGCGGAAGATAGGAGAAAGAAGAGAAGACAGAAGACTGAAGAGAGTTCGGAAGATAGGTGAAAGTAGAGAAGAAAGAAAACTGAAGTAAAGGCGGAAGATAGGAGAAAGTAGAGAAGAAAGAAGACTAAAGAGAAGGCGGAAGATAAGAGAAAGAAGAGAAGACAGAAGACTGAAGAGAAGGCGGAAGATAGGAGAAAGAAGAGAAGAAAGAAGACTGAAGAGAAGGCGGAAGATAGGAGAAAGAACAGAAGACAGAAGACTGAAGAGAAGGCGGAAGATAGGAGAAAGAAGAGAAGAAAGAAGACTGAAGAGAAGCCGGAAGATAGGAGAAAGCAGAGAAGAAAGAAGACTGAAGAGAAGGAGGAAGATAGGAGAAAGAAGAGAAGACAGAAGACTGAAGAGAAGGCGGAAGATAGGAGAAAGCAGAGAAGAAAGAAGACTGAAGAGATGGCAGAAGATAGGAGAAAGAAGAGAAGACAGAAGACTGAATAGAAGGAGGAAGATAGGAGAAAGAAGAGAAGAAAGAAGACAAGAGAAGGCGGAAGATAGGAGAAAGAAGAGAAGACAGAAGACTGTAGAGAAGGTGGAAGACAGGAGAGAGAAGAGAAGACAGAAGACTAAAGAGAAGGCAGAAGATAGGAGAAAGAAGAGAAGACAGATGACTGAAGAGAAGGAGGAAGATAGGAGAAAGAAGAGAAGACAGAAGACTGAAGAGAAGGCGGAAGATAGGAGAAAGTAGAGAAGATAGAAGACAAGAGAAGGCAGAAGATAGGAGAAAGTAGAAAAGACAGAAGACTGAAGAGAATGCGGAAGATAGGAGAAAGTATAGAAGACAGAAGACTGAAGAGAAATCGGAAGATAGGAGAAAGTAGAGAAGACAGAAGACTGAAGAGAAGGCAGAAGATAGGAGAAAGAAGAGAAGACAGAAGACTGAAGAGAAGGCGGAAGATAGGAGAAAGTAGAGAAGACAGAAGACTGAAGAGAAGGCGGAAGATAGGAGAAAGAAGAGAAGACAGAAGACTGAAGAGAAGGCGGAAGATAAGAGAAAGAAGAGAAGACAGAAGACTGAATTGAAGGCGGAAGATAGGAGAAAGTAGAGAAGACAGAAGACAAGAGAAAGCGGAAGATAGGAGAAAGAAGAGAAGACAGAAGACTGAAGAGAAGGCGGAAGATAGGAGAAAGAAGAGAAGAAAGAAGACTGAAGAGAAGGCGGAAGATAGGAGAAAGCAGAGAAGAAAGAAGACTGAAGAGAAGGAGGAAGATAGGAGAAAGAAGAGAAGACAGAAGACTGAAGAGAAGGCGGAAGATAGGAGAAAGTAGAGAAGAAAGAAGACAAGAGAAGGCGGAAGATAGGAGAAAGTAGAGAAGACAGAAGACTGAAGAGAAGGCGGAAGATAGGAGAAAGTAGAGAAAAAAGAAGACAAGAGAAGGCGGAAGATAGGAGAAAGAAGAGAAGACAGAAGACTGAAGAGAAGGCGGAAGATAGGAGAAAGAAGAGAAGACAGAAGACTGAAGATAAGGCGGAAGATAGGAGAAAGAAGAGAAGACAGAAGACTGAAGAGAAGGCGGAAGATAGGAGAAAGTAGAGAAGAAAGAAGACTGAAGAGAAGGCGGAAGATAGGAGAAAGAAGAGAAGAAAGAAAACTGAAGAGATTGCGGAAGATAGGAGAAAGAAGAAAAGACAGAAGACTGAAGAGAAGTCGGAAGATAGGAGAAAGTAGAGAAGAAAGAAGACTGAAGAGAAGGTGGAAGATAGGAGAAAGTGGAGAAGACATAAGACTGAAGAGAAGGCGGAAGATAGGAGAAAGAAGAGAAGACAGAAGACTGAAGAGAAGGCGGAAGATTGGAGAAAGAAGAGAAGAAAGAAGACTGAAGAGAAGTCGGAAGATAGGAGAAAGAAGAGAAGACAGAAGACTGAAGAGAAGGAGGAAGATAGGAGAAAGAAGAGAAGACAGAAGACTGAAGAGAAGGCGGAAGATAGGAGAAAGAAGAGAAAACAGAAGACTGAAGAGAAGGCGGAAGATAGGAGAAAGCAGAGAAGAAAGAAGACTGAAGAGAATGCGGAAGATAGGAAAAAGAAGAGAAGACACAAGACTGAAGAGAAGGAGGAAGATAGGAGAAAGAAGAGAAGACAGAAGACTGAAGAGAAGGCGGAAGATAGGGGAAAGAAGAGAAGACAGAAGACTGAAGAGAATTCGGAAGATAGGAGAAAGTAGAGAAGAAACAAGACAAGAGAAGGCAGAAGATAGAAGAAAGCAGAGAAGAAAGAAGACTGAAGAGAAGGCGGAAGATAGGAGAAAGAAGAGAAGACAGAAGACTGAAGAGAAGGTGGAAGATAGGAGAAAGTAGAGAAGACAGAAGACTGAAGAGAAGGCGGAAAATAGGAGAAAGTAGAGAAGACAGAAGACTGAAGAGAAGGCGGAAGATAGGAGAAAGAAGAGAAAACAGAAGACTGAAGAGAAGGCGGAAGATAGGAGAAAGAAGAGAAGAAAGAAGACTGAAGAGAAGGCGATAGATAGGAGAAAGAAGAGAACACAGAAGGACAGTGGATGACATTTAAGTGTAACACGGATCAGTTAACGATCGTTGCTTGGCAGTATGTCAAGCACCAATAGTTGTTTTTTACTGTTCAGTTCCCAATATACCTGCTTTTAGCGGCGTTTTGGGAACTAAACGCACAAAACGGAAGTTCAGCCACAAGACTATTTTTGTGTCTTAAAGTCCTTTGGAGTTCTAGCTGGTAGGCCTTTAAATACTGCGTTAAACATGTTAGTTTAACAGCCGGAATTCACTTTGGCCCTACCGGCTATGTTAACGGCTGACTTTAAATCTACCCCCAGGTTTCCTCAAGTTCCTCTCTGTAGAACCATAGGCTAGGTTCTACCATCCCTGCTGCTACTGTGGTCCATGGTTACAGGTGGTCGCTCAGTGTCAGCTCCTGAGTAGTGGACTGTGCACTGTCCTTACACCTGCCCTGGGAAGGTTGGGGAAGTGTTTTGCTCATGTATTATTTCTCTTAATAAACTGGTTGAATTTACCTGTGTTCTGTGATTTATTATCCTGGTGTTCCATGACAGTAACATTCATTTCTGAAGGAATTAATCTTATATGTACATGGACATTTCTCGATGTAATGGTACTATATAATTAAAAGTGAAACTCCAGGGCAGTGAGTAGCCAAATAACAACTAACTAATGATTTTATTCATTCTCAAGGAGCATTTCACATTTCTTGACTTGATTTTGAAAGCCCTTATGGTGATTCCATAAATGTGAACGGTTGTCCAGATGTGTATCCTTGCTCTTAGTGTTGTGAAATCACCTGCACCTCACTGATTAAGCCTAAAAAGACCAAACCGTACCTCTGGCATTAACTGGCATTCTTGTGTAAAGTAGACTTGTCTGTCATTTCAAAACTGGACAGCACTTTTGAGCAGGATTAGTCTGATAAATACATGGAAAGGTCTCCTCTGTAAAGGTGCTAGATGCTAGATACTTCTGAGGGTCCAGCCCTACAACCAGAGGTGAGTGCTTGTGTATGTTCTCAGGGAGAAGGTCACATATTTTGTCTTGCCATTTCTAATAGCACAGTGAGAGATAACTTTAACTTTGAACTGAGCTAATTAATATAATGTGCTGGGGATTAAAGTAAAGTGCCGGCCTGTACTAACAAGTTTTCCTTTTAACCCTTTAAGAACCAGGGGGCTGTGCAATGTATTATATCTGTAATAAACCTTCCACTGTATCAATCAACTATAAATGAAACACGCAGGACTTTACTAGATAAAGGCTGAGGATCTAGTATTTGTCTACTTACCAGGGATGGGGTATACACATTCCCATCCACACATTGCTTTGCAGCACTTCTTATACAAGGGGCAGTCATTGTCACTAAAGCATTCTGGAGTGGACTCCAGACATTTTATCACAGCTGGGACTGGGGCAGGACAGCGTCCAGAGTGTGCTGAGGAATAAATGGAAATTGTATTATAATCTTACTTCTATTAGTATCACAGTGAAGTGAAAGGATAGTGTTACACATGGGGCCATATGCACAAACTCAAAAGTGGAACAATTTGGGGGTAAATCAACTACACCATAGATACAAATGCCACAACTTTTTTATTAATTTAAATTGAAATTTTAAGAACTTGAATTCTGTTGAGGTCTCCAACATCTCCAGCATTCAAGGGGTTAAATTCCTATTCATATTAGTAGGAATGTGTTTGCCATCATGCAGTAAATTAAGGCTATGGTATTTGTATATCTGTGTCTTTCTCTTTCCTTTTGTGTAAATGTGTGAGTTTATAAATGTGTGTGTGTGTGTGTGTGTGTGTGTGTAAATGTGTATGTGTATGGGTGTGTATGGATGTGTAACATGTATGTGTGTGTGTGAGCACGTGTAGGAGTGTGTGTCTGTATGGGCAATTTAACCCTTGCCATGCTGCCGCCTCTTTAGCTGAGCCTTCTCACACCTGTACTGAGCCTATGCTAGTATATCGCTACTTCTGCTGAGCCGGCCGCGTATATGCCTGGTCTGGTCGGCGGCTCACCCTGTCAACCGCAGAGTAGTCGAGTTCGTTAACGCGTCCGGTGAGGTGCTATTGGCTCTTACGCAAACGCTGGGTTCTCCGGTTTATGCCCATGGGGGCTATTGGATCAAGCTATTGCAGCAAAGGGTGGTCTCTGGTATACGCCCGTGGGAGGCTATTGGCTTCATCGTTTGCAGTGTATTGTGGTCTCCGTTGTTACGCCCGTGGGGGCTACTGGCTCAAGCTCTTGCAGGTTGTCTCCGGTATATGCCCGTGGGGGCTATTGGCTCAAACGATCCCTGTGTAGTTGGTCTCCGTTATTATGCCCGTGGGGGCTATTTGCAAGCTCTTGCAGTGCAAGCTACTACCGTTGTTACGCCCGTGGGGGCTACCGACTCACGCACTTGCAGATTAAGTTGTATCCATTGCTATGCCCGTGGGGGCTATTCTGTGCAACTTTTCTGCTGATTGTTGCTCTGGTCTAGTACTGCCTAGCAGCTTCCCAGCCTTTAGAACTTTAGGTGTTGCACCATCTACACCTATAGCTGCTTCATCACCATCTTGGGTGTGCCAAACACCACAACAGAGACTGACTAATTATTGCATTTTACCCTTGATTTGTTTCTCTACTGTGTGCCTGTCCTGAGACAGTATATGTGATAACTCTGTTTCTGTATACTGGGCCTGTGGGGGCATATCTGTATATATTTCACTAATATTTCATGTTGCCTTTAGAGGGTGATCTTTCATCTTAATTTTCATTTAATAAAACTGTGTTTTATTCTACCAGCTAGTCTGAGTGTCTTAAAAAATAGTTACAGCCTTTCATCTAGTCTTAATGTATGACCTCTTGTTTTTAGTCAGATCTTTTGAGTAAATATTTTGTTAGCTACTTCTTTGTATCAAACTCAAATATAAGTATAAATGGTAATCATATCACCCCTTAGAGGTCTATTCTCTAATGTAGACAAACCCAGTTTGGCTAGTCTCTCTGTATAACTCTGATCCTCCACTCTATGATGATTATGATAAGGAATTCACTTCCAGTGGAATATAAATATGAAAACCATTTTCATCAGTGTATAACCTGTCATGTATCGTGTATTCAGACTACATTCTAAATATGCCTGAAGACTTCAGTTGTCTTGAAAGCTTGTATCCTAGAGCCATTTAGTTTGCCAATAAATGTATTACTTTTACTCCAGTTTATTTTACCAGTATCCTGCTTTTTCTACAGCTAACACTGTATTACCTGTTACCATTATCCATTTTGTTGCACTTCCAATTCAAGCAGAACTTTCAATTGTTTGAAACCCTGTCCTATATTATTAGTGCTGTTTAATTGTCTCTAGAACACCAGGTTGTTTTAATTTTAAATACATGGTTAATGAGAAATTCTCTTTGAAACTTACATTCCTTGCAAGCTCAGTATAATGATAAACGGAGCTTATTGTAAAGATAGACAAGATTACCACACATATGAAGAGAAGTGTTAACACACTCCCTGGTAGAGCTGGGAGTAGAATTACAGTACTGGGAAGTCCTGTGCCGCTGTGCTGCAGGTAGCCTTTGATGCAGAATGCAGAAATGGGTCCCAGAAATGTAAGTTTCAAAGTGAATTTCTCATTAACCATGGATTTAAATTAAAACAACCTGGAGTTCTACAGACAATTAAACAGCACTAATAAAATGGGACAGGGTTTCAAACAAATGAAAATTCCACTTTCAATAATGTATTATTTAAGAATTGTGCACAAATATGTACTCCATATTTTAGATGAGGCCTAACCAATGATTTATACAGAGGTAGGATAATATTAGCATCCCTTGCTTCTACACCTCTTTTTATGCAGGCTAGTACATTATTTGCTCTTGCAGCAGCTGAGTGACTCTGCACACTACTGTGAAGTCTATTGTCTATCAGTACACCTAAATCTTTCTATAATGAGGATTCACCAAGTTGTTTCCCATTTAGAGTATATGTAGCATGTTGTTTCTACAGCCCTAATGCATAACCTTAACACGTCACTTCTGCACATTTATTAAAAATGTTCTCCAAATCTTTGTACATACAACTTACAATGCCCACTTCTAGATCATTATTAAACATTAGAAGTTGTAAATCAATGGGCCTGATACTAAATTTTGTGTGTCATGTTTCTCTGTTTCCCATGTCTTACTGGAATCTGCTTCCAGCTTCCTGGTCTCCCCCTTGGTTCTTTTCCCCACCCAGTCCCTTTATTCTTTATCTAGCACAGGCACCTTGCGCTTGTGTGCAATCTAAGCATTCTTGTTGTCATATTGTATCCAGTCTTGATCGAGTGATTTACAGATCCGGCTATTCCTTACTAACCCTTTGCCTGTTGATTCGACTCTTGTATACCTCCTCAGCTTCAACCTCTGGCTTTCTCCTTAGACCATTCACTTGCCAGCTCCTTGGTGCTGCGTTTGTCCGACTGGTTATTTACTCTGCTTTGCTCAACGATTCTCAAGGTGCCCTTGTATTTCTTCCTTGTAGTCCTGTTGTCGACTCCCAGTTGCCGTCTCCCTGTTGTCAACTCTCTGTTACTGACTCCCTGTGCAACCAGTCTCTGATTCCCTGTTGTCGACTCCCTGTTGTTGACCCCCTGTTGCCGACTCCCTGTTGCCGACTCCCTGATGCAGACTCCTAGTGCATCCAGTCTCCGACTCCCTGTCATTGGTTCCTGTGGCCTCTTAGTCGAAGATTTCTGTGCTAGTTCCAACTGAGACAAGTTCAGTTGCTGGTAGGTTTGTCTACATCTGTGACAGTTCTCAGAACAGTCTGTATCTATGGGTGCTATCCTGCCATCAGGCTTCACAGCCTGCACCTTTGAAACCGGCTTCGGCCACAGCAAGTCATCTCTAGAGCAGCCCGCGATCCCCAACTACGCTCTCTATCCTGCGCCCTCTAGCATCTCATTCTCTGAGGCCTACCTAGTAATAGAGTTAATTTTGTCTTGTGTTGCTCTGTTTCTTTTATATCAATAGCTGATTGTCACCTCTTGGCAGGACCATATCCCTGCTCAAGCGTATCCAGCAGCTTTCAAGGGCACTTCCTGATCTGAAAACGTTACACTGTGGCACCCTGCTTAAAACATAACACCAACTTAAGAAGTTTCCATTTATAACAACTGTCATCTGTCATACACAGATATGACCTACCAAACCGAAGCCTTTTAATGTATGTAGTAAACTGTGTAGTGAGATGCACTATCAAAAGCTTTTGGCAAAACAAATTGTACTATGTCTACAACAATATATATATATAAATGTTAGGTATGGAATGCATTCACTGTTAGAAGTACTTATGATGTTCTGTGTGCTCATCCGTTAGGAAGATCAAGCATACAGTACAGAGTTATAGGAAAGCACTCATAGGATCATTTTGCAGTGAAACACAAGTGGTTTATTCAATCAGTATTTTGGCCAGCATTTGATAAAGGCCACAAGTGCTGGCAGAAACATTGACTGAATAAACAAACTGTGTTTCTCTGCAAAAGGATCCTACTGTGAGTGCTTTCCATAACTCTGTACTATACATATATATATAATTTTTTCTTCTTCTTGTAGATGGTGATAGGGTCAGCAGGAACCCTGATGTGAGCCATTACAAAGTCTGACAGATACTAGAAAAGTCAAATACTTACTGTGAATGACAATATTTTATACAGGGCAAGAAGACATCACAATCAGCTTTGTTGTGTGCCTTACAGTGAATACACAATACTTTTATATTGTCCACCAAATGTGCCAGGCAGGGGGAAAAAGTAAGAGTAGTGCAGGGCCTGTTAGTAAAGTGATAGTCCAAAAAGTACACAATAGATTGTGTGTGTGTGATGTCTCGCTTGGTTCCTCAACATACTTTATCTCATCTACTATCAGTCTGCCTCAGTCACAGCTCATGTCAGCGTCCTTCTCTCTGTCACCTATCAATATTATTATTATTTTTTATTAAAGGGGAACTACCACCCCGCAATAACTTTACATTAATTAATTCTTCACCTGGCGACTAGCTGCTTAGTAGCGCTAGTCGCCAGAAATATTACCTGGTTTCAAAGATTTTCCAGTTTTTCGGAGGCTCACAGTAGCAGGAAGCGTGGACATCTCGTCATAGTGACGTCCGTGCACCTGCGCTGTCAGTCCCTTTTGGAGCCGGCCTTTGTCTGTCCAGTCAGTCACACAGAATTTTAGGATATTTGGGGTTATTCTCCTTTGCTCCCTTCTCACACCCTCAGACTCCCCTAACACAGAAGTAACAATCAGATCAGGAAGGAACCTGGATCACATCTGCCTGTGTTTTCCCAGTCAGTCACACAAGATTTTGTGATATTTAGGGTCAAACTCCTTTCTCCCTTCCTGTCCCCCAGAGTGCTCCCAGACTCCCCTAATACTGAGAACAAGACTCCATAAACTAAGCTCCATCTCTACTTTATTAACCTGTTTTCTCTAGGTCACAAATGTGCTACTTTCTCTTTCTCTCACAAACACAGAATGGCATGCTGTGGGGCCCTGATAATTGTGGGAAAAGGAGGGGAACTTGCCATGTGATGTGGAGAAATTCAGTTTTCCCATTGATTTCAATTCAGTGAGCTAGTGTTACACTCCTTCCATTTGTTCTGTATTGTCCATTCCTGATTTTACTCCTTACCCTGTCTCTCTAGATTATGTGTTTCCTGCTCTGCTTTTTCTCTTGCTCCTTAAAGGGATAGTAATACTTAAGTATTACTAATCCCCATAGTAAAGTACTACTAAAAAAAAATCGTATTGCCCCCAGTGTCACCTCTCAAACCTTTATGGTTTGAGAGATGAACGCTTCTAAAGTTGCCCTCTCCCTTCCCCCTAGTCATCATTCTAGCTGACTGAAGGGAAATCCATCATAGATCATCAGGCAGCTCTGCAGCAGAGCCACGATCTCATTAATTAAAAAAAAACAACTTTCACTAAAACGGTCTTCTACGTGTGCTTGCAAACCAAGCACGCGTAGAAAACCATTTCAGTGAAAGTTTTTGTTTTTAGGAACACGATCCGGCTGTGCTGGCGTACGACTTTCTTCCCTGCAGTCAGCTACAATGCTGACTATGGGAAAGGGGGAGGGAGAGAGCAACTTTAGAAACGATCATCTCTCAAACCATAAAGGTTTGAGAGATGACACTGGGGGCAATACGATTTTTTTTAGTAGTACTTTGCTATAGGGATTAGTAATACTTAAGTATTACTATCCCTTAAACCTTTATCTGACATCACTTCCTGTCTGCTGATGCACAATCTTAGCGTTTCTGTTTGTGTTCTTGTGGTTCCAGCGTCCTGGTGTTCTGAATTGTTTCATTCCTAGTTGCTGACCATGGCCTTGTTTAACTACCTGTTTTCTACCTCATTGTTTCAGTGGACTTTCAGTTTGACCCAGCTCTGTTAATTGACTATTCTCTGATTTGGTGCCTGTTCCACTGTTGCTATTCCAGCCTGGAGAGTAGTTTTTCAGGCACTACCTCTACTGTATCTCCCTTCTGCGGCCTAGGCAAACTGGCCCAGCACAGTGCAAGTCCTTTGTCTCCTGGATTCAGCCACCAGTTTCACCTCAGTCCCAAGGTACATCCCTAGAAGGTTAATCTGGTTGTGAGCCAGCTCCTCCGGTCAACACTAATCTGGTCTTGCTAAAAGCAACTCTAATTTGGCCTAGGCCACAGAAAGACATCCTAGGGGGTAGTCATCGCAATCCAGCTCTGCTCCCCATCCAGTTCACCCAAGCTTCTAGCCTATCGGGTTAACCTTCTAGTCTTCTCCCTATTGTTGCTTTGGGTATTTCTTTTCCATATTAATAGCTATCTGCTCATACTCTGTGGAGTTCTTCTACAGAGCTGGATATCAGATAGCTTATATCTGTTCCTGCCAGCTTACAGCAAGGTGAAAAAAATGAAGAACCTGCACTTTTTGTGAATAATTTAGAGACATTTTTCTTCTGTTTCTGTTTTGAGGCAAAAACTTTTGCCAATCTTTACTGAACATATAACCACTTCTCTGGAAAGCTACCAAACTACCTGAGCAGTATTATAATTCCAGCTATCCATACTATGTAAAATCTTTGCTACATTGCCAACAGTTCACTGACTGTTCCACACTAACTGAGCAGTATGTTCACTCCAGATCTCCATACTAAAACTATACCCTCCACTGCTAACAACTCACTGACTGTTCCACACTAACTGAGCAGTATGTTCACTCCAGATCTCCATACTAAAACTATACCCTCCACTGCTAACAACTCACTGGCTATTCCACACTACCTGAACAGTATGACCACTCCAGATCTCCATACTAACTATAGCCTCCACTCCACTACTAACAACTCACTGACTATTCCACACTACCTGAGCATTATGATCACTCCAGATCTCCATGCTAACTATAACCTCCACTTCACAGCTAACAACTCACTGACTATTCCACACTACCTGAGCAGTATGATCACTCCAGATCTCCATACTAACTATAGCCTCCACTCCACTACTAACAACTCACTGACTATTCCACACTACCTGAGCATTATGATCACTCCAGATCTCCATGCTAACTATAACCTCCACTTCACAGCTAACAACTCACTGACTATTCCACACTACCTGAGCAGTATGATCACTCCAGCTCTCCATACTAACTATATCCTTCACTCTACTACAAACAACTCACTGACTATTCCACACTACATGAGAAATATGATCACTTCAGCTCTCCATGCTAACTATAACAATAACCTAACTACTGTACAGAGGAAAAGATAGATTTATCACACTCATTTTCATTTTAAAAACTTTACTGCAATTTAAAATTTCAGAAAATCCATTTAAATGCCCCTTCCCATACAGCAGTGCAGTCTGTGCCTACCTGCCTGTAGATGAATTATGACTGTTCCGCTATGCAGTCTGATGCTGTCAATGGAGGAACAAGAGACTTTGGCAGGTCATGTGGCAGTCATATGACATGAAGTACTTCCTGCCGTCCAGCCTGCCCTGAGCAAAACTGAACTCCATATTCCAGATGAGGTCTTACCAAGGATTTATAGAGCAAAACGCATATTCTCATCATGTGCCAATTTTTATACAGGATGGCATTCTACTGGCTCTTGCACAAGCTGACTGACACTGTACACTGCTGTTAAGTTTATTTTATAACAGTAATCTCAAAAGCTTCTCTGACATGAATTAACCAAGTAGCTTCCCATTTAGTGTATATGTAGCATGCTTGGTTCTGTAATCCAAATCATAATCTTACTTTTATCTATATCAATCATAACCTGCCTTTTCTGCCATTTCACTCAGTTTATCCAAATCTTTCTGTAAACAGAAAACACACTGTTTCTCTATGGATTTCCTTATTTCATTTCTTTACCATCAGCAAAGACACAGATGCTACTTTCAGTGCTTATTTAACTAATAAATTAAGATGAACCCTGAGACACTCCGCTGACAACTTGAAAAGGTTCTGTTTACATTTCTCTTCTTTCTATCATTTTCTCTTCATACAGATATAATGTGTCACCTTGATCAGTTTCAATTGATACAGCAACATCTCCTGAACCACAGTATCACAGGCTTCAGCACATACCAAGTAGAATTCATCAGTGGCCATTGCTACTTACCGTCCCATGGAATGCAAGTAGATGTGTTTGACATAATTTAGCTTTCATAAAACCATGATAAATCTTAGAAATAATACTGTTGTTTATCCCGAATACTGTCTCTTTGTAACTCATCTAATATCCTGTCAAAATAGCTCTTTACATAAAAATTAAAAAGAGCTAAAGATGTGACCTAGGAATTGCTTTGCAGATATGGGAATTAGTCATTTTTTATTAGGATTAGTTCTCAATAAAACATGTCTTTTGCAGCTGTGTATCTTTGTTTCACTTTGTTTGCCATTTCATTAACTATATAAATAGGGATAAATCTGGCTGGTCTCTGAGACAATGGCCAGTGAAAATTAACAAAATTTTCTAAAAGACATTGTCACCATGTCTGGGAAATACAAATAGTCAGAAAACCTGGATATCAGGTCAGAGGGGCAATCTAACCTTAGGGGTAAACAAGTGAATTAAAAATGTATACACATGCTTAGGTGGGCTAAGGGTGCCACCTAGTGGCCAGGTGATGACAGAGGTAACCACCTGTCAGTAAAGATTAATTAAGGTGGGATCTCAGCTAACCAATTAGATCAAGACACATATTCACCACACCTTTTGGGAGTGTTCCACCTTGCATGTGGAAAAACTCAATAAAAGAAGGGAGCCAGGGGGCAATAGGAGACTGATGGACTGGTGGACTGACTGAGTAAAAGGCAAAGATCCAGAGATATCCAGGGATTCCCAGGAGATACCCCATCAAAGACAGAGAGACCACAAGGAAGTGACTCTACCATATTTCAGGATCTGCAAAAGTCTTGGTAAATATATCTCTTAACCCCTAGAGTGCCAGGTGGGTACAATGTATGAGTGAGCACAGCTGTACCTGCTGTGCCATGCTCGTACATTTGACAGCTAAAATGCGGTCACTGCTTAAGCCGGTATAACCGGCTGGCAGTGGCCGCATTTCAGCTGAAATGCAGCCTGGCACTCTTGGGAGGACATGAGGATTACTCCTCATGTCCTCCCAGGTATTGATCTCCCAGCCGATCGCGCTGGGAGATCAATATCGCCAAGGGAGAAGCTCTGAGAAACAGAGCTTCTCCCTCCGCCGCCCTCCTACCCCGAACTTCCGGGTAGGAGTGGGCGGGACCGGGGGAAACCTCCTAACGTCATCGGTGACATGATCACCGATGACGTTAGGTAAGTTTCCCTCAGCCGATTCACTCCTACCGGTGGTAGGAGAGAAGGGCAGGAGAGCTTTTGCTCTCCTGCGGTCGCCTTATTGATCTCCCAGCCGATCGGCTGGGAGATCAATTACTTGGGGGACACCAGGAGGGGTCCTGATGTCCCCCACGAGGTCTGAATACATAAAAAAAAAAAAAAAAAAAATAAAAAATAAACAATAGTAACCCTGTGAGTGCCGCAGTGGTCCCCAGCACATTGCTTTGCAATGTGCTGGAGACCCTTGTTGCACTCACAGGGTCTTTTCTTTTGGGTTTTTTTTTTTTTTTTTGAAAGACCTCATTGGGGGGATCAGGGGGGATACTGATGCCCCTCAATGAGGTCTATTATTAAAAAAAAAAAAAAAAAAAAATTTAACCCTGTGTGTGCCACAGGGGGGGGTCCAATGCACCCCCCCTCCTGTGGCACACACAGGGCTTCTATCATTACTTTGTTACTAGAGATTGTTGGGGGGCCATCAGGATTGATCCTGATGGCCCCCCAACAAGCTCTGATTACAAAGTAATAATAAAAAAAAAATTAACCCTCTGAGTGCCACAAGGGTCCAATGCATTGCTTTGCAATGCCCTGGAGACCCATGTGGCACTCACAGGGACATTTATTTTGATTCCTTTTTTTTTTTTTTAAGACCTCATTGGGGGGAATCAGAGGGGTCCTGATACCCACCAATGAGGTTCATAATAAAAAAATTGTAAAGAAAAAAAAATTAACCCTGTGTGTGTCACAAGGGGGGCCAATGCAGCCCCCCTTCTGTGGCGCACACACAGGGCATTTATCATTACTTCGTTATCAGAGATTGTTGGGGGGCCATCATGATTGGTCCTGATGGCCCCCAACAAGCTCTGATTACCAAGTAATGATAAAAAAAAAAAATTAACCCTCTGAGTGCCACAAGGATCCAATGCATTGCTTTGCAATGCGCTGGAGACCCCTGTGGCACTCTCAGGGTCCCCTGTTTGTGGACATATATATATATTTTTTTACTAAGACCTCATTGGGGAGGGATCAGGGGGTCCTTATGCCCCTCAATGAGGTATATAATAAAAAAAAAAAAAAAATTAAAACACAAATTAACCCTGTGTGTGCCACTAGGAGGGGAGTTCAATGCCGACCCCCTTCCTGTGGCACACACAGGACTTTTTATCAACACTGGTAGTCACAGATCTCCCATACACACTATCAAACATTGCCCCACCATCCTTGCTCCTCTGCTCATACCCACACACACTGCCTAATCCCTCACCCTCCCACAGACTTTGTTACACTTGTAGTCACAGGTCCGCACGTACACCGGCTGACGCCCTAGCTTCTTTCATCTGTTAGCCATAAAATCACACATACACTGTTTGCTTTACCATTCCTGTTTCACTGGTAGCTACGTTCCTGTAGCGTAAATTGGTATGTCAACCCACAGCAGTTGAGTACCATTTTTCTTAGGCTGGCAAGAAGTCCTCCTAGGAAATCCCACGCCATTGAACCATTTTAGTATCTTTGAAGTGACTGATGTGTAAAACAAATTTTTTTTTCCTGTAGCACCACATTCTGGAAATAGTTGTGCCAACTAACTTAGGGGTAAAAAGGCAAGTGACCCCTCATTAGATGCGGCAGGTTGTCTTCTTTCCAAAATGGTATGGTTTATCTACCTTTTCTTCAATTCTGAAGGTGTTATAGTCATTTTCGTACAGGCAAGTCAGGTTTGAGAAAATGTTAGAAACATCAGAGGTTGTAGTAGGTGTAGTTTTCTACTTCTAGCACCCCCTAAGGTAGTTCAACTCATACCAATGGGGTGTCATTTGACTCCTAAGAGCACTAGCAAACAAATGCAGTTGAAAATTCCATGGTTTTCACAGCGCTCCATACATTTGAAGGGGCAGAAATGTAAAAAAATGCAATTTTTTTCCTATATCGCCTCCTTCTGGAAACATTTATGCACACCAGTATTGGGGTAAGAAGGCAAGTGACCCCTCATTAGATGCGGCAGGTTGTTTTCTTTCCAAAATGGTATGGTTTATCTACCTTTTCTTCAATTCTGAATGTGTTATAGCCATTTTTGTACAGGCAAGTCACATTTGAGAAAATGTTAGAAACATCAGAGGTTGTAGTAGGTGTAGTTTTCTACCTCTAGCACCCCCTAAGGTAGGTCAACTCATATCAATGGGGTGTCGTTTGACTCCTAAGAGCACTAGCTAATGAATGCAGTTGAAAATTCCATGGTTTTTACAAAGTTCCATACAGTTGAAGGGGCAGAAATGTAAGAAAATGCCTTTTTTTTCACTAGCGCCACCTCCTGGAAGCATTTGTGCATACCAGACTTTGGGTAAGAAGGCACGTGACCCCTCATTAGATGCGGAAGGATGTTTTCTTTCCAAAATGGCATTGTTTCTCTACCTTTTCTGCATATCTATTATGGTTATAACCATTTTAGTGCAAGCAGATAATTTCAAAAACAAGTGTCAGGTTTACGTACGTGTTCCTAGCACCCACATATTGTATGTTAATCCACACAAATGGGCTACCATTTTTCTCATGTTGGTAGCAGGTACTGAATACAGCAGGATATGTTATGGTTTTCAAAGATTTTAGTATCTTTGAAGTGGTTATTCCCATAGCGCCACCTTTTGGAAATATTTGTGCACTTCAGCCCAGGGGGTAGAAAGGCAAGTGACCCCTCAATTGATGCGGGAGAATGTCTACTTTCCAAAATGGTATACCTTTTAAACCTTTCCTTCATGTCTGTAACAGTTATGGACATTTTAGTACAATCCGCCATTTTCGAAGAAGCAAACAGGTAGGTGTATTGATGTGCTTCTGGCACCCCTAAGGTAGGTCGACTCATTCCAGTGGGGTGTCATTTTTCTCCTAAGAGCACTAGCTAATGAATACAGTTGGAAATGCCATGGTTTTCACAAATTTCAGTACATTTGAAGGGGCAGAAATGTAAGAAAATGCCTTTTTTTTTCATTAGCGCCACCTTCTGGAGGCATTTGTGCACTCCAGGCTTGGGGTAACAAGGCAAGTAACCCATCATTAGATGCGGCAGGGTGTCTTCTTTTCAAAATGGTATGGTTTGTGTACCCTTTCTTCACTTCTGTAGTTGTTATAACCATTTGGGTACAGACAAGTAATGTTTGAGAAAATGTTAGAAACATTTCAGGTTGTAGTAGGTGTCGTTTTGCACTTCTAGCGCCCCCTGAGGTAGTTGAACTCATACCAATGGGGTGTCATTTTTCTCCTAAGAGCGCTACATAATGAATACAGTTGGAAATGCCATTGTTTGCACAACTTTCAGTACATTTGAAGGGGCAGAAATGTAAGAAAATGCTTTTTTTTTTTTTAGCGCCACCTTCTGGAGGCATTTGTGCACTCCAGGCTTGGGGTAACAAAGCAAGTCACCCATCAATAGATGCGTCAGGGTGTCTTCTTTTCAAAATGGTATGGTTTGTGTACCCTTTCTTTACTTCTGTAGTTATTATAACCATTTGTGTACAGACAAGTAATATTTGAGAAAATGTTAGAAAAATTTGAGGTTGTAGTAGGTGTCGTTTTGCACTTCTAGCGCCCCCTGAGGTAGTTAAACTCATACCAATGGGGTGTCATTTTTCTCCTAAGAGCACTAGCTAATGAATACAGTTGGGAATGCCATGGTTTGCACAAATTTCAGTACATTTGAAGGGGCAGAAATGTAACAAAATGCCTTTTTTTTTCATTAGCGCCACCTTCTGGAGGCATTTGTGCTCTCCAGGCTTGGGGTAACAAGGCAAGTCACCCATCATTAGATGCGGTAGGGTGTCTTCTTTTCAAAATGGTATGATTTGTGTACCCTTTCTTCACTTCTGTAGTTGTTATAACCATTTGTGTACAGACAAGTAACGTTTGAGAAAATGTTAGAAAAATTTGAGGTTGTAGTAGGCGTCGTTTTGCACTTCTAGCGCCCCCTGAGGTAGTTAAACTCATACCAATGGGGTGTCATTTTTCTCCTAAGAGCGCTAGCTAATGAATACAGTTGGAAATGCCATGGTTTTCACAAATTTCAGTACATTTGAAGGGGCAGAAATGTAAGAAAATGCCTTTTTTTTTATTAGCGCCATCTTCTGGAGGCATTTGTGCACACCAGGCTTGGGGTAAGAAGGCAAGTTACCCCTCATTAGATGCGGCAGGTTGTTTACTTTTCAGAAATATATAGTTTTATATAGTTATTCCACTGTTTTAGGGTAGTTTTACCACAAAAACCGTAGAATGCGCATATTAGTTTATAAAGTTGAAAATGTCATTTTGCGCTGCTGGTGATTAGGGCTCTACGCTAGCCATGGATGTAGGTAAAACTATACAAATTTGGTATTTTTTTACTCGGGGGACTTGGGGCTTTTTCAAATAATTGAAACTTTTTCAATCAAGGTAAATGTTTTTGATACATATTATGTGATTTTAGGAAAATTAGTAAATTTTCACTTTTTTTTGTCATTATGACATCATAGCTTTTTGCACGATGTAAAATTCTCTTCATGTAAGGTACCACGAGAAAGCTCAATTCGTTCTGAAAAAAACAATATATAGTTTTCCATATTTAACTAAAAATCCCCAGAGGAAATCAAGCATAAACAGAAGGATAGCAAAAATGCTGAAAAAGTGTCTGGCCTGCAGGGTACAGGAAATGGCACAAGCCTCTGGCACTGAAGGGGTTAAACTTTATCTGTTTTATTTTAGCTTCTCTACATGGGTTATATGACCAATCATATAATGACATTGCCTTAAAGTTTTAGGATAGAGTAGATATTAGCTGGATCAGATTTTCTAACCTCAGAAAGGGAATATTGATTCAGCTAGAAATTATATTGTTTCCTCTACTGTGGAATATTTGATTTAGTCATATATCATCCTACATATATTATGAGGAGAAACTAAGTGAACCAGTTAAGTGAGGACACTATTTTAAACCTATGCTTATTGGCTTTAAGTAAAGTAGCAAGATCCTGAAATACGTGGTTGAGGTAATCTAGTGTTGTAAAATAAGTGGTTACTCTGTTTCATAAGATAAAATACCCATGTCCCTTTAGGCCCAAGGCAACTGTAACTGGAGAGTGTCTATAATTGCGGTATGTGGTTTTGCCCAGGTATTTGTTCTGTTTTAAGCCTGTATTAATTACTGCTGAATCTATGGTATTGTAGCATAATCAGTGTATTACTGTGTGTTATTTCTATAATCAGTGTATAATAAATTTCTGTATTTTATTTACCAAGTGCGTGATCACTGATATAATTTAATTATATGTTTATATTATCGCCTTGTACAAACTACTTGAGAGGGACTGTTTTTATGAATGGTTATTGGTCATCTTTAGTGGCATCTACTCATTCATAACTCAGAAACCCTGACAATGCTACCCACTATGGAAATTGGCTTTCCTCCAATTACAGGGAATTATGCCTTATGAGAATGAGTTAAGCATAATGGGCCTGTTAATATGGAACTATGCTCCCTAAGTGTCCTTGGGTGCATGTCATCAGGTTCAGATGCTTTATTCACGTTCAACTTTTTCTTTTTTGTTTGGATTTTGCCCTCAGTAAATCCTGCATATGTTGAAGGAAATACTGTGATTCCCTCAGTCTGCCATTTTTAGAAAGTCTAAAGTATTTTCTAGAGAGTCTATTGCATTCTTCACATGACGCAGCTGACCTTTCTGACAAAAACAAATTGAGCATCACCTTCTTCCTCACTATTTCTATGCAAACCTCATTATTAAGGCATCTTGGACTTAATTTGTTCCTCTTAATAGCCAGTGGTATATATTGATGAGTATATTTATCTGTTTCATTTTTAATAAATTGCATGTGCATCTATCTTTGAAGATTACATCTCACTGAATCCTGAATTTGATGGCAGATAAGAACCATTTGGCACATCTAGTCTGCCCATTTTCTCTACTGTAAAAATCTTATTTGGTCTTTGATCTTGTCTTATGTTCAGGAGCGCCTTATCCCAACCCATGCATGCTTAAAATTCTGTCACTGTTTTAACGTCTTCCGCTTCTGCTGGCGGGCTATTCCACTTATCTACTACCCTCTTAATGAAGTAAAACTTTCTTAAACTATGTTTAAACCTGTGTCCTTCTTGTTTTAGACTACAGCCTCTTGTCCTAACATTTTTACTTCTTTGAAATGTACTTCCCTCCTGCACTTTGTTGAATTCCTTCATGTATTTGAGTGTTTCTATTATACTCCCTCTATCTCTTCTCTCCTCCAAGATGTACATGTTCAGATCCTTTAATCTATCCTGATATTTCTTTTCCTGTAAACCAGTCACCAGTTTAGTAGCTCTTCTCTGAGTTCTCTCTATAGTATCTATATCCTTCTGGAGATGGGGTCTCCAGTACTGTACACAATACTCTAGGTTAGGTCTAACTAGAGACATGTAGAGTTGCATGACCATTTACCTTTTTCTGCTACTAATGGTCCTAGCTATACATCCCAGCACCCTGCTTGCATTCCCAAATGCTTTGTTACATTGCCTCCCTATATTTAAGTCATCATAAATAATTACTCCCAAATCCTTGACAGCACAGTACACTTTATACTATATTTTTTCTTTGGAGTTTTATATCCCAAGTGCATTATTTTACATTTATTAACATTAAACTGTAGCTGCCACATTTGGCTTATTCCCCCAGGAATGTCTACCCTGTTGCAGGTCTTTGTATCATCTGCAAAAAAGTATACCTTACCTTGAAGACCTTTTGCAATCTCAGAGGTACCCCACTAGTAACACACCCCTTGTCCGAATATTCTTCATTGACCACCACCCTCTGCCTCCTGTCACTCAACCATTGCCTTATTCAACTATTTTTACATCCCGACCCAAACATTGCAATGTATTAATGAGTCTTCTATGAGGGACAGTGTCATATGCTTTACTGAAATCTAGATAAGCTATATCCACTGCTCCACTTTAGTCTATTATTTAGGTACCCAGTCAAAAAAATCTATGAGATTAGTTTGACAAGATCTCCCTGCCATAAGCTCATGTTGTTTGGGATCTTGCAAGCCATTTAAATTCAGAAATGAAACCATGCTTTCCTTTAACATAGTTTCCTTTAATATTCCCAATACTGACATAAGACTTACTGGTTTGTAGTTACCAGACTCTTCCCTTCTACTTTTTGTGAAGCAGTACTATATTTGCTACCTTCCAATCTTCTGAAACTACTTCTGTCAACAGTGACTGATTGAATAACACAGCTTTTTTGCATTGGAAAATTAGCATTTTTAAAGATTAATGTCTTAGCTGATCCTCTCTTAACTAGTTTCAAAAGCAGATCATGCAATTATGCATTAGTATCATAAACAGATTAATGTCAAAAGGAAGTAGAGATAGACTAGAGATTGTCAGGACGAGAGTCAGTTTTTTACAGATAAGTTAAATCTGCCTGGTGTGTTACTCACGTTTCTGTGCCCAGGTGCCCACAGAGCACAAAGTGAGTCCCAGAAGGAGAGAGATGGTGACTGGAGTCATGTTGTCCCACGATTCTGAGTCTTGTTCTGTCACACACTGAGATTTATACTCTGGGATTGGGGAATAAACCATGTAATTGAGGAACAAGGAAGAGGAACAAAACCAGTTCTACCTTACTGCAATACTGTATGTCACAATCAAAAGCTAAAAATATTATTGACAACTACACATCATTATTATAATTGTATCAGCCCAGCTACTGTAATTAATGGAGGGTCAGTGCAACATGTGTAAACACTTTATAGTCCGATTCAGTACATTTATACCTACAAAGTGTAATATTGTCATTATCGCCAACACTTTATAGACCGATCATACCTACACATTGTGATATTGTCATTATCGCCAACACTTTATAGTCCGATTCAGTATATTCATACCTACACAGTGTAATTATCACGGTCCCCGTGATTCCCTGTCACTCTTTCTGGTGGTGCTCTTCCATTGGCGGAGCTTGATTGGCCCGCCCAGGGTGTCCCTTTATATACTGGGCCTATGGCACCTGTCAGGTGCCCTTTCGTGGTGTTCCTGTTACTGCGCCTTTGTGACTGTGATCCTGCATTCCTGTGTACCGACTCGGCTCGTCTGACTACTCTGCTGTTCCTGCTCCGTGATTGACCCGGTTCTGGCTGACGTTCCTGCTCAGTGATTGACCAGGTTGTGGCTGACGTTCCTGCTACGTGATTGACCCGGCTTTGGCTGACTTCCTGCGTCGTGATTGACCCAGCTCTGGCTGATGTTCCTGCTCCGTGATTCATCTGATCCTGTCTGTCGTTCCTGCCTGGTGACATTCTGAGCCTGCTCGCAGCTTGCACTGTCTGATCACGCCTCCTGTGTTACTGTGGCCTCCGATACTGAGCCTGTTTGTTGCCTCCATTACCGAGCCTGTCAGAGAGTACTGCCGATCTATTGCCATTGTTACCGAGTCTGTTTGAGAACACTTGCTGTGCTGGTTGCCTCCGTTACCGAGCCTGTCAGTGTACCCTGGACAAGCTTGTTGCCTTCCATCCTGAGCCGTATTAACACTTGTAGAGCTGTTGCCTCCTTCACCGAGCCTATCTGTTTCCACTGCAGAGCTGTACCTTTCTTTAGGTGCTCGTTTTCCAGGAGTTGTCGCACCGCGTGGTGCTGTTGGGCATTCCGGTACTCTGTCAGTGTGTGCTCCGCACCGGCACCGGAAGAGTTCCTTGGCTCTGGTCCACTCTCGCTCTCAGTGTAGTTCCATCTGATCACACCTAGAAGTGCGTTTGGCTCATAGTATATTGGCTTGGGCAGTGTCTCCTCCGTTACAGCACTTAGGGGTGCTTTTGGCTCTGGTCCTATTTGCACACGCAGTGTTCCTCCGTTACCGCACCTGGGGTGCTCTTGTATCTGGCTCTATTGGTTCTGGCAGTATCTCTCCTCCATTGAAATACCCTTGTAGGGGTATCGGCTCCAGCTCCTGTTGGTCATTGCTATACTATTGGGCATTTCGATACACTATCTGGTTGTGATTCAGTTCAGTCGCACTGCTTGAGCTTGCTAGCTGTTCTACTACTACTGGGACTGTTTATGCACCAGGCATGGGCTAATCACCACCACAGAGACCCTTGTTGAGCATTAACCCTTGCCTGTGTTTATGCTACATTCTGCCTGCTCTTGCTATATTAGGCTTGTATATTATCCATTACCTGCATCACTGTAATACCGATGCTGGCCCCCAGGGGCATTGTTCCTTATTTTATTTTAATAAAACTGTGCTTTATTTCTAAACCTGGTCTGAGTGTCAGAAAACCATAACAGTAATATTGTCATTATCGCCAACACTTCATAGTCAAATTCAGTACATTTATACCTACACAGTGTAATATTGTCATTATCGCCAACACTTTATAGTCAGATTCAGTACATTTATACCTACACAGTGTAATATTGTCATTATCGCCAACACTTTATAGTCAAATTGAGTACATTCATACCTACACAGTGTAATATTGTACTTATCGCCAACACTTTATAGTCCGATTCAGTACATTCATACCTACACAGTGTAATATTGTACTTATCGCCAACACTTTATAGTCAGATTCAGTACATTTATACCCACACAGTGTGATATTGTACTTATCGCCAACACTTTATAGTCAGATTCGGTACATTTATACCTACACAGTGTAATATTGTACTTATCGCCAACACTTTATAGTCAAATTGAGTACATTCATACCTACACAGTGTAATATTGTACTTATCGCCAACACTTTATAGTCAGATTCAGTACATTCATACCTACACTGTGTAATATTGTCATTATCTCCAACACTTTATAGTCACATTCAGTACATTTATACCTACACAGTGTAATATTGTACTTATCGCCATCACTTTATAGTCCGATTCAGTACATTCATACCTACACAGTGTAATATTGTACTTATCGCCAACACTTTATAGTCCGATTCAGTACATTCATACCTACACTGTGTAATATTGTCATTATCTCCAACACTTTATAGTCCGATTCAGTACATTCATACCTACACAGTGTGATATTGTCATTATCACCAACACTTTATAGTCAGATTCAGTACATTCATACCTACACAGTGTAATATTGTACTTATCGCCAACACTTTATAGTCCGATTCAGTACATTCATACCTACACAGTATAATATTGTCATTATCTCCAACACTTTATAGTCAGATTCAGTATATTCATACCTACACAGTGTGATATTGTCATTATCGCCAACACTTTATAGTCCGATTCAGTACATTCATACCTACACAGTATAATATTGTACTTATCGCCAACATTTTATAGTCCGATTCAGTACATTTATACCTACACAGTGTGATATTGTCATTATCGCCAACACTTTATAGTCAGATTCAGTACATTTATACCTACACTGTGTAATATTGTCATTATCTCCAACACTTTATAGTCAGATTCAGTACATTTATACCTACACAGTGTAATATTGTCATTATCTCCAACACTTTATAGTCAGATTCAGTACATTTATACCTACACTGTGTAATATTGTCATTATCTCCAACACTTTATATTCAGATTCAGTACATTTATACCTACACAGTGTGATATTGTCATTATCGCCAACACTTTATAGTCCGATTCAGTACATTTATACCTACACAGTGTAATATTGTCATTATCGCCAACACTTCATAGTCAGATTCAGTACATTCATACCTACACAGTGTAATATTGTCATTATCGCCAACACTTTATAGTCAGATTCAGTACATTTATACCCACACAGTGTGATATTGTCATTATCGCCAACACTTTATAGTCAGATTCAGTACATTCATACCTACACAGTGTAATATTGTCATTATCGCCAACACTTTATAGTCAGATTCAGTACATTTATACCTACACAGTGTAATATTGTCATTATCATACATTTATACCTACACAGTGTGATATTGTCATTATCGCCAACACTTTATAGTGAGATTCAGTACATTTATACCTACACTGTGTAATATTGTCATTATCGCCATCACTTTATAGTCCGATTCAGTACATTTATACCTACACAGTGTAATATTGTCATTATCACCAACACTTTATAGTCAGATTCAGTACATTCATACCTACACAGTGTAATATTGTCATTATCGCCAACACTTTATAGTCCGATTCAGTACATTCATACCCACACAGTGTGATATTGTCATTATCGCCAACACTTTATAGTCCGATTCAGTACATTCATACCTACACAGTGTGATATTGTCATTATCGCCAACACTTTATAGTCAGATTCAGTACATTCATACCTACACAGTGTAATATTGTCATTATCGCCAACACTTTATAGTCAGATTCAGCACATTCATACCTACACAGTGTAATATTGTCATTATCGCCAACACTTTATAGTCCGATTCAGTACATTCATACCTACACAGTGTGATATTGTCATTATCGCCAACACTTTATAGTCCGATTCAGTTCATTTATACCTACACAGTGTAATATTGTCATTATCATACATTTATACCTACACAGTGTGATATTGTCATTATCGCCAACACTTTATAGTCAGATTCAGTACATTTATACCTACACAGTGTAATATTGTACTTATCGCCAACACTTTATAGTCAGATTCAGTACATTTATACCTACACAGTGTGATATTGTCATTATCGCCAACACTTTATAGTCAGATTCAGCACATTCATACCTACACAGTGTAATATTGTCATTATTGCCAACACTTTATAGTCCTATTCAGTACATTCATACCTACACAGTGTGATATTGTCATTATCGCCAACACTTTATAGTCCGATTCAGTTCATTTATTCCTACACAGTGTAATATTGTCATTATCATACATTTATACCTACACAGTGTGATATTGTCATTATCGCCAACACTTTATAGTCAGATTCAGCACATTCATACCTACACAGTGTAATATTGTCATTATTGCCAACACTTTATAGTCCGATTCAGTACATTCATACCTACACAGTGTGATATTGTCATTATCGCCAACACTTTATAGTCCGATTCAGTTCATTTATACATACACAGTGTAATATTGTCATTATCATACATTTATACCTACACAGTGTGATATTGTCATTATCGCCAACACTTTATAGTCCGATTCAGTACATTCATACCTACACAGTGTGATATTGTCATTATCGCCAACACTTTATAGTCCGATTCAGTACATTCATACCTACACAGTGTGATATTGTCATTATCGCCAACACTTTATAGTCCGATTCAGTTCATTTATACCTACACAGTGTAATATTGTCATTATCATACATTTATACCTACACAGTGTAATATTGTCATTATCGCCAACACTTTATAGTTCGATTCAGTACATTTATACCTACACAGTGTGATATTGTCATTATCGTCAGCACTTTTACTCTTTCTTTCAGAAGGACACAGACTGACTATAATACAGGTGATTATTTAATGTAAATTGAAGTAGTGAGAGAGCTGCTTGTGATAATGCTTTTGTGATTGTATATGTATGTGTGTGTGTTTCTGTGTGTGTATGTGTGTGTGTGTTTGTTTATGTTTGTGTGTGTGTGTGTGTATGTATGTGTATTTGTGTATGTGCTTGTGTGTATATGTGTATGTATGTGTTTGTGTATGTCTGCATGTGTGTGTACGTATGTGTGTGTGTCTCTGTGTGTGTGTGTGTGTGTGTGTGTGTGTGTATATGTATTTTTGTGTGTAACAGTAATGGATTTGCAGAATTTGTGTCCTGTATTCCTGTTGGTTACTCTTATGTCCGACCTCATGGACAGACATCCAGGACAGACTGATGATGTTATATTATGAAAAAATACAGGGGAAGGAGGGGGTCATTAGGATTTTCTCATCATAGTAAACTAAGTGCAGGTTATTACTAGGAGGTGTTACTACCCCTTTAGACTGTTGTGTGACAGTGTGAAAATCTGTGTTATTGACTCTGTGTCCTCGATGTAATTCGGTCTGATGGCTAAAAACACAGCTGAAAGGCATTTTTTGAAGAACGATAAGCAAGTCAATTACCTGTGATATGAAAAAATGCCGGCAAAAATCAACCTGTCAGGCAATAAGCTATTTTTCACAGAAATGGAAACTTTTCCTCTTTTCTGCCTTTCCTGTCATGTCTAAATAGAGAGAACCCTGGTATTTCTACATCCCAGTCATTTCTTTCATTGTACCAGGTCTCTGTAATCCCCACTAAGTCCACCTCTTCGCTAGTTATTACTGCAATGACGTCTTAATACATAACCCCTGGGGTGTGGTAGTATAACTGGGAAATGGGGATATTAGTTAAGGAGACAAATAATTGCAATCTTTTTGGTTTTAGTCCTAATTTTGATTAGTGTTTACCAGATACATTGTTAAAAGCATGCCAGGATTCCCCAACCTGTGTGCAGAGAGGAATCAGAATGTAGACAGTTAAAGCTAGCGAGTGGGTCTTTATGGAAGCGAGATCTCCTATCTTGGTAAATGTACCTGCAGGAAAAGATCCTGTCCTGGGAAGTCTGCCAGCTAAAGGAACATGTCTAGGTGTATAGTCTGGATTCTTTTTGCTTTATCCTGGTCTAAGTTCATTTATTGTCCTGTACCTTTAAACTGCTGCTTAGCTTTTGAGGTGGTTTGATGCTCATTGAAGGCCTTCTTTTCCTGCTCCAGTGAATGCTTCTTGTTCCAGCACAACTTATTCCAGTCCGAACCTAGTACCCATTCATGTCTTTGTCAGAAGCCTGGATCCTTGTGATCAAGACCAGCATGTCTCTGGGTTCCACCTGTGGGCTGAGGCACCAAGCGCTCTTCTGATGGTTTGCAGTCTCCACTCTTTGGTGATGATTCTTCCATCCAATATGAAGATCTTTTGGAGGACCATGACTTATAGTATTTATCCAGACAATCCACAAGTAAGTGGCATCTTGGTTCTGTTTTCTAAAGCTTTGCAATTGATTTGTCAGCTGTATGACTTTTTATATTCACCACATTGATAGTTTCAGAGTCCCCCCATCTTGTCTGTGTGGCTGGGGATATCAGCTCTGCATGTCTTTAATATTTGTTTGGTCTATTCTACTTTGGCCCTTTACAAGAGTTGTTCTCATTATGGATTTATCATTTATTAGGGTTATCCTATCTCTGGATTTTCATCCATTCCTACAAATAACTTTATAGATATGATTGAAGGAGAAGTGACATCTCCTAATAATACCCATCAAACTTACCTTACTATGACCAGAAAATCCTAATGGCCCCATTCGTTTTTCCATTGTCCCTTGGTTCAAGAAATAACTATTTCAATCAGTCGTGAATGTCATGTCCCTAGAAGTGAACAGGATGGTTACTAATAAGCCCATGGGACACACACTCCACCATTGTTTTACAATGGATTGCATATCCCTCTAATCCTTACTGGGGTGAGTAGGTTCATACCCTCTGCCTGTATTCGTACTGAAAAACTGTCAGCAGCTGTCACTCCAGCCTTCATGGACCTGAGACACAGGGCTGATTGTTATCTCTTCAACAAAATCACAAGTGTGAAAGCGTTAGGGGCCATTAGCATTTTCTGGCCATTGTAAAGTTAGTGGGGTTTATTCTTGGTAGTTCTTCTTTAATGATAACTTCATGTCCCAACTAGTAGAGGAAACGACTAGGAATGAAGCCTTGTGGGACCTAGTGATCTCAAATGAGTATGAACAAGTTAAGGCTGCATTTTGGTAATACAGACCGTAATATATATATATTTTTTTGTCAAAGTATTTTACCAGGAAGAATACATTGAGTTTATCTCTTGTTTTCAATTATGTCCTGGTCTGGACTCATTTTATCTAACTCAGAGAGGTGAAAGACAGAGCTCACCTTGCTGTGACTAGAACCTGCAACCTTGCACCTTAACCAACTGAGCCATCTCACCACTGAATTTTCGAGAAACCAGTTACGTCTTCAAATACAACTTTAATAATGTTAAATCCCTTCCCAGATCCCATACATTGGGGTGTAGCCTTAAAAACATAGGAAACCGAGGAATTTATTCTTTGCATTTACATTGTTACACAAGGTGATTTTATTACATGTATCTGTGCTGGAATGATAATGATTGGGAGTTGTTTTTACTCATTTATACAAATTGATTAAGCGGAAATAAAAGGAGTAAATGGACTCTTCATGCAATATGCGGTCACTCCCTAGAAAGGTTTGATTAACTGATATATAATTAGACAAATAATGATAGAAGACGCAATGTGAAAATAAATATAGAACAAGGATGCACAAAAACCCGTAACTGTCCAACTGGCTGATGAAAACAGTAAGAAGCAACACACTGAACATCCCCCTTGTCTCTATATATATATTTTAGGGCTTAAAGGGATAGTAATACTTCGTTTTAACTTTATTTTATTTTGTAGGCATTAAAAAAACATGAAGAATGATATAAGTCTTATCTCTCAAACCTTTATGGTTTATGAGATATTCACAAGCAAAGTTTCCCCCTCCCGCCCCTTTTACCTACTGTAAACAATCTCTTCTCAGATGTGGAATACAGTCTATAGACTGGACAGATAACAGACGGGGACACTCTTATTCCTATGAGAACAATGAAATCCCTGCCCCCCTTGACAAGCTTTTCAGTTTTTTCTGTTATCTTAATTGAAGATTGTCCCTCTCTGCAGTCTGCCTGGGCACCTCCCTTCTGCCCTGGCTGAAAAGTGTTACATCAGTAAAAGGGGCGGGAGGGGGACACTTTGCTTGTGAATATCTCTTAAACCATAAAGGTTTGAGAGATAAGACTTATATCATTCTTCATGTTTTTTTAATGCCTACAAAATAAAATAAAGTTAAAATGAAGTATTACTATCCCTTTAAAACTTGAAGTCTTTTGCTACTAGCTAGACCTGAAAAGTAACTTGCCACCGCAAGACATAACATACCCACCAGAGATGAATTTCTACTCGCCAGGGCTAAATTTTCACTCGCAATTGGCTAGTGGCGAGTGGAAATTTTGAGCCCTGTATATTTATATATTGTCAGAGGGTCTGACCTTGTCTGGGAAAGAAATGGTTAAGAGGCTATCCAGAAACGATTTTGTCTGTATATATTTATATTAGGCCTGTGTGTGTCTTTATATAGAATTCGTTTTGTTTCTCTAGAAATGGATTTTTGACACTTTCATGCAGTAAATATCCTTGAAAGAGGTCTCTCTCTCTCGCCTTGAACAGGAATTTTATCTAGTGTAGGAGAATTGCACCTGTGTTTTTACATCCCTGAGAGAGAGGACGTTGTTTTGAAACTTCTGTCATTATTTCTTATCTACATTACTTATTATATTTGATGGACACTGTAGTCTTTCCTGAAGATTTCTGGTAGTAGACTGCCATCTAGCAGCATGGTAGATTTATTTATGCACGTTTGTATGTATATCTTGGTATATAGTAATTACCAATCACAAAGCTTGATAGAAATTTAAAGGTTACCTAATATTCTAATTCTCTATGGAGTGAACTATGAGAGAAGAATGGGTGTACCTTTTCTGTTAGGGCGGGTTAGGTAATATAAGCATTGTACAGGGGGAAATAGCGGCTTTTTGTTTGGCTGAATTTCCTAGTTGCAGTACCTTGTCCAAGCTGAGCCTGAGAGACCACACCTTGACCTAGGATTGGTAAAGTAGAAATACATGTTATATATACAAAAGCACTGTAGGTACTTCTAAAATTATTACAGCCCAGTCTATTCTAGGGTAATTCTTATAATCCCTAGTGGAATTGGTCAACCTATTGAGAACTATTACACAGTAGCCATTTGGCTGTAAAGTTAGAATAATTTTTGGAGTCATACAGTCCAATCATAGAAATAATAGAGTGAGATCAGATTGATAGCAATTTTAGGCCAATGAGAGTTCTAGTTAGCTAGGGGAAGTGATGAGTAGGGATGGGCCAAAATCTTTGCCTCAAAATCAGTGAATAATAGCACTTCCCACCTGGAGAATAATTTTTCACAAAAAGTGCTGTTTTTTCTGCTTTTTCTGCCTAGTTCATTGCATTGAAATCGATTGAAAGACTGAATTTACACACAACACAAAACAAATGTTATTTTATTTCCCAAAGACATAGGATAAAAGGGGTATGAGGGTGCCTGTGTTGGTGGTGTATGGGAAAGAATTGGGTGAACAAGGAATTTTTTGAGGGGAGATTTTGTTTACTGGGATAGTTAATAAAAAATAAATAAATAGAATAAAAAACCCCGATAAGACATGGTATAAAAGGGGTCTGAGGAGGCTGCCTGTGTTGGTGGGTGGAGTCTGGGGAATGAATCGGTTGAACAGGGAATTTGTTTCTGGGGGTTTCTTGACTGGTATTGGGGAGACAGTTAATAAAATAAATAAATAAAATAAAATAAGACACTTGCTAGAGACAGGGGTCCCCTGATGTAAGTTGCTACTGGAGTAGACTGATATTTGTAGGACCAAGCCCTAAGGAAACATTGATTTGTTGAAGGAAATTAAACTTGTTGTTAGGCCCAAACCTTGAAGAAACATTGATTTGTAGGACTTAGGCTTGTTAGAAACATGCCCCCAAAAATTGTTGTTGTTTTTTTTTTCTTTTTTTAAGAACAAGCACTGAAAAAAAGAAATACTCTACTGGTCTAGTGCCAGTGGCCACTTGTCATTGTCAAATTATCATGGTGCCCATGATTGCTGGCTTTTCTTGTCAGTTAGCAATGGGTGCTTTCCATTGGTTGCCTGTGATTAGTCCGCCCAGTATTGCCTATATAGACTGGGCTCCTGCACCCTTTCACTGCCCTTTCGTGGTGTTTCTATGCCAGTGATCGTCTACCTATGGATTCCTGTGTCATCTTGGGCCTGTCTGACTTCTCTCCTGTTCCTGCGCCTGTGTACCTACCCGGATAGCCTGTCTACTCTCCAGAGTCGTTCATGTGTACAGATCCGGCCTGGTTGGCATTCCTGCTTCTGTATCCTGACCCGGCCTGGTTGACGTTCCTGTTCCTGGATCCCAATTTGGCTGCATTCCGCTTGGCTCTGGTCGCCTCAGCGACATTCTGACTTCTGGTGCATTCCTAGGTTGGCACCGCTGATTTCAGGCTTCTGGTCTCTGTTATAGCTCCGGTAGGGCCTCCATGTTGGTCCAGTACGCAGTACTGGTTTGCTCCACTCTATCACCGGTTGCTTGTGCTGCCTCCATTATCACACTGGTAGGGCCTTCGTGTTTGTCCAGTACACGGTACTGGTTTGCGCCACTCTGCACTGGATGCTAGTGCTGCCTCCATTATCGCACCGGTAGGTCCTCAGTGTTTGTCCAGTACGTGGTACTGGCTTGTTCCACTCTACACTGGTTGCTAGTGCTGCCTCCATTATAGCACCGGTAGGGCCTCAGTGTTTGTCCAGTACGCGGTACTGGTTTGCTCCACTCTACACCGGTTGCTAGTGCTGCCTCCATTATCGCACTGGTAGGGTATCACGGTGCCCGTGATTGGTGCTATACACTGTCTATCACCTGCAGGGGCTCCTATTGGCTGCCTGTTGTCTGCCCGCCTCTGACTGCCTATTTATACTCAGCTCAGGCACCCTTTGGTTTCCCTTTCGTGGTGTCTATGACAGTACCTGTTTGTTCTTCCTGTCATGCTGTTTGGGCCTGTTCCAGTGTTCCAGAATCCAGAGCTACAGAGTCCTGTGTTCCAGTCTGTCTCGCTGCTTGAGGCCTGTTCCAGTGTTCCAGAGTCTTCAGCTACTGAATCTTGAGTTCCAGTGTTCCTGATTTCGTCTGTTCCTGTTCCAGTCTGCTTGCCACTCCGGTTGGACCTCCGTGACGACTGATGCTCCGGTTGTTTCGTCTGGCCTGTTCCGGTTGCTGTTTATTCAGCGGTGTTCGCTGTGCTCCACCTTCATTTAGTCTCCGAGTTCCCATCCGGTAGTCGCTTGGCTACATTGCTCACTCTCTCACCTCGACGATATTCTTACTGTGGTGGTCCCAGCGTGCGGACGCTGGTTAACCCCAGTAAACCTGGTGGCAGATTATACTGTTGGTCCCAGAGTGCGGACGCTGGTTAACCCCAGTAAACCTGGTAGCAGATTATACTGTTGGTCCCAGCGGGCGGACGCTGGTTAACTCCATTTAACCTGGTGGCACATTATCCTGTTGGTCCCAGCGTGCGGACGCTGGTTAACTCCATTAAACCTGGTGGCACATTATCCTGTTGGTCCCAGCGTGCAGACGCTGGTTAACTCCATTAAACCTGGTGGCACATTATCCTGTTGGTCCCAGCGTGCAGACGCTGGTTAACTCCATTAAAGCTGGTGGCAGATTATACTGTTGGTCCCAGCGCGCGGGTGCTGGTTTACTCCATTAAACCTGGTAACATATTATACTGATGGTTCCAGCGTGCGGACGCTGGTTATCTCCGTTTAACCTGGTGGTCTCCTCCTTTGGGGCTGTCCTGCCCGGTATTGGTGAGGCCGGTAGAACCGGTACATTCCATCTCACGGTTGCCTTACCCGGTATTGGCAGGACCGGTAGAGCCTCTTCACAGTATTCACTGAGGCTGCCTTGCCCGGTATTGGTAAGGCCGGTAGAACCGGTACATTCCATCTCACGGTTGCCTTACCAGGTATTGGCAAGGCCGGTAGAGTCTATCCTCAACATCTCCCAAGGCTGCCTTGCCCGGTATTGGTAAGGCCAGTAGAACCGGTTATTCCATCTCACGGTTGCCTTACCCGGTATTGGCAAGGTCGGTAGAGCCTGCTATTGCTATTCCTTATAGCCTCCTAGGTTGCCTTGCTCGGTATATTAGGCAAGGCCGGTAGAACCTGTTCTATTTCTCAGTTGCTATATATATTGTATGTATATGTGTGTGAAGCCTATGGGGAGTGCTTTAACTTTTCAGTAAAGTTATGCTTTTACCTAAACCTGTTGTCTGAGAGTCTTAACAAACCGTGACATAGGGCCTCCGTGTTTGTCCAGTACGTGGTACTGGTTTGCTCCACTCTAACGCCGGTTGCTAATGCTGCCTCCGTTATAGCACCTGTAGGGCCTCCGTGTTTGTCCAGTAAGTGGTACTGGCTTGCTCCACTCCTACACCGGTTGCTTGCTGCCTTCGTTATAGCACCAGTAGGGCCTCCGCTACAACGTTTCACTTCTGCCATAGGCTGCCTTACCCGGTATATTGGTAAGGCCGGTAGAGCCTCCTCAGTTCTATTGTGTCAGGTTCTGGGCTGCCTTGCCCGGTATATTGGTAAGGCCGGTAGAGCCTCCTAGGTCCCGTTGTGCCATCCTCTAGGCTGCCTTACCCGGCATTTTGGTAAGGCTGGTAGAGCCTATACATTGTATCATTGTATGCTATGCTACTTGAACCTGTTGTGTGTCTGAAACATATGTGCGATGTTCAGGATCTGTGAGGGTTCTTATTATCTTTTCAATAAAGCTGTGTTTTTATCTTAAATCTGTGTCTGTGAGTCAAAACAAACCGTGACACAAATGCCCTGGTGTAATTACGGAATATGTGAGTTGCTGCTGAGTTGTTTAAACAGCAGGATGATTAGGCAGCTCATAGGGAATGAGATCAACAACAGCAGCAACATGGGTGATTGATGATGAAGGTTCCACTTGCTTTAACTAGCACCTGAGGCAGTGGCAGCACAATAAGTAGCCCCCAGTATATGTGGAGAAAAGAAGAAGTTGGCCAATAATTCTTCTCCACCTGCCCTTCCTCCAAAATCATGGGTGTGTTGTTAGTAGTTGTGGGCGAAAGTTGTAGCTGTGTTCCCTCAAGAAATCCTGCAAAAACCACATTGTTGCATTTTTCGCCCACTGGTCAAAGTTCTTCTCCATTTTTTCAATGGCTAGAAAGTTTGTGCCCTTTGATTTACATGGTTTTTGCCTTTTCGCTATACAAAAGTGACAGAGCGAGGTAGACGTGCTGTGCTGTTCTGCTGGATCTTTTTGCAAAATTGAGGAAGAAGAGGCTCAAAGTGACTGCTATCACTAAGAGAAAGCATAAAAATAACAAAAAGAGGAGTTTGAAGGACCGTTATGTATTCATTTATGTACGAGCCTGAGGAGGAGGAGGAAGTGAGCACTGCAGAACCAATGCTGTCCAGTCCCCCTAAATCACCCCTAAAGTTATTGTTGAATTTAACGAGAAGGGAGGAAGAAAAGGACAGTACTAGTGAGAGCAAGGCAGGTCAGCTGCCTGTGCCTGCTGTAAGACATACTGCACCTACTGCCACTAGTGCTGTGCCTGCTGTCAGATGTGCTGCCCCTATTACCACCAGTGCGGTGCCTGCTGCCTGTAGTGCCGCTTCTGCCACTAGTGTTGTGCATTCTGTTAGTGCTGAACCTGCTGCCACCAGTTCTGTGCCGGCTCTCAGACGTTTTGCCCCTGCTGCCACCAGTGTTGTGCCTGCTGCAAGTGTTGAACCTGCTGCCAGTGTGTCTTGTAATAACCAGGAGAGGGGGAAGGAGAAGATGATGCCAAGTGTGACAGGAGGGGGCCCTAATTCACACTTACCATCCCCAAGCAGTCCCGCCAGTGCTAGCACTACTACTGTTACTAAGCCCTAACAGCTTGTTAGTGTTAGGAGTAAAGGAGGGGGTAATCAATATCCTCATATTACTAGTGACTGTGAGGAGGAAGACTCTGAGGCTGAACTTGATGTGGTTGGTGTTAGTAGTAGTAACAATAATGGTGAAGCAGCCAGTGGAACTATTGTTAGAGGAGTGGTAGGGGAAGCAATTGAGAGCATCCAGACTAGCAGTCAAGGGAGCCCACACCATTCTTCTGGCACTAGGAGTCCCCTTCCCTTCAATACAGTGTCAAAGTGGAACATGATTCTGAAGAGGCCAGAACAGTTGGGGAATAGCAGGCTCAGAAATAATAATACCACCACCAACACCAGATGCATAGATCAGCTGCCTGTGCCTGCTGCTACTGCTGCCAGTCTTCCTTCTTCACGTCACCAAGAAATGGCAAGTGTGACATTAGGGGACCCTATGTCACATTGCTTGTCACCTCTTCCAAACAGCAGTGAGATGTCTGTAATAGAGCAGCAGCAGCACATAGGGGCTATTGGTGGTGTTGATGATGATGATGTTACTGGTAGGCATCAGCACAATCACTAGTAGTGAGCTTTTGGAATTTTTGGAATTTGCAACTGATCTAATTCCTGCTGCTGAGATTTCAGGGCAGAAGGATGCTGAGGAGCAGGCTAGTGTGCCACAGACCATTGTGGACACAGTGGGAATGGGGTCAACAAGTGATGCGGGACTAGGACAAGTTCCACTTTCCAGCGGCAGCAATAATTCTGGTCCTAGTTGCAGTGCTGACTCTGAGGAAGTAGCAGCAACAGCTGCAACATCATCCACATCAACAGGGGAATGTGGAGGACAAGAAGAGGCCATTCTTCTCCACCTGTTCCCTGTTCCTATCCCCTGAAATCATGGGTGTGGAAATATTTTTCTGTTGGGGCAGGCACAGTGCAGTCATCACCAGTGGCACTGTGCACAATTTGCAACAAGTCAGTGAGAAGAGGAAAGGAGGGAACACACCTTGGCACAAGAGCCCTGATAACATACATGAAACACAGACACCATGACATTTATGTCAAACATGTTAAAACAAAATACTCACCACAGAAATTAAGCACCGCTTTTGCTGTACCCCCTGACTTTCCAGAAAGCCAACAAGGCAGAGATCAAAGAGGAGGAAGAATAGAGAAACCCAGGCAGAGACTGTGAGTTCCATGACAAGTGAAACAACTAGCTTGCCATCACTTTCTAGGGTAACTACATCTTCTGCCAAGCCACCTCTTTTATCATTACCTCCTCCACCAAATGATAGACACTCTGTTGATGTTAAGATGTGGCAATTTGTATCCACCCATTGCACACTGTGTGGTGCACTGACCACACATAGCAGTGTGGTGGAGGAGAATCGCAAACAGGGCATCAAGCGGCATGTGAGGAGATTCCATCCTGCAGAATATGCTAAGATGGTGACAGGGAGGGTTCATCTTTAATATTAAACTGTCAGCAAGTTTTCCTGTGTCCACAGCGGGGTGTGGACAAGGGGTATAATGACAGCAGCAGTACTTGGGTTCTGGTGTCATGGTGTTTGGATACAGATGTGCCCCCAGATATTATCTACCACACACACTGTGCACACTGCAGTTGCTGATGATGAGAGGCACAGTTCCTGCTCTCAAGGGAACATTTTATATTCCAATAACAACACACCCATGAATTTGGAGGAGGGGCAAGTGGAGAAGAATTATTGGCCACATATACTGGGGGCTACTTTGTGTACTGTTACTGTCTCAGGTTCATCACTGGAGATAGTTGTGGCAAGTGGAACCTTCATCATCCATCATCACCCATGTTACTGCTATTTGTGATCCCATTCCCTTTCATCTGCCTACTCATCCTGTTGCTTAAATAACTCAGCAGCAGCAGTAAGAACAGCAGTTGCAACTTCTGCAATTATGGACTCAGACTCAGGAGGAGGACATTTGACAATGGCCAGTGGCCACTGGCCAACATGACCTGCTTGCACAAGGCAACTAGGGCACTTTTTTCTCAGAGCTTGTGTTTTAAAAAAACAAACAAAAAAAAAACAAGCAAACAAAACAAAAAAAAACATATTCCTATAAAAGAAAAAAAATACAATGTTTGGGGGTCTGTTTCTGTAAAGCCTAAGTCCTACAGATCAGTGTTTCCTTAGGGCTTGTGCCAAACAAGCTTAAGTCCTACAAATCAATGTTTCTTCAGGACTTGTGTCTCTAATAATTCTAAGTCCTATAAATCAATGTTTCCTCAGGGCTTCGGCCTCTAACAACAAATCTAACAAATCATCCTCTTCAAAATACTCTATCAAATCAAGTATCAGTTCACCCCAGTGGCAGCTTATGTTAAGGGGTTCCTGTCTCTATCACTTTACATACAAATTTCTTATTTTATTTTATTTTTTTATTAACTGTCCCCCCAATAACAGTCCAGAACTTCCCCCCAAAACAAATTCCCTGTTTAACTGATTCATTCCCCAGACTCCACCCACCAACACGGGCACCCTTCTCACACCCCTTTTATATCATGTCTTACGGGGTATTTTTAATTGCATTTAGGATTTATTTTTTATTAACTGCCTGCCATTCCCAGTAAATAACCCCCCCAAAAAAACATTCCCTGTTCAACTGATTCTTTTCCTACACCCCACCAACACAGGCACCCTCATGCCCCTATTATACTATGACTTTGAGAAATAAATTAATATTTGCTATGTGTTGTGTATATATGTAATGTTCCCATTTATTTCAATGAGCTAAGCAAAAAAATGGGAAAATTGGCACTTTTCACAGGAAATTATTTGCAAGACGGAAAGTGCTATTATTCACTGATTTCTGTTTGAGGTGAAAATTTTCACCCATCCCTAGTTGTTAGAATAGATATTTTTCCTTTGAGAGCAGGAACTGTGCCTCTCATCAACAACTGCAGTGTGCACAGTGTGTGTGATGAATAGGGGAAGGACTGGGAACAATGGGCACATCTGGACTCACATCAAACACTTGGCATAACTTTAACCAAACACCATGATGCTTAGGGTCCCAATGTGAAATGATCCAACCAGAAACCAGGTGCTGCTGCTGTCACACTCAGGCACAACGCTCATTGTCCATTCCCCGCTAGGTACACATGACAACTTACAGACAGTTTAATAATAATAATGAACCCCCTCTGCCACCAGTTTATCATATTCTGAGGGATGGAATCTCCTCAGATGCCCCTTGATGCCCTGCTTACTATTCTCCTCCACCACACTGTCATGTTTGGTCAGTGCACCACAGAGTGTTCAATAGGTGGACACTATCTGCCACATCCTGACATCTACTGAATGGATATCAACCTGTGGGGGGATATAAAGATGAACGAGGTGGATCACCAGGAGATGTAGTTACCCTAGAGCAAAAAGGTGATGGCGAGCCAATCGGTTTGCTCGCCATCAAACTGTCTGGATATCGCTATTTTTCCTACTCTTAGATTTCCACCTCTCCTCTTGTTGTCTTTAAGGTGAGTAAAGGGGTACAGCAACAGTGGTGCCCAATTTCTTTGGTGGGTGTTTGGCTTTAACATGTTCCACATAAATGTCATGGTGTCTGTGCTTCATGTGTGTGATCAAGGAGGTTGTGCCAAGATGTGTTCCCTCCTTTCCCCTTTTCATTGACTTGTCACAAATTGTTCACAGTGCCATTGGTGATGACTGCACTGTGCCTGCCTCAAGAGAAAAATAGACCCACATCCAGGACCTCAATGGGGAGGGGAAAGGTGGAGAATGATGACCTATTTGTTCTCCTCCTCGACATTCCCCTTCACTAGTCCTGTATCACTTGTCCCCATTCCCACTGTGGCAAACTAGCCTTTTCCTCAGCATCCTGCTGCCTTTGCAATTTCATCAGCAGCAGAAATTAGAGCAGTAGCAAACTCCACAAATTCCAAAAGTTCACTGCTGGTGGGGTTGATGATGCCCATCAACATCCCTGTCTCCCATTCCTTCTCAGTTTGGACTAAAAAGTCCATTAATAGCTCTTCTACCCCAGCTGGGCCACCATCATGATCACCACCACCACCAGTCCCAGCTTACTGCTGCTGCTGCTCTATTACAGATGTCTCAACGGTTGGAGGAGGTGATGAGAAGTGTGACAGTGATCCCCTATGGTCACACTTGTCATCTCTTGTAGACCTTAAGAAGGCAGACTGACAGCACAAGCAGCAGGCATAGGAAGCTGATCTGGGCTTCTGGTAGTATTATTACTGCTAGGCAACAATTCTGCCTTCTTCAGGATCATGTTCCACCTGGACAATGGCGTGGGGTTAAGGGGATTCCCAGGTCCAGGGGAATTTTGTGGTCTCTCTTTACCACTAGTTTGGGCGGTCACCATTACTTCCCCCACCAGCTGCTTCACCATCACTGTTACTACTACTAACACCAATCAATTTCATTCCCTGAGTCTTCCTCCTCACTAGTAATATGATCTCCCCTCCATCACTCCTAACAATCTGAATCTGTACAAGCTTTTAATAAGTAGTACTAGTAGTGGGACTGCTTGAGGATGGCAAGTGTGACTTAGTGTCCCCTGCCATCACATGTGGCATCATCTCCTCCTCCCCACCCCTGAGAATTATAAGACAGACTTGCAGCAGGTGCAGCACTGGCAGCATGTGCAGTACTGCCAACAGGCCCAGGTAGATAACCTGTCCTGCTCACACTACTAACCTCTCCTTCCTCCCATGAGACAAATTTCCCCTAGATCCCTAGGGGTTAAGTAGGGGGATGGCCATCATTGGGACTGGGGATCCAGGGCATCAAGGCCCTTTCATGTTGGTGGTGGTGGTCACTTCATCCTCTTCAGACTCCCTGGACACATAACGATCCTTCTATGATGATGATGATGATGTCAAGTAATAATAAAAATAAAGTACAACCTAAAATGTGGCAGAAGTGTATTGTAGTGGTGGTGGTCTGGCTGGTATGATGTGATTGTGTATGTATATAGTTTTTATCATTTTCATGTTTGCATCATATCGTTATCTTCCTTCTCAGATTATTGACACACATTACTTTTCGGTCATAGCAGTGGTCCCAAGTGAGGTAGATGATGGCAATCCTTCTTCACATCCGTCCTCCACCTCCTCATCTGCTCAGATGTTAATATATTGACCTGGCTTTGTCTGTCATACTCCTCTGCAGCAGGAGCCATAGGTGTTATTTGGACTGAACTAACTGTTGGCACTGGCAGTAGGACACTCTCTGACACATAAATAACTTCACTAATTATTTTTTCTGCTTTAGAGCCCTGGGAACTTTTTAAAGTGCTTCTGTTGCTGCTAGTTGTAGCACCTTTGGTGTGCTGATAGTGTATCTCTCAGTCAGACCTGTGGTTGTGCTTCAGGTGGGATCTCATAGAAGATGTGTCTAGGTGTGAGCCTGCTTTCCCCCTGCTCATGTGCTTTTTGCACAGACAACAGATTTCCACATGCTTAGCTTGAGGATCCTGAGTGAGTGACTTCATAGAATGAGGGATTCCTGAGGTGGTGCTGCTACTACTACTAGTGGGGCTAGATGTTGATATAATGATACTGCCACTACTACTAGGTACCAAAAGTGCAGCACTTACAGCAGCAGCAGCAGAGGTACTCTTCATGTCTAACATTGTGGATGTTAATAACTTGTGTTGCTGTTTCTGCTGCTGGGTACTCAAAACAGGTGTGTGTGACTGAGTGGGACTTGGACTTTGAAGAGGCAATGATCCTGATGATGACTGATCGGGTGACTGTGTGATATCTGTATTTGTTCAAGGTCAGACTTTCCAGCGATTTTCTCAAACAGTTTATAGACAGACACAGTGCTCCTTTTCAGTGGTGGAAGATTCAGCCTTTGCCTTTCTGCTAACTTTATTGCCCTGTCATCATCCTCACTGTCAACTTCATCTGTATCTGAACAAGAGAAGGATGCTGGAGGGATATATTCTAGATCTGCATCATCATCAGTCATCATTAGGTCATCCTCAGCAACATCAGCATTACCTGGCAGTTCTTGCCCACTACCCTTATATTCCTCTAAGCTTTTAGAGGTCTCAAACAATTTATTTTTACGTTTACTGTAACAAAGTTTGCTACTACTTTGAGGACGGATGTTTTGGTGCTTGTTTGTCTCATTATCTGATGCAGCAGGTGGTTCATCTGTTACACCTTCCTCTATTATGCTATTGCCAGCATCATCAACACTTGAATGTGACTTGTTGTCATCTTCATTGTTCTTCTTATGTTCTTCTTTATTTCTACTGGCACTGGTGGTGCTGGACGTTTTGCTGGGACTTTGACAAACTGCATCCTCCTTTGGAGTAGATGGACATTACTCAACTACTCTGTGTGTTTTTACTCTACAGCACACAACACAACTGATGGAGTATGTCTTGCCTTAGCCTAGTCAGCTGTCTGTCACTCTCACCTAATACAGAGAACAAATGTCCTTCCTAAAAGATTCCCTAAATTAAACTTCAATTCCCCCCTCTGTCTTCTCTAGTTCAAACAATATGCTGCTCTCTCCTCTCACAAACACAGAATGGCTGCTGTGACAGCCTTTTATATGGCTATAGAAAACTTTCCTATGGTGGAGAAATATTAGGTGAAAAAAGCAGTAAAAAGTGGAAAATCGGCACTTTCCATGGGAAATTATTCGCACCCGGTCCTAACAAGTAATCTGGAATTTCCAAGGCACCCCAGTCCTAACATGTCATCTGGAATTTCCAAGGCACAAGGCCCTAACCAGTAATCTGGAATTTCCAAGGCACCCGGTCTTAACATATAATCTGGAATTTCCAAGGCACCTGGTCCTAGCAAGTAATCTGGAATTTCCAAGGCACCCGACCATAACATGTTATCAGGAATTTACCAGGCATCCCGGCCCTAACCAGTAATCTGGAATTTCCAAGGCACCCGGCCCTAACAAGTAATCTGGAATTTCCAAGGCACCCGGCCCTAACCAGTAATCTGGAATTTCCAAGGAACCCGGTCCTAACAAGTATTCTGGAATTTCTAAGGCACTCGGCCCTAACATGTAAACTGAAATGTCCAAGGCACTCAGCCCTAACAAGGAATCTGGAATTTTCAAGGCACCTGGCCCAAAAATATAATCTGAAATATACAAGGCACCCGACCCTAATCAGTAATCTGGAATTTCCAAAGCACCTGGTCCTAACAAGTAATCTGGAATTTCCAAGGCACCCGACCCTAAAATGTTATCAGGAATTTCCCAGTCATCCGGTGCTAACCAGTAATCTGGAATTTCCAAGGCACCCCAGTCCTAACATGTAATCTGGAATTTCCAAGGCACCCCAGCCCTAACAGGTAATCTGGAATTTCCAAGGCACCCAGTCCTAACGTGTAATCTGGAATTTCCAAGGCCAGGCCTTAACCAGTAATCTGGAATTTCCAAGGCACCCGGTCCTAACATGTAATCTTGAATTTCCAAGGCACCCAGCCCTAACCAGTAATCTGGAATTTCCAAGGCACCCGACCCTAACATGTTATCTGGAATTTCCAAAGCATCCCTCTCCTAACATGTAATCTGGAATTTCCAAGGCACCCGGTCCTAACAAGTAATATGGAATTTCCAAGGCACACGGCACTAACCAGTAATCTGTAATTTTCAAGACACCTGGTCTTAACAAGTATTCTGGAATTTCCAAGCCACTCAGCCGTAACAAGTAATCTGGGATTTCCAAGGCACAGTGTGAAGAAACAGGAGGTTCAACTTTCATGTCCATGTGCTATATGAGGACTGTGGGAGTACATGGACATTCCAGCAATACAGTTGCTATGGACTTTTCCTGTCTCAAGTCCTTTGAACTCAACCTCGCCATCTATTGGATTGAAACTTGCATTGCAGCATTGTGCTATAACCTGCCATATATTGGTTGAAGCTTGCATTGCAGTGTTAAGCTATGCCCTGCCATCTGGCCCCTCTGGACCCTGAGCCGCTGGCCCCAGATCCAGGAAAGGTTGGGGAGGGGGGAGAGAGATATATGACACCAGGTCCTTATAGCCAAAAGCACCTTTATAAAGGCGGTGTCGTTTTATCTCGGGAGAGGGGTGAGTTCCTGCCAGGAGGAGGCGCCATCGCTGCAGAGGGACCTGAACCTGTTCCCCAGGATAAGGCAGAGGGGTTAGTGCCTGCCCAGCAGAGACTTTGCAGCAGAGGGGACGATACCTGCTCCGTGGTCACCTGTTCCAGTGGGTAGAAGTGCGAGTCCTTACCCAGGTCACTACTCCCCATTGGGCTGGCTGCACCTGGAGGTCTTCCAATTCGGTTGACCGCTCCTCCTCTGTGTGGCGCAGCTAGATCCAGTGGCAAATGACCCAGGTCTGTCCGGTGGTCCTCTGAGGCCGGTCTGGTGTAAATGACCTGGTAGGCGCCCCCCTAACTATACAGGGGCGGGTGCCTGCCGCGGGCGGCGGGCCGTCACACCCCAGTCCTAACATGTAATCTGGAATTTCCAAGGCACCCAGTCCTAACATATTATCTGGAATTTCCAAGGCAACCTGTCCTAACAAGTAATATGGAATTTCAAAGGCACCCGGCACTAACCAGTAATCTGTAATTTTCAAGGCACCCGGTGCTAACAAGTATTCTGGAATTTCCAAGCCACTCAGCCATAACATGTAATCTGGAATGTCCAAGGCACCCGGTCCTAACAAATAATCTGGAATTTCCAAGGCACCCATCCCTAACCAGTAATCTGGAATTTCCAAGGCACCCAGTCATAACATATAATCTGGAATTTCCAAGGCACCTCAGTCCTAACATGTAAAATGGAATTTCCAAGGCATCCCGGCCCTAACATGTAATCTGGAATTTCCAAGGCACCCGGTCCTAACGAGCAATCTGGAATTTCCAAGGCATCCAGGACGTAACAAGTAATCTTGAATTTCCAAGGCACCCGGCCCTAACCAGTAATCTGGAATTTCCAAGGCACCCAGTCCTTATAAGTAATCTGGAATTTCCAAGGCACCCAGTCCTAAGAAGTATTCTGGAATTTCCAAGGCACTCGGCCCTAACATGTAATCTGGAATTTCCAAGGCACCAGGTCCTAACAAGTAATCTGGAATTTCTAAGTCACCTCAGTCCTAACAAGTAATCTGGAATTTCCAAGTCACCTCAGTCCTAACATGTAAACTGAAATGTCCAAGGCACCCGACCCTAACCAGTAATCTAGAATTTCCAAAGCACCTGGTCCTAACAAGTAATCTGTAATTTCCAAGGCACCAGGCCCTAACCAGTAATCTGGAATTTCCAAGGCACCCGACCCTTACAAGCAATGTGGAATTTCCAAGGCATCCCGGTCCTTACAAGTAATCTGGAATTTCCAAGGCATCTCAGTCCTAACATGTAATATGGAATTTCCAAGGCACCAGGTCCTAACAAGTAATCTGGAATTTCCAAGGCACCCGACCCTAACATGTTATCTGGAATTTCCAAAGCATCTCTCTCCTAACATGTAATCTGGAATTTCCAAGGCACCCGGTCCTAACAAGTAATCTGGAATTTCCAAGGCACCAGGTCCTAACAAGTAATCTGGAATTTCCAAGTCACCTCAGTCCTAACATGTAATCTGGAATTTCCAAGGCACCCGGTCCTAACAAGTAATCTGGAATTTCCAAGGCACTCGGCCCTAAAAAGTAATCTGGGATTTCCAAGTCACCTCAGTCCTAACATGTAATCTGGACTTTCCAAAGCACTCGGCCCTAACAAGTAATCAGAGATTTCCAAGGCACCCAGTCCTAACATGTAATTTGGAATTTCCAAGGCACCAGGTCCTAACAAGTAATCTGGAATTTCCAAGGCACCCGACCCTAACATGTTATCTGGAATTTCCAAGGCACCCACTCCTAACAAGTAATATGGAATTTCAAAGGCACCCGGCACTAACCAGTAATCTGTAATTTTCAAGGCACCTGGTGCTAACAAGTATTCTGGAATTTCCACCCACTCAGCCATAACATGTAATCTGGGATTTCCAAGGCACCCCAGTCCTAACATGTAATCTGGAATTTTCAAGGCACCCGGCCCTAACAAATAATCTGGAATGTCCAAGGCACCCGGTCCTAACAAATAATCTGGAATTTCCAAGGCACCCATCCCTAACCAGTAATCTGGAATTTCCAAGGCACCCAGTCATAACATATAATCTGGAATTTCCAAGGCACCTCAGTCCTAACATGTAAAATGGAATTTCCAAGGCATCCCGGCCCTAACATGTAATCTGGAATTTCCAAGGCATCCCGGACCTAACAATTAATCTTGAATTTCCAAGGCACCCAGCCCTAACCAGTAATCTGGAATTTCCAAGGCACCCGGTCCTAAGAAGTATTCTGGAATTTCCAAGGCACCCGGTCGTAACATGTAAACTGAAATGTCCAAGGCACCCGACCCTAACCAGTAATCTGGAATTTCCAAAGCACCTGGTCCTAACAAGTAATCTGTAATTTCTAGTGATGAGCGAGCATGCTCGGCCGAAGCACGGTTCGGCTCGAGCATCGCTCTGCTCGGCACATGGCGGTACTCGTACGAGTACCGCATGTGCTCGCCCGCCATGTTCGGGTCTCCTCCCCGCACGTTTCGCGGCTGCTGCGCAGCCACTAAACGTGCAGGGAGGCTCTGACATCAGTGTAATGCCAGCAGCCATATTGGCTGCTGGCATTACACTGATTGGCTGGCCAGAACCCGTGATCGGGTGCTGTATAGCACCTGACCAGCGAGTTCGGCTCAGTCTTAGCCAGGGAGAGATGAGGATAGGAAGGGAAAGTCAGTGTAGGGAGAAGAAAAGCGATTTAAAAAAAAAAAAAGACCCAAAAGTCCTTTTTAGGACTACTGTGTGTGGGGGCAGCAGTTTATTTTGTTTGGGGGGGCAGAGATATAAAAAAAAAAACTTCACATATTCTGTTCACTGTGCCTAGCCGCAGATTAGCAGCACATTCTGTTTAGTGTGCAAAGTTGCAGATTAGAGCACATTCTGTTCAGTGTGCAAAGTTGCAGATTAGCAGCACATTCTTTTTAGTGTGCAAAGTTGCAGATTAGAGCACATTCTGTTCAGTGTGCAAAGTTGCAGATTAGCAGTATATTCTTTGTAGTGTGCAAAGTTTCAGATTAGCAGCACATTCTGTTTAGTGTGCAAAGTTTCAGATTAGCAGAACATTCTGTTTAGTGTGCAAAGTGTAAAATATCAAAGTCACATATTCCATTCACTGTGCGTAGCCGCAGATAAGAAGCACATTCTGTTTAGTGTGCAAAGTTGCATATTAGGAGAACATTCTGTTAACTGTGCAAACTGTAAAATATCAAAGTCACATATTCCATTCACTGTGCGTAGCCGCAGATAAGAAGCACATTCTGTTTAGTGTGCAAAGTTGCGTATTAGGAGAACATTCTGTTAACTGTGCAAAGTGTAAAATATCAAAGTCACATATTCCATTCACTGTGCCTAGCCGCAGATAAAAAGCACATTCTGTTTAGTGTGCAAAGTTGCATATTAGGAGAACATTCTGTTAACTGTGCAAAGTGTAAAATATCAAAGTCACATATTCCATTCACTGTGTCTAACCGCAGATAAGCAGCACATTCTGTTTAGTGTGCAAAGTTGCATATTAGGAGAACATTCTGTTAACTGTGCAAACTGTAAAATATCAAAGTCACATATTCCATTCACTGTGCCTAGCCGCAGATAAAAAGCACGTTCTGTTTAGTGTGCAAAGTTGCATATTAGGAGAACATTCTGTTAACTGTGTAAAGTGTAAAATATCAAAGTCACATATTCCATTCACTGTGCGTAGCCACAGATAAGAAGCACATTCTGTTTAGTGTGCAAAGTTACATATTAGGAGAACATTCTGTTAACTGTGCAAAGTGTAAAATATCAAAGTCACATATTCCATTCACTGTGCGTAGCCGCAGATAAGAAGCACATTCTGTTTAGTGTGCAAAGTTGCGTATTAGGAGAACATTCTGTTTACTGTGCAAAGTGTAAAATATCAAAGTCACATATTCCATTCACTGTGCGTAGCCGCAGATAAGAAGAACATTCTGTTTAGTGTGCAAAGTTGCATATTAGGAGAACATTCTGTTAACTGTGCAAAGTGTAAAATATCAAAGTCACATATTCCATTCACTGTGCCTAGCCGCAGATAAGAAGCACATTCTGTTTAGTGTGCAAAGTTGCGTATTAGGAGAACATTCTGTTTACTGTGCAAAGTGTAAAATATCAAAGTCACATATTCCATTCACTGTGCGTAGCCGCAGATAAGAAGCACATTCTGTTTAGTGTGCAAAGTTGAATATTAGGAGAACATTCTGTTAACTGTGCAAACTGTAAAATATCAAAGTCACATATTCCATTCACTGTGCGTAGCCGCAGTTAAGAAGAACATTCTGTTTACTGTGCAAAGTTTCAGATCAGGAGAACATTCTGTTAAGTGTTCAAAAAAGTATAAAATATCAAAGTCACATATTCCATTCACTGTGCGTAGCCGCAGTTAAGAAGAACATTCTGTTTACTGTGCAAAGTTTCAGATTAGGAGAACATTCTGTTAAGTGTTCAAACTGTAAAATATCAAAGTCACATATTCCATTCACTGTGCCTAGCCGCAGATAAGAAGCACATTCTGTTTAGTGTGCAAAGTTGCATATTAGGAGAACATTCTGTTTACTGTGCAAAGTTGCAGATTTGCAGCACATATTCCGTGTAATATGAAGAAGGCGGGTAAAAAGGGACGGGGAAGTGGACGTGATCCTGATAGTTCAGAGCGCGGGTCAGGACGGGTAGAAACTGTGCCTGGTGCCAGAGCACAAGAAAGAAAGACATCCACCATACCTAGCTTCATGTCTCAGTTTACAGGGCGTCGCAGGACATCACTCTCGAGGTCCGACCACTGCGAACAGGTGGTCGGTTGGATGTCAGCTGATACTGCTTCCAGTCGGTTAAGCACCACCCTGTCTTCCACCAAGTCCACTCTCAGTAGCCAAGAGTCTGGTCAACATAATCCTCACCCTGATCATCCTTCCTCCCACCATAGAGGGTCTGGTCAAAGAAGTGATCCCACACTGGGATATAGTGAGGAGCTCGTCTCATCACCAATCCTTAATTTGAACCTCTCTCCAAGCACGCTTGCAGAGGAACATGACATCTTGTGCCCTGATTCACAACCTCTAGAGGGTACCCAATCACAAGAAGATGACAGAGGGGAACGGCATTTAAGGTCAAAGGAAGTGGATGATGATGATGATGAGACACAGTTGCCATTAAATCAACCACTATTACTGTCTCAAGACCTTGATGAGGAGGATGATATACAGTTGTCAATGACTGAGTATGTGGTGGGATCAAGACATGAGGAGGATGATCAGAGTGAGGAAGTGGAGGAGGACTTGGTGGACGATGAGGTGACTGACCCCACCTGGGAAGGTGGAGAGCCGAGCGATGACAGCAGTCCTGAGGGTGAGCCATCTGCAGCACCGCAACAGGCTGGAAGAGGCAGTGGTGTGGCTACAGAAAGAAGGCGGACCGCACCAAACCGGCCCGCAAATGATCCACGGAGCACCCCCTTGCGTAAATCTCCCTTGCCAAGGGGTAGGTGTTCCGCGGTATGGCGTTTTTTTAAGGAAAGTGCGGACGACAAAAAAATTGTAGTTTGCAACCTGTGCCACACCAGAATGAGCCGAGGCATGAACACTAGAAACCTCACCACCACCAGCATGATCCGACACATGGCATCCAAGCACCGTAATAAGTGGGAGGAACGCCCGGATCGCCAATCTGTGTCTGCAGGCCACACCACTGCCTCCTCTTCCCCTGTTTTCGGTGCCGGCCAATCGCCTGTCGAAGGCGCAGGCCCGCATACCTCCCGCCCTGCACCTGTACCATCTGAAGCACCATCAGCGACCACATCCACTTCCCTGTCCCAGCGCAGCGTCCAAATGTCGTTACCCCAGGCATTTGAGCGCAAGCGAAAATACCCAGCCACCCACCCACAGGCCATAGCACTAACCTCACACCTTTCCAAATTACTGGCCATCGAAATGCTGCCATTTAGGCTTGTGGACACTGAGTCCTTCCACAGCCTGATGGCAGCAGCTGTCCCTCGGTACGCAGTCCCCAGCCGCCACTACTTTTCCCGGTGTGCCGTCCCCGCCTTACACCACCATGTGTCCCGTAACATCACCCGTGCCCTGACCAACGCAGTTACTGGGAAGGTCCACTTAACGACTGACACATGGACAAGTGCTTGTGGCCAGGGACGCTACATTTCCCTGACGGCACACTGGGTGAATGTCGTGGAGGCTGGGAGCGACTCGGACCCTGGGATGGCACAGGTGCTACCCACGCTGAGGATTGCGGGCCATACCTCCATCAGGGTTTCCGCCAGCACCTACGTTATTGGCTCCTCCTCCTCCTCCTCCGTTTCCACCTCCGAATTCTCTGCGCGCAGCGCCACTCACCCATCAGCCGGTAGCTGGAAGCAGTGTAGCACTGCAGTGGGGAAGCGTCAACAGGCCGTGCTGAAGCTGATCTGCCTTGGGGACAAACAGCACACGGCCTCAGAGCTATTGCAGGGGATTAGTCACCAGACCGAGCAATGGCTCTCGCCACTCAACCTGCAACCAGGCATGGTTGTGTGTGATAATGGGCGTAACTTGGTGGCGGCTTTGGAGCTCGGCAAGCTCACACACGTACCATGCCTAGCGCATGTATTTAATTTAGTGGTTCAGCGATTTCTAAAAACCTACCCCAATGTGCATGATCTCTTGACCAAGGTGCGCCGCGTGTGTGCACATTTCCGTAAGTCATCAACAGCTTCAGCCGGCCTGTTGAAGCTGCAGCAGCGCTTACAATTGCCAGCTCACCGGCTGCTGTGTGACGTGAGAACACGCTGGAACTCCACCTTCCACATGTTGGCCCGGCTTTGTGAGCAGCAGAGGGCAGTAGTGGAGTACCAGCTGTTACACGGTCGTCGCCTCTCCGTTCAACTTCCTGTAATCAGAAGTGAGGAGTGGGAATGGATGTCAGACCTCTGTGAGGTTTTACGCAATTTTGAGTAATCGACACAGATGGTGAGCGGCGATAACGCTATTATCAGTGTAACCATCCCACTTCTGTGTCTACTGAAACGCTCGCTGCTCACAATTAAAACCGACGCTTTGCATGTGGAAGAGGTGGAAATGGGGGAGGAAGAGCTTACACAAGGTGATAGCCAGAGCACCCTCACTTCGTCTTCTCAGCGACAATTGGAGGAGTCGGAGGAGGAGGAGGAGGAAGACACGGTTGCCTCCGCTACAGAGGGTAGCCATGGAACTTTAGTTCCATCTCTTCAGCGTGGGTGGGCAGAAGAGGAGGAAGAGGATGAGGAGATTGAGAGTCATCCTCCTGGTGAGGACAGCGAAATCTTGCCTGTTGGTACTCTGGCACACATGGCTGACTTTATGTTAGGCTGCCTTTCCCGTGACCCACGCGTTATACGCATTTTAGACAACACGGATTACTGGGTGTTCACCCTTCTGGACCCCCGCTACAAAGAGAATTTCTCATCTCTCATTCCTCCGGTGGAGAGGACAAGCAAAATGGTGCAATACCAGAAGGTTCTTGTTGAAAAATTGCTCCAAAATTTTCCATCTGACAACGCTGGCGGCAGAGTACGTGCTACCTTGGCCAACCGAGAAGGGGAGAAAAGGGGAGCACACAGCAGTTCCGACAAAGGCAGGGCAACACTCTCCAAGGCGTGGGACACCTTCATGACACCCCGCCAGCACCCTCACCCTGATGCGCAGCCTAGTGTCACAAGGAGGGAAAAGTTTTGGAAGATGGTGAAGGAGTACGTAGCAGACCGTGTCAGCGTCCTGAATGATCCCTCTGTGCCTTACAACTACTGGGTGTCCAAGCTGGACACGTGGTATGAACTGGTACTCTACGCCTTGGAGGTGCTGGCCTGCCCTGCCGCCAGCGTTCTGTCTGAGCGGGTATTTAGTGCTGCTGGTGGCATCATAACAGATAAGCGTATCCGCCTTTCCACCGAAAATGCTGATAGGTTGACACTTATAAAAATGAACAAGGCCTGGATTTCCCCTGACTTCTCCACTCCACTGGAGGAAAGCCCCGGGGGAACATAAAGTGACTTTATATATGTTATTTACAATGATGGGAATACTCTGTATTCCCATTCACCCCTTCCACCCAAAAAACGGGTATATGGTTGACTCTCTTCCATATGCCCAGTGATATAATTTTTATATAGGGCCAGCTCACCAGCGGGCCCAGTGATATAATTTTTATATAGGGCCAGCTCACCAGCGGGCCCTGTGATATAATTTTTATATATGGCTGTTTGACAATTTTTGTATAGGTCAGCTCACCAGCGGGCCTTCTTATATAATGTTTTATTGGGTCAGCTCTCTAGCGGGCCCTCTCATATAATGTTTTATAGCGTCAGCTCACTAGCGGGCCTTCGCATATAATGTTTAGGATGGTCAGCTCCGCAGCAGACCCTCACCCATAATGTTTTAGATGGTCGGCTCAGCGCACGTTTCCCTCTTAATCATGGCCCCAGTTCAGAAAAATCGAGGACATTTTTGGGAGAATTTGCCTCTGCGCACGTTTCCCTCTTAATCATGGCCTCAGTTCAGAAAAATCGAGGAAATTTTTGGGAGAATTTCCCTCTGCGCACGTTTCCCTCTTAATCATGGCCTCAGTTCAGAAAAATCGAGGAAATTTTTGGGAGAATTTGCCTCTGCGCACGTTTCCCTCTTAATCATGGCCTCAGTTCAGAAAAATCGAGGAAATTTTTGGGAGAATTTGCCTCTGCGCACATTTCCCTCTTAATCATGGCCCCAGTTCAGAAAAATCGAGGAAATTTTTTGCAGAATTTGCAGATGATATACAAGTAAATATACAGCAAATACTGTTTGGTAACAATTTTTCGCCTAAAGTCGTTTTTATCTTCCTTTTTGTGTGTTTTACGGTCAGTCTGTAAAAATGGCGTACTACGGGCGAAAGATCGTTCCCAGCAGCGATGTTGGAGTCCAAGATGCATCCAGACATCCTCCCTATGCTGTCCCTGAACCATTTCTGTGGTGTTTCCATCATTTTCTGCCCTTTTCCTATGGACCAGGCACCCTCCCCTCATCAGAGCAGGGGGTGCCTGGTGTAATGCTCGAGTCCTCCCATTGACTTCAATGGGGCTCGGGTGCTCGGCCGAGCACTCGAGCCTCCGGGGGCGCTCGGTCAGAGCACCCGAACACCCGAGCATTGGGGTGCTCGATCATCACTAGTAATTTCCAAGGCACCAGGCCCTAACCAGTAATCTGGAATTTCCAAGGCACCCGACCCTAACAAGCAATGTGGAATTTCCAAGGCATCCCGGTCCTAACAAGTAATCTGGAATTTCCAAGGCATCTCAGTCCTAACATGTAATATGGAATTTCCAAGGCACCAGGTCCTAACAAGTAATCTGGAATTTCCAAAGCACCCGACCCTAACATGTTATCTGGAATTTCCAAAGCATCCCTCTCCTAACATGTAATCTGGAATTTCCAAGGCACACACTCCTAACAAGTAATATGGAATTTCAAAGGCACCCGGCACTAACCAGTAATCTGTCATTTCCAAGGCATCCCGGTCCTTACAAGTATTCTGGAATTTCCAAGCCACTCAGCCATAACAAGTAATCTCAGATTTCCAAGGAACCCCAGTCCTAACATGTAATCTGGAATTTCCAAGGCACCTGGCCCTAACATGTAATCTAAAAGGTACAAGGCACCCAACCCTAACCAGTATTTCCAAGGCACCCCGTTCTAACAAGTAATCTGAAATTTCCAAGGCACCCGGTCCGAACAAGTAATCTGGAAATTCCAAGGCACCCGACCCTAACAAGCAATATGGAATTTCCAAGGCATCCCGGTCCTAACAAGTAATCTGGAATTTCCAAGGCATCTCAGTCCTAACATGTAATATGGAATTTCCAAGGCACCAGGTCCTAACAAGTAATCTGGAATTTCCAAAGCACCCGACCCTAACATGTTATCTGGAATTTCCAAAGCATCCCTCTCCTAACATGTAATCTGGAATTTCCAAGGCACACACTCCTAACAAGTAATATGGAATTTCAAAGGCACCCGGCACTAACCAGTAATCTGTCATTTTCAAGGCACCCGGTCCTTACAAGTATTCTGGAATTTCCAAGCCACTCAGCCATAACAAGTAATCTCAGATTTCCAAGGCACCCCAGTCCTAACATTTAATCTGGAATTTCCAAGGCACCTGGCCCTAACATGTAATCTAAAAGGTACAAGGCACCCAGCCCTAACCAGTATTTCCAAGGCACCCCGTTCTAACAAGTAATCTGAAATTTCCAAGGCACCCGGTCCGAACAAGTAATCTGGAAATTCCAAGGCACTCAGCCCTAACAAGTAATCTGGGATTTTTAAGGCACCTCAGTCCTAACATGTAATATGGAATTTCCAAGGCACCAGGTTCTCATCAGTAATCTGGAACTTCCAAGACACCAGGTCCTAACAAGTCATCTGGAATTTCAAAGGCACCCCAGTCATAACAGGTAATCTGGAATTTCCAAGGCACTCAGTCCTAACAAGTAATCTGGAGTTTCCAAGGCACCCCAACCCTAACAGGTAATCTGGGATTTCCAAGGCACCAGGACCTAACCAGTAATCTGGAATATCCAAGGCACCCGGTCCTAACAAGTATTCTGGAATTTCAAAGGCACCCAGTCCTTATAAGTAATCTGGATTTTCCAAGGCACCCGGTCCTAACAAGAAATCTGGACTTTCCAAGGCACCCAGCCCTAACCAGTAACCTGAAATTTCCAAGGCACCCAGTACTAACATGTAGTCTGGAATTTCCAAGGAACCAGGCATTTACCAGTAATCTGGAATTTCCAAGGCACCTGGTCCTAACAGGTAATCTGGAATTTCCAAGGCACCTGGTCCTAACAATTAATCTGGAATTTCCAAGGCACCCAGCCCTAACCAGTAATATGGAATTTCAAAGGCAACCTGTCCTAACATGCAATATGGAATTTCCAAAGCACCAGGTCCTTACCAGTAATCTGGAATTTCCAAGGCACCCGGCCCTAACATGTAATCTGGAATTTCCAAGGCACCCAGTCCTAACAAGTAATCTGGAATTTCCAAGGCTCCCGGTCCTAACAAGTTATCTGGAATTTCCAAGGCACCCGGTCCTAACAAGTTATCTGGAATTTCCAAGGCACCCAGCCATAACAAGTAATATGGACTTTACAAGGCACCCGATCCTAACAAGTATTCTGGAATTTCCAAAGCACTCGGTCCTAACAAATAATCTGAGATATCCAAGGCACCCCAATACTAACATTTATTCTGGAATTTCCAAGGCACCTGGCCCTAACATGTAATCTAAAATGTACAAAGCACCCGGCCCTAACCAGTAATCTGGAATTTCCAAGGCACCCCGTTCTAACAGGTAATCTGACATTTCCAAGTCACTCGGTCCAAACAAGTAATCTGGAATTTCCAAGGCACCCCGTTCTAATAGGTAATCTGACATTTCCAAGTCACTCGGTCCAAACAAGTAATCTGGAATTTCCAAGACACCAGGCCCTTACCAGTAATCTGGAATTTCCAAGGCACCAGGCTCTAACATGTAATTTGGAATTTCCAAGGCACCAGGCCCTAACATGTAATCTGGAATTTCCAAGGCTCCCGGTCCTAACAAGTAATTTGGAATTTCCAAGGCACCCAGTCCTAACATGTAATCTGGAATTTCCGAGGCACCCGACCCTAACCAGTAATCTGGAATTTCCGAGGCACCCCAGCCATAACAGGTAACCTGGAATTTCCAGGACACTCAGTTCTAACAGGTAATCTGGAGTTTGCAAAGCACTCGAACCCTAACAGGTCACCTGGAATTTCCAAGGCACCCAGCTCTAACAAGTAATCTTGAATGTCCAAGGCACCCAGCTCTAACAAGTAATCTTGAATGTCCAAGGCATCCTGGTCCTAACAAGTAATCTGGACTTTCTAAGGCACCCAGCCCTTACCAGTAATATGGAATTTCCAAGGCACCCGGTTCTAACATGTAATCTGGAATATCCAAGGCATCTGGTTGGCACCCTACTAATGTATAGGTGATTTTTCACAGGTTTAATGAAAGGAGCAATACATGAATGTATAGTTATTATTAGATCTCACAGTGACAATGATAATAAGGAGCATATTGTGCACAATTATGTCCATAAATAGACATTAGAATATAAACTTTATCATTTTTCTTCCTGGGAAAGGTGTGGCACCCTGAGCTGGGGCTCATAGCACATTAAAGGGCCACGGCACCTTGTTTAAAAACCACTGCTTTACAGACCATAGGGGTGTGAAACAGAGTAAAACTTTGGCCATTTTGCCTAAACACCACTCACCTCCCATCCACATTTACATACACATACATACATACATATACACACACATATACATACATACATATACACACACACACACACATATATATACATACATATACACATACATACATACATATACACACACACATATATATACATACATATACACATACATACATACATAAAAATATATACATATAATAACACAAACATTCACAAACACTCACAGACACACGCACACAAATATATACACATTTACACACACACACATACATACATATGCACACGCACACATATACATACATACATATACACATACATACATACATACATATAAAAATACATATATATAAAAACACACACATTCACAAACACACACAGACACACACACAAATATATACACATATACACGCACACACACTTGTGTATACACAAACAAACACATATACCCATATATACACATATACACACACACACACTTTTCTACACACACACGCACACATATGCACACATACATACATTTATATACACACACACTCTTGTGTATACACATACACACACGCACACACATGCACACATATGCATACATACATACATTTATATACACACACACACACTCTTGTGTATACACATACACACACAGATTTACACATTTTCAGACACAAAGGTTCAAAACTAAATGACCTACCAGACAGCTGTATAATTAAATGTGTATTTAATGTACAAAGTTTCCTCTACAGACAGAGGGAGATAAAGAGGACAGACACCAATCCAAATCAATAGCCCACAATCTGGTAAATAAACCATACATTGTCTGATTAACACCAAGTAGGAAATATAACCCAGGATAATATAGTTTGCCCTCCTCTGCTGGAAGACAGATCCCAGGCTGAACAGAAGGCAATGAAGCTACTTGTCTGCACTGTTGGTCTTCTCTATAAACCCGACCACATGCTGCTCACTGTAAGACGTCACTTCTTGAGGGATACAGGTTCAACCAGTTAATCTAGTGGAACAGTGTGAATATAAAAATATAGTCACTAATTTGGTCAAATGAAAATTGAAATTCTTAAAGGTACAGTAACTTTTTTAAGATTAAATAAATACATTTGTTAAAGGACTTTCCCTTCCAATTGCAACAATGTTAAATATAACACCCAGTGCTCTGAGATTTATCATTCAGATGCTACTGCAGTTCAAGTTGTTCAAAATAATATATCTAGAAATGCCATAATAACATAATTAGCTTTAATAAAATACTTAGCTCAGAGTTGTCTGTCTCCGCTGCTCTGTGCGGCTGTGGAGTTGGCGGCAGTGGAGACAGTACTATGTGGCACAGCCCCCCCAATCCTGGCCCTCATGGGCCGATGCCCATTACACACTGATGTAATGTGAACAGAGACTGCCTTTATATATGGGCGGTCTTCATTCAAATTCCTTCACAGCCATTGGCTGGGGTGTTCTTATGCACATCCCAGCCAATCAGTTTAAAACACAGCTGTTCGAAGCTGACTGGCTGGGATGTGCTTAAGCACATCACAACCTACGGCTGTGAGGGAATTGGAACAGACACTGCCCATATATATAGGCAGTCTCTGTTCAAATTCCCTCAGTGTGTAATAGGCATCGGCCCCTGAGGGAAAGGATGACAGGGCTGTGCCACATAGTACTGTCTCTGCTGCCTCCGTCTCCGTGGCTGCACACAGTGGCGGAGACAGACAAGTCTGAGCTAAGTCTTTTATTAAAGCTAATTATGTTGTTATGGCATTTCTGTATATATTATTTGGAACAACCTGGATATCGCTGGATAACAGGAAGCATATTTATATTTAGAATTGGACAGTAATACATGCTTTAGCCCTTTTGAGCCCCAGAGAGGAAAGCAACACATTGCTTTGCACTCAAGGGGTTAAACTGTGTATTAGTGTGCCGGATATTTCAGCATTGTACTCATTCATCTTTTATTTTTTATTTACAGATACAAGAAAGAAGAAAGAAGAGAAGATACAAGAAAGAAGAATGAAGAGAAGATACAAGAAAGAAGAGAAGGACAGAAGAGGACCAGGAAGCTGAGGACTGCTCTGGACATCAGGATTAATGGTAAGTGTTACTTGTAATGGGGTGTTGTTTTGTTACTTAGCTGGGTTAACTCTATGAAAGCCGGCGGGGTGATTATACCCCGCTGGCACTCATAGGGTTATTTCTACTAACATTAAACACACTTTTTAGGCATTTTGGATGAATTGATGTGGGGCTTAGGGTTTTTTAACTTTTTTTTCCCTTCAGTTTCTGCATCGGCTGTTTGAAGTTGCGACAAGGGTCTCAAGTAAAAAACACTGGGTCTTAACTTTCCTGAGATAAATTGAGTCCCTTATTGGATCCTCATGGCTAACGCAGACATTTGAATTTCAAATTATAGTGTTTTCATTATTTACTCTGGGTGAAAACACCTCTTAACTTTATCACTGACGGCTTTTGTTTTTTGTCGGTAGTTGTTCACCTCACAGGCATTTGAATATCTTACTGAGCTTGAAAAAATGCAGTTTGCAGAAAAAACAGCCATCGCCAACATTTGGAGTACAACTTGTCATTGAGGAATCATTAAGGGACCCTGGTTAAGAAGCCAGAACCTGAATGTTATTCCTTCTGAGCAGGTTTAGAAGAGGCAGTATAGTGCTCGGAGGGGTCTTACGTACAGAGGCACTGAACATTAAGATCTCCCTTTCAGTACTGTTTCCACTTGCAGGAAATGAGTCATGAAGATTTGTAGTAAATGTGATTTTATTCTGAATACATTTGGTTTTCTTTCTCCGCTCCTGGTTATGTCCTGTGGTTCCATGTGGAAATCTGAAGTTTTTAACTGAAGTGGATCTGTCATTTTGTAACAAATAAGTGATGTTGAAATACATTTCAGGAACAATTATATTTATGTGAGCCATATTTTATTTTAAATACTAATTGATGAGATATTTAGCTTTGTCAGTTAGATCTACAGGGCATGCCTAGCAGATTCAACATTCAGTACTGCTCTGTATTGGCAATTATCTCTGGTTCTGAGCACACTGGAGAGGAGGAGCCTGTCTGGAGCTTCACTAGGACCACTAGGGAGAAGGTGATCCCAAGGACGGGACCTGCAACAAGGAGAAAGAGAAACTGCATTGCTTCCGTAGGGCCACGTTGCATCAAGAGACAAGGGACAGGGTTCCTATAAGGGTCCTCAGTGCATTGCCTCCCCTCTAACCACAACCATTTCCCTAAGTGATTTAGCATGATAGTCCTTTCATAGGAAGTGACAAGTAGCAAGTGTAGGGTTCTCAAGAAAGTGGGGAGGTCAGAGGTATCTGTGACTGAGGGAAAAGAAGATTGCTGATGATGTTAAACCTTATGTTTCCTGGTGCCCCAGCTGTGAGGTTATTATGCACCACACAGGGACATCACCATAAAGAGAGTGACAATTAGGGGTAACAGACTTCTTCTGGGGTTACACGGTCTAGATTGGACTAAAACATCTGTACTTGAAAGAATTCAATGCCAATCGGATTCTGAAGGTGTTACATAAATAAACAGAAATGTGTCACCCACAGGTGCCCATCACCCAATCAGTGTGGCACTGTACAATGTCTGGCGAATTCTACAATGAACAGTTTGCAGTGCTCACTTTCTGATTGGATGAGGGGCCGAGCATCTTTCTTTCCTCCTCGTACGTGATTTATAGCTATAAGAAACCTTACACCGAATCTACCAAATGTGATTACAAGCACATAGACATCTACTAGATTTCAGATACAAATCTGAGGACCAAATCCTTGTCTACTTACTATTGAGTTTTCCTGCAGCGCATTCCACACTCAGTAAGGCAGCAGCTAAATTTCCAAGGACAGTCACCATCACTCTGGCACCTCTTACCCCTAGGGGGACATCTACTGTCATCTGGACATTTTGTAGGAGGATCTGTTAAATGAATGGAGATTTCATTATAACCTTTTACATCACAGTGAGGAGAACGCATAGTGTTACACATGGGGCCATATGCACAGACCAGATTCACCACTGGGGACTAGTTAATTGATATAAATTTGAATGCAGCAGATGTCTCCAATGCATTGTGAATCATATGTATAAAGGAAATGTGGATGAAGTCTATAGCAGGCCCTGTGCACCAATATTACCTAAATTCACATATAGTTATATGAAGCATTTAACCCATTGAATGCTAGAGAGGACTCCATTTCATCAATTTACATTGTGTTGGGTTCAAGGGGTTACATGAAAGGAGATTTTATTTGTTCTTTGGTGCATTTATTTGGACACAGAATTGATCCCTTCTGTCTGTGTATAAAGAGGAAAAGGTGGGTCTGTATATCTTATAAATCAGAAGGGAGAGGGGCTGCATTTAACCCCTGAGAGCCAGCAGGGTACACAATGCTTTGCAAAAGTAATGTGTTGCACTCTTCTTTGGACCTCAAGGGGATAAACATTATAAGGAATGTAATCAATCTGCAAAAGGACAATAAAACAAATCAAAATAGAAATGAGAAACAAACTGCCTGATAGAGAAAGACAAAGCCAAAAAAAAATCTTCATATTCACAAATAGAAAAGAGATGGAAAGGGATAATGCTGGTCCTATTAATATTCATCAGAGCAGGTTGGTTAGTTGGGGTAAGAATATGACAGATAATGATATAGCAATGTATTGTATTCTATAGTATTAAAGAAATGATTTTATAATCCCCCCACACACCCTACTACTGAGATCAGCCTCTTCTACAGTGAATAATAGAAACATAAAATTTGACTGCAAATAAGAACCCCCCAGCTTACCTAGTCACCCATTTTCCTACTCCAAAAACCTCAAACCTTATTTGGTCCTTGGTTTTGTCTTGTGTTCAGGACAGCCTTATGCCTGTCCAGGGCCGGCACCACCTATAGTCGAGGTAGGCGCCAGCCTATGGCAAACATCTACTGGGGGAGCAGTCAGAACCAGATGAGATGGCCCTTACATGGGATAGAGGCGGAGATTTGCCACCCCAAGGCTCATTGCTTTCCCTTCAGGACCCCCTTTCCCTGTGATCCTCTGTGCTCGAGTAAAGTCTCATGTAATTGTAGCCTAGGACTGAGGCAGGGTAACGTCATGACAAGCAGCCGCACTCTCTGCTAGTCTCTATGTAACTTACGCGGGCTGCATAGATTCTGCACATACCGGGGCAAAATGGGACTCTGGCAACAGCACTTCCAAGGAAAGGGAACAGAGGAGCACTGGTATTTAAGGTAAGTTCAGCTCATCACTTTTTTTAACCCTCGGAAGGCCAGAGAGGTATCCAATGCATTGCATTGGATTGGATTCCTCTCTGGCCCTCAAAAGGATAAATATGAATCCTTAGACAATAGCAGGCACAAATGTGACACAATACTATCCCGATCTTGTAGCCATTGAAAAACTGAATTGAATGAGCCCAGCGGCATCTCTCATACCTTTATGGTTTGAGAGATATCCACTTTCAAAGTTTTGTATTTTTCCCTCTCCCCTGATGTCAGCGTTCTAGCTGACAGCAGGGGAATTCGGTCCTGGGTCCTGTGGAGGCTCTTCAGCAGAGCCGAGATCATGTTATGGAAGAAGAAATCCTTCACTGAAATGGTCTTCTACGTGTGCTTGCAAACCAAGAGCAAACCAAGCACACGTAGAAAACTATATCAGTGAAGGAATTCTTCTTCCATAACGCGATCTCAGCTCTGCTGAAGAGCGTCCGCTTGGTCAGAGACCGGATTCCCCTGCTTTCACCTAGAACACTGACGTCAGTGGAGAGGGAACTTTGAAAGGGGATATCTCTCAAACCATAAAGGTTTGAGAGATGCCGCTGCGCTCATTTAATTCAGTTTTTAAGGGCTACAAGATGGGGGATAGTAAAAAGTAAGTATTACTATCCCTTTAAAATACAATAACAAGGTTCTGATGCCCTTAGCTTCTATTCTGAGACACCGTGGCCTTTGTGTGTTGCCTCTGGCAAAAAGCCTTCATTTTCCCTGGGCCCCAATTACATGTATTTAATACAGCCCAGCCCCACACTATTATGCCAGTGTTGGACCCTTTCTCTATGCCAACAGTGCTGGTGCTTCCTCTCTCTGCCAGAAGTGCTGTACCCACCAGTTTTCTGACATTTGAGGCTCCCTTCTGAAAGCACCATTCAAAATCACCCTCTCTTTGTCATCAGAGCTGGAGCCTCTACTCAGTCAACCCTTGTAATATTTCATCAGTGTTGCCATGCCCTCTTCTTTGCCATCAGAATTGCAAACACATCATACCAGAAGTGCCGGGCGTCCCTTTTCTGTCAACACTGTCCACCCATGGCTTCAATTTACAAACCCTGGTACTGTTGTGGAGCTCTACCCCTTAACTCAGTGTTTCACAGCTTTAGTCCTCAAGGCTCACCAGCACTTCACATTTTCAGGATCTCCCTGCTTGATCACAGCTGGCTATTCAGTAGCTCAGTCCTTGTGATTGAGGCACCGGTACTCAATCAGGCATATCCTGAAAACCTGATCTGTTGTGTGCTCTCAGTGGGAGTTGAGAATCCAGGCTCCTATTCCAGTATATTGACAGTTCCATATTGTTCTAGCACTACCCACTCTGGCATAGTGCTCTATGCCAACAGTATTGCCCCTCTTTTCTGCTAGCCACTTTGGACCCCAACACACACATACTGACACATACACATAAAGGGAACACACTAAAACACTGATACTTATACACATACAGAGAACACACACATTGACACATACACATTTAGGGAACACACATACATTGACACTTATACACATAGGAAACACACAAATTGATACTTATACACATATAGGAAATACACTGACACTTATACACATACAGGGAACACACATGCATTGACACTTATACACACTAAGGGGCATAAAGGGATGGGACACAAGGGATGGGGCATAAAGGGGCAGAGCCTATGGGGTGGCAAAAATTAGGTTTTGCCTAGGGTGGCACAGTCCTGTGCCTATCCCATGCATGCTAAGATCCCATCACTGTATTTACCTCTAACACTACTGCTGGTAGGCTGTTCCACTTATCTACTACCCTCTCAGTGAAGTAAAACTTTATTATATTACATCTAAAGCTCTGTCCCTCCAGTTTTAGACTATGGCCTCTTGTCCTAACATTTCTACTCCTTTGAAAAATACTTCCCTATTGTTTGTTGTTGAATTCCATCTATTTGAATGTTTTTAACAAATTCCCTCTCTCTCTTTCTCTCATCAAAGCTATACATGTTTAAATCCTTTAGTCTATCCTGATATTTTTTATCCTGTAATTGGGCTGAACTTACTGAGCACTCTATTTAACTCTGACAGTGCTTCAGATGTGTTCATACAGCTCACACTGACACCAAGTCTCAGCAGATTGGTCTACCGGGTCAGCCTCTTCACTGCAGAAGAAGACATCAGCAACAGGGGAGGGAAGGTGAATACAAAAGTTTATATCTATAAAACTATTATGTATTAAAGATTGTGCATGACATATGTCACACTCCGCAATTCTGCAGAATGATGCATGTATGTGTTTTCAAAATCAAGTAAAAAATGTGAAAGGAACATTCATTTCTGAAGGAATTAATCTTATATGTACATGGACATTTCTCGATGTAATGGTACTATATAATTAAAAGTGAAACTCCTGGGCAGTGAGTAGCCAAATAACAACTAACTAATGATTTTATTAATTCTCAAGGAGCATTTCACATTTCTTGACTTGATTCAGAAAACCCTTATGGTGATTCCCTAAATGTGTTGTCCAGATGTGGATCCTTTCTCTTAGTGTTGTGAAATCATCTGCACCTCACTGATGAAGCCCAAGAAGACCAAACCGTACCTCTGGCATTACCTGGCATTCTTGTGTAAAGTAGACTTGTATGTCATTTCAAAACTGGACTGAACTTCTGATAAATACATGGAAAGGTCTCCTCTGTAAAGGTGCTAGAGGCCTAGAATGTGATACTCCTGAGGGTCCAGCCCTACAACCAGAGGTGAATGCTTGTGTATGTTCTCAGGGAGAAGGTCACATATTTTTCTTGCCAATTCTAATAGCACAGTGAGCGATAACTTTGAACTGAGCTAATTTATATAATGTGCCAGGGATTAAAGTAAAGTGCCTCCTGTACTGCCAAGTTTTCCTTTTAACCCTTTAAGAACCAGGGGTCTGTGCAATGCATTATTGTAGTAAACCTTCCACTGAATCAATCAACTATAAATGAAACACGCAGGACTTTACTAGATAAAGGCTGAGGACCTAGTGCTTGTCTACTTACCAGGGATGGGGTATACACATTCCCATCCACACCCTTGATCGCAGCACTTCTGATCCCAGGGGCAGTCATTGTCATCATAGCATTTTGGATCGGGAATCACGATACACATTTTCCTGCCTGGGCCAGGACATTTTCCAGAGTGAGCTGAGGAATAAATGAAAATGTTATTATGATCTTCTAATAATATCACAGTAATGAGAAAGGATAGTATAACACAAGGGGCCATATGCACAAAATCAAAAGTGGAACATTTGGGGGAGAATTAATCCATATTTCACAACTTTTTATTAAGTTAACTTGAAAATATAACAAGTTGAATTCTATAGAGGTCTCCAACATCTCTGGCATTCAGGTTAAAATTCCCATTTATAGGAATGTGTTTGGCCTCATGTAGTACATTAAGGCTATGGGTGTTTGTATACCTGTGTCTTTGTCTTTCCTTGTGTGTAAATGAGTGTGTTTGTGTGTTTGGCTGTCTGTCTATCTCTCATTTAGCATGAATATGCATGTATTCCTAAGTGTGTTTATGTGTTATTGTGCCTGTTCATGTATGTGTGTGCATGATGAGTGTTTGTGTATGTGTTTGTGTGTATGTGTGTGTGTGTGTGTGTGTATGGGTGTGTGTGTGTGTGTCTGTGTCTGTGTGTGTGTGTGACTGTCTGTCTCTCTCTCTCATTTAGCATGAATATGCATGTATTTGAATGCATGTGTATGTATGTGTGTGTATGAGTGTGTGTGTGTGTGTCTGTATATTGTGTATATGTTTAAAACAATTGATGAGGCTGAAGAAAGACATATTTCCATCAAGTCCAGTCCAAGCCATATCACCCCTGTTTATCCAGAGGAAGGCACAACAAACCTCTATTGAAGCCATTTCCAATTATGCCCCAAAGTGGGAAGAAAAATTCCTTCCTGACTCCAGGAAGATAGTTTGTGATCCAGGGAATTTTCTTCTTTGAAGCCAACTGTCATAATCATCAATATGTTTTGAGCTAGAAAGGTATCCATTACTTTTTGAAAACATTTAAGTATCTGCAAGTACAGCATGTCATGGAAAATATTTCCATAATTCAACTGCCCTTACTGTAAAAAAATCCATGCCTGTCGATAGTGACTGATTGAATAACACAGCTTTTGTTTGCATTGGAAAATTTGCATTTTTAAAGATTAATGTCTTAGCTGATCCTTTCTTAACTAGTTTCAAAAGCAGATCATGCAATTACGCATTAGTATCATAAACAGATTGAAGTCAAAAGGAAGTAGAGATAGACTAGATACTGTCAGAACGAGAGTCAGTTTCTTACAGTTATATCTGCCTGGTGTGTTACTCACGTTTCTGTGCCCAGGTGCCCACAGAGCACAAAGTGAGTCCCAGAAGGAGAGAGATGGTGACTGGAGTCATGTTGTCCCACGAGTCTGAGTCTTGTTCTGTCACACACTGGGATTTATACTCTGAGATCTGGGAATAAACCATGTAATTGAGGAACAAGGAAGAGGAACAAAACCAGTTCTACCTTACTGCAATACTGTATGTCACAATCAAAAGCTAAAAATATTACTGACAACTAAACATAATTATTATAATTGTATCAGCCCAGCTACTGTAATTAATGGAGAGTCAGTGCCACATGTGTAAACACTTTATAGTCAGATTCAGTACATTTATACCTACACAGTGTAATATTGTCATTATCGCCAACACTTCATAGTCCGATTCAGTACATTTATACCTACACAGTGTAATATTGTCATTATCGCCAACACTTCATAGTCCGATTCAGTACATTTATACCTACACAGTGTGATATTGTCATTATCGCCAACACTTTATAGTCAGATTCAGTACATTTATACCTACACAGTGTAATATTGTCATTATCACCAACACTTTATAGTCAGATTCAGTACATTTATACCTACACAGTGTAATATTGTCATTATCGCCAACACTTTATAGTCACATTCAGTACATTTATCCCTACACAGTGTGATATTGTCATTATCGCCAACACTTTATAGTCACATTCAGTACATTTATCCCTACACAGTGTGATATTGTCATTATCGCCAACACTTTATAGTCAGATTCAGTACATTTATCCCTACACAGTGTGATATTGTCATTATCGCCAACACTTTATAGTCAGATTCAGTACATTTATACCTACACAGTGTAATATTGTCATTATCGCCAACACTTTATAGTCAGATTCAGTACATTTATACCTACACAGTGTGATATTGTCATTATCGCCAACACTTTATAGTCAGATTCAGTATATTTATACCTACACAGTATAATATTGTCATTATCTCCAACACTTTATAGTCAGATTCAGTACATTTATACCCACACAGTGTAATATTGTCATTATCTCCAACACTTTATAGTCAGATTCAGTACATTTATACCCACACAGTGTGATATTGTCATTATCTCCAACACTTTATAGTCAGATTCAGTACATTTATACCCACACAGTGTAATATTGTCATTATCGCCAACACTTTATAGTCAGATTCAGTACATTTATACCCACACAGTGTAATATTGTCATTATCGCCAACACTTTATAGTCAGATTCAGTACATTTATACCCACACAGTGTAATATTGTCATTATCGCCAACACTTTATAGTCCGATTCAGTACATTTATACCTACACAGTGTGATATTGTCATTATCTCCAACACTTTATAGTCCGATTCAGTACATTTATACCTACACAGTGTAATATTGTCATTATCACCAACACTTTATAGTCCGATTCAGTACATTTATACCCACACAGTGTAATATTGTCATTATCGCCAACACTTTATAGTCAGATTCAGTACATTTATACCTACACAGTGTGATATTGTCATTATCGCCAACACTTTATAGTCAGATTCAGTACATTTATACCTACACAGTGTGATATTGTCATTATCGCCAACACTTTATAGTCAGATTCAGTACATTTATACCTACACAGTGTAATATTGTCATTATCGCCAACACTTTATAGTCAGATTCAGTACATTTATACCTACACAGTGTAATATTGTCATTATCGCCAACACTTTATAGTCAGATTCAGTACATTTATACCTACACAGTGTAATATTGTCATTATCGCCAACACTTTATAGTCAGATTCAGTACATTTATACCTACACAGTGTAATATTGTCATTATCGCCAACACTTTATAGTCAGATTCAGTACATTTATACCTACACAGTGTAATATTGTCATTATCGCCAACACTTTATAGTCCGATTCAGTACATTTATACCTACACAGTGTGATATTGTCATTATCGCCAACACTTTATAGTCCGATTCAGTACATTTATACCTACACAGTGTGATATTGTCATTATCGCCAACACTTTATAGTCCGATTCAGTACATTTATACCTACACAGTGTGATATTGTCATTATCGCCAACACTTTATAGTCCGATTCAGTACATTTATACCTACACAGTGTGATATTGTCATTATCGCCAACACTTTATAGTCCGATTCAGTACATTTATACCTACACAGTGTGATATTGTCATTATCGCCAACACTTTATAGTCACATTCAGTACATTTATACCTACACAGTGTGATATTATCATTATCGCCAACACTTTATAGTCCGATTCAGTACATTTATACCCACACAGTGTGATATTGTCATTATTGCCAACACTTTACTCAGTGTGATATTGTCATTATCGCCAACACTTTATAGTCAGATTCAGTACATTTATACCTACACAGTGTGATATTATTATTATCGCCAACACTTTATAGTCAGATTCAGTACATTAATACCTACGCAGTGTAATATTGTCATTATCGCCAACACTTTATAGTCAGATTCAGTACATTCATACCTACACAGTGTAATATTGTACTTATCGCCAACACTTTATAGTCTGATTCAGTACATTCATACCCACACAGTTTAATGTTGTCATTATCGCCAACACTTTATAGTCAGATTCAGTACATTTATACCTACACAGTGTAATATTGTCATTATTGCCAACGCTTTATAGTCCGATTCAGTTAATTTATACCTACACAGTGTAATATTGTCATTATCATACATTTATACCTACACAGTGTAATATTGTCATTATCATACATTTATACCTACACAGTGTAATATTGTCATTATCTCCAACACTTTATAGTTCGATTCAGTACATTTATACCTACATAGTGTGATATTATCATTATCGTCAACACTTTTACTCTTTCTTTCAGAAGGAACCAGACTGACTATAATACAGGTGATTATTTCATGTAAATTGAAGTAGTGAGAGAGCTGCTTGTGATAATGCTTGTGTGATTGTATATGTATGTGTGTGTGTTTCTGTGTGTGTATGTGTGTGTGTGTTTGTTTATGTATGTGTGTGTGTGTATGTATGTGTATTTGTGTATGTGCTTGTGTGTATATGTGTGTATGTGTTTGTGTATGTCTGCATGTGTGTGTACGTATGTGTGTGTGTCTGTGTGTGTGTGTGTGTGTGTGTATATGTATTTTTGTGTGTAACAGTAAAGGATTTGCAGAATTTGTGTCCTGTATTCCTGTTGGTAACTGTTATGTCCGACCTCATGGACAGACATCCAGGACAGACTGATGATGTTATATTATGAAAAAATACAGGGGAAGGAGGGGGTCATTAGGATTTTCTCATCATAGTAAACTAAGTACAGGTTATTACTAGGAGGTGTTACTACCCCTTTAGACTGTTGTGTGACAGTGTGAAAATCTGTGTTATTGACTCTGTGTGCTCGATGTAATTAGGTCTGACGGCTACAAAAAAAACAGCTGATTGCATTTTTTGAAGAACGATAAGCAAGTCAATTACCTGTTATATGAAAAAATCCTGGCAAAAAACAACCTGTCATGCAATAAGCTATTTTTCACAGAAATGGAAACTTTTCCTCTTTTCTGCCTTTCCTGTCATGTCTAAATAGAGAGAACCCTGGTATTTCTACATCCCAGTCATTTCTTTCATTGTACCAGGTCTCTGTAATCCCCACTAAGTCCACCTCTTCACTAGTTATTACTGCAATGACGTCTTAATACATAACCCCTGGGGTGTGGTAGTATAACTGGGAAATGGGGATATTAGTTAAGGAGACAAATAATTGCAGTCTTTTTGGTTTTAGTCCTAATTTTGATTAGTGTTTACCAGATACATTGTTAAAAGCATGCCAGGATTTCCTAACCTGTGTGCAGAGAGGAATCAGAATGTAGACAGTTAAAGCTTGTGAGTGGGTCTTTATGGAAGGGAGATCTCCTATCTTGGTAAATGTACCTGCAGGAAAAGATCCTGTCCTGGGAAGTCTGCCAGCTAAAGGAACATGTCTAGGTGTATAGTCTGGATTCTTTTTGCTTTATCCTGGTCTGAGTTCATATATTGTCCTGTACCTTTAAACTGCTGCTTAGCTTTTGAGGTGGTTTGATGCTCATTGAAGGCCTTATTTTCCTGTTCCAGTGAATGCTGCTTGTTCCAGCACAAGTTATTCCATTCCGAGCCTAGTACCCATTCATGTCTTTGTCAGAAGCCTGGATCCTTGTGATAAAGACCAGCATGTCTCTGGTTCCACCTGTGGGCTGAGGCACCAAGCTCTCTTCTGATGGTTTGCAGTCTCCACTCTGTGGTGATGATTCTTCCATCCAATATGAAGATCTTTTGGAGGACCATGACTTATAGTATTTATCCAGACAATCCGCAAGTAAGTGGCATCTTGGTTCTGTTTTCTAAAGCTCTGCAATTGATTTGTCAGCTGTATGACTTTTTATATTCACCACATTGATAGTTTCAGAGTCCCCCCATCTTGTCTGTGTGGCTGGGGATATTAGCTCTGCATGTCTTTTATATTTGCTTGATTTATTCTATTTTGTCCCTTTCCAAGAGTTGTTCTCATTATGGATTTATCATTTATTAGGGTTATCCTTTCTCCTGATTTTCATCCATCCCTAGAAATAACTTTATAGATATGATTGAAGGAGAAGTGACATCTCCTAATAATACCCATCAAACTTACCTTACTATGACCAGAAAATCCTAATGGCCCCATTCATTTTTCCATTGTCCCTTGGTTCAAGAAATAACTTCTTCAATCGGTCGTGGGTGTCATGTCTCTAGAGGTGAAAAAGATGGTTACTAATAAGCCCATGGGACACACACTCCACCATTGCTTTACAATGGATTGCATATCTCTTTAATCCTTACTGCAGTGAGTAGGTTCATACCCTCTGCCTGTATTCGTACTGAAAAACTGTCAGCAGCTGTCACTCCAGCCTTCATGGACCTGAGATGCAGGACTGATTGTTATCTCTTCAACAAAATCACAAGTGTGAAAGCGTTAGGGGCCATTAGGATTTTCTGGCCATTGTAAAGTTAGTGGGGTTTATTTTTGGTAGTTCTCCTTTAATAATAACTTCATGTCCCAACTAGTAGAAGAGGCAACTAGGAATGAAGCCTTGTGGGATCTAGTGATCTCAAATGAGTCTGAACAAGGTAAGGCTGCATTTTGGTAACACACACCATAATATATATATTTTTTTTTGTCAAAGTATTTTACCAGGAAGAATACATTGAGTTTATTGCTTGTTTTCAATTATGTCCTGGTCTGGACTCATTTTATCTAACTCAGAGAGGTGAAAGACAGAGCTCACCTTGCTGTGACTAGAACCTGCAACCTTGCACCTTAACCAACTGAGCCATCTCACCACTGAATTTTCGAGAAACCAGTTACGTCTTCAAATACAACTTTAATAATGTTAAATCACTTCCCAGATCCCATACATTGGGGTGTAGCCTTAAAAACATAGGAAACCGAGGAATTTATTCTTTGCATTTACATTGTTACACAAGATGATTTTATTACATGTATCTGTGCTGGAATGATAATGATTGGGAGTTGTTTTTACTCATTTATACAAATTGATTAAGCGGAAATAAAAGGAGTAAATGGACTCTTCATGCAATATGCGGTCACTCCCTAGAAAGGTTTGATTAACTGATATATAATTAGACAAATAATGATATAAGACGCAATGTGAAAATAAATATAGAACAAGGATGCACAAAAACCCGTAACTATCCAACTGGCTGATGAAAACAGTAAGAAGCAACACACTCAACATCCCCCTTGTCTATATATATATATATATATTTTAGGGCTTAAAACTTGAAGTCTTTTGCTACTAGCTAGACCTGAAAAGTAACTCGCCACCGCAAGACATAACATACCCACCAGAGCTGAATTTCTACTCACCAGGGCTAAATTTTCACTCGCAATTGGCTAGTGGCGAGTGGAAATTTTGAGCCCTGTATATTTATATATTGTCAGAGGGTCTGATCTTGTCTGGGAAAGAAATGATTAAGAGGCTGTCCAGAAACGATTTTGTCTGTATATATTTATATTAGGCCTGTGTGTGTCTTTATATAGAATTTGTTTTGTTTCTCTAGAAATGGATTTTTGAGACTTTCGTGCAGTAAATATCCTTGAAAGAGGTCTCTCTCTCTCGCCTTGAACAGGAATTTTATCTAGTGTAGGAGAATTGCACCTGTGTTTTTACATACCTGAGAGAGAGGACGTTGTTTTGAAACTTCTGTCATTATTTCTTATCTACATTACTTATTATATTTGATGGACACTGTAGTCTTTCCTGAAGATTTCTGGTAGTAGACTGCCATCTAGCAGCATGGTAGATTTATTTATGCACGTTTGTATGTATATCTTGGTATATAGTAATTACCAATCACAAAGCTTGATAGAAATTTAAAGGTTACCTAATATTCTAATTCTCTATGGAGTGAACTATGAGAGAAGAATGGGTGTACCTTTTCTGTTAAGGGGGGTATTTAATATAAGCATTGTACAGGGGGAAATAGCGGCTTTTTGTTTGGCTGAATTTCCTAGTTGCAGTACCTTGTCCAAGCTGAGCCTGAGAGACCACACCTTGACCTAGGATTGGTAAAGTAGAAATACATGTTATATATATAAAAGCACTGTATGTACTTCTAAAATTATTACAGCCCAGTCTATTCTAGGGTAATTCTTATAATCCCTAGTGGAATTGGTCAACCTATTGAGAACTATTACACAGTAGCCATTTGGCTGTAAAGTTAGAATAATTTTTGGAAGTCATACAGTCCAATCATAGAAATAATAGAGTGAGATCAGATTGATAGCAATTTTAGGCCAATGAGAGTTCTAGTTAGCTAGGGGAAGTGATGAGAAGGGATGGGCCAAAATCTTTGCCTCAAAATCAGTGAATAATAGCACTTCCCACCTGGAGAATAATTTTTCACAAAAAGTGCTGTTTTTTCTGCTTTTTCTGCCTAGTTCATTGCATTGAAATTGATTGAAAGACTGAATTTACACACAACACAAAACAAATGTTATTTTATTTCCCAAAGACATAGGATAAAAGGGGTATGAGGGTGCCTGTGTTGATGGTGTATGGGAAAGAATTGGGTGAACAAGGAATTTTTTGAGGGGAGATTTTGTTTACTGGGATAGTTAATAAAAAATAAATAAATAGAATAAAAAAACCCATAAGACATGGTATAAATGGGATCTGAGGAGGCTGCCTGTGTTGGTGAGTGGAGTCTGGGGAAAGAATCAGTTGAACAGGGAATTTGTTTTGGGGGGTTTCTTGACTAGAATTGGGGGGACAGTTAATAAAATAAATAAATAAAATAAAATAAGACATGTGCTAGAGACAGGGGTCCCCTGATGTAAGTTGCTACTGGAGTAGACTGATATTTGTAGGGCCAAGCCCTAAGGAAATTAAACTTGTTGTTAGGCCCAAACCTTGAAGAAACATTGATTTGTAGGACTTAGGCTTGTTAGAAACATGCCCCCAAAAATTGTTGTTGTTTTTTTTTCTTTTTTTAAGAACAAGCACTGAGAACAAAAAAAATACTCTACTGGTCTAGTGTCAGTGACCACTTGTCATTGTCAAATTATCACGGTGCCCATGATTGCTGGCTTTTCTTGTCAGTTAGCAATGGGTGCTTTCCATTGGTTGCCTGTGATTAGTCCACCCAGTATTGCCTATATAGACTGGTCTCCTGCACCCTTTCACTGCCCTTTCGTGGTGTTTCTATGCAAGTGATCGCCTGCCTATGGATTCCTGTGTCATCTTGGGCCTGTCTGACTTCTCTCCTGTTCCTGCGCCTGTGTACCTACCCGGATAGCCTGTCTACTCTCCAGAGTCGTTCATGTGTACAGATCCGGCCTGGTTGGCATTCCTGCTTCTGTATCCTGACCCGGCCTGGTTGACGTTCCTGTTCCTGGATCCCAATTTGGCTGCATTCCGCTTGGCTCTGGTCGCCTCAGCGACATTCTGACTTCTGGTGCATTCCTAGGTTGGCACCGCTGATTTCAGGCTTCTGGTCTCTGTTATAGCTCCGGTAGGGCCTCCATGTTGGTCCAGTACGCAGTACTGGTTTGCTCCACTCTATCACCGGTTGCTTGTGCTGCCTCCATTATCACACTGGTAGGGCCTTCGTGTTTGTCCAGTACACGGTACTGGTTTGCGCCACTCTGCACTGGATGCTAGTGCTGCCTCCATTATCGCACCGGTAGGTCCTCAGTGTTTGTCCAGTACGTGGTACTGGCTTGTTCCACTCTACACTGGTTGCTAGTGCTGCCTCCATTATAGCACCGGTAGGGCCTCAGTGTTTGTCCAGTACGCGGTACTGGTTTGCTCCACTCTACACCGGTTGCTAGTGCTGCCTCCATTATCGCACTGGTAGGGTATCACGGTGCCCGTGATTGGTGCTATACACTGTCTATCACCTGCAGGGGCTTCTATTGGCTGCCTGTTGTCTGCCCGCCTCTGACTGCCTATTTATACTCAGCTCAGGCACCCTTTGGTTTCCCTTTCGTGGTGTCTATGACAGTACCTGTTTGTTCTTCCTGTCATGCTGTTTGGGCCTGTTCCAGTGTTCCAGAATCCAGAGCTACAGAGTCCTGTGTTCCAGTCTGTCTCGCTGCTTGAGGCCTGTTCCAGTGTTCCAGAGTCCAGAGCTACAGAGTCCTGTGTTCCAGTCTGTCTTGCTGCTTGAGGCCTGTTCCAGTGTTCCAGAGTCTTCAGCTACTGAATCTTGAGTTCCAGTGTTCCTGATTTCGTCTGTTCCTGTTCCAGTCTGCTTGCCACTCCGGTTGGACCTCCGTGACGGCTGATGCTCCGGCTGTTTCGTCTGGCCTGTTCCGGTTGCTGTTTATTCAGCGGTGTTCGCTGTGCTCCACCTTCATTTAGTCTCCGAGTTCCCATCCGGTAGTCGCTTGTTGACATTGCTCACTCTCTCTCCTCGGCGATATTCTTACTGTGTTGGTCCCAGCGTGCGGACGCTGGTTAACCCCATTAAACCTGGTGGCAGATTATACTGTTGGTCCCAGCATGCGGACGTTGGTTAACCCCATTAAACCTGGTGGCAGATTATCCTGTTGGTCCCAGCGTGTGGACGCTGGTTAAGTCCATTAAACCTGGTGGCATATTATCCTGTTGGTCCCAGCGTGCGGACGCTGGTTAACTCCATTTAACCTGGTGGCACATTATCCTGTTGGTCCCAGCGTGCGGACGCTGGTTAACTCCATTAAAGCTGGTGGCAGATTATACTGTTGGTCCCAGCGCGCGGGTGCTGGTTTACTCCATTAAACCTGGTAACATATTATACTGATGGTTCCAGCGTGCAGACGCTGGTTATCTCCGTTTAACCTGGTCGTCTCCTCCTTTGGGGCTGTCCTGCCCGGTATTGGTGAGGCCGGTAGAACCGGTACATTCCATCTCACGGTTTCCTTACCCGGTATTGGCAGGACCGGTAGAGCCTCTTCACAGTATTCACTGAGGCTGCCTTGCCCGGTATTGGTGAGGCCGGTAGAACCGGTACATTCCATCTCACGGTTGCCTTACCAGGTATTGGCAGGACCGGTAGAGTCTATCCTCAACATCTCCCAAGGCTGCCTTGCCCGGTATTGGTAAGGCCAGTAGAACTGGTATATTCCATCTCACGGTTGCCTTACCCGGTATTGGCAGGACCGGTAGAGCCTCTTCACAGTATTCACTGAGGCTGCCTTGCCCGGTATTGGTAAGGCCGGTAGAACCGGTACATTCCATCTCACGGTTGCCTTACCAGGTATTGGCAAGGCCGGTAGAGCCTATCCTCAACATCTCCCAAGGCTGCCTTGCCCGGTATTGGTAAGGCCGGTAGAACCGGTTATTCCATCTCACGGTTGCCTTACCCGGTATTGGCAAGGTCGGTAGAGCCTGCTATTGCTATTCCTTATAGCCGCCTAGGTTGCCTTGCTCGGTATATTAGGCAAGGCCGGTAGAACCTGTTCTATTTCTCAGTTGCTATATATATATTGTATGTATATGTGTGTGAACCCTATGGGGAGTGCTTTAACTTTTCAATAAAGTTATGCTTTTACCTAAACCTGTTGTCTGAGAGTCTTAACAAACCGTGACATAGGGCCTCCGTGTTTGTCCAGTACGTGGTACTGGTTTGCTCCACTCTAACGCCGGTTGCTAATGCTGCCTCCGTTATAGCACCTGTAGGGCCTCCGTGTTTGTCCAGTAAGTGGTACTGGTTTGCTCCACTCCTACACCGGTTGCTTGCTGCCTTCGTTATAGCACCAGTAGGGCCTTCGCTACACTGTTTCACTTCTGCCATAGGCTGCCTTACCCGGTATATTGGTAAGGCCGGTAGAGCCTCCTCAGTTCTATTGTGTCAGGTTCTGGGCTGCCTTGCCCAGTATATTGGTAAGGCCGGTAGAGCCTCCTAGGTCCCTTTATGCCATCCTCTAGGCTGCCTTACCCGGTATTTTGGTAAGGCTGGTAGAGCCTATACATTGTATCATTGTATGCTATGCTACTTGAACCTGTTGTGTGTCTGAAATATATGTGCGATGTTCAGGACCTGTGAGGGTTCTTATTATTTTTTCAATAAAGCTGTGTTTTTATCTTAACTCTGTGTCTGTGAGTCAAAACAAACCGTGACACAAATGCCCTGGTGTAATTACGGAATATGTGAGTTGCTGCTGAGTTGTTTAAACAGCAGGATGATTAGGCAGCTCATAGGGAATGGGATCAACAACAGCAGCAACATGGGTGATTGATGATGAAGGTTCCACTTGCTTTAACTAGCACCTGAGGCAGTGGCAGCACAATAAGTAGCCCCCAGTATATGTGGAGAAAAGAAGAAGTTGGCCAATAATTCTTCTCCACCTGCCCTTACTCCAAAATCATGGGTGTGTTGTTAGTAGTTGTGGGTGAAAGTTGTCGCTGTGTTCCCTCAAGAAATCCTGCAAAAACCACATTGTTGCATTTTTCGCCCACTGGTCAAAGTTCTTCTCCATTTTTTCAATGGCTACAAAGTTTGTGCCCTTTGATTTACATGGTTTTTGCCTTTTCGCTATACAAAAGTGACAGAGCGAGGTAGACGTGCTGTGCTGTTCTGCTGGATCTTTTTGCAAAATTGAGGAAGAAGAGGCTCAAAGTGACTGCTATCACTAAGAGAAAGCATAAAAATAACAAAAAGAGGAGTTTGAAGGACCGTTATGTATTCATTTATGTACGAGCCTGAGGAGGAGGAGGAAGTGAGCACTGCAGAACCAATGCTGTCCAGTCCCCCTAAATCACCCCTAAAGTTATTGTTGAATTTAACGAGAAGGGAGGGAGAAAAGGGTAGTACTAGTGAGAGCAAGGCAGGTCAGCTGCCTGTGCCTGCTGTAAGACATACTGCCCCTACTGCCACTAGTGCTGTGCCTGCTGTCAGATGTGCTGCCCCTATTACCACCAGTGCGGTGCCTGCTGCCTGTAGTGCCGCTTCTGCCACTAGTGTTGTGCATTCTGTTAGTGCTGATCCTGCTGCCACCAGTTCTGTGCCGGCTCTCAGATGTTTTGCCCCTGCTGCCACCAGTGCTGTGCCTGCTGCAAGTGTTGAACCTGCTGCCATCAGTGCTGAACCTGCTGCCAGTGTGTCTTGTAATAACCAGGAGAGGGGGAAGGAGAAGATGATGCCAAGTGTGACAGGAGGGGGCCCTAATTCACACTTACCATCCCCAAGCAGTCCCGCCAGTGCTAGCACTACTACTGTTACTAAGCCCTAACAGCTTGTTAGTGTTAGGAGTAAAGGAGGGGGTAATCAATATCCTCATATTACTAGTGACTGTGAGGAGGAAGACTCTGAGGCTGAACTTGATGTGGTTGGTGTTAGTAGTAGTAACAATAATGGTGAAGCAGCCAGTGGAACTATTGTTAGAGGAGTGGTAGGGGAAGCAATTGAGAGCATCCAGACTAGCAGTCAAGGGAGCCCACACCATTCTTCTGGCACTAGGAGTCCCCTTCCCTTCAATACAGTGTCAAAGTGGAACATGATCCTGAAGAGGCCAGAACAGTTGGGGAATAGCAGGCTCAGAAATAATAATACCAACACCAACACCAGATGCATAGATCAGCTGCCTGTGCCTGCTGCTACTGCTGCCAGTCTTCCTTCTTCACGTCACCAAGAAATGGCAAGTGTGACATTAGGGGACCCTATGTCACATTGTGTCACGGTTTTTTAAGACACTCAGACCATTGGGTGAATAAGAACACAGTTTTATTAAAATAAGATAAGGCAATAACACGCCCTCTAGTGGTGGTAAATATACACAGATAATATATAGATATAATGGTAAATGCACAAATGACTTAAGTACAATTACACAGTAATAGAATAGCGTATACCCCTCAGGGGTTAAGTCCTTGATAACAGTCAGTCTCAGATGTGGATGTTTGGAACGCCCAGGGTGTTATAAGGCTGATGCTGGAGACCAAGACTGTCAGCGGCTGGATACTGGACTGCCCCGCCACGGTGTTCAGTAAGAAGCACAAGAGTCCCTGTAGCCCCCTCGGGCGTACCTACTGGAACTGCTTCAACTAGTGCAAGTGCATAAGGCCCCCACGGGCGTGATTGGAACCGGCCTTCAATGCGATAACTGCCAAGCCTCCTCAGACTTAACCGGATAACGGGATAGCACTCGCTAGAGCCGACAGCCCCCACGGGCGTGATTACCAGAATACGAATGCTGATGCCTGTGCCTGCCACCACTCGGTAAAGCGGAATCGCTCAATGAACAAGAGAGAGAGTCTCAGGCGCCCAACCGGTCTAAACGGATGTAAACACTCTGCAAGGATGTGTGAAGCTGCCGACGAAGAGCGGCCAGCTCAGCAGTAGTATTCACTGAGAAAGAGACTCTTACAGGATTAGCGATAGAGTGGAACCCAGCGGCACTGCTAGGGTTAATTAGCACATTTACTCGAGGCTTTTCAGCGGTATAGCAAGGCTCTGCAGTCTGAGGGAGGCGCGTGTACGCACAACTCTGCAAAGGAAAATGCACTGCACTGATCGGAGTACACCAGGCAAGGCAGTCACACCAAAAGCTGGAACAGCAGCTAGAAATGTCGCGGCGGCGACAACTGGAACACAGGTCACTGTAGAAAGCAGGAGTCGGTCCACGGAGTGGGAAGTCAGCCAGGCCGGGTCGGAGCACGTAGAAGGTAGTCATACAAGCCGGGTCGTACACAAGCAGGAACGTCAGCCAAACCGGGTCAGGATCCAAAGGTGGTAGTCAGACGAGCCGGATCATACACGAGCAGGAACACAGGAGAATAGTCAAGACAAGCCAAGTCGGTACACAGGAATCTGGAACACAGGAACACAGCAACAGTAACTGGCACAGAAACACCACGAAAGGGCGCCTGACAGTTGTGCTAGCCAGGTATAAAAAGGTCACCAGGGGGCGGGCCAAACCAACACAGCAAATCAGTATCTGTCATGGATGAGACTGACAGGAATCACAGGCACTGTGATAGTACCCCCCTCTCAAAGACCCCCTCTCCCTGCTCGAGGTCTGGGTTTAGAAGGGTATTTAGAGTGAAAGCTGCGTAGTAATCTGGGTGCGTGGAGGTCCCCTTGATCAACCCAAGAACGTTCCTCAGGACCATAGCCCTTCCAATGAACCAAGTATTGCAGCTTTCCTCTAAATCTCCTAGAATCAATAATGCTCTGCACCTCATATTCTTCTTGGCCCTGGACGTCCACCGGCCCAGGAATCACTGGCGTAGTAGTATAGCGATTACACACCAAGGGTTTCAGGAGCGACACATGGAACACATTGTGAATGTGCATTGAGGGTGGAAGCTCCAAAGCATAAGAAACCGGATTAATCTTGCGGATAATCTTAAATGGACCGATAAACCGGGGAGCCAGTTTGTTAGATGGTACTTGTAAATTAAGGTTTCTGGATGACAGCCATACCCTGTCCCCAACTTGAAAGGAGACCGCTGGCAAACGTCTGAGATTCGCGTGCCTCTGCTGACGCCGAAATGACTGACTGAGGGACCTCTGAACCTGTGACCAAGTGGAATGAAGCTGTGCCAAATGCTCATCCAGAGCAGGGATCTGCTGCGCCTGAAAGGAGTCCGGGAGCAGACAAGGCTGGAACCCATAATTAACGAGAAACGGAGAGCTCCCGGACGATGAATTAACCACACAGTTTCTGGCAAACTCAGCCCATGGCAACAGGTCAGCCCAATTGTCATGATGATCAGTGACAAAGCAACGCAGGAACTGCTCCAGTCCCTGATTGGCACGTTCAGCGGCCCCATTCGTTTGGGGATGGTAAGCGGAGGAAAATGACAATTGAATGCCCATCTGGCCACAAAATGCCCTCCAAAACCTAGAAACGAACTGGCTCCCTCGGTCGGATACAATCACTCTGGGTACTCCGTGCAGGCGGAATACCTCCCTAGAAAAGACTACAGCCAATTCCTGAGCCGATGGAAGGCCAGTCAGAGGCACAAAATGTGCCATTTTAGAGAATCTATCGACCACCATAAGAATGAACGTAAATCCCCTAGACGCTGGTAATTCTCCCAAAAATTCGATAGAGATATGAGACCAAGGACGGTCTCCGTTGGGCACAGGTTGCAATAAGCCCACAGGGAGATGCCTAGGGGTCTTAGCACGGGCACAGGTGGTACAGGCTGCAGTAAAAGCGGCACAATCGGCTCTCAAGGTAGGCCACCAAAATAATTGCGACAGAGACCAGACTAGTTGGTCCCTACCAATATGCCCAGCCGCTTTAGACGCGTGGTAAGTTTCCAACAAACGGACACGGAATGGCATATCTACAAAACATTTCCCCACAGGGGTCTCAGGGGGTGCCCTCGATTGTGATGCCAATATCTCCTCCCCCAGAGGCGAGGTAATGGTGGTACGGATAGTGGCCAGAATGCGATCTGGCTGAATGATGGGAACAGGTTCCTCCTCCCTCTCAGTGTCAGAAGCGAACTGACGAGACAACGCATCGGCTTTAATATTTTTTGAGCCAGGAAGATAAGACACTAGGAAATTAAATCGTGACAAAAAAGTGCCCATCTAGCTTGTCGAGAAGACAATCTTTTGGCTTCGGAGAGATAAGTTAAATTCTTATGATCCGTAAGAATTAGTACTGGAGTCCGAGTACCCTCCAAAAGGTGACGCCACTCCTTCAGAGCTAGAATTATGGCCAACAGCTCCCTGTCCCCAATCTCATAATGGCTCTGCGCACTGGACAATTTTTTAGAGAAGAAACCGCAAGGCCTCAAGGCGCCACCTCCCACAGGACGTTGGGAGAGTACTGCTCCAACCCCAACCTCAGAAGCGTCAACCTCCAATGTGAAGGGCAGAGAGGGATTAGGGTGGGACAGCACCGGAGCAGATGCAAAGGCAGATTTCAGGGTAACAAATGCGGTCTCCGCCGCCTCGGACCACTGAGAGGGAGAAGCGCCCTTATGAGTCAAATCTGATAATGGTTTGACAATCGTGGAAAAGTTCTGGATGAACTTCCTATAATAGTTTGCAAAACCTAAGAATCTTTGAATGGCCTTTAACCCTTTAGGACGAGGCCAATGCAGAACTGCTGCCAACTTCTCCTGATCCATGGCAATGCCATTATTAGAGATAACGAAACCCAGGAATGGCACTTGAGATGTATGGAATTCGCATTTCTCCATCTTACAAAATAGCCTGTGCTTGCGAAGTCGGAGCAGGACTTCAGAAACATCTTTGATATGTTGTGAGAGGTTGGCAGAGTGAATTAATATATCATCTAGATATACGACTACACAGGACTGTAGTAGGTCTCGTAGGATGTCATTAATTAATAAACTCCTGAAGTACTGCAGGCGCATTGCATAAGCCAAATGGCATCACCAGATATTCGTAATGCCCTGTTCTGGTGTTAAACGCCGTTTTCCACTCGTCACCTTCTTTAATTCTGACCAGATTATAGGCGGCTCGCAAGTCAAGTTTAGTAAAAATCGACGAGCCCTTCAATCTGTCAAACAATTCGGTAACAAGTGGAATCGGATAGGTATTCTTAGGCATAAGCTTGTTCAGCCCACGATAGTCAATGCATGGCCTAAGTTCACCACTTTTCTTTTTCACAAAGAAAAATCCGGCACCTGCCAGAGAAGTAGATTTCCGAATGATGCCCCTCTCCAGGGCATCAGCAATATAGTCCTCCATAGCTTTATTCTCCTCACAGGACAGTGGGTAAGTGCGCCCCCTGGGAGGCACCGCACCAGGAGGCAAATCAATGGCGCAATCGTACGCCCTATGCTCGGGCAATGCGCTGGCCTCTCCCTTACTGAACATGTCACTGAATTGTTCGTATTCAGCTGGCACAGTCGGAGAGGTACACATAATCTTGACGGGTAAGGAGAGACAGTTCTTATCACAGTATTCTGACCAGGAGTTAACCTCACATCTCTGCCAGTCAAATTGGGGATTATGTACCCAAACTAACTGAATGGTGCGGGGAACGAATGATTTGAAAACGTAATTAGCACATTTACTCGAGGCTTTTCAGCGGTATAGCAAGGCTCTGCAGTCTGAGGGAGGCGCGTGTACGCACAACTCTGCAAAGGAAAATGCACTGCACTGATCGGAGTACACCAGGCAAGGCAGTCACACCAAAAGCTGGAACAGCAGCTAGAAATGTTGCGGCGGTGACAACTGGAACACAGGTCACTGTAGAAAGCAGGAGTCGTTCTTCGGAGTGGGAAGTCAGCCAGGCCGGGTCGGAGCACGTAGAAGGTAGTCATACAAGCCGGGTCGTACACAAGCAGGAACGTCAGCCAAACCGGGTCAGGATCCAAAGGTGGTAGTCAGACGAGCCGGATCATACACGAGCAGGAACACAGGAGAATAGTCAAGACAAGCCAAGTCGGTACACAGGAATCTGGAACACAGGAACACAGCAACAGTAACTGGCACAGAAACACCACGAAAGGGCGCCTGACAGTTGTGCTAGCCAGGTATAAAAAGGTCACCAGGGGGCGGGCCAAACCAACACAGCAAATCAGTATCTGTCATGGATGAGACTGACAGGAATCACAGGCACTGTGATACATTGCTTGTCACCTCTTCCAAACAGCAGTGAGATGTCTGCAATAGAGCAGCAGCAGCACATAGGGGCTATTGGTGGTGGTGATGATGATGATGTTACTGGTAGGCATCAGCACAACCACTAGTAGTGAGCTTTTGGAATTTTTGTAATTTGCAACTGATCTAATTCCTGCTGCTGAGATGTAAGGACAGAAGGATGCTGAGGAGTAGGCTAGTGTGCCACAGACCATTGTGGACACAGTGGGAATGGGGCCAACAAGTGATGCTGGACTAGGACAGGTTCCACTTTCCAGTGGCAGCAATAATTCTGGTCCTAGTTGCAGTGCTGACTCTGAGGCAGTAGTAGCAACAGCTGCAACGTCATCCATATCCACAGGGGAATGTGGAGGACAAGAAGAGGCCATTCTTCTCCACCTGTTCCCTGTTCCTATCCCCTGAAATCATGGGTGTGGAAATAGTTTTCTGTTGGGGCAGTCATCACCAATGGCACTGTGCGCAATTTGCAACAAGTCGGTGAGAAGAGGAAAGGAGGGAACACACCTTGGCACAAGAGCCCTGATAACATACATGAAACACAGACACCATGACATTTATGTCAAGCATGTTAAAACGAAATACTCACCACAGAAATTAAGCACCGCTTTTGCTGTACCCCCTGACTCTCCAGAAAGCCAACAAGGCAGAAATCAAAGAGGAGGAAGAATAGAGAAACCCAGGCAGAGACTGTGAGTTCCATGACAAGTGAAACAACAAGCTTGCCATCACCTTCTAGGATAACTACATCTTCTGCCAAGCCACCTCTTTTATCATTATCTCCTCCACCAAATGATAGACACTCTGTTGATGTTAAGATGTGACAATTTGTGTCAACCCATTGCACACTGTGTGGTGCACTGACCACACATAGCAGTGTGGTGGAGGAGAATCGCAAGCAGGGCATCAAGCGGCATGTGAAGAGATTCCATCCCGCAGAATATGCTAAGATGGTGGCAGGGAGGGTTCATCTTTACTATTAAACTGTCAGCAAATTTTTCTGTGTCCACAGCGGGGTGTGGACAAGAGGTATAGTGAAAGCAGCAGTACTTGGGTTCTGGTGTCATGGTGTTTGGATACAGTTGTGCCCCCAGATATTATTTACCACACGCACTGTGCACACTGCAGTTGCTGATGATGAGAGGCACAGTTCCTGCTCTCAAGGGAAAATTTTATATTCCAAAAACAACACACCCATGAATTTGGAGGAGGGGCAAGTGGAGAAGAATTATTGGCCACATATACTGGGGGCTACTTAGTGTACTGTTACTGTCTCAGGTTCATCCCTGGAGATAGTTGTGACAAGTGGAACCTTCATCATCCATCATCACCCATGTTACTGCTATTTGTGATCCCATTCCTTTTCATCTGCCTACTCATCCTGTTGCTTAAATACTCAGCAGCAGCAGTAAGAACAGCAGTTGCAACTTCTGCAATTATGGACTCAGACTCAGGAGGAGGACATTTGACAATGGCCAGTGGCCACTGGCCAACATGACCTGCTTGCACAAGGCAACTAGGGCACTTTTTTCTCAGAGCTTGTGCTTTAAAAAAAACAAACAAAAAAAAACATTCCTATAAAAGAAAAAAAATACAATGTTTGGGGGTTTGTTTCTATAAAGCCTACAGATCAGTGTTTCCTTAGGGCTTGTGCCAAACAAGCTTAAGTCCTACAAATCAATGTTTCTTCAGGACTTGTGTCTCTAATAATTCTAAGTCCTATAAATCAATGTTTCCTCAGGGCTTCGGCCTCTAACAACAAATCTAACAAATCATCCTCTTCAAAATACTCTATCAAGTCAAGTATCAGTCCACCCCAGTGGCAGATTATGTCAAGGGGTTCCTGTCTCTATCACTTTACATACAAATTTCTTATTTTATTTTATTTTTTTATTAACTGTCCCCCAATAACAGTCCAGAACTTTCCCCCCAAAACAAATTCCCTATTCAACTGATTCATTCCCCAGACTCCACCCACCAACTCAGGCACCCTCCTTACACCCCTTTTATAACATGTCTTACGGGGTATTTTTAATTGCATTTAGGATTTATTTTTTATTAACTGCCTGCCATTCCCAGTAAATAACCCCCCCAAAAAAACATTCCCTGTTCAACTGATTCTTTTCCTACACCCCACCAACACAGGCACCCTCATGCCCCTTTTATACTATGACTTTGAGAAATAAATTAATATTTGCTATGTGTTGTGTGTAAATTTAATGTTCCCATTTATTTCAATGAGCTAAGCAAAAAAATCTGAAAATTGGCACTTTTCACAGGAAATTATTTGCAAGACGGAAAGTGCCATTATTCACTGATTTCTGTTTGAGGTGAAAATTTTCACCCATCCCTAGTTGTAAGAATATATATTTTTCCCTTGAGAGCAGGAACTGTGCCTCTCATCAACAACTGCAATGTGCACAGTGTGTGTGATGAATAGGGGAAGGACTGGGAACAATGGGCACATCTGGACCCACACCAAACACTTGGCATAACTTTAACCAAACACCATGATGCTTAGGGTCCCAATGTGAAATGATCCAACCAGAAACCAGGTGCTGCTGCTGTCACACTCAGGCACAACGCCCATTGTCCACTCCCCGCTAAGTACACATGACAACTTAGAGACAGTTTAATAATAATAATGAACCCTCCCTGCCACCAGTTTATCATATTCTGAGGGATGGAATCTCCTCAGATGCCCCTTGATGCCCTGCTTACAATTCTCCTCCACCACACTGTCATGTTTGGTCAGTGCACTACAGAGTGTTCAATAGGTGGACACAATCTGCCACATCCTGACATCTACTGAATGTATATCAACCTGTGGGGGGATATAAAGATGAACGAGGTGGATCACCAGGAGATGTAGTTACCCTAGAGCAAAAAGGTGATGGCGAGCCAATCGGTTTGCTCACCATCAAACTGTCTGGATATCTCTATTCTTCCTACTCTTAGATTTCCACCTCTCCTCTTGTTGTCTTTAAGGTGAGTAAAGGGGTACAGCAACAGTGGTGCCCAATTTCTTTGGTGGGTGTTTGGCTTTAACATGTTCCACATAAATGTCATGGTGTCTGTGCTTCATGTGTGTGATCAAGGAGATTGTGCCAAGATGTGTTCCCTCCTTTCCCCTTTTCATTGACTTGTCACAAATTGTTCACAGTGCCATTGGTGATGACTGCACTGTGCCTGCCTCAAGAGAAAAATAGACCCACATCCAGGACCTCAGTGGGGAGGGGAAAGGTGGAGAATGATGACCTATTTGTTCTCCTCCTCGACATTCCCCTTCACTAGTCCTGTATCACTTGTCCCCATTACCACTGTGGCAAACTAGCCTTTTCCTCAGCATCCTGCTGCCTTTGCAATTTCATCAGCAGCAGAAATTAGAGAAGTAGCAAACTCCACAAATTCCAAAAGTTCACTGCTGGTGGGGTTGATGATGCTCATCAACATCCATGTCTCCCATTCCTTCTCAGTTTGGACTAAAAAGTCCATTAATATCTCTTCTACCCCAGCTAGGCCACCATCATCATCACCACCACCACCAGTCCCACCTTACTGCTGCTGCTGCTCTATTACAGATGTCTCAACGGTTGGAGGAGGTGATGAGAAGTGTGACAGTGATCCCCTATGGTCACACTTGCCATCTCTTGTAGATCTTAAGAAGGCAGACTGACAGCACAAGCAGCAGGCATAGGCAGCTGATCTGTGCTTCTGGTGGTATTATTGCTGCTAGGCAACAATTCTGCCTTCTTCAGGATCATGTTCCACCTGGACAATGGCATAGGGTTAAGGGGACGCCCAGGTCCAGGGGAATTTTGTGGTCTCTCTTTACCACTAGTTTGGGCGTTCTCCATACTTCCCCTACCAGCTGCTTCACCATCACTGTTACTACTACTAACACCAATCAATTTCATTCCCTGAGTCTTCCTCCTCACTAGTAATATGATTGCCCCTCCATCACTCCTAACAATCTGAGTCTGTACAAGCTTTTAAAAAGTAGTACTAGTAGTGGGACGGCTTGAGGATGGCAAGTGTGACTTAGTGTCCCCTGCCATCACATGTGGCATCATCTCCTCCTCCCCACCCCTGAGAATTATAAGACACACTTGCAGCAGGTGCAGCACTGGCAGCATGTGCAGTACTGCCAACAGGCCCAGGTAGCTAACCTGTCCTGCTCACACTACTAACCTCTCCTTCCTCCCATGAGACAAATTTCCCCTTGATCCCTAGGGGTTAAGTAGGGGGAATGGCCATCATTGGGACTGGGGATCCAGGGCATCAAGGCCCTTTCATGTTGGTGGTGGTGGTCACTTCATCCTCTTCAGACTCCCTGGACACATAACGATCCTTCTATGATGATGATGTCAAGTAATAATAAAAATAAAGTACAACCTAAAATGTTGCAGAAGTGTATTATAGTGGTGGTGGTCTGGCTGGTATGGTGTGATTGTGTATGTATATAGTTTTTACCATTTTCATGTTTGCATCAAATTGTTATCTTCCTTCTCAGATTATTGACACACATTACTTTTCGGTCATAGAAGTGGTCCCAAGTGAGGTAGATGATGGCAATCCTTCTTCACATCCGTCCTCCACCTCCTCATCTGCTCAGATGTTAATATATTGACCTGGCGTTGTCTGTCATACTCCTCTGCAGCAGGAGCCATAGGTGTTATTTGGACTGAACTAACTGTTGGCACTGGCAGTAGGACACTCTCTGACACATAAATAACTTCACTAATTCTTTTTTCTGCTTTAGAGCCCTGGGAACTTTTTAAAGTGCTTCTGTTGCTGCTAGTTGTAGCACATTTGGCGTGCTGATAGTGTATCTCTCAGTCAGACCTGTGGTTGTGCTTCAGGTGGGATCTCATAGAAGATGTGTCTAGGTGTGAGCCTGCTTTCCCCCTGCTCATGTGCTTTTTGCACAGACAACAGATTTCCACATGCTTAGCTTGAGGATCCTGAGTGAGTGACTTCATAGAATGAGGGATTCCTGAGGTGGTGCTGCTACTACTACTAGTGGGGCTAGATGTTGATATTATGATACTGCCACTACTACTAGGTACCAAAAGTGCAGCACTTACAGCAGCAGCAGCAGAGGTACTCTTCATGTCTAACATTGTGGATGTTAATAACTTGTGTTGCTGTTTCTGCTGCTGGGTACTCAAAACAGGTGTGTGTGACTGAGTGGGACTTGGACTTTGAAGAGGCAATGATCCTGATGATGACTGATCGGGTGACTGTGTGATATCTGTATTTGTCCAAGGTCAGACTTTCCAGCGATTTTCTCAAACAGTTTATAGACGGGCACAGTGCTCCTTTTCAGTGGTGGAAGATTCAGCCTTTGCCTTTCTGCTAACTTTGTTGCCCTGTCATCATCCTCACTGTCAACTTCATCTGTATCTGAACAAGAGAAGGATGCTGGAGGGATATATTCTAGATCTGCATCATCATCAGTCATCATTAGGTCATCCTAAGCAGCATCAACATCACCTGACAGCTCTTGCCACTACCCTTATATTCCTCTAAGCTTTTAGAGGTCTCAAACAATTTATTTTTACGTTTACTGTAACAAAGTTTGCTACTACTTTGAGGACGGATGTTTTGGTGCTTGTTTGTCTCATTATCTGATGCAGCAGGTGGTTCATCTGTTACACCTTCCTCTATTATGCTATTGCCAGCATCATCAACACTTGAATGTGACTTGTTGTCATCTTCATTGTTCTTCTTATGTTCTTCTTTATTTCTACTGGCACTGGTGGTGCTGGACGTTTTGCTGGGACTTTGACAAACTGCATCCTCCTTTGGAGTAGATGGACATTACTCATCTACTCTGTGTGTTTTTACTCTACAGCACACAACACAAGTGATGGAGTATGTGTTGCCTTAGCCTAGTCAGCTGTCTGTCACTCTAACCTAATACAGAGAACAAATGTCCTTCCTAAAAGATTCCCTAAACTAAACTTCAATTCCCCTCTCTGTCTTCTCTAGTTCAGACAATATGCTGCTCTCTCCTCTCACAAACACAGAATGGCTGCTGTGAGAGTCTGACAGCCTTTTATATGGCTATAGAAAACTTTCCTGTGGTGGAGAAATATTAGGTGAAAAAAGCAGTAAAAAGTGGAAAATCGGCACTTTCCATGGGAAATTATTCGCACCCGGTCCTAACAAGTAATCTGGAATTTCCAAGGCACCCCAGCCCTAACAGGTAAACTGGAATTTCCAAGGCACCCAGTCCTAACATGTCATCTGGAATTTCCAAGGCACAAGGCCCTAACCAGTAATATGGAATTTCCAAGGCACCCGGTCTTAACATATAATCTGGAATTTCCAAGGCACCTGGTCCTAGCAAGTAATCTGGAATTTCCAAGGCACCCGACCATAACATGTTATCAGGAATTTACCAGGCATCCCGGCCCTAACCAGTAATCTGGAATTTCCAAGGCACTCGGCCCTAACAAGTAATCTGGAATTTCCAAGGCACCCGGCCCTAACCAGTAATCTGGAATTTCCAAGGAACCCGGTCCTAACAAGTATTCTGGAATTTCTAAGGCACTCGGCCCTAACATGTAAACTGAAATGTCCAAGGCACTCAGCCCTAACAAGGAATCTGGAATTTTCAAGGCACCTGGCCCAAAAATGTAATCTGAAATATACAAGGCACCCGACCCTAATCAGTAATCTGGAATTTCCAAAGCACCTGGTCCTAACAAGTAATCTGGAATTTCCAAGGCACCCGACCCTAAAATGTTATCAGGAATTTCCCAGGCATCCGGTGCTAACAAGTAATCTGGAATTTCCAAGGCACCCGGCCCTAACCAGTAATCTGGAATTTCCAAGGCACCCAACCCTAACAAGCAATATGGAATTTCCAAGGCATCCCGGTCCTAACAAGTAATCTGGAATTTCCAAGGCACCCTGCCCTAACCAGTAATCTGGAATTTCCAAGGCACCCGGTCCTAACATGTTATCTGGAATTTCCAAGGCACTCGGTCCTAACAGGTAATCTGGAATTTCCAAGGCACCCAGTCCTAACGTGTAATCTGGAATTTCCAAGGCACCCGGTCCTAACACGTAATCTGGAATTTCCAAGGCACCCGACCCTAACATGTTATCTGGAATTTCCAAGGCACCCAGTCCTAACAAGTAATATGGAATTTCAAAGGCAACCGGCCCTAACCAGTAATCTGTAATTTTCAAGGCACCTGGTCTTAACAAGTATTCTGGAATTTCCAAGCCACTCAGCCGTAACAAGTAATCTGGGATTTCCAGGGGGGGGGGGAGAGAGAGAGAAAGAAGGTGGGGGATATATGACAACAGGCCCTTGTAGCCAAAAGCGCCTTTATAAAGGCAGTGTCGTTTTGTCTCGGGAGAGGGGTGAGTTCCTACCAGGAGGAGGTGCCATTGTTGCAGAGGGACCTGAACCTGTTCCCCAGGATAAGGCAGAGGGGTTAGTGCCTGCCCAGCAGAGACTTCGCAGCAGAGGGGACGATACCTGCTCCGGGGTGACCTGTTCCAGTGGGTAGAAGTGCGAGTCCATACCCAGGTCACTGCTCCCCATTGGGCTGGCTGCACCTGGAGGTCTTCCAATCCGGTTGACCGCTCCTCCTCTGTGTGGTGCAGCTAGATCCAGTGGCAAACGGCCCAGGTCTGTCCGGTGGTCCTCTGAGGCCGGTCTGGTGTAAATGACCTGGTAGGCGCCCCCCTAACGCTACAGGGGCGGGTGCCTGCCACGGGCGGCGGGCCGTCACATTGGTGGCAGCGGTGGGATCTCTGCACTACAGAGTCCAAACCACCACCAGGATTCACCTCCATCGGGAGGTTCAGAGGAGAGCACAGCCAGGCCCCGAGATGGAAGCCATATACAAGCAGCTGAGCATCGCATCGCTGAAGGAGCTGATCATCGCCCGAGGGTCTGATCATGGTCATCGCAGTAAGCCAGAGCTTGTTCTTCATCTGATCAGGATGGATGTGGAGGCTGGCATAGCTAAGGCCCCAGCTCCACAGCAAAGAACAGAAACCCCCTTTCAGCAGAGGATGAGGGAGAGACTGGCTTACTTAACCCCACCTGTCTCTGAGAGCGCCATCAGAGAGATAACGCAGCAGGTTTGGGCAGAGCTAGCCCGTGAAGGAGGCACAAGGTTCAATAGTAGATCTCTTCTTGATGCTGGGTCCTGGAGAAACAATGGAACAATAATGGATCTTAAAGTAACCCACCAGCTCCCCTGTGTAGTGATACGTGAACTGGTGAGTGGGAGTGAGCTCACCAGCAGCCCCATGAAGATGGCCCCTTTGTTAATGGACACTGCCCTGGAGAAGGAGCAATGTGTGCTCTCCAGGGGCATGGATGATACGGCCCTGAGGAATGGGACTGCGGTCTTCCTCAAGGCAGAGAATTGCCCTGCGGTTTGTGGCCTGAAAGAAGAGGACCCCAGCAGAATGGAGGAGTTTAGTGCTGCTGGCCCTCTTGTTGACCCTATGGACTGTGAACTGGTGGGTGGGAATGCGTTCCCCACCAGCCCCCCTGTGAACCCTGGCCTGGTGAGTAGGAGAAAGCTCACCAGGGCCTGGAAAACCCCTGCTGCTGTGGATGAGACGCAGGTCCCCACCAGCAGCTCCTGTCCGTTCCTTGTGGATGTCGCCCTGGAGAAAGAGGAATGTGTGCTCTCCAGGGCCACAGATATGTCTGCCATGGGAAGTGGGACCGCAGTCCTTCCCACTGGCCACGTGGACTTTGAACTGGTGAGGGAGGAGACATGCCTTACCAGCAACCCTGCAACTTTTCCTGTGAACCCCATACTGGTGAGTAGGAGAGAGCTCCCCAGTCCCCCTGTGACCCCTGGCCTGGTGAGTGGGAGCGAGCTCACCATGCCCTGTGAAACCCCGGCTGTAATGAGTGGGACAACAGCCCTCATCAGCAGTCCAAAGCCTGTTGCCCCTTTTCCTGATACCCCAGCCTTGGTGAGTGGGACCACTGTCCTCACCAGGGATGCCCTTGTTGCCCATGAATCTTTTGATCCCAGCCTGGTGGGTGGGAATTCATTCTCCACCAGGCCAACTGTTGATCCAGCCAAAGGGAGTGGGACCACTGTCCTCCCTAAGGAAGTTGGGAGTTGCCCCAGTTTTGCCAGCAGCCCAATGCCTGTTTGTCCTGGATTGGTGAGTGGGAGTGCGCTCCTCACCGGTCCTCTAGATGTCTCTACCCTGAGCAAAACAGTCCACAGTGTTGTCAATAGCCCCTTAGATGCCCCTGCCAAACAAGTTCCCAGTGGTTCTAACAGTTCTCTAAGTGTTGCTGCAATTCAGGAGAGTGAGAACAACATCCTCTCCTGCTCCTGGGGGCTGCTTGCCCCACAAAAAGGGGGAGATGTGCCCCTTTCCCCACACTTTGATCCCCAGGCCATTGAGAACCCAAAAATCCAGTTACCACAAACAGATCCCCACTATAGACTGGCTCTGGACCCTGAGCCGCTGGCCCCAGATCCAGGAAAGGTTGGGGAGGGGGGAGAGAGATATATGACACCCGGCCCTTATAGCCAAAAGCACCTTTATAAAGGCGGTGTCGTTTTATCTCGGGAGAGGGGTGAGTTCCTGCCAGGAGGAGGCGCCATCGCTGCAGAGGGACCTGAACCTGTTCCCCAGGATAAGGCAGAGGGGTTAGTGCCTGCCCAGCAGAGACTTTGCAGCAGAGGGGACGATACCTGCTCCGTGGTCACCTGTTCCAGTGGGTAGAAGTGCGAGTCCTTACCCAGGTCACTACTCCCCATTGGGCTGGCTGCACCTGGAGGTCTTCCAATCCGGTTGACCGCTCCTCCTCTGTGTGGTGCAGCTAGATCCAGTGGCAAATGACCCAGGTCTGTCCGGTGGTCCTCTGAGGCCGGTCTGGTGTAAATGACCTGGTAGGCGCTCCCCTAACTCTACAGGGGCGGGTGCCTGCCGCGGGCGGCGGGCCGTCACACCCCAGTCCTAACATGTAATCTGGAATTTCCAAGGCACCTGGCCCTAACATGTAATCTGAAATATCCAAGGTACCCTGCACTAACAATTAATCTGAAATTTCCAAGGCACTCGGTCCTAACAAGTAATCTGGAATTTCCAAGGCACTCGGCCCTAAAAAGTAATCTGGGATTTCCAAGTCACCTCAGTCCTAACATGTAATCTGGACTTTCCAAAGCACTCGGACCTAACAAGTAATCAGAGATTTCCAAGGCACCTCAGTCCTAACATGTAATATGGAATTTCCAAGGCACCAGGTCCTAACAAGTAATTTGGAATTTACAAGGCACCCGACCCTAACATGTTATCTGGAATTTCCAAGGCAACCTGTCCTAACAAGTAATATGGAATTTCAAAGGCACCCGGCACTAACCAGTAATCTGTAATTTTCATGGCACCCGGTGCTAACAAGTATTCTGGAATTTCCAAGCCACTCAGCCATAACAAGTAATCTGGGATTTCCAAGGCACCCGAGCCCTAACATGTAATCTGGAATTTTCAAGGCACCCGGCAGTAACAAATAATCTGGAATGTCCAAGGCACCCGGTCCTAACAAATAATCTGGAATTTCCAAGTCACCCAGTCATAACATATAATCTGGAATTTCCAAGGCACCTCAGTCCTAACATGTAAAATGGAATTTCCAAGGCATCCCGGCCCTAACATGTAATCTGGAATTTCCAAGGCACCCGGCCCTAACATGTAATCTGGAATTTCCAAGGCACCCGGCCCTAACGAGCAATCTGGAATTTCCAAGGCATCCCGGACCTAACAAGTAATCTTGAATTTCCAAGGCACCCGGCCCTAACCAGTAATCTGGAATTTCCAAGGCACCCGGTCCTAAGAAGTATTCTGGAATTTCCAAGGCACTCGGCCCTAACATGTAAACTGAAATGTCCAAGGCACCCGACCCTAACCAGTAATCTGGAATTTCCAAAGCACCTGGTCCTAACAAGTAATCTTGAATTTCCAAGGCACCCGGTCCTAACCAGTAATCTGGAATTTCCAAGGCACCCGGTCCTAAGAAGTATTCTGGAATTTCCAAGGCACTCGGCCCTAACATGTAAACTGAAATGTCCAAGGCACCCGACCCTAACCAGTAATCTGGAATTTCCAAAGCACCTGGTCCTAACAAGTAATCTGTAATTTCCAAGGCACCAGGCCCTAACCAGTAATCTGGAATTTCCAAGGCACCCAACCCTAACAAGCAATGTGGAATTTCCAAGGCATCCCGGTCCTAACAAGTAATCTGGAATTTCCAAGGCATCTCAGTCCTAACATGTAATATGGAATTTCCAAGGTACCAGGTCCTAACAAGTAATCTGGAATTTCCAAGGCACCCGACCCTAACATGTTATCTGGAATTTCCAAAGCATCCCTCTCCTAACATGTAATCTGGAATTTCCAAGGCACCCAGTCCTAACAAGTAATATGGAATTTCAAAGGCAACCGGCCCTAACCAGTAATCTGTAATTTTCAAGGCACCTGGTCTTAACAAGTATTCTGGAATTTCCAAGCCACTCAGCCGTAACAAGTAATCTGGGATTTCGAAGGCACCCCAGTCCTAACATTTAACCTGGAATTTCCAAGGCACCTGGCCCTAACATGTAATCTGAAATATCCAAGGTACCCTACACTAACAATTAATCTGAAATGTCCAAGGCACCCGGTCCTAACAAGTAATCTGGAATTTCCAAGGCACTCGGCCCTAAAAAGTAATCTGGGATTTCCAAGTCACCTCAGTCCTAACATGTAATCTGGACTTTCCAAAGCACTCGGCCCTAACAAGTAATCAGAGATTTCCAAGGCACCCAGTCCTAACATGTAATCTGGAATTTCCAAGGCACCAGGTCCTAAAAAGTAATCTGGAATTTCCAAGGCACCCGACCCTAACATGTTATCTGGAATTTCCAAGGCAACCTGTCCTAACAAGTAATATGGAATTTCAAAGGCACCCGGCACTAACCAGTAATCTGTAATTTTCAAGGCACCCGGTGCTAACAAGTATTCTGGAATTTCCACCCACTCAACCATAACAAGTAATCTGGGATTTCCAAGGCACCCCAGTCCTAACATGTAATCTGGAATTTTCAAGGCACCCGGCTCTAACAAATAATCTGGAATGTCCAAGGCACCCGGTCCTAACAAATAATCTGGAATTTCCAAGGCACCCAGCCATAACATATAATCTGGAATTTCCAAGGCACCCGGTCCTAACATGTAAAATGGAATTTCCAAGGCATCCCGGCCCTAACATGTAATCAGGAATTTCCAAGGCATCACGGCCCTAACATGTAAAATGGAATTTCCAAGGCACCCGGTCCTAAGAAGTAATCTGGAATTTCCAAGGCACCCAGCCATAACATATAATCTGGAATTTCCAAGGCACCCGGTCCTAACATGTAAAATGGAATTTCCAAGGCATCCCGGCCCTAACATGTAATCAGGAATTTCCAAGGCATCACGGCCCTAACATGTAAAATGGAATTTCCAAGGCACCCGGTCCTAAGAAGTAATCTGGAATTTCCAAGGCACTCGGCCCTAACATGTAAACTGAAATGTCCAAGGCACCCGACCCTAACCAGTAATCTGGAATTTCCAAAGCACCTGGTCCTAACAAGTAATCTGTAATTTCCAAGGCACCCGACCCTAACAAGCAATATGGAATTTCCAAGGCATCCCGGTCCTAACAAGTAATCTGGAATTTCCAAGGCATCTCAGTCCTAACATGTAATATGGAATTTCCAAGGCACCAGGTCCTAACATGTAATCTGGAATTTCCAATGCACCCGACCCTAACATGTTATCTGGAATTTCCAAAGCATCCATCTCCTAACATGTAATCTGGAATTTCCAAGGCACCCAGTCCTAACAAATAATATGGAATTTCAAAGGCACCCGGCACTAACAAGTAATCTGTCATTTTCAAGGCACCCAGTCCTTACAAGTAATCTGGAATTTCCAAGGCACCCGGTCCTAACAAGTGATCTGGAATTTCCAAGACACCCAGTCCTAACAAGTAATATAGAATTTCAAAGGCACCCGGCACTAACCAGTAATCTGTCATTTTCAAGGCACCCGGTCCTTACAAGTATTCTGGAATTTCCAAGCCACTCAGCCATAACAAGTAATCTCAGATTTCCAAGGAACCCCAGTCCTAACATGTAATCTGGAATTTCCAAGGCACCTGGCCCTAACATGTAATCTAAAAGGTACAAGGCACCCAACCCTAACCAGTATTTCCAAGGCACCCCGTTCTAACAAGTAATCTGAAATTTCCAAGGCACCCGGTCCGAACAAGTAATCTGGAAATTCCATGGTACCCGACCCTAACAAGCAATATGGAATTTCCAAGGCATCCCGGTCCTAACAAGTAATCTGGAATTTCCAAGGCATCTCAGTCCTAACATGTAATATGGAATTTCCAAGGCACCAGGTCCTAACATGTAATCTGGAATTTCCAAGGCACCCGACCCTAACATGTTATCTGGAATTTCCAAAGCATCCCTCTCCTAACATGTAATCTGGAATTTCCAAGGCACCCACTCCTACAAATAATATGGAATTTCAAAGGCAACCGGCCCTAACCAGTAATCTGTAATTTTCAAGGCACCCAGTCCTTACAAGTAATCTGGAATTTCCAAGGCACCCGGTCCTAACAAGTGATCTGGAATTTCCAAGGCACCCAGTCCTAACAAGTAATATGGAATTTCAAAAGCACCCGGCACTAACCAGTAATCTGTCATTTTCAAGGCACCCAGTCCTTACAAGTAATCTGGAATTTCCAAGGCACCCGGTCCTAACAAGTGATCTGGAATTTCCAAGGCACCCAGTCCTAACAAGTAATATGGAATTTCAAAGGCACCCGGCACTAACCAGTAATCTGTCATTTTCAAGGCACCCAGTCCTTACAAGTATTCTGGAATTTCCAAGCCACTCAGCCATAACAAGTAATCTCAGATTTCCAAGGCACCCCAGTCCTAACATGTAATCTGGAATTTCCAAGGCACCTGGCCCTAACATGTAATCTAAAAGGTACAAGGCACCCAGCCCTAACCAGTATTTCCAAGGCACCCCGTTCTAACAAGTAATCTGAAATTTCCAAGGCACCCGGTCTGAACAAGTAATCTTGAAATTCCAAGGCACTCAGCCCTAACAAGTAATCTGGGATTTTTAAGGCACCTCAGTCCTAACATGTAATATGGAATTTCCAAGGCACCAGGTTCTCATCAGTAATCTGGAACTTCCAAGACACCAGGTCCTAACAAGTCATCTGGAATTTCAAAGGCACCCCAGTCATAACAGGTAATCTGGAATTTCCAAGGCACTCAGTCCTAACAAGTAATCTGGAGTTTCCAAGGCACCCCAACCCTAACAGGTAATCTGGGATTTCCAAGGCACCCAGTTCTAACATGTAATCTGGAATATCCAAGGCACCAGGCCCTAACCAGTAATCTGGAATTTCCAAGGCACCCAGTTCTAACATGTAATCTGGAATATCCAAGGCACCCGGCTCTAACAAGTATTCTGGAATTTCCAAGGCACCTGGACCTAACAAGTAATCTGGACTTTCCAAGGTACCCAGTCCTTATAAATAATCTGGATTTTCCAAGGCACCCGGTCCTAACATGTAGTCTGGAATTTCCAAGGAACCAGGCATTTACCAGTAATCTGGAATTTCCAAGGCACCTGGTCCTAACAGGTAATCTGGAATTTCCAAGGCACTCAGTCCTAACAAATAATCTGGAGTTTCCAAGGCACCCGGTCCTAACAAGTAATCTGGACTTTCCAAGGCATCTGGTTGACACCCCACTAATGTATAGGTGATTTTTCACAGGTTTAATGAAAGGAGCAATACATGAATGTATAGTTATTATTAGATCTCACAGTGACAATGATAATAAGGAGCATATTGTGCACAATTATGTCCATAAATAGACATTAGAATATAAACTTTATCATTTTTCTTCCTGGGAAAGGTGTGGCACCCTGAGCTGGGGCTCATAGCACATTAAAGGGCCACGGCACCTTGTTTAAAAACCACTGCTTTACAGACCATAGGGGTGTGAAACAGAGTAAAACATTGGCCATTTTACCTAAACACCTCTAACCTCCCATCCACATTTGCATACACATACATACATACATATACACACACACATATATATACATACATATACACATACATACATACATAAAATATATACATATAATAACACAAACATTCACAAACACTCACAGACACACGCACACAAATATATACACATTTACACACAAACATACATACATATGCACACGCACACATATACATACATACATACACATACATACATACATACATACATATAAAAATACATATATATAAAAACACACACATTCACAAACACACACAGACACACACACAAATATATACACATATACACGCACACACACTTGTGTATACACAAACACACACATATACCCATATATACACATATACACACACACACACTTTTCTACACACACACGCACACATATGCACACATACATACATTTATATACACACACACTCTTGTGTATACACATACACACACAGATTTACACATTTTCAGACACAAAGGTTCAAAACTAAATGACCTACCAGAAAGGTGTATAATTAAATGTGTATTTAATGTACAAAGTTACCTCTACAGACAGAGGGAGATAAAGAGGACAGACACCAATCCAAATCAATAGCCCACAATCTGGTAAATAAACCATACATTGTCTGATTAACACCAAGTAGGAAATATAACCCAGGATAATATAGTTTGCCCTCCTCTGCTGGAAGGCAGATCCCAGGATGAACAGAAGGCAATGAAGCTACTTGTCTGCACTGTTGGTCTTCTCTATAAACCTGACCACATCTCTCCATACACGCGCTGCTCACTGCAGGACATCACTTCTTGAGGGATTCAGGATCAGCCAGTTAATCTAGTGGAACAGTGTGAATATAAAAATCTTATCACTAATTTGGTCAAATGAAAATTGAAATTCTTAAAGGTACAGTAACTTTTTTAAGATTAAATAAATACATTTGTTAAAGGACTTTCCCTTTAATTGCAACAATGTTAAATATAACACCCAGTGCTCAGAGATTTATCATTCAGATGCTTCTGCAGTTCAAGTTGTTCAAAATGATATATCTAGAAATGCCATAATAACATAATTAGCTTTAATAAAATACTTAGCGGAGAGTTTTCTGTCTCTGCTGCTCTGTGCGGCTGTGGAGTTGGCGGCAGTGGAGACAGTACTATGTGGCACAGCCCCCCGAATCCTGGCCCTCATGGGCCGATGCCCATTACACACTGATGGAATGTGAACAGAGACTGCCTTTATATATGGGCGGTCTTCATTCAAATTCCTTCACAGCCATTGGCTGTGGTGTTCTTATGCACATCCCAGCCAATCAGTTTAAAACACAGCCGTTCGAAGCTGACTGGCTGGGATGTGCTTAAGCACATCACAACCTACGGCTGTGAGGGAATTGGAACAGACACTGCCCATATATATAGGCAGTCTCTGTTCAAATTCCCTCAGTGTGTAATAGGCATCGGCCCCTGAGGGAAAGGATGACAGGGCTGTGCCACATAGTACTGTCTCTGCTGCCTCCGTCTCCGTGGCTGCACACAGTGGCGGAGACAGACAAGTCTGAGCTAAGTCTTTTATTAAAGCTAATTATGTTGTTATGGCATTTCTGTATATATTATTTGGAACAACCTGGATATCGCTGGATAACAGGAAGCATATTTGTATTTAGAATTGGACAGTAATACATGCTTTAGCCCTTTTGAGCCCCAGAGAGGAAAGCAACACATTGCTTTGCACTCAAGGGGTTAAACTGTGTATTAGTGTGCCGGATATTTCAGCATTGTACTCATTCATCTTTTATTTTTTATTTACAGATACAAGAAAAAAGAAAGAAGAGAAGATACAAGAAAGAAGAATGAAGAGAAGATACAAGAAAGAAGAGAAGGACAGAAGAGGACCAGGAAGCTGAGGACTGCTCTGGACATCACGATTAATGGTAAGTGTTACTTGTAATGGGGTGTTGTTTTGTTACTTAGCTGGGTTAACTCTATAAAAGCTGGCGGGGTGATTATACCCCGCTGGCACTCATAGGGTTATTTCTACTAACATTAAACACACTTTTTAGGCATTTTGGATGAATTGATGTGGGGCTTAGGGTTTTTTAACTTTTTTTTCCCTTCAGTTTCTGCATCTGCTGTTTGAAGTTGCGACAAGGGTCTCAAGTAAAAAAACACTGGGTCTTAACTTTCCTGAGATAAATTGAGTCCCTTATTGGATCCTCATGGCTAACGCAGACATTTGAATTTCAAATTATGGTGTTTTCATTATTTACTCTGGGTGAAAATACCTCTTAACTTTATCACTGACGGCTTTTGTTTTTTGTGGGTAGTTGTTCACAGCACAGGCATTTGAATAGCTTACTGAGCTTGAAAAAATGCAGTTTGCAGAAAAAACAGCCATCGCCAACATTTGGAGTACAACTTGTCATTGAGGAATCATTAAGGGACCCTGGTTAAGAAGCCAGAACCTGAATGTTATTCCTTCTGAGCAGGTTTAGAAGAGGCAGTATAGTGCTCGGAGGGGTCTTACGTGCAGAGGCACTGAACATTAAGATCTCCCTTTCAATACTGTTTCCACTTGCAGGAAATGAGTCATGAAGATTTGTAGTAAATGTGATTTTATTCTGAATACATTTGGTTTTCTTTCTCCGCTCCTGGTTATGTCCTGTGGTTCCATGTGGAAATCTGAAGTTTTAACTGAAGTGGATCTGTCATTTTTTAACAAATAAGTGATGTTGAAATACATTTCAGGACCAATTATATTTATGTGAGCCATATTTTATTTTAAATACTAATTGATGAGATATTTAGCTTTGTCAGTTAGATCTACAGGGCATGCCTAGCAGATTCAACATTCAATACTGCTCTGTATTGGCAATTATCTCTGGTCCTGAGCACCCTGGAGAGGAGGAGCCTGTCTGGAGCTTCACTAGGACCACTAGGGAGAAGGTGATCCCAAGGACGGGACCTGCAACAAGGAGAAAGAGAAACTGCATTGCTTCCCTAGGGCCACGTTGCATCAAGAGACAAGGGACAGGGTTCCTATAAGGGTCCTCAGTGCATTGCCTCCCCTCTAACCACAACCATTTCCCTAAGGGATTTAGCATGATAGTCCTTTCATAGGAAGTGACAAGTAGCAAGTGTAGGGTTCTCAAGAAAGTGGGGTGGTCAGAGGTATCTGTGACTGAGGGAAAAGAAGATTGCTAATGGTGTTAAACCTTATGTTTCCTGGTGTCCCAGCTGTGAGGTTATTATGCACCACACAGGGACAACGCCATGAAGAGAGTGACAATTAGGGATAACAGATATTCTCCTGGATTTACAGGGTCTAGATTTGACTAAGACATCTGTACTTGAAAGGATTCAATGCCAGTCTGATGCTGAAGGTGTCACATAAATAAACAGAAATGTGTCACCCACAGCTGCCCATCACCCAGTCAGTGTGGCACTGTACGATGGTTGGTGAATGTTATGATGAACAATTTGCAGTGCTCACTTACTGATTGGATGAGGGGCCGAGCATCTTTCTTTCCTCCTTGCACGTGATTTATATCTATAAGAAACCTTACACCGAATCTACCAAATATGAGTACAATCACATAGACATCTACTAGATCTCAGATACAAGTCTGAGGACCAAATCCTTGTCTACTTACTATTGAGTTTTTTGCAGCGCATTCCACATCTGGTAGTGCAGCAGCTAAATCTCCAAGGACAATCATCATCACTTCTGCACCTCTTACCCATAGGGGGACATTCACTGAAGTTTGGACATTTCCTAGGAGGATCTGTTAAATGAATGGACATTTCATTACAATCTGACACCTGTTACATCACAGGAGGAGAACGCATAGTGTTACACATGCAATGCGTTGCGTACCCCTCTGCCACTCAACGGGTTCAGGAATGTATTTGTTCATGCTTGGTGTTAATTCATTTCTTTTATTTTACAGACAGAAGACTGAAGAGAAGGCGGAAGACAGGAGAAAGAAGAGAAGAAAGAAGACAAGAGAAGGTGGAAGATAGGAGAAAGAAGAGAAGACAGAAGACTGAAGAGAAGGCGGAAGATAGGAGAAAGAAGAGAAGACAGAAGACTGAAGAGAAGGCGGAAGATAGGAGAAAGAAGAGAAGAAAGAAGACTGAAAAGAAGGCGGAAGATAGGAGAAAGTAGAGAAGAAAGAAGACTGAAGAGAAGGCGGAAGATAGGAGAAAGAAGAGAAGACAGATGACTGAAGAGAAGGCGGAAGATAAGAGAAAGTAGAGAAGAAAGAAGACTGAAGAGAAGGCGGAAGAAAGGAGAAAGTAGAGAAGACAGAAGACTGAAGAGAAGGTGGAAGATAGGAGAAAGAAGAGAAGACAGAAGACTGAAGAGTAGGCAGAAGATAGGAGAAAGTAGAGAAGACAGAAGACTGAAGAGAAGGCGGAAGATAGGAGAAAGAAGAGAAGACAGAAGACTGAAGAGAAGGCAGAAGATAGGAGAAAGAAGAGAAGAAAGAAGACTGAAGAGAAGGCGGAAGATAGGAGAAAGTAGAGAAGAAAGAAGACTGAAGAGAAGGCGGAAGATAGAGATAAGAGAAGACAGAAGACTAAAGAGAAGGCAGAAGATAGGAGAAAGAAGAGAAGAAAGAAGACTGAAGAGAAGGCGGAAGATAGGAGAAAGAAGAGAAGAAGGAAGACTGAAGAGAAGGCAGAAGATAGGAGAAAGAAGAGAAGAAAGAAGACAAGAGAAGGCAGAAGATAGGAGAAAGTAGAGAAGACAGAAGACTGAAGAGAAGGCGGAAGATAGGAGAAAGAAGAGAAGAAAGAAAACTGAAGAGATTGCGGAAGATAGGAGAAAGAAGAAAAGACAGAAGACTGAAGAGAAGTCGGAAGATAGGAGAAAGTAGAGAAGAAAGAAGACTGAAGAGAAGGTGGAAGATAGGAGAAAGTGGAGAAGACATAAGACTGAAGAGAAGGCGGAAGATAGGAGAAAGAAGAGAAGACAGAAGACTGAAGAGAAGGCGGAAGATTGGAGAAAGAAGAGAAGAAAGAAGACTGAAGAGAAGTCGGAAGATAGGAGAAAGAAGAGAAGACAGAAGACTGAAGAGAAGGCGGAAGATAGGAGAAAGCAGAGAAGAAAGAAGACTGAAGAGAAGGCGGAAGATAGGAGAAAGAAGAGAAGACACAAGACTGAAGAGAAGGAGGAAGATAGGAGAAAGAAGAGAAGACAGAAGACTGAAGAGAAGGCGGAAGATAGGAGAAAGAAGAGAAAACAGAAGACTGAAGAGAAGGCGGAAGATAGGAGAAAGCAGAGAAGAAAGAAGACTGAAGAGAATGCGGAAGATAGGAGAAAGAAGAGAAGACACAAGACTGAAGAGAAGGAGGAAGATAGGAGAAAGAAGAGAAGACAGAAGACTGAAGAGAAGGCGGAAGATAGGAGAAAGAAGAGAAGACAGAAGACTGAAGAGAAGGCGGAAGATAGGAGAAAGAAGAGAAGACAGAAGACTGAAGAGAATTCGGAAGATAGGAGAAAGTAGAGAAGAAACAAGACAAGAGAAGGCGGAAGATAGAAGAAAGCAGAGAAGAAAGAAGACTGAAGAGAAGGCGGAAGATAGGAGAAAGAAGAGAAGACAGAAGACTGAAGAGAAGGTGGAAGATAGGAGAAAGTAGAGAAGACAGAAGACTGAAGAGAAGGCGGAAGATAGGAGAAAGTAGAGAAGACAGAAGACTGAAGAGAAGGCGGAAGATAGGAGAAAGAAGAGAAGAAGGAAGACTGAAGAGAAGGCAGAAGATAGGAGAAAGAAGAGAAGAAAGAAGACAAGAGAAGGCAGAAGATAGGAGAAAGTAGAGAAGACAGAAGACTGAAGAGAAGGCGGAAGATAGGAGAAAGAAGAGAAGACAGAAGACTGAAGAGAAGGCGGAAGATAGGAGAAAGTAGAGAAGAAAGAAGACTGAAGAGAAGGCGGAAGATAGGAGAAAGAAGAGAAGACAGATGACTGAAGAGAAGGCGGAAGATAGGAGAAAGTAGAGAAGAAAGAAGACAAGAGAAGGCAGAAGATAGTAGAAAGTAGAGAAGACAGAAGACTGAAGAGAAGGCGGAAGATAGGAGAAAGAAGAGAAGACAGAAGACTAAAGAGAAGGCGGAAGATAGGAGAAAGTAGAGAAGAAAGAAGACTGAAGAGAAGGCGGAAGATAGAAATAAGAGAAGACAGAAGACTAAAGAGAAGGCAGAAGATAGGAGAAAGAAGACAAGAAAGAAAACTGAAGAGAAGGCGGAAGATAGGAGAAAGAAGAGAAGAAGGAAGACTGAAGAGAAGGCAGAAGATAGGAGAAAGTAGAGAAGGCGGAAGATAGGAGAAAGAAGAGAAGACAGAAGACTGAAGAGAAGGCGGAAGATAGGAGAAAGAAAAGAAGACAGAAGACTGAAGAGAAGGAGGAAGATAGGAGAAAGTAGAGAAGACAGAAGACTGAAGAGAAGGAGGAAGATAGGAGAAAGAAGAGAAGACAGAAGACTGAAGAGAAGGCGGAAGATAGGAGAAAGAAGAGAAGACAGAAGACTGAAGAGAAGGCGGAAGATAGGAGAAAGTAGAGAAGAAAGAAGACTGAAGAGAAGGCGGAAGATAAGAGAAAGAAGAGAAGACAGAAGACTAAAGAGAAGGCAGAAGATAGGAGAAAGAAGAGAAGAAAGAAGACTGAAGAGAAGGCGGAAGATAGGAGAAAGAAGGGAAGAAAGAAGACTGAAGAGAAGGCAGAAGATAGGAGAAAGAAGAGAAGAAAGAAGACTGAAGAGAAGGCGGAAGATAGGAGAAAGAAGGGAAGAAAGAAGACTGAAGAGAAGGCAGAAGATAGGAGAAAGAAGAGAAGAAAGAAGACTGAAGAGAAGGCGGAAGATAGGAGAAAGAAGAGAAGACAGAAGACTGAAGAGAAGGCGAAAGATAGGAGAAAGTAGAGAAGAAAGAAGACTGAAGAGAAGGCGGAAGATAGGAGAAAGAAGAGAAGACAGAAGACTAAAGAGAAGGCGGAAGATAGGAGAAAGTAGAGAAGAAAGAAGACTGAAGAGAAGGCGGAAGATAGAAATAAGAGAAGACAGAAGACTAAAGAGAAGGCAGAAGATAGGAGAAAGAAGACAAGAAAGAAAACTGAAGAGAAGGCGGAAGATAGGAGAAAGAAGAGAAGAAGGAAGACTGAAGAGAAGGCAGAAGATAGGAGAAAGTAGAGAAGGCGGAAGATAGGAGAAAGAAGAGAAGACAGAAGACTGAAGAGAAGGCGGAAGATAGGAGAAAGAAAAGAAGACAGAAGACTGAAGAGAAGGAGGAAGATAGGAGAAAGTAGAGAAGACAGAAGACTGAAGAGAAGGAGGAAGATAGGAGAAAGAAGAGAAGACAGAAGACTGAAGAGAAGGCGGAAGATAGGAGAAAGAAGAGAAGACAGAAGACTGAAGAGAAGGCGGAAGATAGGAGAAAGTAGAGAAGAAAGAAGACTGAAGAGAAGGCGGAAGATAAGAGAAAGAAGAGAAGACAGAAGACTAAAGAGAAGGCAGAAGATAGGAGAAAGAAGAGAAGAAAGAAGACTGAAGAGAAGGCGGAAGATAGGAGAAAGAAGGGAAGAAAGAAGACTGAAGAGAAGGCAGAAGATAGGAGAAAGAAGAGAAGAAAGAAGACTGAAGAGAAGGCGGAAGATAGGAGAAAGAAGGGAAGAAAGAAGACTGAAGAGAAGGCAGAAGATAGGAGAAAGAAGAGAAGAAAGAAGACTGAAGAGAAGGCGGAAGATAGGAGAAAGAAGAGAAGACAGAAGACTGAAGAGAAGGCGAAAGATAGGAGAAAGTAGAGAAGAAAGAAGACTGAAGAGAAGGCGGAAGATAGGAGAAAGAAGAGAAGACAGAAGACTGAAGAGAAGGCGGAAGATAGGAGAAAGTAGAGAAGAAAGAAGACTGAAGAGAAGACGGAAGATAGGAGAAAGAAGAGAAGACAGATGACTGAAGAGAAGGCGGAAGATAGGAGAAAGTAGAGAAGAAAGAAGACAAGAGAAGGCAGAAGATAGGAGAAAGTAGAGAAGACAGAAGACTGAAGAGAAGGCGGAAGATAGGAGAAAGAAGAGAAGACAGAAGACTGAAGAGAAGGCAGAAGATAGGAGAAAGAAGAGAAGAAAGAAGACTGAAGAGAAGGCGGAAGATAGGAGAAAGTAGAGAAGAAAGAAGACTGAAGAGAAGGCGGAAGATAGAAATAAGAGAAGACAGAAGACTAAAGAGAAGACAGAAGATAGGAGAAAGAAGAGAAGAAAGAAGACTGAAGAGAAGGCGGAAGATAGGAGAAAGAAGAGAAGAAGGAAGACTGAAGAGAAGGCAGAGGATAGGAGAAAGAAGAGAAGAAAGAAGACAAGAGAAGGCAGAAGATAGGAGAAAGTAGAGAAGACAGAAGACTGAAGAGAAGGCGGAAGATAGGAGAAAGAAAAGAAGACAGAAGACTGAAGAGAAGGCGGAAGATAGGAGAAAGAAAAGAAGACAGAAGACTAAAGAGAAGGAGGAAGATAGGAGAAAGAAGAGAAGACAGAAGACTGAAGAGTAGGCAGAAGATAGGAGAAAGTAGAGAAGACAGAAGACTGAAGAGAAGGCGGAAGATAGGAGAAAGAAGAGAAGAAAGAAGACTGAAGAGAAGGCGGAAGATAGGAGAAAGTAGAGAAGAAAGAAGACTGAAGAGAAGGCGGAAGATAGAAATAAGAGAAGACAGAAGACAAAAGAGAAGGCAGAAGATAGGAGAAAGAAGAGAAGAAAGAAGACTGAAGAGAAGGCGGAAGATAGGAGAAAGAAGAGAAGAAGGAAGACTGAAGAGAAGGCAGAAGATAGGAGAAAGAAGAGATGAAAGAAGACAAGAGAAGGCAGAAGATAGGAGAAAGTAGAGAAGACAGAAGACTGAAGAGAAGGCGGAAGATAGGAGAAAGAAGAGAAGACAGAAGACTGAAGAGAAGGCGGAAGATAGGAGAAAGAAAAGAAGACAGAAGACTGAAGAGAAGGCGGAAGATAGGAGAAAGTAGAGAAGAAAGAAGACTGAAGAGAAGGCGGAAGATGGGAGAAAGAAGAGAAGACAGATGACTGAAGAGAAGGCGGAAGATAGGAGAAAGTAGAGAAGAAAGAAGACAAGAGAAGGCAGAAGATAGGAGAAAGTAGAGAAGACAGAAGACTGAAGAGAAGGCGGAAGATAGGAGAAAGAAGAGAAGACAGAAGACTAAAGAGAAGGCGGAAGATAGGAGAAAGTAGAGAAGAAAGAAGACAAGAGAAGGCGGAAGATAGAAATAAGAGAAGACAGAAGACTAAAGAGAAGGCAGAAGATAGGGGAAAGAAGACAAGAAAGAAAACTGAAGAGAAGGCGGAAGATAGGAGAAAGAAGAAAAGAAGGAAGACTGAAGAGAAGGCAGAAGATAGGAGAAAGTAGAGAAGGCGGAAGATAGGAGAAAGAAGAGAAGACAGAAGACTGAAGAGAAGGCTGAAGATAGGAGAAAGAAAAGAAGACAGAAGACTGAAGAGAAGGAGGAAGATAGGAGAAAGTAGAGAAGACAGAAGACTGAAGAGAAGGAGGAAGATAGGAGAAAGAAGAGAAGACAGAAGACTGAAGAGAAGGCGGAAGATAGGAGAAAGAAGAGAAGACAGAAGACTGAAGAGAAGGCGGAAGATAGGAGAAAGTAGAGAAGAAAGAAGACTGAAGAGAAGGCGGAAGATAAGAGAAAGAAGAGAAGACAGAAGACTAAAGAGAAGGCAGAAGATAGGAGAAAGAAGAGAAGAAAGAAGACTGATGAGAAGGCGGAAGATAGGAGAAAGAAGGGAAGAAAGAAGACTGAAGAGAAGGCAGAAGATAGGAGAAAGAAGAGAAGAAAGAAGACTGAAGAGAAGGCGGAAGATAGGAGAAAGAAGAGAAGACAGAAGACTGAAGAGAAGGCGAAAGATAGGAGAAAGTAGAGAAGAAAGAAAACTGAAGAGAAGGCGGAAGATAGGAGAAAGAAGAGAAGACAGAAGACTGAAGAGAAGGCGGAAGATAGGAGAAAGTAGAGAAGAAAGAAGACTGAAGAGAAGGCGGAAGATAGGAGAAAGAAGAGAAGAAAGAATACTGAAGAGAAGGCAGAAGATAGGAGAAAGCAGAGAAGACAGAAGACTGAAGAGAAGGCGGAAGATAGGAGAAAGTAGAGAAGACAGAAGACTGAAGAGAAGGCGGAAGATAGGAGAAAGAAAAGAAGACAGAAGACTAAAGAGAAGGAGGAAGATAGGAGAAAGTAGAGAAGACAGAAGACTGAAGAGAAGGAGGAAGATAGGAGAAAGAAGAGAAGACAGAAGACTGAAGAGAAGGCGGAAGATAGAAATAAGAGAAGACAGAAGACTAAAGAGAAGACAGAAGATAGGAGAAAGAAGAGAAGAAAGAAGACTGAAGAGAAGGCGGAAGATAGGAGAAAGAAGAGAAGAAGGAAGACTGAAGAGAAGGCAGAAGATAGGAGAAAGAAGAGAAGAAAGAAGACAAGAGAAGGCAGAAGATAGGAGAAAGTAGAGAAGACAGAAGACTGAAGAGAAGGCGGAAGATAGGAGAAAGAAGAGAAGACAGAAGACTGAAGAGAAGGCGGAAGATAGGAGAAAGAAAAGAAGACAGAAGACTAAAGAGAAGGAGGAAGATAGTAGAAAGTAGAGAAGACAGAAGACTGAAGAGAAGGAGGAAGATAGGAGAAAGAAGAGAAGACAGAAGACTGAAGAGAAGGCGGAAGATAAGAGAAAGAAGAGAAGAAAGAAGACTGAAGAGAAGGCGGAAGATAGGAGAAAGAAGAGAAAACAGAAGACTGAAGAGAAGGCGGTAGATAGGAGAAAGAAGGGAAGAAAGAAGACTGAAGAGAAGGAGAAAGATAGGAGAAAGTAGAGAAGAAAGAAGACTGAAGAGAAGGCGGAAGATAGGAGAAAGAAGAGAAGACAGAAGACTGAAGAGAAGGCGGAAGATAAGAGAAAGAAGAGAAGAAAGAAGACTGAAGAGAAGGCGGAAGATAGGAAAAAGAAGAGAAGACAGAAGACTGAAGAGAAGGCGGAAGAACGGAGAAAGAAGAGAAGACAGAAGACTGAAGAGAAGGCGGAAGATAAGAGAAAGAAGAGAAGAAAGAAGACTGAAGAGAAGGCGGAAGACAGGAGAAAGAAGAGTAGAAAGAAGACTGAAAAGAAGACGGAAGATAGGAGAAAGAAGAGAAGAAAGAAGACTGAAGAGAAGGCGGAAGATGGGAGAAAGTAGAGAAGACAGAAGACTAAAGAGAAGGTGGAAGATAAGAGAAAGAAGAGAAGAAAGAAGACTTAAGAGAAGGCGGAAGATAGGAGAAAGTAGAGAAGACAGAAGACTAAAGAGATGGTGGAAGATAAGAGAAAGAAGAGAAAAAAGAAGACTGAAGAGAAGGCGGAAGATAAGAGAAAGATGAGAAGACAGAAGACTTAAGAGAAGGTGGAAGATAGGAGAAAGAAGAGAAGACAGAAGACTGAAGAGAAGGCGGAAGATAGGAGAAAGTAGGAAGACAGAAGACTGAAGAGAAGACGGAAGATAGGAGAAAGAAGAAAAGACAGAAGACTGAAGAGAAGGCGGAAAATAGGAGAAAGAAGAGAAGAAAGAAGACTGAACTGAAGGCGGAAGATAGGAGAAAGAAGAGAAGAAAGAAGACAAGAGAAGGCAGAAGAAAGGAGAAAGAAGAGAAGGCAGAAGACTGAAGAGAAGGCGGAAGATAGGAGAAAGTAGAGAAGACAGAAGACTGAAGAGAAGGCGGAAGATAGGAGAAAGCAGAGAAGACAGAAGACTGAAGAGAAGTCGGAATATAGGAGAAAGAAGAGAAGAAAGAAGACTGAAGAGAAGGCGGAAGATAGGAGAAAGAAGAGAAGACAGAAGACTGAAGAGAAGGCGGAAGATAGGAGAAAGTAGAGAAGACAGAAGACTAAAGAGAAGGTGGAAGATAAGAGAAAGAAGAGAAGAAAGAAGACTGAAGAGAAGGCGGAAGATAAGAGAAAGATGAGAAGACAGAAGACTGAAGAGAAGGAGGAAGATAGGAGAAAGAAGAGAAAAAAGAAGACAAGAGAAGGCGGAAGATAGGAGAAAGAAGAAAAGACAGAAGACTGAAGAGAAGGCGGAAGATAGGAGAAAGAAGAGAAGACAGAAGACTGAAGAGAAGGCTGAAGATAGGAGAAAGAGGAGAAGACAGAAGACTGAAGAGAAGGCGGAAGACAGGAGAAAGAAGAGAAGAAAGAATACTGAAGAGAAGGCGTAAGATAGGAGAAAGTAGAGAAGAAAGAAGACTGAAGAGAAGGCAGAAGATAAGAGAAAGAAGAGAAGAAAGAAGACTGAAGAGAATGCGGAAGATAGGAGAAAGAAGACAAGACAGAAGACTGAAGAGAAGGCGGAAGATAGGAGAAAGCAGAGAATAAAGAAGACAAAAGAAGGCGGAAGATAGGAGAAAGTAGAGAAGACTGAAGACTGAAGAGAAGGCAGAAGATAGGAGAAAGAAGAGAAGACAGAAGACTGAAGAGAAGGAGGAAGATAGGAGAAAGAAGAGAAGACAGACAACTGAAGAGAAGGCGGAAGATAGGAGAAAGTAGAGAAGAAAGAAGACTGAGGAGAAGGCGGAAGATAGGAGAAAGAAGAGAAGACAGAAGACTGAAGAGAAGGCGGAAGATAGGAGAAAGTAGAGAAGAAAGAAGACAAGAGAAGGCAGAAGATAGGAGAAATTAGAAAAGACAGAAGACTGAAGAGAAGGCGGAAGATAGGAGAAAGAAGAGAAGACAGAAGACTGAAGAGAAGGCAGAAGATAGGAGAAAGAAGAGAAGAAAGAAGACTGAAGAGAAGGCGGAAGATAGGAGAAAGAAGAGAAGACAGAAGACTGAAGAGTAGGCGGAAGATAGGAGAAAGTAGAGAAGAAAGAAGACAAGAGAAGGCAGAAGATAGGAGAAAGTAGAGAAGACAGAAGACTGAAAAGAAGGCGGAAGATAGGAGAAAGAAGAGAAGACAGAAGACTGAAGAGAAGTCGGAAGATAGGAGAAAGAAGAGAAGACAGAAGACTGAAGAGAAGGCGGAAGATAGGAGAAAGTAGAGAAGAAAGAAGACAAGAGAAGGCGGAAGATAGGAGAAAGTAGAGAAGAAAGAAGACTGAAGAGAAGGCGAAAGACAGGAGAAAGAAGAGAAGACAGAAGACTGAAGAGAAGGCGGAAGACAGGAGAAAGAAGAGAAGACAGAAGACTGAAGAGAAGGCGGAAGACAGGAGAAAGAAGAGAAGACAGAAGACTGAAGAGAAGGCGGAAGATAGGAGAAAGTAGAGAAGAAAGAAGACAAGAGAAGGCGGAAGACAGGAGAAAGAAGAGAAGACAGAAGACTGAAGAGAAGGCAGAAGATAGGAGAAAGAAGAGAAGACAGAAGACTGAAGAGAAGGAGGAAGATAAGAGAAAGAAGAGAAGACAGAAGACTGAAGAGAAGGTGGAAGATAGGAGAAAGTAGACAAGAAAGAAGACAAGAGAAAGTGGAAGGTAGGAGAAAGAAGAGAAGACAGAAGACTGAAGAGAAGGCGGAAGATAGGAGAAAGAAGAGAAGAAAGAATACTGAAGAGAAGGCAGAAGATAGGAGAAAGCAGAGAAGACAGAAGACTGAAGAGAAGGCGGAAGATAGGAGAAAGTAGAGAAGACAGAAGACTGAAGAGAAGGCGGAAGATAGGAGAAAGAAAAGAAGACAGAAGACTAAAGAGAAGGAGGAAGATAGGAGAAAGTAGAGAAGACAGAAGACTGAAGAGAAGGAGGAAGATAGGAGAAAGAAGAGAAGACAGAAGACTGAAGAGAAGGCGGAAGATAGGAGAAAGAAGAGAAGACAGAAGACTGAAGAGAAGGCGGAAGATAGGAGAAAGAAGAGAAGACAGAAGTCTGAAGAGAAGGCGGAAGATAGGAGAAAGAAGGGAAGAAAGAAGACTGAAGAGAAGGCAGAAGATAGGAGAAAGAAGAGAAGAAAGAAGACTGAAGAGAAGGCAGAAGATAGGAGAAAGAAGAGAAGACAGAAGACTGAAGAGAAGGAGAAAGATAGGAGAAAGTAGAGAAGAAAGAAGACTGAAGAGAAGGCGGAAGATAGGAGAAAGAAGAGAAGACAGAAGACTGAAGAGAAGGCGGAAGATAGGAGAAAGAAGAGAAGAAAGAAGACTGAAGAGAAGGCGGAAGATAGGAGAAAGAAGAGAAGACAGAAGACTGAAGAGAAGGCGGAAGAACGGAGAAAGAAGAGAAGACAGAAGACTGAAGAGAAGGCGGAAGATAAGAGAAAGAAGAGAAGAAAGAAGACAAGAGAAGGCGGAAGACAGGAGAAAGAAGAGAAGACAGAAGACTGAAGAGAAGGCAGAAGATAGGAGAAAGAAGAGAAGACAGAAGACTGAAGAGAAGGAGGAAGATAAGAGAAAGAAGAGAAGACAGAAGACTGAAGAGAAGGTGGAAGATAGGAGAAAGTAGACAAGAAAGAAGACAAGAGAAAGTGGAAGGTAGGAGAAAGAAGAGAAGACAGAAGACTGAAGAGAAGGCGGAAGATAGGAGAAAGAAGAGAAGAAAGAATACTGAAGAGAAGGCAGAAGATAGGAGAAAGCAGAGAAGACAGAAGACTGAAGAGAAGGCGGAAGATAGGAGAAAGTAGAGAAGACAGAAGACTGAAGAGAAGGCGGAAGATAGGAGAAAGAAAAGAAGACAGAAGACTAAAGAGAAGGAGGAAGATAGGAGAAAGTAGAGAAGACAGAAGACTGAAGAGAAGGAGGAAGATAGGAGAAAGAAGAGAAGACAGAAGACTGAAGAGAAGGCGGAAGATAGGAGAAAGAAGAGAAGACAGAAGACTGAAGAGAAGGCGGAAGATAGGAGAAAGTAGAGAAGAAAGAAGACTGAAGAGAAGGCGGAAGATAGGAGAAAGAAGAGAAGACAGAAGACTGAAGAGAAGGCGGAAGATAGGAGAAAGAAGAGAAGAAAGAAGACTGAAGAGAAGGCGGAAGATAGGAGAAAGAAGAGAAGACAGAAGACTGAAGAGAAGGCGGAAGAACGGAGAAAGAAGAGAAGACAGAAGACTGAAGAGAAGGCGGAAGATAAGAGAAAGAAGAGAAGAAAGAAGACTGAAGAGAAGGCGGAAGACAGGAGAAAGAAGAGTAGAAAGAAGACTGAAAAGAAGACGGAAGATAGGAGAAAGAAGAGAAGAAAGAAGACTGAAGAGAAGGCGGAAGATAGGAGAAAGTAGAGAAGACAGAAGACTAAAGAGAAGGTGGAAGATAAGAGAAAGAAGAGAAGAAAGAAGACTGAAGAGAAGGCGGAAGATAGGAGAAAGTAGAGAAGACAGAAGACTAAAGAGAAGGTGGAAGATAAGAGAAAGAAGAGAAGAAAGAAGACTGAAGAGAAGGCGGAAGATAAGAGAAAGATGAGAAGACAGAAGACTTAAGAGAAGGTGGAAGATAGGAGAAAGAAGAGAAGACAGAAGACTGAAGAGAAGGCGGAAGATAGGAGAAAGTAGGAAGACAGAAGACTGAAGAGAAGACGGAAGATAGGAGAAAGAAGAGAAGACAGAAGACTGAAGAGAAGGCGGAAGATAGGAGAAAGAAGAGAAGAAAGAAGACTGAACTGAAGGCGGAAGATAGGAGAAAGAAGAGAAGAAAGAAGACAAGAGAAGGCAGAAGAAAGGAGAAAGAAGAGAAGGCAGAAGACTGAAGAGAAGGCGGAAGATAGGAGAAAGTAGAGAAGACAGAAGACTGAAGAGAAGTCGGAATATAGGAGAAAGAAGAGAAGAAAGAAGACTGAAGAGAAGGCAGAAGATAGGAGAAAGAAGAGAAGACAGAAGACTGAAGAGAAGGCGGAAGATAGGAGAAAATAGAGAAGACAGAAGACTAAAGAGAAGGTGGAAGATAAGAGAAAGAAGAGAAGAAAGAAGACTGAAGAGAATGCGGAAGATAAGAGAAAGATGAGAAGACAGAAGACTGAAGAGAAGGAGGAAGATAGGAGAAAGAAGAGAAGAAAGAAGACAAGAGAAGGAGGAAGATAGGAGAAAGAAGAAAAGACAGAAGACTGAAGAGAAGGCGGAAGATAGGAGAAAGAAGAGAAGACAGAAGACTGAAGAGAAGACGAAGATAGGAGAAAGAAGAGAAGACAGAAGACTGAAGAGAAGGAGGAAGATAGGAGAAAGAAGAGAAGACAGAAGACTGAAGAGAAGGCTGAAGATAGGAGAAAGAGGAGAAGACAGAAAACTGAAGAGAAGGCGGAAGACAGGAGAAAGAAGAGAAGAAAGAATACTGAAGAGAAGGCGGAAGATAGGAGAAAGTAGAGAAGAAAGAAGACTGAAGAGAAGGCAGAAGATAAGAGAAAGAAGAGAAGAAAGAAGACTGAAGAGAATGCGGAAGATAGGAGAAAGAAGACAATACAGAAGACTGAAGAGAAGGCGGAAGAAAGGAGAAAGCAGAGAAGAAAGAAGACAAAAGAAGTCGGAAGATAGGAGAAAGTAGAGAAGACTGAAGACTGAAGAGAAGGCAGAAGATAGGAGAAAGAAGAGAAGACAGAAGACTGAAGAGAAGGAGGAAGATAGGAGAAAGAAGAGAAGACAGACGACTGAAGAGAAGGCGGAAGATAGGAGAAAGTAGAGAAGAAAGAAGACTGAAGAGAAGGCGGAAGATAGGAGAAAGAAGAGAAGACAGAAGACTGAAGAGAAGGCGGAAGATAGGAGAAAGTAGAGAAGAAAGAAGACAAGAGAAGGCAGAAGATAGGAGAAAGTAGAGAAGACAGAAGAGTGAAGAGAAGGCGGAAGATAGGAGAAAGAAGAGAAGACAGAAGACTGAAGAGAAGGCAGAAGATAGGAGAAAGAAGAGAAGAAAGAAGACTGAAGAGAAGGCGGAAGATAGGAGAAAGAAGAGAAGACAGAAGACTGAAGAGTAGGCGGAAGATAGGAGAAAGTAGAGAAGAAAGAAGACAAGAGAAGGCAGAAGATAGGAGAAAGTAGAGAAGACAGAAGACTGAAGAGTAGGCGGAAGATAAGAGAAAGTAGAGAAGAAAGAAGACAAGAGAAGGCAGAAGATAGGAGAAAGTAGAGAAGACAGAAGACTGAAAAGAAGGCGGAAGATAGGAGAAAGAAGAGAAGACAGAAGACTGAAGAGAAAGCGGAAGATAGGAGAAAGTAGAGAAGAAAGAAGACAAGAGAAGGCGGAAGATAGGAGAAAGTAGAGAAGAAAGAAGACTGAAGAGAAGGCGAAAGACAGGAGAAAGAAGAGAAGACAGAAGACTGAAGAGAAGGCGGAAGACAGGAGAAAGAAGAGAAGACAGAAGACTGAAGAGAAGGCGGAAGACAGGAGAAAGAAGAGAAGACAGAAGACTGAAGAGAAGGCGGAAGATAGGAGAAAGTAGAGAAGAAAGAAGACAAGAGAAGGCGGAAGACAGGAGAAAGAAGAGAAGACAGAAGACTGAAGAGAAGGCAGAAGATAGGAGAAAGAAGAGAAGACAGAAGACTGAAGAGAAGGAGGAAGATAGGAGAAAGAAGAGAAGACAGAAGACTGAAGAGAAGGCGGAATATAGGAGAAAGTAGAGAAGAAAGAAGACTGAAGAGAAGGCGGAAGATAGGAGAAAGAAGAGAAGACAGAAGACTGAAGAGAAGGCGGAAGATAAGAGAAAGAAGAGAAGAAAGAAGACAAGAGAAGGCGGAAGACAGGAGAAAGAAGAGAAGACAGAAGACTGAAGAGAAGGCAGAAGATAGGAGAAAGAAGAGAAGACAGAAGACTGAAGAGAAGGAGGAAGATAAGAGAAAGAAGAGAAGACAGAAGACTGAAGAGAAGGTGGAAGATAGGAGAAAGTAGACAAGAAAGAAGACAAGAGAAAGTGGAAGGTAGGAGAAAGAAGAGAAGACAGAAGACTGAAGAGAAGGCGGAAGATAGGAGAAAGAAGAGAAGAAAGAATACTGAAGAGAAGGCAGAAGATAGGAGAAAGCAGAGAAGACAGAAGACTGAAGAGAAGGCGGAAGATAGGAGAAAGTAGAGAAGACAGAAGACTGAAGAGAAGGCGGAAGATAGGAGAAAGAAAAGAAGACAGAAGACTAAAGAGAAGGAGGAAGATAGGAGAAAGTAGAGAAGACAGAAGACTGAAGAGAAGGAGGAAGATAGGAGAAAGAAGAGAAGACAGAAGACTGAAGAGAAGGCGGAAGATAGGAGAAAGAAGAGAAGACAGAAGACTGAAGAGAAGGCGGAAGATAGGAGAAAGTAGAGAAGAAAGAAGACTGAAGAGAAGGCGGAAGATAGGAGAAAGAAGAGAAGACAGAAGACTGAAGAGAAGGCGGAAGATAGGAGAAAGAAGAGAAGAAAGAAGACTGAAGAGAAGGCGGAAGATAGGAGAAAGAAGAGAAGACAGAAGACTGAAGAGAAGGCGGAAGAACGGAGAAAGAAGAGAAGACAGAAGACTGAAGAGAAGGCGGAAGATAAGAGAAAGAAGAGAAGAAAGAAGACTGAAGAGAAGGCGGAAGACAGGAGAAAGAAGAGTAGAAAGAAGACTGAAAAGAAGACGGAAGATAGGAGAAAGAAGAGAAGAAAGAAGACTGAAGAGAAGGCGGAAGATAGGAGAAAGTAGAGAAGACAGAAGACTAAAGAGAAGGTGGAAGATAAGAGAAAGAAGAGAAGAAAGAAGACTGAAGAGAAGGCGGAAGATAGGAGAAAGTAGAGAAGACAGAAGACTAAAGAGAAGGTGGAAGATAAGAGAAAGAAGAGAAGAAAGAAGACTGAAGAGAAGGCGGAAGATAAGAGAAAGATGAGAAGACAGAAGACTTAAGAGAAGGTGGAAGATAGGAGAAAGAAGAGAAGACAGAAGACTGAAGAGAAGGCGGAAGATAGGAGAAAGTAGGAAGACAGAAGACTGAAGAGAAGACGGAAGATAGGAGAAAGAAGAGAAGACAGAAGACTGAAGAGAAGGCGGAAGATAGGAGAAAGAAGAGAAGAAAGAAGACTGAACTGAAGGCGGAAGATAGGAGAAAGAAGAGAAGAAAGAAGACAAGAGAAGGCAGAAGAAAGGAGAAAGAAGAGAAGGCAGAAGACTGAAGAGAAGGCGGAAGATAGGAGAAAGTAGAGAAGACAGAAGACTGAAGAGAAGTCGGAATATAGGAGAAAGAAGAGAAGAAAGAAGACTGAAGAGAAGGCAGAAGATAGGAGAAAGAAGAGAAGACAGAAGACTGAAGAGAAGGCGGAAGATAGGAGAAAATAGAGAAGACAGAAGACTAAAGAGAAGGTGGAAGATAAGAGAAAGAAGAGAAGAAAGAAGACTGAAGAGAATGCGGAAGATAAGAGAAAGATGAGAAGACAGAAGACTGAAGAGAAGGAGGAAGATAGGAGAAAGAAGAGAAGAAAGAAGACAAGAGAAGGAGGAAGATAGGAGAAAGAAGAAAAGACAGAAGACTGAAGAGAAGGCGGAAGATAGGAGAAAGAAGAGAAGACAGAAGACTGAAGAGAAGACGAAGATAGGAGAAAGAAGAGAAGACAGAAGACTGAAGAGAAGGAGGAAGATAGGAGAAAGAAGAGAAGACAGAAGACTGAAGAGAAGGCTGAAGATAGGAGAAAGAGGAGAAGACAGAAAACTGAAGAGAAGGCGGAAGACAGGAGAAAGAAGAGAAGAAAGAATACTGAAGAGAAGGCGGAAGATAGGAGAAAGTAGAGAAGAAAGAAGACTGAAGAGAAGGCAGAAGATAAGAGAAAGAAGAGAAGAAAGAAGACTGAAGAGAATGCGGAAGATAGGAGAAAGAAGACAATACAGAAGACTGAAGAGAAGGCGGAAGAAAGGAGAAAGCAGAGAAGAAAGAAGACAAAAGAAGTCGGAAGATAGGAGAAAGTAGAGAAGACTGAAGACTGAAGAGAAGGCAGAAGATAGGAGAAAGAAGAGAAGACAGAAGACTGAAGAGAAGGAGGAAGATAGGAGAAAGAAGAGAAGACAGACGACTGAAGAGAAGGCGGAAGATAGGAGAAAGTAGAGAAGAAAGAAGACTGAAGAGAAGGCGGAAGATAGGAGAAAGAAGAGAAGACAGAAGACTGAAGAGAAGGCGGAAGATAGGAGAAAGTAGAGAAGAAAGAAGACAAGAGAAGGCAGAAGATAGGAGAAAGTAGAGAAGACAGAAGAGTGAAGAGAAGGCGGAAGATAGGAGAAAGAAGAGAAGACAGAAGACTGAAGAGAAGGCAGAAGATAGGAGAAAGAAGAGAAGAAAGAAGACTGAAGAGAAGGCGGAAGATAGGAGAAAGAAGAGAAGACAGAAGACTGAAGAGTAGGCGGAAGATAGGAGAAAGTAGAGAAGAAAGAAGACAAGAGAAGGCAGAAGATAGGAGAAAGTAGAGAAGACAGAAGACTGAAGAGTAGGCGGAAGATAAGAGAAAGTAGAGAAGAAAGAAGACAAGAGAAGGCAGAAGATAGGAGAAAGTAGAGAAGACAGAAGACTGAAAAGAAGGCGGAAGATAGGAGAAAGAAGAGAAGACAGAAGACTGAAGAGAAAGCGGAAGATAGGAGAAAGTAGAGAAGAAAGAAGACAAGAGAAGGCGGAAGATAGGAGAAAGTAGAGAAGAAAGAAGACTGAAGAGAAGGCGAAAGACAGGAGAAAGAAGAGAAGACAGAAGACTGAAGAGAAGGCGGAAGACAGGAGAAAGAAGAGAAGACAGAAGACTGAAGAGAAGGCGGAAGACAGGAGAAAGAAGAGAAGACAGAAGACTGAAGAGAAGGCGGAAGATAGGAGAAAGTAGAGAAGAAAGAAGACAAGAGAAGGCGGAAGACAGGAGAAAGAAGAGAAGACAGAAGACTGAAGAGAAGGCAGAAGATAGGAGAAAGAAGAGAAGACAGAAGACTGAAGAGAAGGAGGAAGATAGGAGAAAGAAGAGAAGACAGAAGACTGAAGAGAAGGCGGAATATAGGAGAAAGTAGACAAGAAAGAAGACAAGAGAAAGCGGAAGGTAGGAGAAAGAAGAGAAGACAGAAGACTGAAGAGAAGGCGGAAGATAGGAGAAAGAAGAGAAGAAAGAATACTGAAGAGAAGGCAGAAGATAGGAGAAAGCAGAGAAGACAGAAGACTGAAGAGAAGGCGGAAGATAGGAGAAAGAAGAGAAGACAGAAGACTGAAGAGAAGGCGGAACATAAGAGAAAGAAGAGAAGACAGAATACTGAAAAGTAGGCGGAAGATAGGAGAAAATAGAGAAGAAAGAATACTGAAGAGAAGGCGGAAGATAGGAGAAAGTAGAGAAGAAAGAAGACAAGAGAAAGCGGAAGATAGAAGAAAGAAGAGAAGACTGAAGAGAAGGCGGAAGATAGGAGAAAGAAGAGAAGACAGAAGACTGAAGAGAAGGCGGAAGATAGGAGAAAGAAGAGAAGACAGAAGACTGAAGAGAAGGCGGAAGATAAGAGAAAGAAGAGAAGAAAGAAGACTAAAGAGAAGGCGGAAGATAGGAGAAAGAAGAGAAGACAGAAGACGGAAGAGAATTCGGAAGATAGGAGAAAGAAGAGAAGAAAGAAGACTGAAGAGAAGGCGGAAGATAGGAGAAAGCAGAGAAGAAAGAAAACTGAAGAGAAGGAAGAAGATAGGAGAAAGAAGAGAAGACAGAAGACTGAAGAGAAGGCGGAAGATAGGAGAAAGTAGAGAAGAAAGAAGACAAGAGAAAGCGGAAGATAGGAGAAAGAAGAGAAGACAGAAGACTGAAGAGAAGGTGGAAGATAGGAGAAAGAAGAGAAGAAAGAAGACTGAAGAGAAGGAGGAAGATAAGAGAAAGAAGAGAAGACAGATGACTGAAGAGAAGGCGGAAGATAAGAGAAAGAAGAGAAGACAGAAGACTGAAGAGAATGCGGAAGATAGGAGAAAGCAGAGAAGAAAGAAGACTGAAGAGTAGGAGGAAGATAGGAGAAAGAAGAGAAGACAGAAGGACTGAAGACAAGGCGGAAGATAGTAGAAAGTAGAGAAGAAAGAAGACAAGAGAAAGCGGAAGATAGTAGAAAGAAGAGAAGACAGAAGACTGAAGAGAATGCGGAAGATAGGAGAAAGAAGAGAAGAAAGAAAACTGAAGAGAAGGCGGAAGATAGGAGAAAGAAGAGAAGAAAGAAGACTGAGAGAAGGAGAGATAGGAGAGAGTAGAGAAGACAGAAGACTGAAGAGAAGGTGGAAGATAGGAGAAAGAAGAGAAGACAGAAGACTGAAGAGAAGGCAGAAGACAGGAGAAAGTAGAGAAGAAGAAGACTGAAGAGAAGGCGGAAGATACTAGTAAGTAGAGAAGAAAGAAGACTGAAGAGAAGGCGGAAGATAGGAGAAAGTAGAGAAGAAAGAAGACTGAAGAGAAGGCGGAAGATAGGAGAAAGTAGAGAAGACAGAAGACTGAAGAGAAGGAGGAATATAAGAGAAAGAAGAGAAGACAGAGACTGAAGAGAAGGCGGAAGATAGGAGAAAGAAGAGAAGAAAAAAGACTGAGAGAGGGTGGAAGATAGGAGAAAGAAGAGAAGACAGAAGACTGAAGAGAACGGAGAAGATAGGAGAAAGTAAAGAAGACAGAAGATTGAAGAGAAGGTGGAAGATAGGAGAAAGAAGAGAGACAGAAGACTGAAGAGAATGCGGAAGATAGGAGAAAGAAGAGAAGAAAGAAGACTGAAGAAAAGGCGGAAGATCAGGAGAAAGAAGAGAAGAAGAATACTGAAGAGAAGGGAGAAGATAGGAGAAAGTAGAGAAGACAGAAGACTGAAGAGAAGGTGGAAGATAGGAGAAAGAAGAGAAGACAGAAGACTGAGAGAAGGCGGAAGACAGGAGAAAGAAGAGAAGAAAGAAGACTAAAGAGAAGGCGGAAGATAAGAGAAAGAGAGAGACAGAAGACTGAAGAGAAGGCAGAAGATAGGAGAAAGTAGAGAAGAAAGAAGACTGAAGAGAAGGCGGATATTAGGAGAAAGTAGAGAAGAAAGAAGACTGAAGAGAAGGCGGAAGATAGGAGAAAGTAGAGAAGAAAGAAGACTGAAGAGAAGGCGGAAGATAGGAGAAAGTAGAGAAGACAGAAGACTGAAGAGAAGGAGGAATATAAGAGAAAGAAGAGAAGACAGAAGACTGAAGAGAAGGCGGAAGATAGGAGAAAGAAGAGAAGAAAGAAGACTGAAGAGAAGGTGGAAGATAGGAGAAAGAAGAGAAGACAGAAGACTGAAGAGAAGGCGGAAGATAGGAGAAAGAAGAGGACAGAAGACTGAAGAGAAGGCGGAAGACAGGAGAAAGAAGAGAAGAAAGAAGACTAAAGAGAAGGCGGAAGATAAGAGAAAGAAGAGAAGACAGAAGACTGAAGAGAAGGCAGAAGATAGGAGAAAGTGGAGAAGAAAGAAGACTGAAGAGAAGGCGGAAGATAGGAGAAAGTAGAGAAGAAAGAAGACTGAAGAGAAGGCGGAAGATAGGAGAAAGTAGAGAAGAAAGAAGACTGAAGAGAAGGCGGAAGATAGGAGAAAGTAGAGACGAAAGAATACTGAAGAGAAGGCGGAAGATAGGAGAAAGAAGAGAAGATAGAAGACTGAAGAGAAGGCGGAAGATAGGAGAAAGTAGAGAAGAAAGAAGACTGAAGAGAAGGCGGAAGATAGGAGAAAGAAGTGAAGACAGAAGACTGAAGAGAGTTCGGAAGATAGGAGAAAGTAGAGAAGAAAGAAAACTGAAGAGAAGGCGGAAGATAGGAGAAAATAGAGAAGAAGAAGACTGAAGAGAAGGCGGAAGATAAGAGAAAGAAGAGAAGACAGAAGACTGAAGAGAAGGCGGACGATAGGAGAAAGAAGAGAAAAAAGAAGACTGAAGAAAAGGCGGAAGATAGGAGAAAGAAGAGAAGACAGAAGACTGAAGAGAAGGTGGAAGATAGGAGAAAGAAGAGAAGAAAGAAGACTGAAGAGAAGGCGGAAGATAGGAGAAAGCAGAGAAGAAAGAAGACTGAAGAGAAGGAGGAAGATAGGAGAAAGAAGAGAAGACAGAAGACTGAAGAGAAGGCGGAAGTTAGGAGAAAGCAGAGAAGAAAGAAGACAATAGAAGGCGGAAGATAGGAGAAAGAAGAGAAGACAGAAGACTGAAGAGAAGGCAGAAGATAGGAGAAAGAAGAGAAGACAGAAGACTGAATAGAAGGAGGAAGATAGGAGAAAGAAGAGAAGAAAGAAGACAAGAGAAGGCGGAAGATAGGAGAAAGAAGAGAAGACAGAAGACTGAAGAGAAGGTGGAAGACAGGAAAAAGAAGAGAAGACAGAAGACTGAAGAGAAGGCAGAAGATAGGAGAAAGTAGAGAAGAAAGAAGACTGAAGAGAAGAAAGAAGATAGGAGAAAGAAGAGAAGAAAGAAGACTGAAGAGAAGGCGGAAGACAGGAGAAAGAAGAGAAGAAAGAAGACTGAAGAGAAGGCGAAAGACAGGAGAAAGAAGAGAAGAAAGAAGACTGAAGAGAAGACGGAAGATAGGAGAAAGAAGAGAAGAAAGAAGACTGAAGAGAAGGCGGAAGATAGGAGAAAGAAGAGAAGACAGAAGACTGAAGAGAAGGCGGAAGATAGGAGAAAGTAGAGAAGACAGAAGACTAAAGAGAAGGTGGAAGATAGGAGAAAATAGAGAAGAAAGAAGACTGAAGAGAAGGCGGAAGATAAGAGAAAGAAGAGAAGACAGAAGACTGAAGAGAAGGCGGACGATAGGAGAAAGAAGAGAAAAAAGAAGACTGAAGAGAAGGCGGAAGATAGGAGAAAGAAGAGAAGACAGAAGACTGAAGAGAAGTTGGAAGATAGGAGAAAGAAGAGAAGAAAGAAGACTGAAGAGAAGGCGGAAGATAGGAGAAAGCAGAGAAGAAAGAAGACTGAAGAGAAGGAGGAAGATAGGAGAAAGAAGAGAAGACAGGAGACTGAAAAGAAGGCGGAAGTTAGGAGAAAGCAGAGAAGAAAGAAGACAAGAGAAGGCGAAAGATAGGAGAAAGAAGAGAAGACAGAAGACTGAAGAGGAAGGCAGAAGATAGGAGAAAGAAGTGAAGACAGAAGACTGAAGAGAGTTCGGAAGATAGGAGAAAGTAGAGAAGAAAGAAAACTGAAGAGAAGGCAGAAGAAAGGAGAAAATAGAGAAGAAAGAAGACTGAAGAGAAGGCGGAAGATAAGAGAAAGAAGAGAAGACAGAAGACTGAAGAGAAGGCGGACGATAGGAGAAAGAAGAGAAAAAAGAAGACTGAAGAGAAGGCGGAAGATAGGAGAAAGAAGAGAAGACAGAAGACTGAAGAGAAGGTGGAAGATAGGAGAAAGAAGAGAAGAAAGAAGACTGAAGAGAAGGCGGAGATAGGAGAAAGCAGAGAAGACAGAAGACTGAAGAGAAGGCGGAAGTTAGGAGAAAGCAGAGAAGAAAGAAGACAAGAGAAGGCGGAAGATAGGAGAAAGAAGAGGAAGACAGAAGACTGAAGAGAAGGCAGAAGATAGGAGAAAGAAGAGAAGACAGAAGACTGAAGAGAACGGAGAAGATAGGAGAAAGTAAAGAAGACAGAAGATTGAAGAGAAGGTGGAAGATAGGAGAAAGAAGAGAAGACAGAAGACTGAAGAGAATGCGAAGATAGGAGAAAGAAGAGAAGAAAGAAGACTGAAGAAAAGGCGGAAGATAGGAGAAAGAAGAGAAGAAAGAATACTGAAGAGAAGGGAGAAGATAGGAGAAAGTAGAGAAGACAGAAGACTGAAGAGAAGGTGGAAGATAGGAGAAAGAAGAGAAGACAGAAGACTGAAGAGAAGGCGGAAGACAGGAGAAAGAAGAGAAGAAAGAAGACTAAAGAGAAGGCGGAAGATAAGAGAAAGAAGAGAAGACAGAAGACTGAAGAGAAGGCAGAAGATAGGAGAAAGTAGAGAAGAAAGAAGACTGAAGAGAAGGCGGATATTAGGAGAAAGTAGAGAAGAAAGAAGACTGAAGAGAAGGCGGAAGATAGGAGAAAGTAGAGAAGAAAGAAGACTGAAGAGAAGGCGGAAGATAGGAGAAAGTAGAGAAGACAGAAGACTGAAGAGAAGGAGGAATATAAGAGAAAGAAGAGAAGACAGAAGACTGAAGAGAAGGCGGAAGATAGGAGAAAGAAGAGAAGAAAGAAGACTGAAGAGAAGGTGGAAGATAGGAGAAAGAAGAGAAGACAGAAGACTGAAGAGAAGGCGGAAGATAGGAGAAAGAAGAGGACAGAAGACTGAAGAGAAGGCGGAAGACAGGAGAAAGAGAAGAGAAGAAAGAAGACTAAAGAGAAGGCGGAAGATAAGAGAAAGAAGAGAAGACAGAAGACTGAAGAGAAGGCAGAAGATAGGAGAAAGTGAGAGAAAGAAGACTGAAGAGAAGGCGGAAGATAGGAGAAAGTAGAGAAGAAAGAAGACTGAAGAGAAGGCGGAAGATAGGAGAAAGTAGAGAAGAAAGAAGACTGAAGAGAAGGCGGAAGATAGGAGAAAGTAGAGACGAAAGAATACTGAAGAGAAGGCGGAAGATAGGAGAAAGAAGAGAAGATAGAAGACTGATGAGAAGGCGGAAGATAGGAGAAAGTAGAGAAGAAAGAAGACTGAAGAGAAGGCGGAAGATAGGAGAAAGAAGTGAAGACAGAAGACTGAAGAGAGTCGGAAGATAGGAGAAAGTAGAGAAGAAAGAAAACTGAAGAGAAGGCGGAAGATAGGAGAAAATAGAGAAGAAAGAAGACTGAAGAGAAGGCGGAAGATAAGAGAAAGAAGAGAAGACAGAAGACTGAAGAGAAGGCGGACGATAGGAGAAAGAAGAGAAAAAGAAGACTGAAGAAAAGTAGGAGAAAGAAGAGAAGACAGAAGACTGAAGAGAAGGTGGAAGATAGGAGAAAGAAGAGAAGAAAGAAGACTGAAGAGAAGGCGGAAGATAGGAGAAAGCAGAGAAGAAAGAAGACTGAAGAGAAGGAGGAAGATAGGAGAAAGAAGAGAAGACAGAAGACTGAAGAGAAGGCGGAAGTTAGGAGAAAGCAGAGAAGAAAGAAGACAAGAGAAGGCGGAAGATAGGAGAAAGAAGAGAAGACAGAAGACTGAAGAGAAGGCAGAAGATAGGAGAAAGAAGAGAAGACAGAAGACTGAATAGAAGGAGGAAGATAGGAGAAAGAAGAGAAGAAAGAAGACAAGAGAAGGCGGAAGATAGGAGAAAGAAGAGAAGACAGAAGACTGAAGAGAAGGTGGAAGACAGGAAAAAGAAGAGAAGACAGAAGACTGAAGAGAAGGCAGAAGATAGGAGAAAGTAGAGAAGAAAGAAGACTGAAGAGAAGAAAGAAGATAGGAGAAAGAAGAGAAGAAAGAAGACTGAAGAGAAGGCGGAAGACAGGAGAAAGAAGAGAAGAAAGAAGACTGAAGAGAAGGCGAAAGACAGGAGAAAGAAGAGAAGAAAGAAGACTGAAGAGAAGACGGAAGATAGGAGAAAGAAGAGAAGAAAGAAGACTGAAGAGAAGGCGGAAGATAGGAGAAAGAAGAGAAGACAGAAGACTGAAGAGAAGGCGGAAGATAGGAGAAAGTAGAGAAGACAGAAGACTAAAGAGAAGGTGGAAGATAGGAGAAAATAGAGAAGAAAGAAGACTGAAGAGAAGGCGGAAGATAAGAGAAAGAAGAGAAGACAGAAGACTGAAGAGAAGGCGGACGATAGGAGAAAGAAGAGAAAAAAGAAGACTGAAGAGAAGGCGGAAGATAGGAGAAAGAAGAGAAGACAGAAGACTGAAGAGAAGGTGGAAGATAGGAGAAAGAAGAGAAGAAAGAAGACTGAAGAGAAGGCGGAAGATAGGAGAAAGCAGAGAAGAAAGAAGACTGAAGAGAAGGAGGAAGATAGGAGAAAGAAGAGAAGACAGGAGACTGAAAAGAAGGCGGAAGTTAGGAGAAAGAAGAGAAGAAAGAAGACAAGAGAAGGCGGAAGATAGGAGAAAGAAGAGAAGACAGAAGACTGAAGAGAAGGCAGAAGATAGGAGAAAGAAGTGAAGACAGAAGACTGAAGAGAGTTCGGAAGATAGGAGAAAGTAGAGAAGAAAGAAAACTGAAGAGAAGGCAGAAGAAAGGAGAAAATAGAGAAGAAAGAAGACTGAAGAGAAGGCGGAAGATAAGAGAAAGAAGAGAAGACAGAAGACTGAAGAGAAGGCGGACGATAGGAGAAAGAAGAGAAAAAAGAAGACTGAAGAGAAGGCGGAAGATAGGAGAAAGAAGAGAAGACAGAAGACTGAAGAGAAGGTGGAAGATAGGAGAAAGAAGAGAAGAAAGAAGACTGAAGAGAAGGCGGAAGATAGGAGAAAGCAGAGAAGAAAGAAGACTGAAGAGAAGGAGGAAGATAGGAGAAAGAAGAGAAGACAGAAGACTGAAGAGAAGGCGGAAGTTAGGAGAAAGCAGAGAAGAAAGAAGACAAGAGAAGGCGGAAGATAGGAGAAAGAAGAGAAGACAGAAGACTGAAGAGAAGGCAGAAGATAGGAGAAAGAAGAGAAGACAGAAGACTGAATAGAAGGAGGAAGATAGGAGAAAGAAGAGAAGAAAGAAGACAAGAGAAGGCGGAAGATAGGAGAAAGAAGAGAAGACAGAAGACTGAAGAGAAGGTGGAAGACAGGAAGACAGAAGACTGAAGAGAAGGCAGAAGATAGGAGAAAGTAGAGAAGAAAGAAGACTGAAGAGAAGACGGAAGATAGGAGAAAGAAGAGAAGAAAGAAGACTGAAGAGAAGACGGAAGACAGGAGAAAGAAGAGAAGAAAGAAGACTGAAGAGAAGGCGAAAGACAGGAGAAAGAAGAGAAGAAAGAAGACTGAAGAGAAGACGGAAGATAGGAGAAAGAAGAGAAGAAAGAAGACTGAAGAGAAGGCGGAAGATAGGAGAAAGAAGAGAAGACAGAAGACTGAAGAGAAGGCGGAAGATAGGAGAAAGTAGAGAAGACAGAAGACTAAAGAGAAGGTGGAAGATAAGAGAAAGAAGAGAAGAAAGAAGACTGAAGAGAAGGCGGAAGATAAGAGAAAGATGAGAAGACAGAAGACTGAAGAGAAGGAGGAAGATAGGAGAAAGAAGAGAAGAAAGAAGACTGAAGAGAAGGCGGAAGATAGGAGAAAGAAGAGAAGACAGAAGACTGAAGAGAAGGCGAAGATAGGAGAAAGAAGAGAAGACAGAAGACTGAAGAGATGGCGGAAGATAGGAGAAAGAAGAGAAGACAGAAGACTGAAAAGAAGGCTGAAGATAGGAGAAAGAGGAGAAGACAGAAGACTGAAGAGAAGGCGGAAGACAGGAGAAAGAAGAGAAGAAAGAATACTGAAGAGAAGGCGAAAGATAGGAGAAAGAAGAGAAGAAAGAAGACTGAAGAGAAGGCGGAAGATAGGAGAAAGAACAGAAGACAGAAGACTGAAGAGAGGCGGAAGATAGGAGAAAGCAGAGAAGAAAGAAGACTGAAGAGAAGGCGAAAGACAGGAGAAAGAAGAGAAGAAAGAAGACTGAAGAGAAGACGGAAGATAGGAGAAAGAAGAGAAGAAAGAAGACTGAAGAGAAGGCGGAAGATAGGAGAAAGAAGAGAAGACAGAAGACTGAAGAGAAGGCAGAAGATAGGAGAAAGAAGAGAAGACAGAAGACTGAATAGAAGGAGGAAGATAGGAGAAAGAAGAGAAGAAAGAAGACAAGAGAAGGCGGAAGATAGGAGAAAGAAGAGAAGACAGAAGACTGAAGAGAAGGTGGAAGACAGGAAAAAGAAGAGAAGACAGAAGACTGAAGAGAAGGCAGAAGATAGGAGAAAGTAGAGAAGAAAGAAGACTGAAGAGAAGACGGAAGATAGGAGAAAGAAGAGAAGAAAGAAGACTGAAGAGAAGACGGAAGACAGGAGAAAGAAGAGAAGAAAGAAGACTGAAGAGAAGGCGAAAGACAGGAGAAAGAAGAGAAGAAAGAAGACTGAAGAGAAGACGGAAGATAGGAGAAAGAAGAGAAGAAAGAAGACTGAAGAGAAGGCGGAAGATAGGAGAAAGAAGAGAAGACAGAAGACTGAAGAGAAGGCGGAAGATAGGAGAAAGTAGAGAAGACAGAAGACTAAAGAGAAGGTGGAAGATAAGAGAAAGAAGAGAAGAAAGAAGACTGAAGAGAAGGCGGAAGATAAGAGAAAGATGAGAAGACAGAAGACTGAAGAGAAGGAGGAAGATAGGAGAAAGAAGAGAAGAAAGAAGACTGAAGAGAAGGCGGAAGATAGGAGAAAGAAGAGAAGACAGAAGACTGAAGAGAAGGCGAAGATAGGAGAAAGAAGAGAAGACAGAAGACTGAAGAGATGGCGGAAGATAGGAGAAAGAAGAGAAGACAGAAGACTGAAAAGAAGGCTGAAGATAGGAGAAAGAGGAGAAGACAGAAGACTGAAGAGAAGGCGGAAGACAGGAGAAAGAAGAGAAGAAAGAATACTGAAGAGAAGGCGAAAGATAGGAGAAAGTAGAGAAGAAAGAATACTGAAGAGAAGGCAGAAGATAAGAGAAAGAAGAGAAGAAAGAAGACTGAAGAGAATGCAGAAGATAGGAGAAAGAAGACAAGACAGAAGACTGAAGAGAAGGCGGAAGATAGGAGAAAGCAGAGAAGAAAGAAGACAAGAGAAGGCGGAAGATAGGAGAAAGTAGAGAAGACTGAAGACTGAAGAGAAGGCAGAAGATAGGAGAAAGAAGAGAAGACAGAAGACTGAAGAGAAGGAGGAAGATAGGAGAAAGAAGAGAAGACAGACGACTGAAGAGAAGGCGGAAGATAGGAGAAAGTAGAGAAGAAAGAAGACTGAAGAGAAGGCGGAAGATAGGAGAAAGAAGAGAAGACAGAAGACTGAAGAGAAGGCGGAAGATAGGAGAAAGTAGAGAAGAAAGAAGACAAGAGAAGGCAGAAGTTAGGAGAAAGTAGAGAAGACAGAAGACTGAAGAGAAGGCGGAAGATAGGAGAAAGAAGAGAAGACAGAAGACTGAAGAGAAGGCAGAAGATAGGAGAAAGAAGAGAAGAAAGAAGACTGAAGAGAAGGCGGAAGATAGGAGAAAGAAGAGAAGAAAGAAGACTGAAGAGAAGGCGGAAGATAGGAGAAAGAACAGAAGACAGAAGACTGAAGAGAAGGCGGAAGATAGGAGAAAGAAGAGAAGAAAGAAGACTGAAGAGAAGGCGAAAGACAGGAGAAAGAAGAGAAGACAGCAGACTGAAGAGAAGGCGGAAGACAGGAGAAAGAAGAGAAGACAGAAGACTGAAGAGAAGGCGGAAGACAGGAAAAAGAAGAGAAGACAGAAGACTGAAGAGAAGGCAGAAGATAGGAGAAAGTAGAGAAGAAAGAAGACAAGAGAAGGCGGAAGACAGGAGAAAGAAGAGAAGACAGAAGACTGAAGAGAAGGCAGAAGATAGGAGAAAGAAGAGAAGACAGAAGACTGAAGAGAAGGAGGAAGATAGGAGAAAGAAGAGAAGACAGAAGACTGAAGAGAAGGCGGAAGATAGGAGAAAGTAGACAAGAAAGAAGACAAGAGAAAGCGGAAGGTAGGAGAAAGAAGAGAAGACAGAAGACTGAAGAGAAGGCGGAAGATAGGAGAAAGAAGAGAAGAAAGAATACTGAAGAGAAGGCAGAAGATAGGAGAAAGCAGAGAAGACAGAAGACTGAAGAGAAGGCGGAAGATAGGAGAAAGTAGAGAAGACAGAAGACTGAAGAGAAGGCGGAAGATAGGAGAAAGAAGAGAAGACAGAAGACTGAAGAGAAGGCGGAACATAAGAGAAAGAAGAGAAGACAGAATACTGAAGAGTAGGCGGAAGATAGGAGAAAATAGAGAAGAAAGAATACTGAAGAGAAGGCGGAAGATAGGAGAAAGTAGAGAAGAAAGAAGACAAGAGAAAGCGGAAGATAGAAGAAAGAAGAGAAGACTGAAGAGAAGGCGGAAGATAGGAGAAAGAAGAGAAGACAGAAGACTGAAGAGAAGGTGGAAGATAGGAGAAAGTAGAGAAGAAAGAAGACTGAAGAGAAGGAGGAAGATAAGAGAAAGAAGAGAAGACAGATGACTGAAGAGAAGGCGGAAGATAAGAGAAAGAAGAGAAGACAGAAGACTGAAGAGAATGCGGAAGATAGGAGAAAGTAGAGAAGAAAGAAGACTGAAGAGAAGGAGGAAGATAGGAGAAAGAAGAGAAGACAGAACACTGAAGAGAAGGCGGAAGATAAGAGAAAGAAGAGAAGACAGAAGACTGAAGAGAAGGCGAAAGATAGTAGAAAGTAGAGAAGAAAGAAGACAAGAGAAAGCCGAAGATAGTAGAAAGAAGAGAAGACAGAAGACTGAAGAGAATGCGGAAGATAGGAGAAAGAAGAGAAGAAAGAAGACTGAAGAGAAGGCGGAGGATAGGAGAAAGAAGAGAAGAAAGAAGACTGAAAAGAAGGGAGAAGATAGGAGAAAGTAGAGAAGACAGAAGACTGAAGAGAAGGTGGAATATAGGAGAAAGAAGACAAGACAGAAGACTGAAGAGAAGGCGGAAGACAGGAGAAAGAAGAGAAGAAAGAAGACTAAAGAGAAGGCGGAAGATAAGAGAAAGAAGAGAAGACAGAAGACTGAAGAGAAGGCAGAAGACAGGAGAAAGTAGAGAAGAAAGAAGACTGAAGAGAAGGCGGAAGATAGGAGAAAGTAGAGAAGAAAGAAGACTGAAGAGAAGGCGGAAGATAGGAGAAAGTAGAGAAGAAAGAAGACTGAAGAGAAGGCGGAAGATAGGAGAAAGTAGAGAAGACAGAAGACTGAAGAGAAGGAGGAATATAAGATAAAGAAGAGAAGACAGAAGACTGAAGAGAAGGCGGATGATAGGAGAAAGAAGAGAAGAAAGAAGACTGAAGAGAGGGTGGAAGATAGGAGAAAGAAGAGAAGACAGAAGACTGAAGAGAACGGAGAAGATAGGAGAAAGTAGAGAAGACAGAAGATTGAAGAGAAGGTGGAAGATAGGAGAAAGAAGAGAAGACAGAAGACTGAAGAGAATGCGGAAGATAGGAGAAAGAAGAGAAGAAAGAAGACTGAAGAGAAGGGAGAAGATAGGAGAAAGTAGAGAAGACAGAAGACTGAAGAGAAGGTGGAAGATAGGAGAAAGAAGAGAAGACAGAAGACTGAAGAGAAGGCGGAAGACAGGAGAAAGAAGAGAAGAAAGAAGACTAAAGAGAAGGCGGAAGATAAGAGAAAGAAGACAAGACAGAAGACTGAAGAGAAGGCAGAAGATAGGAGAAAGTAGAGAAGAAAGAAGACTGAAGAGAAGGCGGAAGATAGGAGAAAGTAGAGAAGAAAGAAGACTGAAGAGAAGGCGGAAGATAGGAGAAAGTAGAGAAGACAGAAGACTGAAGAGAAGGAGGAATATAAGAGAAAGAAGAGAAGACAGAAGACTGAAGAGAAGGCGGAAGATAGGAGAAAGAAAAGAAGGAAAAAGACTGAAGAGAAGGTGGAAGATAGGAGAAAGAAGAGAAGACAGAAGACTGAAGAGAAGGCGGAAGACAGGAGAAAGAAGAGAAGAAAGAAGACTAAATAGAAAGCGGAAGATAAGAGAAAGAAGAGAAGACAGAAGACTGAAGAGAAGGCAGAAGATAGGAGAAAGTAGAGAAGAAAGAAGACTGAAGAGAAGGCGGAAGATAGGAGAAAGTAGAGAAGAAAGAAGACTGAAGAGAAGGCGGAAGATAGGAGAAAGTATAGAAGAAAGAAGACTGAAGAGAAGGCGGAAGATAGGAGAAAGTAGAGAAGAAAGAATACTGAAGAGAAGGCGGAAGATAGGAGAAAGAAGAGAAGACAGAAGACTGAAGAGAAGGCGGAAGATAGGAGAAAGTAGAGAAGAAAGAATACTGAAGAGAAGGTGGAAGATTGGAGAAAGTAGAGAAGAAAGAAGACTGAAGAGAAGGCGGAAGATAGGAGAAAGAAGTGAAGACAGAAGACTGAAGAGAGTTCGGAAGATAGGAGAAAGTAGAGAAGAAAGAAAACTGAAGAGAAGGCGGAAGATAGGAGAAAATAGAGAAGAAAGAAGACTGAAGAGAAGGCGGAAGATAAGAGAAAGAAGAGAAGACAGAAGACTGAAGAGAAGGCGGACGATAGGAGAAAGAAGAGAAGAAAGAAGACTGAAGAGAAGGCGGAAGATATGAGAAAGAAGAGAAGACAGAAGACTGAAGAGAAGGTGGAAGATAGGAGAAAGAAGAGAAGAAAGAAGACTGAAGAGAAGGCGGAAGATAGGAGAAAGCAGAGAAGAAAGAAGACTGAAGAGAAGGAGGAAGATAGGAGAAAGAAGAGAAGACAGAAGACTGAAGAGAAGGCGGAAGATAGGAGAAAGCAGAGAAGAAACAAGACAAGAGAAGGCGGAAGATAGGAGAAAGAAGAGAAGACAGAAGACTGAAGAGAATGCAGAAGATAGGAGAAAGAAGAGAAGACAGAAGACTGAATAGAAGGAGGAAGATAGGAGAAAGAAGAGAAGAAAGAAGACAAGAGAAGGCGGAAGATAGGAGAAAGAAGAGAAGACAGAAGACTGAAGAGAAGGTGGAAGACAGGAAAAAGAAGAGAAGACTGAAGACTGAAGAGAAGGAGGAAGATAGGAGAAAGAAGAGAAGACAGAAGACTGAAAAGAAGGCGGAAGATAGGAGAAAGTAGAGAAGAAAGAAGACAAGAGAAGGCAGAAGATAGGAGAAAGTAGAAAAGACAGAAGACTGAAGAGAAGGCGGAAGATAGGAGAAAGAAGAGAAGACAGATGACTGAAGAGAAGGAGGAAGATAGAGAAAGAAGAGAAGACAGAAGACTGAAAAGAAGGCGGAAGAGAGGAGAAAGTAGAGAAGAAAGAAGACAAGAGAAGGCAGAAGATAGGAGAAAGTAGAAAAGACAGAAGAGCTGAAGAGAAGGCGGAAGATAGGAGAAAGTAGAGAAGACAGAAGACTGAATAGAAGGCGGAAGATAGGAGAAAGTAGAGAAGAAAGATGACTGAAGAGAAGGCGGAAGATAGGAGAAAGAAGTGAAGACAGAAGACTGAAGAGAGTTCGGAAGATAGGAGAAAGTAGAGAAGAAAGAAAACTGAAGAGAAGGCGGAAGATAGGAGAAAGTAGAGAACAAAGAAGACTAAAGAGAAGGCGGAAGATAGGAGAAAGAACAGAAGACAGAAGACTGAAGAGAAGGCGGAAGATAGGAGAAAGAAGAGAAGAAAGAAGACTGAAGAGAAGGCGGAAGATAGGAGAAAGAACAGAAGACAGAAGACTGAAGAGAAGGCGGAAGATAGGAGAAAGAAGAGAAGAAAGAAGACTGAAGAGAAGGCGGAAGATAGGAGAAAGCAGAGAAGAAAGAAGACTGAAGAGAAGGAGGAAGATAGGAGAAAGAAGAGAAGACAGAAGACTGAAGAGAAGGCGGAAGATAGGAGAAAGCAGAGAAGAAAGAAGACAAGAGAAGGCGGAAGATAGGAGAAAGAAGAGAAGACAGAAGACTGAAGAGATGGCAGAAGATAGGAGAAAGAAGAGAAGACAGAAGACTGAATAGAAGGAGGAAGATAGGAGAAAGAAGAGAAGAAAGAAGACAAGAGAAGGTGGAAGATAGGAGAAAGAAGAGAAGACAGAAGACTGTAGAGAAGGTGGAAGACAGGAGAGAGAAGAGAAGACAGAAGACTAAAGAGAAAGCAGAAGATAGGAGAAAGAAGAGAAGACAGATGACTGAAGAGAAGGAGGAAGATAGGAGAAAGAAGAGAAGACAGAAGACTGAAGAGAAGGAGGAAGATAGGAGAAAGTAGAGAAGATAGAAGACAAGAGAAGGCAGAAGATAGGAGAAAGTAGAAAAGACAGAAGACTGAAGAGAATGCGGAAGATAGGAGAAAGTATAGAAGACAGAAGACTGAAGAGAAATCGGAAGATAGGAGAAAGTAGAGAAGACAGAAGACTGAAGAGAAGGCAGAAGATAGGGGAAAGAAGAGAAGACAGAAGACTGAAGAAAAGGCGGAAGATAGGAGAAAGAAGAGAAGAAAGAAGACTGAAGAGAAGGAGGAAGATAGGAGAAAGCAGAGAAGAAAGAAGACTGAAGAGAAGGAGGAAGATAGGAGAAAGAAGAGAAGACAGAAGACTGAAGAGAAGGCGGAAGATAAGAGAAAGTAGAGAAGAAAGAAGACAAGAGAAGGCGGAAGATAGGAGAAAGTAGAGAAGACAGAAGACTGAAGAGAAGGCGGAAGATAGGAGAAAGTAGAGAAGAAAGAAGACAAGAGAAGGCGGAAGATAGGAGAAAGAAGAGAAGACAGAAGACTGAAGAGAAGGCGGAAGATAGGAGAAAGAAGAGAAGACAGAAGACTGAAGATAAGGCGGAAGATAGGAGAAAGAAGAGAAGACAGAAGACTGAAGAGAAGGCGGAAGATAGGAGAAAGTAGAGAAGAAAGAAGACTGAAGAGAAGACGGAAGATAGGAAAAAGAAGAGAAGAAAGAAAACTGAAGAGATTGCGGAAGATAGGAGAAAGAAGAAAAGACAGAAGACTGAAGAGAAGTCGGAAGATAGGAGAAAGTAGAGAAGAAAGAAGACTGAAGAGAAGGTGGAAGATAGGAGAAAGTGGAGAAGACATAAGACTGAAGAGAAGGCGGAAGATAGGAGAAAGAAGAGAAGACAGAAGACTGAAGAGAAGGCGGAAGATTGGAGAAAGAAGAGAAGAAAGAAGACTGAAGAGAAGTCGGAAGATAGGAGAAAGAAGAGAAGACAGAAGACTGAAGAGAAGGCGGAAGATAGGAGAAAGCAGAGAAGAAAGAAGACTGAAGAGAAGGCGGAAGATAGGAGAAAGAAGAGAAGACACAAGACTGAAGAGAAGGAGGAAGATAGGAGAAAGAAGAGAAGACAGAAGACTGAAGAGAAGGCGGAAGATAGGAGAAAGAAGAGAAAACAGAAGACTGAAGAGAAGGCGGAAGATAGGAGAAAGCAGAGAAGAAAGAAGACTGAAGAGAATGCGGAAGATAGGAGAAAGAAGAGAAGACACAAGACTGAAGAGAAGGAGGAAGATAGGAGAAAGAAGAGAAGACAGAAGACTGAAGAGAAGGCGGAAGATAGGAGAAAGAAGAGAAGACAGAAGACTGAAGAGAAGGCGGAAGATAGGAGAAAGAAGAGAAGACAGAAGACTGAAGAGAATTCGGAAGATAGGAGAAAGTAGAGAAGAAACAAGACAAGAGAAGGCGGAAGATAGAAGAAAGCAGAGAAGAAAGAAGACTGAAGAGAAGGCGGAAGATAGGAGAAAGAAGAGAAGACAGAAGACTGAAGAGAAGGTGGAAGATAGGAGAAAGTAGAGAAGACAGAAGACTGAAGAGAAGGCGGAAGATAGGAGAAAGTAGAGAAGACAGAAGACTGAAGAGAAGGCGGAAGATAGGAGAAAGAAGAGAAAACAGAAGACTGAAGAGAAGGCGGAAGATAGGAGAAAGAAGAGAAGAAAGAAGACTGAAGAGAAGGCGATAGATAGGAGAAAGAAGAGAACACAGAAGGACAGTGGATGACATTTAAGTGTAACACGGATCAGTTAACGATCGTTGCTTGGCAGTATGTCAAGCACCAATAGTTGTTTTTTACTGTTCAGTTCCCAATATCCCTGCTTTTAGCGGCGTTTTGGGAACTAAACGCACAAAACGGAAGTTCAGCCACAAGACTATTTTTGTGTCTTAAAGTCCTTTGGAGTTCTAGCTGGTAGGCCTTTAAATACTGCGTTAAACATGTTAGTTTAACAGCCACTTTGGCCCTACCGGCTATGTTAACGGCTGACTTTAAATCTACCCCCAGGTTTCCTCAAGTTCCTCTCTGTAGAACCATAGGCTAAGTTCTACCATCCCTGCTGCTACTGTGGTCCATGGTTACAGGTGGTCGCTCAGTGTCAGCTCCTGAGTAGTGGACTGTGCACTGTCCTTACACCTGCCCTGGGAAGGTTGGGGAAGTGTTTTGCTCATGTATTATTTCTCTTAATAAACTGGTTGAATTTACCTGTGTTCTGTGATTTATTATCCTGGTGTTCCATGACAGTAACATTCATTTCTGAAGGAATTAATCTTAAATGTACACGGACATTTCTTGGTGTAATGGTACTATATAATTAAAAGTGAAACTCCAGGGCAGTGAGTAGCCAAATAACAACTAACTAATGATTTTATTCATTCTCAAGGAGCATTTCACATTTCTTGACTTGATTTTGAAAGCCCTTATGGTGATTCCATAAATGTGAACGGTTGTCCAGATGTGTATCCTTGCTCTTAGTGTTGTGAAATCACCTGCACCTCACTGATTAAGCCTAAAAAGACCAAACCGTACCTCTGGCATTAACTGGCATTCTTGTGTAAAGTAGACTTGTCTGTCATTTCAAAACTGGACAGCACTTTTGAGCCGGATTAGTCTGATAAATACATGGAAAGGTCTCCTCTGTAAAGGTGCTAGATGCTAGATACTTCTGAGGGTCCAGCCCTACAACCAGAGGTGAGTGCTTGTGTATGTTCTCAGGGAGAAGGTCACATATTTTGTCTTGCCATTTCTAATAGCACAGTGAGAGATAACTTTAACTTTGAACTGAGCTAATTAATATAATGTGCTGGGGATTAAAGTAAAGTGCCGGCCTGTACTAACAAGTTTTCCTTTTAACCCTTTAAGAACCAGGGGGCTGTGCAATGTATTATATCTGTAATAAACCTTCCACAGTATCAATCAACTATAAATGAAACACGCAGGACTTTACTAGATAAAGGCTGAGGATCTAGTATTTGTCTACTTACCAGGGATGGGGTATACACATTCCCATCCACACATTGCTTTGCAGCACTTCTTATACAAGGGGCAGTCATTGTCACTAAAGCATTCTGGAGTGGACTCCAGACATTCTATCACAGCTGGGACTGGGGCAGGACAGCGTCCAGAGTGTGCTGAGGAATAAATGGAAATTGTATTATAATCTTACTTCTATTAGTATCACAGTGAAGTGAAAGGATAGTGTTACACATGGGGCCATATGCACAAACTCAAAAGTGGAACAATTTGGGGGTAAATCAACTACACCATAGATACAAATGCCACAACTTTTTTATTAATTTAAATTGAAATTTTAAGAACTTGAATTCTGTTGAGGTCTCCAACATCTCCAGCATTCAAGGGGTTAAATTCCTATTCATATTAGTAGGAATGTGTTTGCCCTCATGCAGTAAATTAAGGCTATGGTATTTGTATATCTGTGTCTTTCTCTTTCCTTTTGTGTAAATGTGTGAGTTTATAAATGTGTGTGTGTGTGTGTGTGTGTGTGTGTGTGTGTGTGTGTGTGTGTGTGTAAATGTGTATGTGTATGGGTGTGTATGGATGTGTAACATGTATGTGTGTGTGTGAGCACGTGTAGGAGTGTGTGTCTGTATGGGCAATTTAACCCTTGCCATGCTGCCGCCTCTTTAGCTGAGCCTTCTCACACCTGTACTGAGCCTATGCTAGTATATCGCTACTTCTGCTGAGCCGGCCGCGTATATGCCTGGTCTGGTCGGCGGCTCACCCTGTCAACCGCAGAGTAGTCGAGTTCGTTAACGCGTCCGGTGAGGTGCTATTGGCTCTTACGCAAACGCTGGGTTCTCCGGTTTATGCCCATGGGGGCTATTGGATCAAGCTATTGCAGCAAAGGGTGGTCTCCGGTATACGCCCGTGGGAGGCTATTGGCTTCATCATTTGCAGTGTATTGTGGTCTCCGTTGTTACGCCCGTGGGGGCTACTGGCTCAAGCTCTTGCAGGTTGTCTCCGGTATATGCCCGTGGGGGCTATTGGCTCAAACGATCCCTGTGTAGTTGGTCTCCGTTATTATGCCCGTGGGGGCTATTTGCAAGCTCTTGCAGTGCAAGCTACTACCGTTGTTACGCCCGTGGGGGCTACCGACTCACGCACTTGCAGATTAAGTTGTATCCATTGCTATGCCCGTGGGGGCTATTCTGTGCAACTTTTCTGCTGATTGTTGCTCTGGTCTAGTACTGCCTAGCAGCTTCCCAGCCTTTAGAACTTTAGGTGTTGCACCATCTACACCTATAGCTGCTTCATCACCATCTTGGGTGTGCCAAACACCACAACAGAGACTGACTAATTATTGCATTTTACCCTTGATTTGTTTCTCTACTGTGTGCCTGTCCTGAGACAGTATATGTGATAACTCTGTTTCTGTATACTGGGCCTGTGGGGGCATATCTGTATATATTTCACTAATATTTCATGTTGCCTTTAGAGGGTGATCTTTCATCTTAATTTTCATTTAATAAAACTGTGTTTTATTCTACCAGCTAGTCTGAGTGTCTTAAAAAATAGTTACAGCCTTTCATCTAGTCTTAATGTATGACCTCTTGTTTTTAGTCAGATCTTTTGAGTAAATATTTTGTTAGCTACTTCTTTGTATCAAACTCAAATATAAGTATAAATGGTAATCATATCACCCCTTAGAGGTCTATTCTCTAATGTAGACAAACCCAGTTTGGCTAGTCTCTCTGTATAACTCTGATCCTCCACTCTATGATGATTATGATAAGGAATTCACTTCCAGTGGAATATAAATATGAAAACCATTTTCATCAGTGTATAACCTGTCATGTATCGTGTATTCAGACTACATTCTAAATATGCCTGAAGACTTCAGTTGTCTTGAAAGCTTGTATCCTAGAGCCATTTAGTTTGCCAATAAATGTATTACTTTTACTCCAGTTTATTTTACCAGTATCCTGCTTTTTCTACAGCTAACACTGTATTACCTGTTACCATTATCCATTTTGTTGCACTTCCAATTCAAGCAGAACTTTCAATTGTTTGAAACCCTGTCCTATATTATTAGTGCTGTTTAATTGTCTCTAGAACACCAGGTTGTTTTAATTTTAAATACATGGTTAATGAGAAATTCTCTTTGAAACTTACATTCCTTGCAAGCTCAGTATAATGATAAACGGAGCTTATTGTAAAGATAGACAAGATTACCACACATATGAAGAGAAGTGTTAACACACTCCCTGGTAGAACTGGGAGTAGAATTACAGTACTGGGAAGTCCTGTGCCGCTGTGCTGCAGGTAGCCTTTGATGCAGAATGCAGAAATGGGTCCCAGAAATGTAAGTTTCAAAGTGAATTTCTCATTAACCATGGATTTAAATTAAAACAACCTGGAGTTCTACAGACAATTAAACAGCACTAATAAAATGGGACAGGGTTTCAAACAAATGAAAATTCCACTTTCAATAATGTATTATTTAAGAATTGTGCACAAATATGTACTCCATATTTTAGATGAGGCCTATCCAAGGATGTAAACAGAGGTAGTATTATATTTCCATCACTTGCTTCTACACCTCTTTTTATGCAGGCTAGTACATTATTTGCTCTTGCAGCAGCTGAGTGACTCTGCACACTACTGTGAAGTCTATTGTCTATCAGTACACCTAAATCTTTCTATAATGAGGATTCCCTGAGTTGTTTCCCATTTAGAGTATATGAAGCATGTTGTTTCTACAGCCCTAATGCATAACCTTAACACGTCACTTCTGCACATTTATTAAAAATGTTCTCCAAATCTTTGTACATACAACTTACAATGCCCACTTCTAGATCATTATTAAACATTAGAAGTTGTAAATCAATGGGCCTGATACTAAATTTTGCGTGTCATGTTTCTCTGTTTCCCATGTCTTACTGGAATCTGCTTCCAGCTTCCTGGTCTCCCCCTTGGTTCTTTTCCCCACCCAGTCCCTTTACTCTTTATCTAGCACAGGCACCTTGCGCTTGTGTGCGATCTAAGCATTCTTGTTGTCATATTGTATCCAGTCTTGATCGAGTGATTTACAGATCCGGCTATTCCTTACTAACCCTTTGCCTGTTGATTCGACTCTTGTATACCTCCTCAGCTTCAACCTCTGGCTTTCTCCTTAGACCATTCACTTGCCAGCTCCTTGGTGCTGCGTTTGTCCGACTGGTTATTTACTCTGCTTTGCTCAACGATTCTCAAGGTGCCCTTGTATTTCTTCCTTGTAGTCCTGTTGTCGACTCCCAGTTGCCGTCTCCCTGTTGTCAACTCTCTGTTACTGACTCCCTGTGCAACCAGTCTCTGATTCCCTGTTGTCGACTCCCTGTTGTTGACCCCCTGTTGCCGACTCCCTGTTGCCGACTCCCTGATGCAGACTCCTAGTGCATCCAGTCTCCGACTCCCTGTCATTGGTTCCTGTGGCCTCTTAGTCGAAGATTTCTGTGCTAGTTCCAACTGAGACAAGTTCAGTTACTGGTAGGTTTGTCTACATCTGTGACAGTTCTCAGAACAGTCTGTATCTATGGGTGCTATCCTGCCATCAGGCTTCACAGCGTGCACCTTTGAAACCGGCTTCGGCCACAGCAAGTCATCTCTAGAGCAGCCCGCGATCCCCAACTACGCTCTCTATCCTGCGCCCTCTAGCATCTCATTCTCTGAGGCCTACCTAGTAGTAGAGTTAATTTTGTCTTGTGTTGCTCTGTTTCTTTTATATCAATAGCTGATTGTCACCTCTTGGCAGGACCATATCCCTGGTCAAGCGTATCCAGCAGCTTTCAAGGGCACTTCCTGATCTGAAAACGTTACACTGCGGCACCCTGCTTAAAACATAACACCAACTTAAGAAGTTTCCATTTATAACAACTGTCATCTGTCATACACAGATATGACCTACCAAACCGAAGCCTTTTAATGTATGTAGTAAACTGTGTAGTGAGATGCACTATCAAAAGCTTTTGGCAAAACAAATTGTACTATGTCTACAACAATATATATATATAAATGTTAGGTATGGAATGCATTCACTGTTAGAAGTACTTATGATGTTCTGTGTGCTCATCCGTTAGGAAGATCAAGCATACAGTACAGAGTTATAGGAAAGCACTCATAGGATCATTTTGCAGTGAAACACAAGTGGTTTATTCAATCAGTATTTTGGCCAGCATTTGATAAAGGCCACAAGTGCTGGCAGAAACATTGACTGAATAAACAAACTGTGTTTCTCTGCAAAAGGATCCTACTGTGAGTGCTTTCCATAACTCTGTACTATACATATATATATAATTTTTTTTTCTTCTTGTAGATGGTGATAGGGACAGCAGGAACCCTTATCTGAGCCATTACAAAGTCTGACAGATACTAGAAAAGTCAGATACTTACTGTGAATGACAATATTTTATACAGGGCAAGAAGACATCACAATCAGCTTTGTTGTGTACCTTACAGTGAATACACAATACTTTTATATTGTCCACTAAATGTGCCAGGCAGGGGGAAAAAGTAGGAGCAGTGCAGGGCCTGTTAGTAAAGTGATAGTCCAAAAAGTACACAATAGATTGTGTGTGTGATGTCTCGCTTGGTTCCTCAACATACTTTATCTCATCTACTATCAGTCTGCCTCAGTCACAGCTCATGTCAGCGTCCTTCTATCTGTCACCTATCAATATTATTATTATTTTTTATTAAAGGGGAACTACCACCCCGCAATAACTTTACATTAATTAATTCTTCACCTGGCGACTAGCTGCTTAGTAGCGCTAGTCGCCGGAAATATTACCTGGTTTCAAAGATTTTCCAGTTTTTCGGAGACTCACAGTAGCAGGAAGCGCGGACATCTCGTCATAGTGACGTCCGTGCACCTGCGCTGTCAGTCCCTTTTGGAGCCGGCCTTTGTCTGTCCAGTCAGTCACACAGAATTTTAGGATATTTGGGGTTATTCTCCTTTGCTCCCTTCTCACACCCTCAGACTCCCCTAACACAGAAGTAACAATCAGATCAGGAAGGAACCTGGATCACATCTGCCGGTGTTTTCCCAGTCAGTCACACAAGATTTTGTGATATTTAGGGTCAACCTCCTTTCTCCCTTCCTGTCCCCCAGAGTGCTCCCAGACTCCCCTAATACTGAGAACAAGACTCCATAAACTAAGCTCCATCTCTATTAACCTGTCTTCTCAAGCTCAAAAATGTGCTACTTTCTCTTTCTCTCACAAACACAGAATGGCATGCTGTGGGGCCCTGATAATTGTGGGAAAAGGAGGGGAACTTGCCATGTGATGTGGAGAAATTCAGTTTTCCCATTGATTTCAATTCAGAGAGCTAGTGTTACACTCCTTCCATTTGTTCTGTATTGTCCATTCCTGATTTTATTCCTTACCCTGTCTCTCTAGATTATGTGTTTCCTGCTCTGCTTTTTCTCTTGCTCCTTAAAGGGATAGTAATACTTAAGTATTACTAATCCCCATAGTAAAGTACTACTAAAAAAAAAACATATTGCCCCCAGTGTCACCTCTCAAACCTTTATGGTTTGAGAGATGAACGCTTCTAAAGTTGCCCTCTCCCTCCCCCTTCCCCCTAGTCAGCGTTCTAGCTGACTGAAGGGAAATCCATCATAGATCATCAGGCAGCTCTGCAGCAGAGCCACGATCTCATTAATTAAAAAAAAAACTTTCACTAAAACCAAGCACACGTAGAAAACCATTTCAGTGAAAGTTTTTGTTTTTAGGAACACGATCCGGCTGTGCTGGCGTACGACTTTCTTCCCTGCAGTCAGCTACAACGCTGACTATGGGAAAGGGGGAGGGAGAGAGCAACTTTAGAAACGATCATCTCTCAAACCATAAAGGTTTGAGAGATGACACTGGGAGCAATACGATTTTTTTTAGTAGTACTTTGCTATAGGGATTAGTAATACTTAAGTATTACTATCCCTTAAACCTTTATCTGACATCACTTCCTGTCTGCTGATGCACAATCTTAGCGTTTCTGTTTGTGTTCTTGTGGTTCCAGCGTCCTGGTGTTCTGAATTGTTTCATTCCTAGTTGCTGACCATGGCCTTGTTTAACTACCTGTTTTCTACCTCATTGTTTCAGTGGACTTTCAGTTTGACCCAGCTCTGTTAATTGACTATTCTCTGATTTGGTGCCTGTTCCACTGTTGCTATTCCAGCCTGGAGAGTAGTTTTTCAGGCACTACCTCTACTGTATCTCCCTTCTGCGGCCTAGGCAAACTGGCCCAGCACAGTGCAAGTCCTTTGTCTCCTGGATTCAGCCACCAGTTTCACCTCAGTCCCAAGGTACATCCCTAGAAGGTTAATCTGGTTGTGAGCCAGCTCCTCCGGTCAACACTAATCTGGTCTTGCTAAAAGCAACTCTAATTTGGCCTAGGCCACAGAAAGACATCCTAGGGGGTAGTCATCGCAATCCAGCTCTGCTCCCCATCCAGTTCACCCAAGCTTCTAGCCTATCGGGTTAACCTTCTAGTCTTCTCCCTATTGTTGCTTTGGGTATTTCTTTTCCATATTAATAGCTATCTGCTCATACTCTGTGGAGTTCTTCTACAGAGCTGGATATCAGATAGCTTATATCTGTTCCTGCCAGCTTACAGCAAGGTGAAAAAAATGAAGAACCTGCACTTTTTGTGAATAATTTAGAGACATTTTTCTTCTGTTTCTGTTTTGAGGCAAAAACTTTTGCCAATCTTTACTGAACATATAACCACTTCTCTGGAAAGCTACCAAACTACCTGAGCAGTATTATAATTCCAGCTATCCATACTATGTAAAATCTTTGCTACATTGCCAACAGTTCACTGACTGTTCCACACTAACTGAGCAGTATGTTCACTCCAGATCTCCATACTAAAACTATACCCTCCACTGCTAACAACTCACTGACTGTTCCACACTAACTGAGCAGTATGTTCACTCCAGATCTCCATACTAAAACTATACCCTCCACTGCTAACAACTCACTGGCTATTCCACACTACCTGAACAGTATGACCACTCCAGATCTCCATACTAACTATAGCCTCCACTCCACTACTAACAACTCACTGACTATTCCACACTACCTGAGCATTATGATCACTCCAGATCTCCATGCTAACTATAACCTCCACTTCACAGCTAACAACTCACTGACTATTCCACACTACCTGAGCAGTATGATCACTCCAGATCTCCATACTAACTATAGCCTCCACTCCACTACTAACAACTCACTGACTATTCCACACTACCTGAGCATTATGATCACTCCAGATCTCCATGCTAACTATAACCTCCACTTCACAGCTAACAACTCACTGACTATTCCACACTACCTGAGCAGTATGATCACTCCAGCTCTCCATACTAACTATATCCTTCACTCTACTACAAACAACTCACTGACTATTCCACACTACATGAGAAATATGATCACTTCAGCTCTCCATGCTAACTATAACAATAACCTAACTACTGTACAGAGGAAAAGATAGATTTATCACACTCATTTTCATTTTAAAAACTTTACTGCAATTTAAAATTTCAGAAAATCCATTTAAATGCCCCTTCCCATACAGCAGTGCAGTCTGTGCCTACCTGCCTGTAGATGAATTATGACTGTTCCGCTATGCAGTCTGATGCTGTCAATGGAGGAACAAGAGACTTTGGCAGGTCATGTGGCAGTCATATGACATGAAGTACTTCCTGCCGTCCAGCCTGCCCTGAGCAAAACTGAACTCCATATTCCAGATGAGGTCTTACCAAGGATTTATAGAGCAAAACGCATATTCTCATCATGTGCCAATTTTTATACAGGATGGCATTCTACTGGCTCTTGCACAAGCTGACTGACACTGTACACTGCTGTTAAGTTTATTTTATAACAGTAATCTCAAAAGCTTCTCTGACATGAATTAACCAAGTAGCTTCCCATTTAGTGTATATGTAGCATGCTTGGTTCTGTAATCCAAATCATAATCTTACTTTTATCTATATCAATCATAACCTGCCTTTTCTGCCATTTCACTCAGTTTATCCAAATCTTTCTGTAAACAGAAAACACACTGTTTCTCTATGGATTTCCTTATTTCATTTCTTTACCATCAGCAAAGACACAGATGCTACTTTCAGTGCTTATTTAACTAATAAATTAAGATGAACCCTGAGACACTCCGCTGACAACTTGAAAAGGTTCTGTTTACATTTCTCTTCTTTCTATCATTTTCTCTTCATACAGATATAATGTGTCACCTTGATCAGTTTCAATTGATACAGCAACATCTCCTGAACCACAGTATCACAGGCTTCAGCACATACCAAGTAGAATTCATCAGTGGCCATTGCTACTTACCGTCCCATGGAATGCAAGTAGATGTGTTTGACATAATTTAGCTTTCATAAAACCATGATAAATCTTAGAAATAATACTGTTGTTTATCCCGAATACTGTCTCTTTGTAACTCATCTAATATCCTGTCAAAATAGCTCTTTACATAAAAATTAAAAAGAGCTAAAGATGTGACCTAGGAATTGCTTTGCAGATATGGGAATTAGTCATTTTTTATTAGGATTAGTTCTCAATAAAACATGTCTTTTGCAGCTGTGTATCTTTGTTTCACTTTGTTTGCCATTTCATTAACTATATAAATAGGGATAAATCTGGCTGGTCTCTGAGACAATGGCCAGTGAAAATTAACAAAATTTTCTAAAAGACATTGTCACCATGTCTGGGAAATACAAATAGTCAGAAAACCTGGATATCAGGTCAGAGGGGCAATCTAACCTTAGGGGTAAACAAGTGAATTAAAAATGTATACACATGCTTAGGTGGGCTAAGGGTGCCACCTAGTGGCCAGGTGATGACAGAGGTAACCACCTGTCAGTAAAGATTAATTAAGGTGGGATCTCAGCTAACCAATTAGATCAAGACACATATTCACCACACCTTTTGGGAGTGTTCCACCTTGCATGTGGAAAAACTCAATAAAAGAAGGGAGCCAGGGGGCAATAGGAGACTGATGGACTGGTGGACTGACTGAGTAAAAGGCAAAGATCCAGAGATATCCAGGGATTCCCAGGAGATACCCCATCAAAGACAGAGAGACCACAAGGAAGTGACTCTACCATATTTCAGGATCTGCAAAAGTCTTGGTAAATATATCTCTTAACCCCTAGAGTGCCAGGTGGGTACAATGTATGAGTGAGCACAGCTGTACCTGCTGTGCCATGCTCGTACATTTGACAGCTAAAATGCGGTCACTGCTTAAGCCGGTATAACCGGCTGGCAGTGGCCGCATTTCAGCTGAAATGCAGCCTGGCACTCTTGGGAGGACATGAGGATTACTCCTCATGTCCTCCCAGGTATTGATCTCCCAGCCGATCGCGCTGGGAGATCAATATCGCCAAGGGAGAAGCTCTGAGAAACAGAGCTTCTCCCTCCGCCGCCCTCCTACCCCGAACTTCCGGGTAGGAGTGGGCGGGACCGGGGGAAACCTCCTAACGTCATCGGTGACATGATCACCGATGACGTTAGGTAAGTTTCCCTCAGCCGATTCACTCCTACCGGTGGTAGGAGAGAAGGGCAGGAGAGCTTTTGCTCTCCTGCGGTCGCCTTATTGATCTCCCAGCCGATCGGCTGGGAGATCAATTACTTGGGGGACACCAGGAGGGGTCCTGATGTCCCCCACGAGGTCTGAATACATAAAAAAAAAAAAAAAAAAAAAAAAAAATAAACAATAGTAACCCTGTGAGTGCCGCAGTGGTCCCCAGCACATTGCTTTGCAATGTGCTGGAGACCCTTGTTGCACTCACAGGGTCTTTTCTTTTGGGTTTTTTTTTTTTGAAAGACCTCATTGGGGGGATCAGGGGGGATACTGATGCCCCTCAATGAGGTCTATTATTAAAAAAAAAAAAAAAAAAAATTTTAACCCTGTGTGTGCCACAGGGGGGGGTCCAATGCACCCCCCCTCCTGTGGCACACACAGGGCTTCTATCATTACTTTGTTACTAGACAACAAGCTCTGATTACAAAGTAATAATAAAAAAAAAATTAACCCTCTGAGTGCCACAAGGGTCCAATGCATTGCTTTGCAATGCCCTGGAGACCCATGTGGCACTCACAGGGACATTTATTTTGATTCCTTTTTTTTTTTTTTAAGACCTCATTGGGGGGAATCAGAGGGGTCCTGATACCCACCAATGAGGTTCATAATAAAAAAATTGTAAAGAAAAAAAAATTAACCCTGTGTGTGTCACAAGGGGGGCCAATGCAGCCCCCCTTCTGTGGCGCACACACAGGGCATTTATCATTACTTCGTTATCAGAGATTGTTGGGGGGCCATCATGATTGGTCCTGATGGCCCCCAACAAGCTCTGATTACCAAGTAATGATAAAAAAAAAAAATTAACCCTCTGAGTGCCACAAGGATCCAATGCATTGCTTTGCAATGCGCTGGAGACCCCTGTGGCACTCTCAGGGTCCCCTGTTTGTGGACATATATATATATTTTTTTACTAAGACCTCATTGGGGAGGGATCAGGGGGTCCTTATGCCCCTCAATGAGGTATATAATAAAAAAAAAAAAAAAAATTAAAACACAAATTAACCCTGTGTGTGCCACTAGGAGGGGAGTTCAATGCCGACCCCCTTCCTGTGGCACACACAGGACTTTTTATCAACACTGGTAGTCACAGATCTCCCATACACACTATCAAACATTGCCCCACCATCCTTGCTCCTCTGCTCATACCCACACACACTGCCTAATCCCTCACCCTCCCACAGACTTTGTTACACTTGTAGTCACAGGTCCGCACGTACACCTGCTGACGCCCTAGCTTCTTTCATCTGTTAGCCATAAAATCACACATACACTGTTTGCTTTACCATTCCTGTTTCACTGGTAGCTACGTTCCTGTAGCGTAAATTGGTATGTCAACCCACAGCAGTTGAGTACCATTTTTCTTAGGCTGGCAAGAAGTCCTCCTAGGAAATCCCACGCCATTGAACCATTTTAGTATCTTTGAAGTGACTGATGTGTAAAACAAATTTTTTTTTCCTGTAGCACCACATTCTGGAAATAGTTGTGCCAACTAACTTAGGGGTAAAAAGGCAAGTGACCCCTCATTAGATGCGGCAGGTTGTCTTCTTTCCAAAATGGTATGGTTTATCTACCTTTTCTTCAATTCTGAAGGTGTTATAGTCATTTTCGTACAGGCAAGTCAGGTTTGAGAAAATGTTAGAAACATCAGAGGTTGTAGTAGGTGTAGTTTTCTACTTCTAGCACCCCCTAAGGTAGTTCAACTCATACCAATGGGGTGTCATTTGACTCCTAAGAGCACTAGCAAACAAATGCAGTTGAAAATTCCATGGTTTTCACAGCGCTCCATACATTTGAAGGGGCAGAAATGTAAAAAAATTCAATTTTTTTCCTATATCGCCTCCTTCTGGAAACATTTATGCACACCAGTATTGGGGTAAGAAGGCAAGTGACCCCTCATTAGATGCGGCAGGTTGTTTTCTTTCCAAAATGGTATGGTTTATCTACCTTTTCTTCAATTCTGAATGTGTTATAGCCATTTTTGTACAGGCAAGTCACATTTGAGAAAATGTTAGAAACATCAGAGGTTGTAGTAGGTGTAGTTTTCTACCTCTAGCACCCCCTAAGGTAGGTCAACTCATATCAATGGGGTGTCGTTTGACTCCTAAGAGCACTAGCTAATGAATGCAGTTGAAAATTCCATGGTTTTTACAAAGTTCCATACAGTTGAAGGGGCAGAAATGTAAGAAAATGCCTTTTTTTTCACTAGCGCCACCTCCTGGAAGCATTTGTGCATACCAGACTTTGGGTAAGAAGGCACGTGACCCCTCATTAGATGCGGAAGGATGTTTTCTTTCCAAAATGGCATTGTTTCTCTACCTTTTCTGCATATCTATTATGGTTATAACCATTTTAGTGCAAGCAGATAATTTCAAAAACAAGTGTCAGGTTTACGTACGTGTTCCTAGCACCCACATATTGTATGTTAATCCACACAAATGGGCTACCATTTTTCTCATGTTGGTAGCAGGTACTGAATACAGCAGGATATGTTATGGTTTTCAAAGATTTTAGTATCTTTGAAGTGGTTATTCCCATAGCGCCACCTTTTGGAAATATTTGTGCACTTCAGCCCAGGGGGTAGAAAGGCAAGTGACCCCTCAATTGATGCGGGAGAATGTCTACTTTCCAAAATGGTATACCTTTTAAACCTTTCCTTCATGTCTGTAACAGTTATGGACATTTTAGTACAATCCGCCATTTTCGAAGAAGCAAACAGGTAGGTGTATTGATGTGCTTCTGGCACCCCTAAGGTAGGTCGACTCATTCCAGTGGGGTGTCATTTTTCTCCTAAGAGCACTAGCTAATGAATACAGTTGGAAATGCCATGGTTTTCACAAATTTCAGTACATTTGAAGGGGCAGAAATGTAAGAAAATGCCTTTTTTTTTCATTAGCGCCACCTTCTGGAGGCATTTGTGCACTCCAGGCTTGGGGTAACAAGGCAAGTAACCCATCATTAGATGCGGCAGGGTGTCTTCTTTTCAAAATGGTATGGTTTGTGTACCCTTTCTTCACTTCTGTAGTTGTTATAACCATTTGGGTACAGACAATTAATGTTTGAGAAAATGTTAGAAACATTTCAGGTTGTAGTAGGTGTCGTTTTGCACTTCTAGCGCCCCCTGAGGTAGTTGAACTCATACCAATGGGGTGTCATTTTTCTCCTAAGAGCGCTACATAATGAATACAGTTGGAAATGCCATTGTTTGCACAACTTTCAGTACATTTGAAGGGGCAGAAATGTAAGAAAATGCTTTTTTTTTTTTTAGCGCCACCTTCTGGAGGCATTTGTGCACTCCAGGCTTGGGGTAACAAAGCAAGTCACCCATCAATAGATGCGTCAGGGTGTCTTCTTTTCAAAATGGTATGGTTTGTGTACCCTTTCTTTACTTCTGTAGTTATTATAACCATTTGTGTACAGACAAGTAATATTTGAGAAAATGTTAGAAAAATTTGAGGTTGTAGTAGGTGTCGTTTTGCACTTCTAGCGCCCCCTGAGGTAGTTAAACTCATACCAATGGGGTGTCATTTTTCTCCTAAGAGCACTAGCTAATGAATACAGTTGGGAATGCCATGGTTTGCACAAATTTCAGTACATTTGAAGGGGCAGAAATGTAACAAAATGCCTTTTTTTTTCATTAGCGCCACCTTCTGGAGGCATTTGTGCTCTCCAGGCTTGGGGTAACAAGGCAAGTCACCCATCATTAGATGCGGTAGGGTGTCTTCTTTTCAAAATGGTATGATTTGTGTACCCTTTCTTCACTTCTGTAGTTGTTATAACCATTTGTGTACAGACAAGTAACGTTTGAGAAAATGTTAGAAAAATTTGAGGTTGTAGTAGGCGTCGTTTTGCACTTCTAGCGCCCCCTGAGGTAGTTAAACTCATACCAATGGGGTGTCATTTTTCTCCTAAGAGCGCTAGCTAATGAATACAGTTGGAAATGCCATGGTTTTCACAAATTTCAGTACATTTGAAGGGGCAGAAATGTAAGAAAATGCCTTTTTTTTTATTAGCGCCATCTTCTGGAGGCATTTGTGCACACCAGGCTTGGGGTAAGAAGGCAAGTTACCCCTCATTAGATGCGGCAGGTTGTTTACTTTTCAGAAATATATAGTTTTATATAGTTATTCCACTGTTTTAGGGTAGTTTTACCACAAAAACCGTAGAATGCGCATATTAGTTTATAAAGTTGAAAATGTCATTTTGCGCTGCTGGTGATTAGGGCTCTACGCTAGCCATGGATGTAGGTAAAACTATACAAATTTGGTATTTTTTTACTCGGGGGACTTGGGGCTTTTTCAAATAATTGAAACTTTTTCAATCAAGGTAAATGTTTTTGATACATATTATGTGATTTTAGGAAAATTAGTAAATTTTCACTTTTTTTTGTCATTATGACATCATAGCTTTTTGCACGATGTAAAATTCTCTTCATGTAAGGTACCACGAGAAAGCTCAATTCGTTCTGAAAAAAACAATATATAGTTTTCCATATTTAACTAAAAATCCCCAGAGGAAATCAAGCATAAACAGAAGGATAGCAAAAATGCTGAAAAAGTGTCTGGCCTGCAGGGTACAGGAAATGGCACAAGCCTCTGGCACTGAAGGGGTTAAACTTTATCTGTTTTATTTTAGCTTCTCTACATGGGTTATATGACCAATCATATAATGACATTGCCTTAAAGTTTTAGGATAGAGTAGATATTAGCTGGATCAGATTTTCTAACCTCAGAAAGGGAATATTGATTCAGCTAGAAATTATATTGTTTCCTCTACTGTGGAATATTTGATTTAGTCATATATCATCCTACATATATTATGAGGAGAAACTAAGTGAACCAGTTAAGTGAGGACACTATTTTAAACCTATGCTTATTGGCTTTAAGTAAAGTAGCAAGATCCTGAAATACGTGGTTGAGGTAATCTAGTGTTGTAAAATAAGTGGTTACTCTGTTTCATAAGATAAAATACCCATGTCCCTTTAGGCCCAAGGCAACTGTAACTGGAGAGTGTCTATAATTGCGGTATGTGGTTTTGCCCAGGTATTTGTTCTGTTTTAAGCCTGTATTAATTACTGCTGAATCTATGGTATTGTAGCATAATCAGTGTATTACTGTGTGTTATTTCTATAATCAGTGTATAATAAATTTCTGTATTTTATTTACCAAGTGCGTGATCACTGATATAATTTAATTATATGTTTATATTATCGCCTTGTACAAACTACTTGAGAGGGACTGTTTTTATGAATGGTTATTGGTCATCTTTAGTGGCATCTACTCATTCATAACTCAGAAACCCTGACAATGCTACCCACTATGGAAATTGGCTTTCCTCCAATTACAGGGAATTATGCCTTATGAGAATGAGTTAAGCATAATGGGCCTGTTAATATGGAACTATGCTCCCTAAGTGTCCTTGGGTGCATGTCATCAGGTTCAGATGCTTTATTCACGTTCAACTTTTTCTTTTTTGTTTGGATTTTGCCCTCAGTAAATCCTGCATATGTTGAAGGAAATACTGTGATTCCCTCAGTCTGCCATTTTTAGAAAGTCTAAAGTATTTTCTAGAGAGTCTATTGCATTCTTCACATGACGCAGCTGACCTTTCTGACAAAAACAAATTGAGCATCACCTTCTTCCTCACTATTTCTATGCAAACCTCATTATTAAGGCATCTTGGACTTAATTTGTTCCTCTTAATAGCCAGTGGTATATATTGATGAGTATATTTATCTGTTTCATTTTTAATAAATTGCATGTGCATCTATCTTTGAAGATTACATCTCACTGAATCCTGAATTTGATGGCAGATAAGAACCATTTGGCACATCTAGTCTGCCCATTTTCTCTACTGTAAAAATCTTATTTGGTCTTTGATCTTGTCTTATGTTCAGGAGCGCCTTATCCCAACCCATGCATGCTTAAAATTCTGTCACTGTTTTAACGTCTTCCGCTTCTGCTGGCGGGCTATTCCACTTATCTACTACCCTCTTAATGAAGTAAAACTTTCTTAAACTATGTTTAAACCTGTGTCCTTCTTGTTTTAGACTACAGCCTCTTGTCCTAACATTTTTACTTCTTTGAAATGTACTTCCCTCCTGCACTTTGTTGAATTCCTTCATGTATTTGAGTGTTTCTATTATACTCCCTCTATCTCTTCTCTCCTCCAAGATGTACATGTTCAGATCCTTTAATCTATCCTGATATTTCTTTTCCTGTAAACCAGTCACCAGTTTAGTAGCTCTTCTCTGAGTTCTCTCTATAGTATCTATATCCTTCTGGAGATGGGGTCTCCAGTACTGTACACAATACTCTAGGTTAGGTCTAACTAGAGACATGTAGAGTTGCATGACCATTTACCTTTTTCTGCTACTAATGGTCCTAGCTATACATCCCAGCACCCTGCTTGCATTCCCAAATGCTTTGTTACATTGCCTCCCTATATTTAAGTCATCATAAATAATTACTCCCAAATCCTTGACAGCACAGTACACTTTATACTATATTTTTTCTTTGGAGTTTTATATCCCAAGTGCATTATTTTACATTTATTAACATTAAACTGTAGCTGCCACATTTGGCTTATTCCCCCAGGAATGTCTACCCTGTTGCAGGTCTTTGTATCATCTGCAAAAAAGTATACCTTACCTTGAAGACCTTTTGCAATCTCAGAGGTACCCCACTAGTAACACACCCCTTGTCCGAATATTCTTCATTGACCACCACCCTCTGCCTCCTGTCACTCAACCATTGCCTTATTCAACTATTTTTACATCCCGACCCAAACATTGCAATGTATTAATGAGTCTTCTATGAGGGACAGTGTCATATGCTTTACTGAAATCTAGATAAGCTATATCCACTGCTCCACTTTAGTCTATTATTTAGGTACCCAGTCAAAAAAATCTATGAGATTAGTTTTACAAGATCTCCCTGCCATAAGCTCATGTTGTTTGGGATCTTGCAAGCCATTTAAATTCAGAAATGAAACCATGCTTTCCTTTAACATAGTTTCCTTTAATATTCCCAATACTGACATAAGACTTACTGGTTTGTAGTTACCAGACTCTTCCCTTCTACTTTTTGTGAAGCAGTACTATATTTGCTACCTTCCAATCTTCTGAAACTACTTCTGTCAACAGTGACTGATTGAATAACACAGCTTTTTTGCATTGGAAAATTAGCATTTTTAAAGATTAATGTCTTAGCTGATCCTCTCTTAACTAGTTTCAAAAGCAGATCATGCAATTATGCATTAGTATCATAAACAGATTAATGTCAAAAGGAAGTAGAGATAGACTAGAGATTGTCAGGACGAGAGTCAGTTTTTTACAGATAAGTTAAATCTGCCTGGTGTGTTACTCACGTTTCTGTGCCCAGGTGCCCACAGAGCACAAAGTGAGTCCCAGAAGGAGAGAGATGGTGACTGGAGTCATGTTGTCCCACGATTCTGAGTCTTGTTCTGTCACACACTGAGATTTATACTCTGGGATTGGGGAATAAACCATGTAATTGAGGAACAAGGAAGAGGAACAAAACCAGTTCTACCTTACTGCAATACTGTATGTCACAATCAAAAGCTAAAAATATTATTGACAACTACACATCATTATTATAATTGTATCAGCCCAGCTACTGTAATTAATGGAGGGTCAGTGCAACATGTGTAAACACTTTATAGTCCGATTCAGTACATTTATACCTACAAAGTGTAATATTGTCATTATCGCCAACACTTTATAGACCGATCATACCTACACATTGTGATATTGTCATTATCGCCAACACTTTATAGTCCGATTCAGTATATTCATACCTACACAGTGTAATTATCACGGTCCCCGTGATTCCCTGTCACTCTTTCTGGTGGTGCTCTTCCATTGGCGGAGCTTGATTGGCCCGCCCAGGGTGTCCCTTTATATACTGGGCCTATGGCACCTGTCAGGTGCCCTTTCGTGGTGTTCCTGTTACTGCGCCTTTGTGACTGTGATCCTGCATTCCTGTGTACCGACTCGGCTCGTCTGACTACTCTGCTGTTCCTGCTCCGTGATTGACCCGGTTCTGGCTGACGTTCCTGCTCAGTGATTGACCAGGTTGTGGCTGACGTTCCTGCTACGTGATTGACCCGGCTTTGGCTGACTTCCTGCGTCGTGATTGACCCAGCTCTGGCTGATGTTCCTGCTCCGTGATTCATCTGATCCTGTCTGTCGTTCCTGCCTGGTGACATTCTGAGCCTGCTCGCAGCTTGCACTGTCTGATCACGCCTCCTGTGTTACTGTGGCCTCCGATACTGAGCCTGTTTGTTGCCTCCATTACCGAGCCTGTCAGAGAGTACTGCCGATCTATTGCCATTGTTACCGAGTCTGTTTGAGAACACTTGCTGTGCTGGTTGCCTCCGTTACCGAGCCTGTCAGTGTACCCTGGACAAGCTTGTTGCCTTCCATCCTGAGCCGTATTAACACTTGTAGAGCTGTTGCCTCCTTCACCGAGCCTATCTGTTTCCACTGCAGAGCTGTACCTTTCTTTAGGTGCTCGTTTTCCAGGAGTTGTCGCACCGCGTGGTGCTGTTGGGCATTCCGGTACTCTGTCAGTGTGTGCTCCGCACCGGCACCGGAAGAGTTCCTTGGCTCTGGTCCACTCTCGCTCTCAGTGTAGTTCCATCTGATCACACCTAGAAGTGCGTTTGGCTCATAGTATATTGGCTTGGGCAGTGTCTCCTCCGTTACAGCACTTAGGGGTGCTTTTGGCTCTGGTCCTATTTGCACACGCAGTGTTCCTCCGTTACCGCACCTGGGGTGCTCTTGTATCTGGCTCTATTGGTTCTGGCAGTATCTCTCCTCCATTGAAATACCCTTGTAGGGGTATCGGCTCCAGCTCCTGTTGGTCATTGCTATACTATTGGGCATTTCGATACACTATCTGGTTGTGATTCAGTTCAGTCGCACTGCTTGAGCTTGCTAGCTGTTCTACTACTACTGGGACTGTTTATGCACCAGGCATGGGCTAATCACCACCACAGAGACCCTTGTTGAGCATTAACCCTTGCCTGTGTTTATGCTACATTCTGCCTGCTCTTGCTATATTAGGCTTGTATATTATCCATTACCTGCATCACTGTAATACCGATGCTGGCCCCCAGGGGCATTGTTCCTTATTTTATTTTAATAAAACTGTGCTTTATTTCTAAACCTGGTCTGAGTGTCAGAAAACCATAACAGTAATATTGTCATTATCGCCAACACTTCATAGTCAAATTCAGTACATTTATACCTACACAGTGTAATATTGTCATTATCGCCAACACTTTATAGTCAGATTCAGTACATTTATACCTACACAGTGTAATATTGTCATTATCGCCAACACTTTATAGTCAAATTGAGTACATTCATACCTACACAGTGTAATATTGTACTTATCGCCAACACTTTATAGTCCGATTCAGTACATTCATACCTACACAGTGTAATATTGTACTTATCGCCAACACTTTATAGTCAGATTCAGTACATTTATACCCACACAGTGTGATATTGTACTTATCGCCAACACTTTATAGTCAGATTCGGTACATTTATACCTACACAGTGTAATATTGTACTTATCGCCAACACTTTATAGTCAAATTGAGTACATTCATACCTACACAGTGTAATATTGTACTTATCGCCAACACTTTATAGTCAGATTCAGTACATTCATACCTACACTGTGTAATATTGTCATTATCTCCAACACTTTATAGTCACATTCAGTACATTTATACCTACACAGTGTAATATTGTACTTATCGCCATCACTTTATAGTCCGATTCAGTACATTCATACCTACACAGTGTAATATTGTACTTATCGCCAACACTTTATAGTCCGATTCAGTACATTCATACCTACACTGTGTAATATTGTCATTATCTCCAACACTTTATAGTCCGATTCAGTACATTCATACCTACACAGTGTGATATTGTCATTATCACCAACACTTTATAGTCAGATTCAGTACATTCATACCTACACAGTGTAATATTGTACTTATCGCCAACACTTTATAGTCCGATTCAGTACATTCATACCTACACAGTATAATATTGTCATTATCTCCAACACTTTATAGTCAGATTCAGTATATTCATACCTACACAGTGTGATATTGTCATTATCGCCAACACTTTATAGTCCGATTCAGTACATTCATACCTACACAGTATAATATTGTACTTATCGCCAACATTTTATAGTCCGATTCAGTACATTTATACCTACACAGTGTGATATTGTCATTATCGCCAACACTTTATAGTCAGATTCAGTACATTTATACCTACACTGTGTAATATTGTCATTATCTCCAACACTTTATAGTCAGATTCAGTACATTTATACCTACACAGTGTAATATTGTCATTATCTCCAACACTTTATAGTCAGATTCAGTACATTTATACCTACACTGTGTAATATTGTCATTATCTCCAACACTTTATATTCAGATTCAGTACATTTATACCTACACAGTGTGATATTGTCATTATCGCCAACACTTTATAGTCCGATTCAGTACATTTATACCTACACAGTGTAATATTGTCATTATCGCCAACACTTCATAGTCAGATTCAGTACATTCATACCTACACAGTGTAATATTGTCATTATCGCCAACACTTTATAGTCAGATTCAGTACATTTATACCCACACAGTGTGATATTGTCATTATCGCCAACACTTTATAGTCAGATTCAGTACATTCATACCTACACAGTGTAATATTGTCATTATCGCCAACACTTTATAGTCAGATTCAGTACATTTATACCTACACAGTGTAATATTGTCATTATCATACATTTATACCTACACAGTGTGATATTGTCATTATCGCCAACACTTTATAGTGAGATTCAGTACATTTATACCTACACTGTGTAATATTGTCATTATCGCCATCACTTTATAGTCCGATTCAGTACATTTATACCTACACAGTGTAATATTGTCATTATCACCAACACTTTATAGTCAGATTCAGTACATTCATACCTACACAGTGTAATATTGTCATTATCACCAACACTTTATAGTCCGATTCAGTACATTCATACCCACACAGTGTGATATTGTCATTATCGCCAACACTTTATAGTCCGATTCAGTACATTCATACCTACACAGTGTGATATTGTCATTATCGCCAACACTTTATAGTCAGATTCAGTACATTCATACCTACACAGTGTAATATTGTCATTATCGCCAACACTTTATAGTCAGATTCAGCACATTCATACCTACACAGTGTAATATTGTCATTATCGCCAACACTTTATAGTCCGATTCAGTACATTCATACCTACACAGTGTGATATTGTCATTATCGCCAACACTTTATAGTCCGATTCAGTTCATTTATACCTACACAGTGTAATATTGTCATTATCATACATTTATACCTACACAGTGTGATATTGTCATTATCGCCAACACTTTATAGTCAGATTCAGTACATTTATACCTACACAGTGTAATATTGTACTTATCGCCAACACTTTATAGTCAGATTCAGTACATTTATACCTACACAGTGTGATATTGTCATTATCGCCAACACTTTATAGTCAGATTCAGCACATTCATACCTACACAGTGTAATATTGTCATTATTGCCAACACTTTATAGTCCTATTCAGTACATTCATACCTACACAGTGTGATATTGTCATTATCGCCAACACTTTATAGTCCGATTCAGTTCATTTATTCCTACACAGTGTAATATTGTCATTATCATACATTTATACCTACACAGTGTGATATTGTCATTATCGCCAACACTTTATAGTCAGATTCAGCACATTCATACCTACACAGTGTAATATTGTCATTATTGCCAACACTTTATAGTCCGATTCAGTACATTCATACCTACACAGTGTGATATTGTCATTATCGCCAACACTTTATAGTCCGATTCAGTTCATTTATACATACACAGTGTAATATTGTCATTATCATACATTTATACCTACACAGTGTGATATTGTCATTATCGCCAACACTTTATAGTCCGATTCAGTACATTCATACCTACACAGTGTGATATTGTCATTATCGCCAACACTTTATAGTCCGATTCAGTACATTCATACCTACACAGTGTGATATTGTCATTATCGCCAACACTTTATAGTCCGATTCAGTTCATTTATACCTACACAGTGTAATATTGTCATTATCATACATTTATACCTACACAGTGTAATATTGTCATTATCGCCAACACTTTATAGTTCGATTCAGTACATTTATACCTACACAGTGTGATATTGTCATTATCGTCAGCACTTTTACTCTTTCTTTCAGAAGGACACAGACTGACTATAATACAGGTGATTATTTAATGTAAATTGAAGTAGTGAGAGAGCTGCTTGTGATAATGCTTTTGTGATTGTATATGTATGTGTGTGTGTTTCTGTGTGTGTATGTGTGTGTGTGTTTGTTTATGTTTGTGTGTGTGTGTGTGTATGTATGTGTATTTGTGTATGTGCTTGTGTGTATATGTGTATGTATGTGTTTGTGTATGTCTGCATGTGTGTGTACGTATGTGTGTGTGTCTCTGTGTGTGTGTGTGTGTGTGTGTGTGTGTGTATATGTATTTTTGTGTGTAACAGTAATGGATTTGCAGAATTTGTGTCCTGTATTCCTGTTGGTTACTCTTATGTCCGACCTCATGGACAGACATCCAGGACAGACTGATGATGTTATATTATGAAAAAATACAGGGGAAGGAGGAGGTCATTAGGATTTTCTCATCATAGTAAACTAAGTGCAGGTTATTACTAGGAGGTGTTACTACCCCTTTAGACTGTTGTGTGACAGTGTGAAAATCTGTGTTATTGACTCTGTGTCCTCGATGTAATTCGGTCTGATGGCTAAAAACACAGCTGAAAGGCATTTTTTGAAGAACGATAAGCAAGTCAATTACCTGTGATATGAAAAAATGCCGGCAAAAATCAACCTGTCAGGCAATAAGCTATTTTTCACAGAAATGGAAACTTTTCCTCTTTTCTGCCTTTCCTGTCATGTCTAAATAGAGAGAACCCTGGTATTTCTACATCCCAGTCATTTCTTTCATTGTACCAGGTCTCTGTAATCCCCACTAAGTCCACCTCTTCGCTAGTTATTACTGCAATGACGTCTTAATACATAACCCCTGGGGTGTGGTAGTATAACTGGGAAATGGGGATATTAGTTAAGGAGACAAATAATTGCAATCTTTTTGGTTTTAGTCCTAATTTTGATTAGTGTTTACCAGATACATTGTTAAAAGCATGCCAGGATTCCCCAACCTGTGTGCAGAGAGGAATCAGAATGTAGACAGTTAAAGCTTGTGAGTGGGTCTTTATGGAAGCGAGATCTCCTATCTTGGTAAATGTACCTGCAGGAAAAGATCCTGTCCTGGGAAGTCTGCCAGCTAAAGGAACATGTCTAGGTGTATAGTCTGGATTCTTTTTGCTTTATCCTGGTCTAAGTTCATTTATTGTCCTGTACCTTTAAACTGCTGCTTAGCTTTTGAGGTGGTTTGATGCTCATTGAAGGCCTTCTTTTCCTGCTCCAGTGAATGCTTCTTGTTCCAGCACAACTTATTCCAGTCCGAACCTAGTACCCATTCATGTCTTTGTCAGAAGCCTGGATCCTTGTGATCAAGACCAGCATGTCTCTGGGTTCCACCTGTGGGCTGAGGCACCAAGCGCTCTTCTGATGGTTTGCAGTCTCCACTCTTTGGTGATGATTCTTCCATCCAATATGAAGATCTTTTGGAGGACCATGACTTATAGTATTTATCCAGACAATCCACAAGTAAGTGGCATCTTGGTTCTGTTTTCTAAAGCTTTGCAATTGATTTGTCAGCTGTATGACTTTTTATATTCACCACATTGATAGTTTCAGAGTCCCCCCATCTTGTCTGTGTGGCTGGGGATATCAGCTCTGCATGTCTTTAATATTTGTTTGGTCTATTCTACTTTGGCCCTTTACAAGAGTTGTTCTCATTATGGATTTATCATTTATTAGGGTTATCCTATCTCTGGATTTTCATCCATTCCTACAAATAACTTTATAGATATGATTGAAGGAGAAGTGACATCTCCTAATAATACCCATCAAACTTACCTTACTATGACCAGAAAATCCTAATGGCCCCATTCGTTTTTCCATTGTCCCTTGGTTCAAGAAATAACTATTTCAATCAGTCGTGAATGTCATGTCCCTAGAAGTGAACAGGATGGTTACTAATAAGCCCATGGGACACACACTCCACCATTGTTTTACAATGGATTGCATATCCCTCTAATCCTTACTGGGGTGAGTAGGTTCATACCCTCTGCCTGTATTCGTACTGAAAAACTGTCAGCAGCTGTCACTCCAGCCTTCATGGACCTGAGACACAGGGCTGATTGTTATCTCTTCAACAAAATCACAAGTGTGAAAGCGTTAGGGGCCATTAGCATTTTCTGGCCATTGTAAAGTTAGTGGGGTTTATTCTTGGTAGTTCTTCTTTAATGATAACTTCATGTCCCAACTAGTAGAGGAAACGACTAGGAATGAAGCCTTGTGGGACCTAGTGATCTCAAATGAGTATGAACAAGTTAAGGCTGCATTTTGGTAATACAGACCGTAATATATATATATTTTTTTGTCAAAGTATTTTACCAGGAAGAATACATTGAGTTTATCTCTTGTTTTCAATTATGTCCTGGTCTGGACTCATTTTATCTAACTCAGAGAGGTGAAAGACAGAGCTCACCTTGCTGTGACTAGAACCTGCAACCTTGCACCTTAACCAACTGAGCCATCTCACCACTGAATTTTCGAGAAACCAGTTACGTCTTCAAATACAACTTTAATAATGTTAAATCCCTTCCCAGATCCCATACATTGGGGTGTAGCCTTAAAAACATAGGAAACCGAGGAATTTATTCTTTGCATTTACATTGTTACACAAGGTGATTTTATTACATGTATCTGTGCTGGAATGATAATGATTGGGAGTTGTTTTTACTCATTTATACAAATTGATTAAGCGGAAATAAAAGGAGTAAATGGACTCTTCATGCAATATGCGGTCACTCCCTAGAAAGGTTTGATTAACTGATATATAATTAGACAAATAATGATAGAAGACGCAATGTGAAAATAAATATAGAACAAGGATGCACAAAAACCCGTAACTGTCCAACTGGCTGATGAAAACAGTAAGAAGCAACACACTGAACATCCCCCTTGTCTCTATATATATATTTTAGGGCTTAAAGGGATAGTAATACTTCGTTTTAACTTTATTTTATTTTGTAGGCATTAAAAAAACATGAAGAATGATATAAGTCTTATCTCTCAAACCTTTATGGTTTATGAGATATTCACAAGCAAAGTTTCCCCCTCCCGCCCCTTTTACCTACTGTAAACAATCTCTTCTCAGATGTGGAATACAGTCTATAGACTGGACAGATAACAGACGGGGACACTCTTATTCCTATGAGAACAATGAAATCCCTGCCCCCCTTGACAAGCTTTTCAGTTTTTTCTGTTATCTTAATTGAAGATTGTCCCTCTCTGCAGTCTGCCTGGGCACCTCCCTTCTGCCCTGGCTGAAAAGTGTTACATCAGTAAAAGGGGCGGGAGGGGGACACTTTGCTTGTGAATATCTCTTAAACCATAAAGGTTTGAGAGATAAGACTTATATCATTCTTCATGTTTTTTTAATGCCTACAAAATAAAATAAAGTTAAAATGAAGTATTACTATCCCTTTAAAACTTGAAGTCTTTTGCTACTAGCTAGACCTGAAAAGTAACTTGCCACCGCAAGACATAACATACCCACCAGAGATGAATTTCTACTCGCCAGGGCTAAATTTTCACTCGCAATTGGCTAGTGGCGAGTGGAAATTTTGAGCCCTGTATATTTATATATTGTCAGAGGGTCTGACCTTGTCTGGGAAAGAAATGGTTAAGAGGCTATCCAGAAACGATTTTGTCTGTATATATTTATATTAGGCCTGTGTGTGTCTTTATATAGAATTCGTTTTGTTTCTCTAGAAATGGATTTTTGACACTTTCATGCAGTAAATATCCTTGAAAGAGGTCTCTCTCTCTCGCCTTGAACAGGAATTTTATCTAGTGTAGGAGAATTGCACCTGTGTTTTTACATCCCTGAGAGAGAGGACGTTGTTTTGAAACTTCTGTCATTATTTCTTATCTACATTACTTATTATATTTGATGGACACTGTAGTCTTTCCTGAAGATTTCTGGTAGTAGACTGCCATCTAGCAGCATGGTAGATTTATTTATGCACGTTTGTATGTATATCTTGGTATATAGTAATTACCAATCACAAAGCTTGATAGAAATTTAAAGGTTACCTAATATTCTAATTCTCTATGGAGTGAACTATGAGAGAAGAATGGGTGTACCTTTTCTGTTAGGGCGGGTTAGGTAATATAAGCATTGTACAGGGGGAAATAGCGGCTTTTTGTTTGGCTGAATTTCCTAGTTGCAGTACCTTGTCCAAGCTGAGCCTGAGAGACCACACCTTGACCTAGGATTGGTAAAGTAGAAATACATGTTATATATACAAAAGCACTGTAGGTACTTCTAAAATTATTACAGCCCAGTCTATTCTAGGGTAATTCTTATAATCCCTAGTGGAATTGGTCAACCTATTGAGAACTATTACACAGTAGCCATTTGGCTGTAAAGTTAGAATAATTTTTGGAGTCATACAGTCCAATCATAGAAATAATAGAGTGAGATCAGATTGATAGCAATTTTAGGCCAATGAGAGTTCTAGTTAGCTAGGGGAAGTGATGAGTAGGGATGGGCCAAAATCTTTGCCTCAAAATCAGTGAATAATAGCACTTCCCACCTGGAGAATAATTTTTCACAAAAAGTGCTGTTTTTTCTGCTTTTTCTGCCTAGTTCATTGCATTGAAATCGATTGAAAGACTGAATTTACACACAACACAAAACAAATGTTATTTTATTTCCCAAAGACATAGGATAAAAGGGGTATGAGGGTGCCTGTGTTGGTGGTGTATGGGAAAGAATTGGGTGAACAAGGAATTTTTTGAGGGGAGATTTTGTTTACTGGGATAGTTAATAAAAAATAAATAAATAGAATAAAAAACCCCGATAAGACATGGTATAAAAGGGGTCTGAGGAGGCTGCCTGTGTTGGTGGGTGGAGTCTGGGGAATGAATCGGTTGAACAGGGAATTTGTTTCTGGGGGTTTCTTGACTGGTATTGGGGAGACAGTTAATAAAATAAATAAATAAAATAAAATAAGACACTTGCTAGAGACAGGGGTCCCCTGATGTAAGTTGCTACTGGAGTAGACTGATATTTGTAGGACCAAGCCCTAAGGAAACATTGATTTGTTGAAGGAAATTAAACTTGTTGTTAGGCCCAAACCTTGAAGAAACATTGATTTGTAGGACTTAGGCTTGTTAGAAACATGCCCCCAAAAATTGTTGTTGTTTTTTTTTTCTTTTTTTAAGAACAAGCACTGAGAAAAAGAAATACTCTACTGGTCTAGTGCCAGTGGCCACTTGTCATTGTCAAATTATCATGGTGCCCATGATTGCTGGCTTTTCTTGTCAGTTAGCAATGGGTGCTTTCCATTGGTTGCCTGTGATTAGTCCGCCCAGTATTGCCTATATAGACTGGGCTCCTGCACCCTTTCACTGCCCTTTCGTGGTGTTTCTATGCCAGTGATCGTCTACCTATGGATTCCTGTGTACCTCTTTGGCCTGTCTGACTTCTCTCCTGTTCCTGCGCCTGTGTATCGACCAGATAGCCTGTCTACTCTCCAGAGTTGTTCCTATGTACTGATCCGGCCTGGCTGACGTTCCTGCTTCCATATACGACCCGGTTTGGCTGACGTTTCTGCTCCGGTATCCTGACCCGGCTTGGCTGACGTTCCTGTTCCTGGATCCCAATTTGGCTGCATTCCGCTTGGCTCTGGTCGCCTCAGCGACATTCTGACTTCTGGTGCATTCCTAGGTTGGCACCGCTGATTTCAGGCTTCTGGTCTCCGTTATACCTCCGGTAGGGCCTCCGTGTTGGTCCAGTACGCGGTACTGGTTTGCTCCACTCTATCACCGGTTGCTTGTGCTGCAGCCATTATCACACCGGTAGGGCCTTCGTGTTTGTCCAGTACACGGTACTGGTTTGCTCCACTCTACACTGGTTGCTAGTGCTGTCTCCATTATCGCACCGGTAGGTCCTCAGTGTTTGTCCAGTACGTGGTACTGGTTTGCTCCACTCTACACTGGTTGCTAGTGCTGCCTCCATTATAGCACCGGTAGGGCCTCCATGTCTGTCCAGTACGCGGTACTGGTTTGCTCCACTCTACACCGGTTGCTAGTGCTGCCTCCATTATCGCACTGGTAGGGTATCACGGTGCCTGTGATTGGTGCTATACACTATCACCTGCAGGGGCTCCTATTGGCTGCCTATTGTCTGCCCGCCTCTGACTGCCTATTTATACTCAGCTCAGGCACCCTTTGGTTGCCCTTTCGTGGTGTCTCTGACAGTACTTGTTTGTTCTTCCTGTCATGTTCCAGTGTTCCAGAATCCAGAGCTACAGAGTCCTGTGTTCCAGTCTGTCTTGCTGCTTGAGGCCTGTTCCAGTGTTCCAGAGTCTTCAGCTACTGAATCTTGAGTTCCAGTGTTCCTGATTTCGTCTGTTCCTGTTCCAGTCTGCTTGCCACTCCGGTTGGACCTCCGTATTGACTGATGCTCCAGTTGTTTCGTCTGGCCTGTTCCGGTTGCTGTTTATTCAGCGGTGTTCGCTGTGCTCCACCTTCATTTAGTCTCCGAGTTCCCATCCGGTAGTCGCTTGGCTACATTGCTCACTCTCTCGCCTTGGCGATATTCTTACTGTGGTGGTCCCAGAGTGAGGACGCTGGTTAACCCCAGTAAACCTGGTGGCACATTATCCTGTTGGTCCCAGCGTGCGGACGCTGGTTAACTCCATTAAACCTGGTGGCACATTATCCTGTTGGTCCCAGCGTGCGGACGCTGGTTAACTCCATTAAAGCTGGTGGCAGATTATACTGTTGGTCCCAGCGCGCGGGTGCTGGTTTACTCCATTAAACCTGGTAACATATTATACTGATGGTTCCAGCGTGCGGACGCTGGTTATCTCCGTTTAACCTGGTGGTCTCCTCCTTTGGGGCTGTCCTGCCCGGTATTGGTGAGGCCGGTAGAACCGGTACATTCCATCTCACGGTTTCCTTACCCGGTATTGGCAGGACCGGTAGAGCCTCTTCACAGTATTCACTGAGGCTGCCTTGCCCGGTATTGGTAAGGCCGGTAGAACCGGTACATTCCATCTCACGGTTGCCTTACCAGGTATTGGCAAGGCCGGTAGAGTCTATCCTCAACATCTCCCAAGGCTGCCTTGCCCGGTATTGGTAAGGCCAGTAGAACCGGTTATTCCATCTCACGGTTGCCTTACCCGGTATTGGCAAGGTCGGTAGAGCCTGCTATTGCTATTCCTTATAGCCTCCTAGGTTGCCTTGCTCGGTATATTAGGCAAGGCCGGTAGAACCTGTTCTATTTCTCAGTTGCTATATATATTGTATGTATATGTGTGTGAAGCCTATGGGGAGTGCTTTAACTTTTCAGTAAAGTTATGCTTTTACCTAAACCTGTTGTCTGAGAGTCTTAACAAACCGTGACATAGGGCCTCCGTGTTTGTCCAGTACGTGGTACTGGTTTGCTCCACTCTAACGCCGGTTGCTAATGCTGCCTCCGTTATAGCACCTGTAGGGCCTCCGTGTTTGTCCAGTAAGTGGTACTGGCTTGCTCCACTCCTACACCGGTTGCTTGCTGCCTTCGTTATAGCACCAGTAGGGCCTCCGCTACAACGTTTCACTTCTGCCATAGGCTGCCTTACCCGGTATATTGGTAAGGCCGGTAGAGCCTCCTCAGTTCTATTGTGTCAGGTTCTGGGCTGCCTTGCCCGGTATATTGGTAAGGCCGGTAGAGCCTCCTAGGTCCCGTTGTGCCATCCTCTAGGCTGCCTTACCCGGCATTTTGGTAAGGCTGGTAGAGCCTATACATTGTATCATTGTATGCTATGCTACTTGAACCTGTTGTGTGTCTGAAACATATGTGCGATGTTCAGGATCTGTGAGGGTTCTTATTATCTTTTCAATAAAGCTGTGTTTTTATCTTAAATCTGTGTCTGTGAGTCAAAACAAACCGTGACACAAATGCCCTGGTGTAATTACGGAATATGTGAGTTGCTGCTGAGTTGTTTAAACAGCAGGATGATTAGGCAGCTCATAGGTAATGAGATCAACAACAGCAGCAACATGGGTGATTGATGATGAAGGTTCCACTTGCTTTAACTAGCACCTGAGGCAGTGGCAGCACAATAAGTAGCCCCCAGTATATGTGGAGAAAAGAAGAAGTTGGCCAATAATTCTTCTCCACCTGCCCTTCCTCCAAAATCATGGGTGTGTTGTTAGTAGTTGTGGGCGAAAGTTGTCGCTGTGTTCCCTCAAGAAATCCTGCAAAAACCACATTGTTGCATTTTTCGCCCACTGGTCAAAGTTCTTCTCCATTTTTTCAATGGCTAGAAAGTTTGTGCCCTTTGATTTACGTGGTTTTTGCCTTTTCGCTATACAAAAGTGACAGAGCGAGGTAGACGTGCTGTGCTGTTCTGCTGGATCTTTTTGCAAAATTGAGGAAGAAGAGGCTCAAAGTGACTGCTATCACTAAGAGAAAGCATAAAAATAACAAAAAGAGGAGTTTGAAGGACCGTTATGTATTCATTTATGTACGAGCCTGAGGAGGAGGAGGAAGTGAGCACTGCAGAACCAATGCTGTCCAGTCCCCCTAAATCACCCCTAAAGTTATTGTTGAATTTAACGAGAAGGGAGGAAGAAAAGGACAGTACTAGTGAGAGCAAGGCAGGTCAGCTGCCTGTGCCTGCTGTAAGACATGCTGCCCCTACTGCCACTAGTGCTGTGCCTGCTGTCAGATGTGCTGCCCCTATTACCACCAGTGCGGTGCCTGCTGCCTGTAGTGCCGCTTCTGCCACTAGTGTTGTGCATTCTGTTAGTGCTGAACCTGCTGCCACCAGTTCTGTGCCGGCTCTCAGACGTTTTGCCCCTGCTGCCACCAGTGTTGTGCCTGCTGCAAGTGTTGAACCTGCTGCCAGTGTGTCTTGTAATAACCAGGAGAGGGGGAAGGAGAAGATGATGCCAAGTGTGACAGGAGGGGGCCCTAATTCACACTTACCATCCCCAAGCAGTCCCGCCAGTGCTAGCACTACTACTGTTACTAAGCCCTAACAGCTTGTTAGTGTTAGGAGTAAAGGAGGGGGTAATCAATATCCTCATATTACTAGTGACTGTGAGGAGGAAGACTCTGAGGCTGAACTTGATGTGGTTGGTGTTAGTAGTAGTAACAATAATGGTGAAGCAGCCAGTGGAACTATTGTTAGAGGAGTGGTAGGGGAAGCAATTGAGAGCATCCAGACTAGCAGTCAAGGGAGCCCACACCATTCTTCTGGCACTAGGAGTCCCCTTCCCTTCAATACAGTGTCAAAGTGGAACATGATTCTGAAGAGGCCAGAACAGTTGGGGAATAGCAGGCTCAGAAATAATAATACCACCACCAACACCAGATGCATAGATCAGCTGCCTGTGCCTGCTGCTACTGCTGCCAGTCTTCCTTCTTCACGTCACCAAGAAATGGCAAGTGTGACATTAGGGGACCCTATGTCACATTGCTTGTCACCTCTTCCAAACAGCAGTGAGATGTCTGTAATAGAGCAGCAGCAGCACATAGGGGCTATTGGTGGTGTTGATGATGATGATGTTACTGGTAGGCATCAGCACAATCACTAGTAGTGAGCTTTTGGAATTTTTGGAATTTGCAACTGATCTAATTCCTGCTGCTGAGATTTCAGGGCAGAAGGATGCTGAGGAGCAGGCTAGTGTGCCACAGACCATTGTGGACACAGTGGGAATGGGGTCAACAAGTGATGCGGGACTAGGACAAGTTCCACTTTCCAGCGGCAGCAATAATTCTGGTCCTAGTTGCAGTGCTGACTCTGAGGAAGTAGCAGCAACAGCTGCAACATCATCCACATCAACAGGGGAATGTGGAGGACAAGAAGAGGCCATTCTTCTCCACCTGTTCCCTGTTCCTATCCCCTGAAATCATGGGTGTGGAAATATTTTTCTGTTGGGGCAGGCACAGTGCAGTCATCACCAGTGGCACTGTGCACAATTTGCAACAAGTCAGTGAGAAGAGGAAAGGAGGGAACACACCTTGGCACAAGAGCCCTGATAACATACATGAAACACAGACACCATGACATTTATGTCAAACATGTTAAAACAAAATACTCACCACAGAAATTAAGCACCGCTTTTGCTGTACCCCCTGACTTTCCAGAAAGCCAACAAGGCAGAGATCAAAGAGGAGGAAGAATAGAGAAACCCAGGCAGAGACTGTGAGTTCCATGACAAGTGAAACAACTAGCTTGCCATCACTTTCTAGGGTAACTACATCTTCTGCCAAGCCACCTCTTTTATCATTACCTCCTCCACCAAATGATAGACACTCTGTTGATGTTAAGATGTGGCAATTTGTATCCACCCATTGCACACTGTGTGGTGCACTGACCACACATAGCAGTGTGGTGGAGGAGAATCGCAAACAGGGCATCAAGCGGCATGTGAGGAGATTCCATCCTGCAGAATATGCTAAGATGGTGACAGGGAGGGTTCATCTTTAATATTAAACTGTCAGCAAGTTTTCCTGTGTCCACAGCGGGGTGTGGACAAGGGGTATAATGACAGCAGCAGTACTTGGGTTCTGGTGTCATGGTGTTTGGATACAGATGTGCCCCCAGATATTATCTACCACACACACTGTGCACACTGCAGTTGCTGATGATGAGAGGCACAGTTCCTGCTCTCAAGGGAACATTTTATATTCCAATAACAACACACCCATGAATTTGGAGGAGGGGCAAGTGGAGAAGAATTATTGGCCACATATACTGGGGGCTACTTTGTGTACTGTTACTGTCTCAGGTTCATCACTGGAGATAGTTGTGGCAAGTGGAACCTTCATCATCCATCATCACCCATGTTACTGCTATTTGTGATCCCATTCCCTTTCATCTGCCTACTCATCCTGTTGCTTAAATAACTCAGCAGCAGCAGTAAGAACAGCAGTTGCAACTTCTGCAATTATGGACTCAGACTCAGGAGGAGGACATTTGACAATGGCCAGTGGCCACTGGCCAACATGACCTGCTTGCACAAGGCAACTAGGGCACTTTTTTCTCAGAGCTTGTGTTTTAAAAAAACAAACAAAAAAAAAACAAGCAAACAAAACAAAAAAAAACATATTCCTATAAAAGAAAAAAAATACAATGTTTGGGGGTCTGTTTCTGTAAAGCCTAAGTCCTACAGATCAGTGTTTCCTTAGGGCTTGTGCCAAACAAGCTTAAGTCCTACAAATCAATGTTTCTTCAGGACTTGTGTCTCTAATAATTCTAAGTCCTATAAATCAATGTTTCCTCAGGGCTTCGGCCTCTAACAACAAATCTAACAAACCATCCTCTTCAAAATACTCTATCAAATCAAGTATCAGTTCACCCCAGTGGCAGCTTATGTTAAGGGGTTCCTGTCTCTATCACTTTACATACAAATTTCTTATTTTATTTTATTTTTTTATTAACTGTCCCCCCAATAACAGTCCAGAACTTCCCCCCAAAACAAATTCCCTGTTTAACTGATTCATTCCCCAGACTCCACCCACCAACACGGGCACCCTTCTCACACCCCTTTTATATCATGTCTTACGGGGTATTTTTAATTGCATTTAGGATTTATTTTTTATTAACTGCCTGCCATTCCCAGTAAATAACCCCCCCAAAAAAACATTCCCTGTTCAACTGATTCTTTTCCTACACCCCACCAACACAGGCACCCTCATGCCCCTATTATACTATGACTTTGAGAAATAAATTAATATTTGCTATGTGTTGTGTATATATGTAATGTTCCCATTTATTTCAATGAGCTAAGCAAAAAAATGGGAAAATTGGCACTTTTCACAGGAAATTATTTGCAAGACGGAAAGTGCTATTATTCACTGATTTCTGTTTGAGGTGAAAATTTTCACCCATCCCTAGTTGTTAGAATAGATATTTTTCCTTTGAGAGCAGGAACTGTGCCTCTCATCAACAACTGCAATGTGCACAGTGTGTGTGATGAATAGGGGAAGGACTGGGAACAATGGGCACATCTGGACTCACATCAAACACTTGGCATAACTTTAACCAAACACCATGATGCTTAGGGTCCCAATGTGAAATGATCCAACCAGAAACCAGGTGCTGCTGCTGTCACACTCAGGCACAACGCTCATTGTCCATTCCCCGCTAGGTACACATGACAACTTACAGACAGTTTAATAATAATAATGAACCCCCTCTGCCACCAGTTTATCATATTCTGAGGGATGGAATCTCCTCAGATGCCCCTTGATGCCCTGCTTACTATTCTCCTCCACCACACTGTCATGTTTGGTCAGTGCACCACAGAGTGTTCAATAGGTGGACACTATCTGCCACATCCTGACATCTACTGAATGGATATCAACCTGTGGGGGGATATAAAGATGAACGAGGTGGATCACCAGGAGATGTAGTTACCCTAGAGCAAAAAGGTGATGGCGAGCCAATCGGTTTGCTCGCCATCAAACTGTCTGGATATCGCTATTTTTCCTACTCTTAGATTTCCACCTCTCCTCTTGTTGTCTTTAAGGTGAGTAAAGGGGTACAGCAACAGTGGTGCCCAATTTCTTTGGTGGGTGTTTGGCTTTAACATGTTCCACATAAATGTCATGGTGTCTGTGCTTCATGTGTGTGATCAAGGAGGTTGTGCCAAGATGTGTTCCCTCCTTTCCCCTTTTCATTGACTTGTCACAAATTGTTCACAGTGCCATTGGTGATGACTGCACTGTGCCTGCCTCAAGAGAAAAATAGACCCACATCCAGGACCTCAATGGGGAGGGGAAAGGTGGAGAATGATGACCTATTTGTTCTCCTCCTCGACATTCCCCTTCACTAGTCCTGTATCACTTGTCCCCATTACCACTGTGGCAAACTAGCCTTTTCCTCAGCATCCTGCTGCCTTTGCAATTTCATCAGCAGCAGAAATTAGAGCAGTAGCAAACTCCACAAATTCCAAAAGTTCACTGCTGGTGGGGTTGATGATGCCCATCAACATCCCTGTCTCCCATTCCTTCTCAGTTTGGACTAAAAAGTCCATTAATAGCTCTTCTACCCCAGCTGGGCCACCATCATGATCACCACCACCACCAGTCCCAGCTTACTGCTGCTGCTGCTCTATTACAGATGTCTCAACGGTTGGAGGAGGTGATGAGAAGTGTGACAGTGATCCCCTATGGTCACACTTGTCATCTCTTGTAGACCTTAAGAAGGCAGACTGACAGCACAAGCAGCAGGCATAGGAAGCTGATCTGGGCTTCTGGTAGTATTATTACTGCTAGGCAACAATTCTGCCTTCTTCAGGATCATGTTCCACCTGGACAATGGCGTGGGGTTAAGGGGATTCCCAGGTCCAGGGGAATTTTGTGGTCTCTCTTTACCACTAGTTTGGGCGGTCACCATTACTTCCCCCACCAGCTGCTTCACCATCACTGTTACTACTACTAACACCAATCAATTTCATTCCCTGAGTCTTCCTCCTCACTAGTAATATGATCTCCCCTCCATCACTCCTAACAATCTGAATCTGTACAAGCTTTTAATAAGTAGTACTAGTAGTGGGACTGCTTGAGGATGGCAAGTGTGACTTAGTGTCCCCTGCCATCACATGTGGCATCATCTCCTCCTCCCCACCCCTGAGAATTATAAGACAGACTTGCAGCAGGTGCAGCACTGGCAGCATGTGCAGTACTGCCAACAGGCCCAGGTAGATAACCTGTCCTGCTCACACTACTAACCTCTCCTTCCTCCCATGAGACAAATTTCCCCTAGATCCCTAGGGGTTAAGTAGGGGGATGGCCATCATTGGGACTGGGGATCCAGGGCATCAAGGCCCTTTCATGTTGGTGGTGGTGGTCACTTCATCCTCTTCAGACTCCCTGGACACATAACGATCCTTCTATGATGATGATGATGATGTCAAGTAATAATAAAAATAAAGTACAACCTAAAATGTGGCAGAAGTGTATTGTAGTGGTGGTGGTCTGGCTGGTATGATGTGATTGTGTATGTATATAGTTTTTATCATTTTCATGTTTGCATCATATCGTTATCTTCCTTCTCAGATTATTGACACACATTACTTTTCGGTCATAGCAGTGGTCCCAAGTGAGGTAGATGATGGCAATCCTTCTTCACATCCGTCCTCCACCTCCTCATCTGCTCAGATGTTAATATATTGACCTGGCTTTGTCTGTCATACTCCTCTGCAGCAGGAGCCATAGGTGTTATTTGGACTGAACTAACTGTTGGCACTGGCAGTAGGACACTCTCTGACACATAAATAACTTCACTAATTATTTTTTCTGCTTTAGAGCCCTGGGAACTTTTTAAAGTGCTTCTGTTGCTGCTAGTTGTAGCACCTTTGGTGTGCTGATAGTGTATCTCTCAGTCAGACCTGTGGTTGTGCTTCAGGTGGGATCTCATAGAAGATGTGTCTAGGTGTGAGCCTGCTTTCCCCCTGCTCATGTGCTTTTTGCACAGACAACAGATTTCCACATGCTTAGCTTGAGGATCCTGAGTGAGTGACTTCATAGAATGAGGGATTCCTGAGGTGGTGCTGCTACTACTACTAGTGGGGCTAGATGTTGATATAATGATACTGCCACTACTACTAGGTACCAAAAGTGCAGCACTTACAGCAGCAGCAGCAGAGGTACTCTTCATGTCTAACATTGTGGATGTTAATAACTTGTGTTGCTGTTTCTGCTGCTGGGTACTCAAAACAGGTGTGTGTGACTGAGTGGGACTTGGACTTTGAAGAGGCAATGATCCTGATGATGACTGATCGGGTGACTGTGTGATATCTGTATTTGTTCAAGGTCAGACTTTCCAGCGATTTTCTCAAACAGTTTATAGACAGACACAGTGCTCCTTTTCAGTGGTGGAAGATTCAGCCTTTGCCTTTCTGCTAACTTTATTGCCCTGTCATCATCCTCACTGTCAACTTCATCTGTATCTGAACAAGAGAAGGATGCTGGAGGGATATATTCTAGATCTGCATCATCATCAGTCATCATTAGGTCATCCTCAGCAACATCAGCATTACCTGGCAGTTCTTGCCCACTACCCTTATATTCCTCTAAGCTTTTAGAGGTCTCAAACAATTTATTTTTACGTTTACTGTAACAAAGTTTGCTACTACTTTGAGGACGGATGTTTTGGTGCTTGTTTGTCTCATTATCTGATGCAGCAGGTGGTTCATCTGTTACACCTTCCTCTATTATGCTATTGCCAGCATCATCAACACTTGAATGTGACTTGTTGTCATCTTCATTGTTCTTCTTATGTTCTTCTTTATTTCTACTGGCACTGGTGGTGCTGGACGTTTTGCTGGGACTTTGACAAACTGCATCCTCCTTTGGAGTAGATGGACATTACTCAACTACTCTGTGTGTTTTTACTCTACAGCACACAACACAACTGATGGAGTATGTCTTGCCTTAGCCTAGTCAGCTGTCTGTCACTCTCACCTAATACAGAGAACAAATGTCCTTCCTAAAAGATTCCCTAAATTAAACTTCAATTCCCCCCTCTGTCTTCTCTAGTTCAAACAATATGCTGCTCTCTCCTCTCACAAACACAGAATGGCTGCTGTGACAGCCTTTTATATGGCTATAGAAAACTTTCCTATGGTGGAGAAATATTAGGTGAAAAAAGCAGTAAAAAGTGGAAAATCGGCACTTTCCATGGGAAATTATTCGCACCCGGTCCTAACAAGTAATCTGGAATTTCCAAGGCACCCCAGTCCTAACATGTCATCTGGAATTTCCAAGGCACAAGGCCCTAACCAGTAATCTGGAATTTCCAAGGCACCCGGTCTTAACATATAATCTGGAATTTCCAAGGCACCTGGTCCTAGCAAGTAATCTGGAATTTCCAAGGCACCCGACCATAACATGTTATCAGGAATTTACCAGGCATCCCGGCCCTAACCAGTAATCTGGAATTTCCAAGGCACCCGGCCCTAACAAGTAATCTGGAATTTCCAAGGCACCCGGCCCTAACCAGTAATCTGGAATTTCCAAGGAACCCGGTCCTAACAAGTATTCTGGAATTTCTAAGGCACTCGGCCCTAACATGTAAACTGAAATGTCCAAGGCACTCAGCCCTAACAAGGAATCTGGAATTTTCAAGGCACCTGGCCCAAAAATATAATCTGAAATATACAAGGCACCCGACCCTAATCAGTAATCTGGAATTTCCAAAGCACCTGGTCCTAACAAGTAATCTGGAATTTCCAAGGCACCCGACCCTAAAATGTTATCAGGAATTTCCCAGTCATCCGGTGCTAACCAGTAATCTGGAATTTCCAAGGCACCCCAGTCCTAACATGTAATCTGGAATTTCCAAGGCACCCCAGCCCTAACAGGTAATCTGGAATTTCCAAGGCACCCAGTCCTAACGTGTAATCTGGAATTTCCAAGGCCAGGCCTTAACCAGTAATCTGGAATTTCCAAGGCACCCGGTCCTAACATGTAATCTTGAATTTCCAAGGCACCCAGCCCTAACCAGTAATCTGGAATTTCCAAGGCACCCGACCCTAACATGTTATCTGGAATTTCCAAAGCATCCCTCTCCTAACATGTAATCTGGAATTTCCAAGGCACCCGGTCCTAACAAGTAATATGGAATTTCCAAGGCACACGGCACTAACCAGTAATCTGTAATTTTCAAGACACCTGGTCTTAACAAGTATTCTGGAATTTCCAAGCCACTCAGCCGTAACAAGTAATCTGGGATTTCCAAGGCACAGTGTGAAGAAACAGGAGGTTCAACTTTCATGTCCATGTGCTATATGAGGACTGTGGGAGTACATGGACATTCCAGCAATACAGTTGCTATGGACTTTTCCTGTCTCAAGTCCTTTGAACTCAACCTCGCCATCTATTGGATTGAAACTTGCATTGCAGCATTGTGCTATAACCTGCCATATATTGGTTGAAGCTTGCATTGCAGTGTTAAGCTATGCCCTGCCATCTGGCCCCTCTGGACCCTGAGCCGCTGGCCCCAGATCCAGGAAAGGTTGGGGAGGGGGGAGAGAGATATATGACACCAGGTCCTTATAGCCAAAAGCACCTTTATAAAGGCGGTGTCGTTTTATCTCGGGAGAGGGGTGAGTTCCTGCCAGGAGGAGGCGCCATCGCTGCAGAGGGACCTGAACCTGTTCCCCAGGATAAGGCAGAGGGGTTAGTGCCTGCCCAGCAGAGACTTTGCAGCAGAGGGGACGATACCTGCTCCGTGGTCACCTGTTCCAGTGGGTAGAAGTGCGAGTCCTTACCCAGGTCACTACTCCCCATTGGGCTGGCTGCACCTGGAGGTCTTCCAATTCGGTTGACCGCTCCTCCTCTGTGTGGCGCAGCTAGATCCAGTGGCAAATGACCCAGGTCTGTCCGGTGGTCCTCTGAGGCCGGTCTGGTGTAAATGACCTGGTAGGCGCCCCCCTAACTATACAGGGGCGGGTGCCTGCCGCGGGCGGCGGGCCGTCACACCCCAGTCCTAACATGTAATCTGGAATTTCCAAGGCACCCAGTCCTAACATATTATCTGGAATTTCCAAGGCAACCTGTCCTAACAAGTAATATGGAATTTCAAAGGCACCCGGCACTAACCAGTAATCTGTAATTTTCAAGGCACCCGGTGCTAACAAGTATTCTGGAATTTCCAAGCCACTCAGCCATAACATGTAATCTGGAATGTCCAAGGCACCCGGTCCTAACAAATAATCTGGAATTTCCAAGGCACCCATCCCTAACCAGTAATCTGGAATTTCCAAGGCACCCAGTCATAACATATAATCTGGAATTTCCAAGGCACCTCAGTCCTAACATGTAAAATGGAATTTCCAAGGCATCCCGGCCCTAACATGTAATCTGGAATTTCCAAGGCACCCGGTCCTAACGAGCAATCTGGAATTTCCAAGGCATCCAGGACGTAACAAGTAATCTTGAATTTCCAAGGCACCCGGCCCTAACCAGTAATCTGGAATTTCCAAGGCACCCAGTCCTTATAAGTAATCTGGAATTTCCAAGGCACCCAGTCCTAAGAAGTATTCTGGAATTTCCAAGGCACTCGGCCCTAACATGTAATCTGGAATTTCCAAGGCACCAGGTCCTAACAAGTAATCTGGAATTTCTAAGTCACCTCAGTCCTAACAAGTAATCTGGAATTTCCAAGTCACCTCAGTCCTAACATGTAAACTGAAATGTCCAAGGCACCCGACCCTAACCAGTAATCTAGAATTTCCAAAGCACCTGGTCCTAACAAGTAATCTGTAATTTCCAAGGCACCAGGCCCTAACCAGTAATCTGGAATTTCCAAGGCACCCGACCCTTACAAGCAATGTGGAATTTCCAAGGCATCCCGGTCCTTACAAGTAATCTGGAATTTCCAAGGCATCTCAGTCCTAACATGTAATATGGAATTTCCAAGGCACCAGGTCCTAACAAGTAATCTGGAATTTCCAAGGCACCCGACCCTAACATGTTATCTGGAATTTCCAAAGCATCTCTCTCCTAACATGTAATCTGGAATTTCCAAGGCACCCGGTCCTAACAAGTAATCTGGAATTTCCAAGGCACCAGGTCCTAACAAGTAATCTGGAATTTCCAAGTCACCTCAGTCCTAACATGTAATCTGGAATTTCCAAGGCACCCGGTCCTAACAAGTAATCTGGAATTTCCAAGGCACTCGGCCCTAAAAAGTAATCTGGGATTTCCAAGTCACCTCAGTCCTAACATGTAATCTGGACTTTCCAAAGCACTCGGCCCTAACAAGTAATCAGAGATTTCCAAGGCACCCAGTCCTAACATGTAATTTGGAATTTCCAAGGCACCAGGTCCTAACAAGTAATCTGGAATTTCCAAGGCACCCGACCCTAACATGTTATCTGGAATTTCCAAGGCACCCACTCCTAACAAGTAATATGGAATTTCAAAGGCACCCGGCACTAACCAGTAATCTGTAATTTTCAAGGCACCTGGTGCTAACAAGTATTCTGGAATTTCCACCCACTCAGCCATAACATGTAATCTGGGATTTCCAAGGCACCCCAGTCCTAACATGTAATCTGGAATTTTCAAGGCACCCGGCCCTAACAAATAATCTGGAATGTCCAAGGCACCCGGTCCTAACAAATAATCTGGAATTTCCAAGGCACCCATCCCTAACCAGTAATCTGGAATTTCCAAGGCACCCAGTCATAACATATAATCTGGAATTTCCAAGGCACCTCAGTCCTAACATGTAAAATGGAATTTCCAAGGCATCCCGGCCCTAACATGTAATCTGGAATTTCCAAGGCATCCCGGACCTAACAATTAATCTTGAATTTCCAAGGCACCCAGCCCTAACCAGTAATCTGGAATTTCCAAGGCACCCGGTCCTAAGAAGTATTCTGGAATTTCCAAGGCACCCGGTCGTAACATGTAAACTGAAATGTCCAAGGCACCCGACCCTAACCAGTAATCTGGAATTTCCAAAGCACCTGGTCCTAACAAGTAATCTGTAATTTCTAGTGATGAGCGAGCATGCTCGGCCGAAGCACGGTTCGGCTCGAGCATCGCTCTGCTCGGCACATGGCGGTACTCGTACGAGTACCGCATGTGCTCGCCCGCCATGTTCGGGTCTCCTCCCCGCACGTTTCGCGGCTGCTGCGCAGCCACTAAACGTGCAGGGAGGCTCTGACATCAGTGTAATGCCAGCAGCCATATTGGCTGCTGGCATTACACTGATTGGCTGGCCAGAACCCGTGATCGGGTGCTGTATAGCACCTGACCAGCGAGTTCGGCTCAGTCTTAGCCAGGGAGAGATGAGGATAGGAAGGGAAAGTCAGTGTAGGGAGAAGAAAAGCGATTTAAAAAAAAAAAAAGACCCAAAAGTCCTTTTTAGGACTACTGTGTGTGGGGGCAGCAGTTTATTTTGTTTGGGGGGGCAGAGATATAAAAAAAAAAACTTCACATATTCTGTTCACTGTGCCTAGCCGCAGATTAGCAGCACATTCTGTTTAGTGTGCAAAGTTGCAGATTAGAGCACATTCTGTTCAGTGTGCAAAGTTGCAGATTAGCAGCACATTCTTTTTAGTGTGCAAAGTTGCAGATTAGAGCACATTCTGTTCAGTGTGCAAAGTTGCAGATTAGCAGTATATTCTTTGTAGTGTGCAAAGTTTCAGATTAGCAGCACATTCTGTTTAGTGTGCAAAGTTTCAGATTAGCAGAACATTCTGTTTAGTGTGCAAAGTGTAAAATATCAAAGTCACATATTCCATTCACTGTGCGTAGCCGCAGATAAGAAGCACATTCTGTTTAGTGTGCAAAGTTGCATATTAGGAGAACATTCTGTTAACTGTGCAAACTGTAAAATATCAAAGTCACATATTCCATTCACTGTGCGTAGCCGCAGATAAGAAGCACATTCTGTTTAGTGTGCAAAGTTGCGTATTAGGAGAACATTCTGTTAACTGTGCAAAGTGTAAAATATCAAAGTCACATATTCCATTCACTGTGCCTAGCCGCAGATAAAAAGCACATTCTGTTTAGTGTGCAAAGTTGCATATTAGGAGAACATTCTGTTAACTGTGCAAAGTGTAAAATATCAAAGTCACATATTCCATTCACTGTGTCTAACCGCAGATAAGCAGCACATTCTGTTTAGTGTGCAAAGTTGCATATTAGGAGAACATTCTGTTAACTGTGCAAACTGTAAAATATCAAAGTCACATATTCCATTCACTGTGCCTAGCCGCAGATAAAAAGCACGTTCTGTTTAGTGTGCAAAGTTGCATATTAGGAGAACATTCTGTTAACTGTGTAAAGTGTAAAATATCAAAGTCACATATTCCATTCACTGTGCGTAGCCACAGATAAGAAGCACATTCTGTTTAGTGTGCAAAGTTACATATTAGGAGAACATTCTGTTAACTGTGCAAAGTGTAAAATATCAAAGTCACATATTCCATTCACTGTGCGTAGCCGCAGATAAGAAGCACATTCTGTTTAGTGTGCAAAGTTGCGTATTAGGAGAACATTCTGTTTACTGTGCAAAGTGTAAAATATCAAAGTCACATATTCCATTCACTGTGCGTAGCCGCAGATAAGAAGAACATTCTGTTTAGTGTGCAAAGTTGCATATTAGGAGAACATTCTGTTAACTGTGCAAAGTGTAAAATATCAAAGTCACATATTCCATTCACTGTGCCTAGCCGCAGATAAGAAGCACATTCTGTTTAGTGTGCAAAGTTGCGTATTAGGAGAACATTCTGTTTACTGTGCAAAGTGTAAAATATCAAAGTCACATATTCCATTCACTGTGCGTAGCCGCAGATAAGAAGCACATTCTGTTTAGTGTGCAAAGTTGAATATTAGGAGAACATTCTGTTAACTGTGCAAACTGTAAAATATCAAAGTCACATATTCCATTCACTGTGCGTAGCCGCAGTTAAGAAGAACATTCTGTTTACTGTGCAAAGTTTCAGATCAGGAGAACATTCTGTTAAGTGTTCAAAAAAGTATAAAATATCAAAGTCACATATTCCATTCACTGTGCGTAGCCGCAGTTAAGAAGAACATTCTGTTTACTGTGCAAAGTTTCAGATTAGGAGAACATTCTGTTAAGTGTTCAAACTGTAAAATATCAAAGTCACATATTCCATTCACTGTGCCTAGCCGCAGATAAGAAGCACATTCTGTTTAGTGTGCAAAGTTGCATATTAGGAGAACATTCTGTTTACTGTGCAAAGTTGCAGATTTGCAGCACATATTCCGTGTAATATGAAGAAGGCGGGTAAAAAGGGACGGGGAAGTGGACGTGATCCTGATAGTTCAGAGCGCGGGTCAGGACGGGTAGAAACTGTGCCTGGTGCCAGAGCACAAGAAAGAAAGACATCCACCATACCTAGCTTCATGTCTCAGTTTACAGGGCGTCGCAGGACATCACTCTCGAGGTCCGACCACTGCGAACAGGTGGTCGGTTGGATGTCAGCTGATACTGCTTCCAGTCGGTTAAGCACCACCCTGTCTTCCACCAAGTCCACTCTCAGTAGCCAAGAGTCTGGTCAACATAATCCTCACCCTGATCATCCTTCCTCCCACCATAGAGGGTCTGGTCAAAGAAGTGATCCCACACTGGGATATAGTGAGGAGCTCGTCTCATCACCAATCCTTAATTTGAACCTCTCTCCAAGCACGCTTGCAGAGGAACATGACATCTTGTGCCCTGATTCACAACCTCTAGAGGGTACCCAATCACAAGAAGATGACAGAGGGGAACGGCATTTAAGGTCAAAGGAAGTGGATGATGATGATGATGAGACACAGTTGCCATTAAATCAACCACTATTACTGTCTCAAGACCTTGATGAGGAGGATGATATACAGTTGTCAATGACTGAGTATGTGGTGGGATCAAGACATGAGGAGGATGATCAGAGTGAGGAAGTGGAGGAGGACTTGGTGGACGATGAGGTGACTGACCCCACCTGGGAAGGTGGAGAGCCGAGCGATGACAGCAGTCCTGAGGGTGAGCCATCTGCAGCACCGCAACAGGCTGGAAGAGGCAGTGGTGTGGCTACAGAAAGAAGGCGGACCGCACCAAACCGGCCCGCAAATGATCCACGGAGCACCCCCTTGCGTAAATCTCCCTTGCCAAGGGGTAGGTGTTCCGCGGTATGGCGTTTTTTTAAGGAAAGTGCGGACGACAAAAAAATTGTAGTTTGCAACCTGTGCCACACCAGAATGAGCCGAGGCATGAACACTAGAAACCTCACCACCACCAGCATGATCCGACACATGGCATCCAAGCACCGTAATAAGTGGGAGGAACGCCCGGATCGCCAATCTGTGTCTGCAGGCCACACCACTGCCTCCTCTTCCCCTGTTTTCGGTGCCGGCCAATCGCCTGTCGAAGGCGCAGGCCCGCATACCTCCCGCCCTGCACCTGTACCATCTGAAGCACCATCAGCGACCACATCCACTTCCCTGTCCCAGCGCAGCGTCCAAATGTCGTTACCCCAGGCATTTGAGCGCAAGCGAAAATACCCAGCCACCCACCCACAGGCCATAGCACTAACCTCACACCTTTCCAAATTACTGGCCATCGAAATGCTGCCATTTAGGCTTGTGGACACTGAGTCCTTCCACAGCCTGATGGCAGCAGCTGTCCCTCGGTACGCAGTCCCCAGCCGCCACTACTTTTCCCGGTGTGCCGTCCCCGCCTTACACCACCATGTGTCCCGTAACATCACCCGTGCCCTGACCAACGCAGTTACTGGGAAGGTCCACTTAACGACTGACACATGGACAAGTGCTTGTGGCCAGGGACGCTACATTTCCCTGACGGCACACTGGGTGAATGTCGTGGAGGCTGGGAGCGACTCGGACCCTGGGATGGCACAGGTGCTACCCACGCTGAGGATTGCGGGCCATACCTCCATCAGGGTTTCCGCCAGCACCTACGTTATTGGCTCCTCCTCCTCCTCCTCCGTTTCCACCTCCGAATTCTCTGCGCGCAGCGCCACTCACCCATCAGCCGGTAGCTGGAAGCAGTGTAGCACTGCAGTGGGGAAGCGTCAACAGGCCGTGCTGAAGCTGATCTGCCTTGGGGACAAACAGCACACGGCCTCAGAGCTATTGCAGGGGATTAGTCACCAGACCGAGCAATGGCTCTCGCCACTCAACCTGCAACCAGGCATGGTTGTGTGTGATAATGGGCGTAACTTGGTGGCGGCTTTGGAGCTCGGCAAGCTCACACACGTACCATGCCTAGCGCATGTATTTAATTTAGTGGTTCAGCGATTTCTAAAAACCTACCCCAATGTGCATGATCTCTTGACCAAGGTGCGCCGCGTGTGTGCACATTTCCGTAAGTCATCAACAGCTTCAGCCGGCCTGTTGAAGCTGCAGCAGCGCTTACAATTGCCAGCTCACCGGCTGCTGTGTGACGTGAGAACACGCTGGAACTCCACCTTCCACATGTTGGCCCGGCTTTGTGAGCAGCAGAGGGCAGTAGTGGAGTACCAGCTGTTACACGGTCGTCGCCTCTCCGTTCAACTTCCTGTAATCAGAAGTGAGGAGTGGGAATGGATGTCAGACCTCTGTGAGGTTTTACGCAATTTTGAGTAATCGACACAGATGGTGAGCGGCGATAACGCTATTATCAGTGTAACCATCCCACTTCTGTGTCTACTGAAACGCTCGCTGCTCACAATTAAAACCGACGCTTTGCATGTGGAAGAGGTGGAAATGGGGGAGGAAGAGCTTACACAAGGTGATAGCCAGAGCACCCTCACTTCGTCTTCTCAGCGACAATTGGAGGAGTCGGAGGAGGAGGAGGAGGAAGACACGGTTGCCTCCGCTACAGAGGGTAGCCATGGAACTTTAGTTCCATCTCTTCAGCGTGGGTGGGCAGAAGAGGAGGAAGAGGATGAGGAGATTGAGAGTCATCCTCCTGGTGAGGACAGCGAAATCTTGCCTGTTGGTACTCTGGCACACATGGCTGACTTTATGTTAGGCTGCCTTTCCCGTGACCCACGCGTTATACGCATTTTAGACAACACGGATTACTGGGTGTTCACCCTTCTGGACCCCCGCTACAAAGAGAATTTCTCATCTCTCATTCCTCCGGTGGAGAGGACAAGCAAAATGGTGCAATACCAGAAGGTTCTTGTTGAAAAATTGCTCCAAAATTTTCCATCTGACAACGCTGGCGGCAGAGTACGTGCTACCTTGGCCAACCGAGAAGGGGAGAAAAGGGGAGCACACAGCAGTTCCGACAAAGGCAGGGCAACACTCTCCAAGGCGTGGGACACCTTCATGACACCCCGCCAGCACCCTCACCCTGATGCGCAGCCTAGTGTCACAAGGAGGGAAAAGTTTTGGAAGATGGTGAAGGAGTACGTAGCAGACCGTGTCAGCGTCCTGAATGATCCCTCTGTGCCTTACAACTACTGGGTGTCCAAGCTGGACACGTGGTATGAACTGGTACTCTACGCCTTGGAGGTGCTGGCCTGCCCTGCCGCCAGCGTTCTGTCTGAGCGGGTATTTAGTGCTGCTGGTGGCATCATAACAGATAAGCGTATCCGCCTTTCCACCGAAAATGCTGATAGGTTGACACTTATAAAAATGAACAAGGCCTGGATTTCCCCTGACTTCTCCACTCCACTGGAGGAAAGCCCCGGGGGAACATAAAGTGACTTTATATATGTTATTTACAATGATGGGAATACTCTGTATTCCCATTCACCCCTTCCACCCAAAAAACGGGTATATGGTTGACTCTCTTCCATATGCCCAGTGATATAATTTTTATATAGGGCCAGCTCACCAGCGGGCCCAGTGATATAATTTTTATATAGGGCCAGCTCACCAGCGGGCCCTGTGATATAATTTTTATATATGGCTGTTTGACAATTTTTGTATAGGTCAGCTCACCAGCGGGCCTTCTTATATAATGTTTTATTGGGTCAGCTCTCTAGCGGGCCCTCTCATATAATGTTTTATAGCGTCAGCTCACTAGCGGGCCTTCGCATATAATGTTTAGGATGGTCAGCTCCGCAGCAGACCCTCACCCATAATGTTTTAGATGGTCGGCTCAGCGCACGTTTCCCTCTTAATCATGGCCCCAGTTCAGAAAAATCGAGGACATTTTTGGGAGAATTTGCCTCTGCGCACGTTTCCCTCTTAATCATGGCCTCAGTTCAGAAAAATCGAGGAAATTTTTGGGAGAATTTCCCTCTGCGCACGTTTCCCTCTTAATCATGGCCTCAGTTCAGAAAAATCGAGGAAATTTTTGGGAGAATTTGCCTCTGCGCACGTTTCCCTCTTAATCATGGCCTCAGTTCAGAAAAATCGAGGAAATTTTTGGGAGAATTTGCCTCTGCGCACATTTCCCTCTTAATCATGGCCCCAGTTCAGAAAAATCGAGGAAATTTTTTGCAGAATTTGCAGATGATATACAAGTAAATATACAGCAAATACTGTTTGGTAACAATTTTTCGCCTAAAGTCGTTTTTATCTTCCTTTTTGTGTGTTTTACGGTCAGTCTGTAAAAATGGCGTACTACGGGCGAAAGATCGTTCCCAGCAGCGATGTTGGAGTCCAAGATGCATCCAGACATCCTCCCTATGCTGTCCCTGAACCATTTCTGTGGTGTTTCCATCATTTTCTGCCCTTTTCCTATGGACCAGGCACCCTCCCCTCATCAGAGCAGGGGGTGCCTGGTGTAATGCTCGAGTCCTCCCATTGACTTCAATGGGGCTCGGGTGCTCGGCCGAGCACTCGAGCCTCCGGGGGCGCTCGGTCAGAGCACCCGAACACCCGAGCATTGGGGTGCTCGATCATCACTAGTAATTTCCAAGGCACCAGGCCCTAACCAGTAATCTGGAATTTCCAAGGCACCCGACCCTAACAAGCAATGTGGAATTTCCAAGGCATCCCGGTCCTAACAAGTAATCTGGAATTTCCAAGGCATCTCAGTCCTAACATGTAATATGGAATTTCCAAGGCACCAGGTCCTAACAAGTAATCTGGAATTTCCAAAGCACCCGACCCTAACATGTTATCTGGAATTTCCAAAGCATCCCTCTCCTAACATGTAATCTGGAATTTCCAAGGCACACACTCCTAACAAGTAATATGGAATTTCAAAGGCACCCGGCACTAACCAGTAATCTGTCATTTCCAAGGCATCCCGGTCCTTACAAGTATTCTGGAATTTCCAAGCCACTCAGCCATAACAAGTAATCTCAGATTTCCAAGGAACCCCAGTCCTAACATGTAATCTGGAATTTCCAAGGCACCTGGCCCTAACATGTAATCTAAAAGGTACAAGGCACCCAACCCTAACCAGTATTTCCAAGGCACCCCGTTCTAACAAGTAATCTGAAATTTCCAAGGCACCCGGTCCGAACAAGTAATCTGGAAATTCCAAGGCACCCGACCCTAACAAGCAATATGGAATTTCCAAGGCATCCCGGTCCTAACAAGTAATCTGGAATTTCCAAGGCATCTCAGTCCTAACATGTAATATGGAATTTCCAAGGCACCAGGTCCTAACAAGTAATCTGGAATTTCCAAAGCACCCGACCCTAACATGTTATCTGGAATTTCCAAAGCATCCCTCTCCTAACATGTAATCTGGAATTTCCAAGGCACACACTCCTAACAAGTAATATGGAATTTCAAAGGCACCCGGCACTAACCAGTAATCTGTCATTTTCAAGGCACCCGGTCCTTACAAGTATTCTGGAATTTCCAAGCCACTCAGCCATAACAAGTAATCTCAGATTTCCAAGGCACCCCAGTCCTAACATTTAATCTGGAATTTCCAAGGCACCTGGCCCTAACATGTAATCTAAAAGGTACAAGGCACCCAGCCCTAACCAGTATTTCCAAGGCACCCCGTTCTAACAAGTAATCTGAAATTTCCAAGGCACCCGGTCCGAACAAGTAATCTGGAAATTCCAAGGCACTCAGCCCTAACAAGTAATCTGGGATTTTTAAGGCACCTCAGTCCTAACATGTAATATGGAATTTCCAAGGCACCAGGTTCTCATCAGTAATCTGGAACTTCCAAGACACCAGGTCCTAACAAGTCATCTGGAATTTCAAAGGCACCCCAGTCATAACAGGTAATCTGGAATTTCCAAGGCACTCAGTCCTAACAAGTAATCTGGAGTTTCCAAGGCACCCCAACCCTAACAGGTAATCTGGGATTTCCAAGGCACCAGGACCTAACCAGTAATCTGGAATATCCAAGGCACCCGGTCCTAACAAGTATTCTGGAATTTCAAAGGCACCCAGTCCTTATAAGTAATCTGGATTTTCCAAGGCACCCGGTCCTAACAAGAAATCTGGACTTTCCAAGGCACCCAGCCCTAACCAGTAACCTGAAATTTCCAAGGCACCCAGTACTAACATGTAGTCTGGAATTTCCAAGGAACCAGGCATTTACCAGTAATCTGGAATTTCCAAGGCACCTGGTCCTAACAGGTAATCTGGAATTTCCAAGGCACCTGGTCCTAACAATTAATCTGGAATTTCCAAGGCACCCAGCCCTAACCAGTAATATGGAATTTCAAAGGCAACCTGTCCTAACATGCAATATGGAATTTCCAAAGCACCAGGTCCTTACCAGTAATCTGGAATTTCCAAGGCACCCGGCCCTAACATGTAATCTGGAATTTCCAAGGCACCCAGTCCTAACAAGTAATCTGGAATTTCCAAGGCTCCCGGTCCTAACAAGTTATCTGGAATTTCCAAGGCACCCGGTCCTAACAAGTTATCTGGAATTTCCAAGGCACCCAGCCATAACAAGTAATATGGACTTTACAAGGCACCCGATCCTAACAAGTATTCTGGAATTTCCAAAGCACTCGGTCCTAACAAATAATCTGAGATATCCAAGGCACCCCAATACTAACATTTATTCTGGAATTTCCAAGGCACCTGGCCCTAACATGTAATCTAAAATGTACAAAGCACCCGGCCCTAACCAGTAATCTGGAATTTCCAAGGCACCCCGTTCTAACAGGTAATCTGACATTTCCAAGTCACTCGGTCCAAACAAGTAATCTGGAATTTCCAAGGCACCCCGTTCTAATAGGTAATCTGACATTTCCAAGTCACTCGGTCCAAACAAGTAATCTGGAATTTCCAAGACACCAGGCCCTTACCAGTAATCTGGAATTTCCAAGGCACCAGGCTCTAACATGTAATTTGGAATTTCCAAGGCACCAGGCCCTAACATGTAATCTGGAATTTCCAAGGCTCCCGGTCCTAACAAGTAATTTGGAATTTCCAAGGCACCCAGTCCTAACATGTAATCTGGAATTTCCGAGGCACCCGACCCTAACCAGTAATCTGGAATTTCCGAGGCACCCCAGCCATAACAGGTAACCTGGAATTTCCAGGACACTCAGTTCTAACAGGTAATCTGGAGTTTGCAAAGCACTCGAACCCTAACAGGTCACCTGGAATTTCCAAGGCACCCAGCTCTAACAAGTAATCTTGAATGTCCAAGGCACCCAGCTCTAACAAGTAATCTTGAATGTCCAAGGCATCCTGGTCCTAACAAGTAATCTGGACTTTCTAAGGCACCCAGCCCTTACCAGTAATATGGAATTTCCAAGGCACCCGGTTCTAACATGTAATCTGGAATATCCAAGGCATCTGGTTGGCACCCTACTAATGTATAGGTGATTTTTCACAGGTTTAATGAAAGGAGCAATACATGAATGTATAGTTATTATTAGATCTCACAGTGACAATGATAATAAGGAGCATATTGTGCACAATTATGTCCATAAATAGACATTAGAATATAAACTTTATCATTTTTCTTCCTGGGAAAGGTGTGGCACCCTGAGCTGGGGCTCATAGCACATTAAAGGGCCACGGCACCTTGTTTAAAAACCACTGCTTTACAGACCATAGGGGTGTGAAACAGAGTAAAACTTTGGCCATTTTGCCTAAACACCACTCACCTCCCATCCACATTTACATACACATACATACATACATATACACACACATATACATACATACATATACACACACACACACACATATATATACATACATATACACATACATACATACATATACACACACACATATATATACATACATATACACATACATACATACATAAAAATATATACATATAATAACACAAACATTCACAAACACTCACAGACACACGCACACAAATATATACACATTTACACACACACACATACATACATATGCACACGCACACATATACATACATACATATACACATACATACATACATACATATAAAAATACATATATATAAAAACACACACATTCACAAACACACACAGACACACACACAAATATATACACATATACACGCACACACACTTGTGTATACACAAACAAACACATATACCCATATATACACATATACACACACACACACTTTTCTACACACACACGCACACATATGCACACATACATACATTTATATACACACACACTCTTGTGTATACACATACACACACGCACACACATGCACACATATGCATACATACATACATTTATATACACACACACACACTCTTGTGTATACACATACACACACAGATTTACACATTTTCAGACACAAAGGTTCAAAACTAAATGACCTACCAGACAGCTGTATAATTAAATGTGTATTTAATGTACAAAGTTTCCTCTACAGACAGAGGGAGATAAAGAGGACAGACACCAATCCAAATCAATAGCCCACAATCTGGTAAATAAACCATACATTGTCTGATTAACACCAAGTAGGAAATATAACCCAGGATAATATAGTTTGCCCTCCTCTGCTGGAAGACAGATCCCAGGCTGAACAGAAGGCAATGAAGCTACTTGTCTGCACTGTTGGTCTTCTCTATAAACCCGACCACATGCTGCTCACTGTAAGACGTCACTTCTTGAGGGATACAGGTTCAACCAGTTAATCTAGTGGAACAGTGTGAATATAAAAATATAGTCACTAATTTGGTCAAATGAAAATTGAAATTCTTAAAGGTACAGTAACTTTTTTAAGATTAAATAAATACATTTGTTAAAGGACTTTCCCTTCCAATTGCAACAATGTTAAATATAACACCCAGTGCTCTGAGATTTATCATTCAGATGCTACTGCAGTTCAAGTTGTTCAAAATAATATATCTAGAAATGCCATAATAACATAATTAGCTTTAATAAAATACTTAGCTCAGAGTTGTCTGTCTCCGCTGCTCTGTGCGGCTGTGGAGTTGGCGGCAGTGGAGACAGTACTATGTGGCACAGCCCCCCCAATCCTGGCCCTCATGGGCCGATGCCCATTACACACTGATGTAATGTGAACAGAGACTGCCTTTATATATGGGCGGTCTTCATTCAAATTCCTTCACAGCCATTGGCTGGGGTGTTCTTATGCACATCCCAGCCAATCAGTTTAAAACACAGCTGTTCGAAGCTGACTGGCTGGGATGTGCTTAAGCACATCACAACCTACGGCTGTGAGGGAATTGGAACAGACACTGCCCATATATATAGGCAGTCTCTGTTCAAATTCCCTCAGTGTGTAATAGGCATCGGCCCCTGAGGGAAAGGATGACAGGGCTGTGCCACATAGTACTGTCTCTGCTGCCTCCGTCTCCGTGGCTGCACACAGTGGCGGAGACAGACAAGTCTGAGCTAAGTCTTTTATTAAAGCTAATTATGTTGTTATGGCATTTCTGTATATATTATTTGGAACAACCTGGATATCGCTGGATAACAGGAAGCATATTTATATTTAGAATTGGACAGTAATACATGCTTTAGCCCTTTTGAGCCCCAGAGAGGAAAGCAACACATTGCTTTGCACTCAAGGGGTTAAACTGTGTATTAGTGTGCCGGATATTTCAGCATTGTACTCATTCATCTTTTATTTTTTATTTACAGATACAAGAAAGAAGAAAGAAGAGAAGATACAAGAAAGAAGAATGAAGAGAAGATACAAGAAAGAAGAGAAGGACAGAAGAGGACCAGGAAGCTGAGGACTGCTCTGGACATCAGGATTAATGGTAAGTGTTACTTGTAATGGGGTGTTGTTTTGTTACTTAGCTGGGTTAACTCTATGAAAGCCGGCGGGGTGATTATACCCCGCTGGCACTCATAGGGTTATTTCTACTAACATTAAACACACTTTTTAGGCATTTTGGATGAATTGATGTGGGGCTTAGGGTTTTTTAACTTTTTTTTCCCTTCAGTTTCTGCATCGGCTGTTTGAAGTTGCGACAAGGGTCTCAAGTAAAAAACACTGGGTCTTAACTTTCCTGAGATAAATTGAGTCCCTTATTGGATCCTCATGGCTAACGCAGACATTTGAATTTCAAATTATAGTGTTTTCATTATTTACTCTGGGTGAAAACACCTCTTAACTTTATCACTGACGGCTTTTGTTTTTTGTCGGTAGTTGTTCACCTCACAGGCATTTGAATATCTTACTGAGCTTGAAAAAATGCAGTTTGCAGAAAAAACAGCCATCGCCAACATTTGGAGTACAACTTGTCATTGAGGAATCATTAAGGGACCCTGGTTAAGAAGCCAGAACCTGAATGTTATTCCTTCTGAGCAGGTTTAGAAGAGGCAGTATAGTGCTCGGAGGGGTCTTACGTACAGAGGCACTGAACATTAAGATCTCCCTTTCAGTACTGTTTCCACTTGCAGGAAATGAGTCATGAAGATTTGTAGTAAATGTGATTTTATTCTGAATACATTTGGTTTTCTTTCTCCGCTCCTGGTTATGTCCTGTGGTTCCATGTGGAAATCTGAAGTTTTTAACTGAAGTGGATCTGTCATTTTGTAACAAATAAGTGATGTTGAAATACATTTCAGGAACAATTATATTTATGTGAGCCATATTTTATTTTAAATACTAATTGATGAGATATTTAGCTTTGTCAGTTAGATCTACAGGGCATGCCTAGCAGATTCAACATTCAGTACTGCTCTGTATTGGCAATTATCTCTGGTTCTGAGCACACTGGAGAGGAGGAGCCTGTCTGGAGCTTCACTAGGACCACTAGGGAGAAGGTGATCCCAAGGACGGGACCTGCAACAAGGAGAAAGAGAAACTGCATTGCTTCCGTAGGGCCACGTTGCATCAAGAGACAAGGGACAGGGTTCCTATAAGGGTCCTCAGTGCATTGCCTCCCCTCTAACCACAACCATTTCCCTAAGTGATTTAGCATGATAGTCCTTTCATAGGAAGTGACAAGTAGCAAGTGTAGGGTTCTCAAGAAAGTGGGGAGGTCAGAGGTATCTGTGACTGAGGGAAAAGAAGATTGCTGATGATGTTAAACCTTATGTTTCCTGGTGCCCCAGCTGTGAGGTTATTATGCACCACACAGGGACATCACCATAAAGAGAGTGACAATTAGGGGTAACAGACTTCTTCTGGGGTTACACGGTCTAGATTGGACTAAAACATCTGTACTTGAAAGAATTCAATGCCAATCGGATTCTGAAGGTGTTACATAAATAAACAGAAATGTGTCACCCACAGGTGCCCATCACCCAATCAGTGTGGCACTGTACAATGTCTGGCGAATTCTACAATGAACAGTTTGCAGTGCTCACTTTCTGATTGGATGAGGGGCCGAGCATCTTTCTTTCCTCCTCGTACGTGATTTATAGCTATAAGAAACCTTACACCGAATCTACCAAATGTGATTACAAGCACATAGACATCTACTAGATTTCAGATACAAATCTGAGGACCAAATCCTTGTCTACTTACTATTGAGTTTTCCTGCAGCGCATTCCACACTCAGTAAGGCAGCAGCTAAATTTCCAAGGACAGTCACCATCACTCTGGCACCTCTTACCCCTAGGGGGACATCTACTGTCATCTGGACATTTTGTAGGAGGATCTGTTAAATGAATGGAGATTTCATTATAACCTTTTACATCACAGTGAGGAGAACGCATAGTGTTACACATGGGGCCATATGCACAGACCAGATTCACCACTGGGGACTAGTTAATTGATATAAATTTGAATGCAGCAGATGTCTCCAATGCATTGTGAATCATATGTATAAAGGAAATGTGGATGAAGTCTATAGCAGGCCCTGTGCACCAATATTACCTAAATTCACATATAGTTATATGAAGCATTTAACCCATTGAATGCTAGAGAGGACTCCATTTCATCAATTTACATTGTGTTGGGTTCAAGGGGTTACATGAAAGGAGATTTTATTTGTTCTTTGGTGCATTTATTTGGACACAGAATTGATCCCTTCTGTCTGTGTATAAAGAGGAAAAGGTGGGTCTGTATATCTTATAAATCAGAAGGGAGAGGGGCTGCATTTAACCCCTGAGAGCCAGCAGGGTACACAATGCTTTGCAAAAGTAATGTGTTGCACTCTTCTTTGGACCTCAAGGGGATAAACATTATAAGGAATGTAATCAATCTGCAAAAGGACAATAAAACAAATCAAAATAGAAATGAGAAACAAACTGCCTGATAGAGAAAGACAAAGCCAAAAAAAAATCTTCATATTCACAAATAGAAAAGAGATGGAAAGGGATAATGCTGGTCCTATTAATATTCATCAGAGCAGGTTGGTTAGTTGGGGTAAGAATATGACAGATAATGATATAGCAATGTATTGTATTCTATAGTATTAAAGAAATGATTTTATAATCCCCCCACACACCCTACTACTGAGATCAGCCTCTTCTACAGTGAATAATAGAAACATAAAATTTGACTGCAAATAAGAACCCCCCAGCTTACCTAGTCACCCATTTTCCTACTCCAAAAACCTCAAACCTTATTTGGTCCTTGGTTTTGTCTTGTGTTCAGGACAGCCTTATGCCTGTCCAGGGCCGGCACCACCTATAGTCGAGGTAGGCGCCAGCCTATGGCAAACATCTACTGGGGGAGCAGTCAGAACCAGATGAGATGGCCCTTACATGGGATAGAGGCGGAGATTTGCCACCCCAAGGCTCATTGCTTTCCCTTCAGGACCCCCTTTCCCTGTGATCCTCTGTGCTCGAGTAAAGTCTCATGTAATTGTAGCCTAGGACTGAGGCAGGGTAACGTCATGACAAGCAGCCGCACTCTCTGCTAGTCTCTATGTAACTTACGCGGGCTGCATAGATTCTGCACATACCGGGGCAAAATGGGACTCTGGCAACAGCACTTCCAAGGAAAGGGAACAGAGGAGCACTGGTATTTAAGGTAAGTTCAGCTCATCACTTTTTTTAACCCTCGGAAGGCCAGAGAGGTATCCAATGCATTGCATTGGATTGGATTCCTCTCTGGCCCTCAAAAGGATAAATATGAATCCTTAGACAATAGCAGGCACAAATGTGACACAATACTATCCCGATCTTGTAGCCATTGAAAAACTGAATTGAATGAGCCCAGCGGCATCTCTCATACCTTTATGGTTTGAGAGATATCCACTTTCAAAGTTTTGTATTTTTCCCTCTCCCCTGATGTCAGCGTTCTAGCTGACAGCAGGGGAATTCGGTCCTGGGTCCTGTGGAGGCTCTTCAGCAGAGCCGAGATCATGTTATGGAAGAAGAAATCCTTCACTGAAATGGTCTTCTACGTGTGCTTGCAAACCAAGAGCAAACCAAGCACACGTAGAAAACTATATCAGTGAAGGAATTCTTCTTCCATAACGCGATCTCAGCTCTGCTGAAGAGCGTCCGCTTGGTCAGAGACCGGATTCCCCTGCTTTCACCTAGAACACTGACGTCAGTGGAGAGGGAACTTTGAAAGGGGATATCTCTCAAACCATAAAGGTTTGAGAGATGCCGCTGCGCTCATTTAATTCAGTTTTTAAGGGCTACAAGATGGGGGATAGTAAAAAGTAAGTATTACTATCCCTTTAAAATACAATAACAAGGTTCTGATGCCCTTAGCTTCTATTCTGAGACACCGTGGCCTTTGTGTGTTGCCTCTGGCAAAAAGCCTTCATTTTCCCTGGGCCCCAATTACATGTATTTAATACAGCCCAGCCCCGCACTATTATGCCAGTGTTGGACCCTTTCTCTATGCCAACAGTGCTGGTGCTTCCTCTCTCTGCCAGAAGTGCTGTACCCACCAGTTTTCTGACATTTGAGGCTCCCTTCTGAAAGCACCATTCAAAATCACCCTCTCTTTGTCATCAGAGCTGGAGCCTCTACTCAGTCAACCCTTGTAATATTTCATCAGTGTTGCCATGCCCTCTTCTTTGCCATCAGAATTGCAAACACATCATACCAGAAGTGCCGGGCGTCCCTTTTCTGTCAACACTGTCCACCCATGGCTTCAATTTACAAACCCTGGTACTGTTGTGGAGCTCTACCCCTTAACTCAGTGTTTCACAGCTTTAGTCCTCAAGGCTCACCAGCACTTCACATTTTCAGGATCTCCCTGCTTGATCACAGCTGGCTATTCAGTAGCTCAGTCCTTGTGATTGAGGCACCGGTACTCAATCAGGCATATCCTGAAAACCTGATCTGTTGTGTGCTCTCAGTGGGAGTTGAGAATCCAGGCTCCTATTCCAGTATATTGACAGTTCCATATTGTTCTAGCACTACCCACTCTGGCATAGTGCTCTATGCCAACAGTATTGCCCCTCTTTTCTGCTAGCCACTTTGGACCCCAACACACACATACTGACACATACACATAAAGGGAACACACTAAAACACTGATACTTATACACATACAGAGAACACACACATTGACACATACACATTTAGGGAACACACATACATTGACACTTATACACATAGGAAACACACAAATTGATACTTATACACATATAGGAAATACACTGACACTTATACACATACAGGGAACACACATGCATTGACACTTATACACACTAAGGGGCATAAAGGGATGGGACACAAGGGATGGGGCATAAAGGGGCAGAGCCTATGGGGTGGCAAAAATTAGGTTTTGCCTAGGGTGGCACAGTCCTGTGCCTATCCCATGCATGCTAAGATCCCATCACTGTATTTACCTCTAACACTACTGCTGGTAGGCTGTTCCACTTATCTACTACCCTCTCAGTGAAGTAAAACTTTATTATATTACATCTAAAGCTCTGTCCCTCCAGTTTTAGACTATGGCCTCTTGTCCTAACATTTCTACTCCTTTGAAAAATACTTCCCTATTGTTTGTTGTTGAATTCCATCTATTTGAATGTTTTTAACAAATTCCCTCTCTCTCTTTCTCTCATCAAAGCTATACATGTTTAAATCCTTTAGTCTATCCTGATATTTTTTATCCTGTAATTGGGCTGAACTTACTGAGCACTCTATTTAACTCTGACAGTGCTTCAGATGTGTTCATACAGCTCACACTGACACCAAGTCTCAGCAGATTGGTCTACCGGGTCAGCCTCTTCACTGCAGAAGAAGACATCAGCAACAGGGGAGGGAAGGTGAATACAAAAGTTTATATCTATAAAACTATTATGTATTAAAGATTGTGCATGACATATGTCACACTCCGCAATTCTGCAGAATGATGCATGTATGTGTTTTCAAAATCAAGTAAAAAATGTGAAAGGAACATTCATTTCTGAAGGAATTAATCTTATATGTACATGGACATTTCTCGATGTAATGGTACTATATAATTAAAAGTGAAACTCCTGGGCAGTGAGTAGCCAAATAACAACTAACTAATGATTTTATTAATTCTCAAGGAGCATTTCACATTTCTTGACTTGATTCAGAAAACCCTTATGGTGATTCCCTAAATGTGTTGTCCAGATGTGGATCCTTTCTCTTAGTGTTGTGAAATCATCTGCACCTCACTGATGAAGCCCAAGAAGACCAAACCGTACCTCTGGCATTACCTGGCATTCTTGTGTAAAGTAGACTTGTATGTCATTTCAAAACTGGACTGAACTTCTGATAAATACATGGAAAGGTCTCCTCTGTAAAGGTGCTAGAGGCCTAGAATGTGATACTCCTGAGGGTCCAGCCCTACAACCAGAGGTGAATGCTTGTGTATGTTCTCAGGGAGAAGGTCACATATTTTTCTTGCCAATTCTAATAGCACAGTGAGCGATAACTTTGAACTGAGCTAATTTATATAATGTGCCAGGGATTAAAGTAAAGTGCCTCCTGTACTGCCAAGTTTTCCTTTTAACCCTTTAAGAACCAGGGGTCTGTGCAATGCATTATTGTAGTAAACCTTCCACTGAATCAATCAACTATAAATGAAACACGCAGGACTTTACTAGATAAAGGCTGAGGACCTAGTGCTTGTCTACTTACCAGGGATGGGGTATACACATTCCCATCCACACCCTTGATCGCAGCACTTCTGATCCCAGGGGCAGTCATTGTCATCATAGCATTTTGGATCGGGAATCACGATACACATTTTCCTGCCTGGGCCAGGACATTTTCCAGAGTGAGCTGAGGAATAAATGAAAATGTTATTATGATCTTCTAATAATATCACAGTAATGAGAAAGGATAGTATAACACAAGGGGCCATATGCACAAAATCAAAAGTGGAACATTTGGGGGAGAATTAATCCATATTTCACAACTTTTTATTAAGTTAACTTGAAAATATAACAAGTTGAATTCTATAGAGGTCTCCAACATCTCTGGCATTCAGGTTAAAATTCCCATTTATAGGAATGTGTTTGGCCTCATGTAGTACATTAAGGCTATGGGTGTTTGTATACCTGTGTCTTTGTCTTTCCTTGTGTGTAAATGAGTGTGTTTGTGTGTTTGGCTGTCTGTCTATCTCTCATTTAGCATGAATATGCATGTATTCCTAAGTGTGTTTATGTGTTATTGTGCCTGTTCATGTATGTGTGTGCATGATGAGTGTTTGTGTATGTGTTTGTGTGTATGTGTGTGTGTGTGTGTGTGTATGGGTGTGTGTGTGTGTGTCTGTGTCTGTGTGTGTGTGTGACTGTCTGTCTCTCTCTCTCATTTAGCATGAATATGCATGTATTTGAATGCATGTGTATGTATGTGTGTGTATGAGTGTGTGTGTGTGTGTCTGTATATTGTGTATATGTTTAAAACAATTGATGAGACTGAAGAAAGACATATTTCCATCAAGTCCAGTCCAAGCCATATCACCCCTGTTTATCCAGAGGAAGGCACAACAAACCTCTATTGAAGCCATTTCCAATTATGCCCCAAAGTGGGAAGAAAAATTCCTTCCTGACTCCAGGAAGATAGTTTGTGATCCAGGGAATTTTCTTCTTTGAAGCCAACTGTCATAATCATCAATATGTTTTGAGCTAGAAAGGTATCCATTACTTTTTGAAAGCATTTAAGTATCTGCAAGTACAGCATGTCATGGAAAATATTTCCATAATTCAACTGCCCTTACTGTAAAAAAATCCATGCCTGTCGATAGTGACTGATTGAATAACACAGCTTTTGTTTGGATTGGAAAATTTGCATTTTTAAAGATTAATGTCTTAGCTGATCCTTTCTTAACTAGTTTCAAAAGCAGATCATGCAATTACGCATTAGTATCATAAACAGATTGAAGTCAAAAGGAAGTAGAGATAAACTAGATACTGTCAGAACGAGAGTCAGTTTCTTACAGTTATATCTGCCTGGTGTGTTACTCACGTTTCTGTGCCCAGGTGCCCACAGAGCACAAAGTGAGTCCCAGAAGGAGAGAGATGGTGACTGGAGTCATGTTGTCCCACGAGTCTGAGTCTTGTTCTGTCACACACTGGGATTTATACTCTGAGATCTGGGAATAAACCATGTAATTGAGGAACAAGGAAGAGGAACAAAACCAGTTCTACCTTACTGCAATACTGTATGTCACAATCAAAAGCTAAAAATATTACTGACAACTAAACATAATTATTATAATTGTATCAGCCCAGCTACTGTAATTAATGGAGAGTCAGTGCCACATGTGTAAACACTTTATAGTCAGATTCAGTACATTTATACCTACACAGTGTAATATTGTCATTATCGCCAACACTTTATAGTCAGATTCAGTACATTTATACCTACACAGTGTGATATTGTCATTATCGCCAACACTTTATAGTCCGATTCAGTACATTTATACCTACACAGTGTGATATTGTCATTATCACCAACACTTCATAGTCCGATTCAGTACATTTATACCTACACAGTGTGATATTGTCATTATCACCAACACTTTATAGTCAGATTCAGTACATTTATACCTACACAGTGTAATATTGTCATTATCGCCAACACTTTATAGTCCGATTCAGTACATTTATACCTACACAGTGTGATATTGTCATTATCGCCAACACTTCATAGTCCGATTCAGTACATTTATACCTACACAGTGTAATATTGTCATTATCGCCAACACTTCATAGTCCGATTCAGTACATTTATACCTACACAGTGTGATATTGTCATTATCGCCAACACTTTATAGTCAGATTCAGTACATTTATACCTACACAGTGTAATATTGTCATTATCACCAACACTTTATAGTCAGATTCAGTACATTTATACCTACACAGTGTAATATTGTCATTATCGCCAACACTTTATAGTCACATTCAGTACATTTATCCCTACACAGTGTGATATTGTCATTATCGCCAACACTTTATAGTCACATTCAGTACATTTATCCCTACACAGTGTGATATTGTCATTATCGCCAACACTTTATAGTCAGATTCAGTACATTTATCCCTACACAGTGTGATATTGTCATTATCACCAACACTTTATAGTCAGATTCAGTACATTTATACCTACACAGTGTAATATTGTCATTATCGCCAACACTTTATAGTCAGATTCAGTACATTTATACCTACACAGTGTGATATTGTCATTATCGCCAACACTTTATAGTCAGATTCAGTATATTTATACCTACACAGTATAATATTGTCATTATCTCCAACACTTTATAGTCAGATTCAGTACATTTATACCCACACAGTGTAATATTGTCATTATCTCCAACACTTTATAGTCAGATTCAGTACATTTATACCCACACAGTGTGATATTGTCATTATCTCCAACACTTTATAGTCAGATTCAGTACATTTATACCCACACAGTGTAATATTGTCATTATCGCCAACACTTTATAGTCAGATTCAGTACATTTATACCCACACAGTGTAATATTGTCATTATCGCCAACACTTTATAGTCAGATTCAGTACATTTATACCCACACAGTGTAATATTGTCATTATCGCCAACACTTTATAGTCAGATTCAGTACATTTATACCTACACAGTGTAATATTGTCATTATCTCCAACACTTTATAGTCCGATTCAGTACATTTATACCTACACAGTGTGATATTGTCATTATCTCCAACACTTTATAGTCAGATTCAGTACATTCATACCCACACAGTGTAATATTGTCATTATCACCAACACTTTATAGTCCGATTCAGTACATTTATACCTACACAGTGTAATATTGTCATTATCGCCAACACTTTATTGTCAGATTCAGTACATTTATACCTACACAGTGTGATATTGTCATTATCGCCAACACTTTATAGTCAGATTCAGTACATTCATACCTACACATTGTAATATTGTCATTATCGCCAACACTTTATAGTCAGATTCAGTACATTTATACCTACACAGTGTAATATTGTCATTATCGCCAACACTTTATAGTCAGATTCAGTACATTTATACCTACACAGTGTAATATTGTCATTATCGCCAACACTTTATAGTCAGATTCAGTACATTTATACCTACACAGTGTGATATTGTCATTATCGCCATCACTTTATAGTCAGATTCAGTACATTTATACCTACACAGTGTGATATTGTCATTATCGCCAACACTTTATAGTCAGATTCAGTACATTTATACCTACACAGTGTAATATTGTCATTATCGCCAACACTTTATAGTCAGATTCAGTACATTTATACCTACACAGTGTAATATTGTCATTATCGCCAACACTTTATAGTCAGATTCAGTACATTTATACCTACACAGTGTAATATTGTCATTATCGCCAACACTTTATAGTCAGATTCAGTACATTTATACCTACACAGTGTAATATTGTCATTATCGCCAACACTTTATAGTCCGATTCAGTACATTTATACCTACACAGTGTAATATTGTCATTATCGCCAACACTTTATAGTCCGATTCAGTACATTTATACCTACACAGTGTGATATTGTCATTATCTCCAACACTTTATAGTCCGATTCAGTACATTTATACCTACACAGTGTGATATTGTCATTATCGCCAACACTTTATAGTCCGATTCAGTACATTTATACCTACACAGTGTGATATTGTCATTATCGCCAACACTTTATAGTCCGATTCAGTACATTTATACCTACACAGTGTGATATTGTCATTATCGCCAACACTTTATAGTCACATTCAGTACATTTATACCTACACAGTGTGATATTATCATTATCGCCAACACTTTATAGTCCGATTCAGTACATTTATACCCACACAGTGTGATATTGTCATTATTGCCAACACTTTACTCAGTGTGATATTGTCATTATCGCCAACACTTTATAGTCAGATTCAGTACATTTATACCTACACAGTGTGATATTATTATTATCGCCAACACTTTATAGTCAGATTCAGTACATTAATACCTACGCAGTGTAATATTGTCATTATCGCCAACACTTTATAGTCAGATTCAGTACATTCATACCTACACAGTGTAATATTGTACTTATCGCCAACACTTTATAGTCTGATTCAGTACATTCATACCCACACAGTTTAATGTTGTCATTATCGCCAACACTTTATAGTCAGATTCAGTACATTTATACCTACACAGTGTAATATTGTCATTATTGCCAACGCTTTATAGTCCGATTCAGTTAATTTATACCTACACAGTGTAATATTGTCATTATCATACATTTATACCTACACAGTGTAATATTGTCATTATCATACATTTATACCTACACAGTGTAATATTGTCATTATCTCCAACACTTTATAGTTCGATTCAGTACATTTATACCTACATAGTGTGATATTATCATTATCGTCAACACTTTTACTCTTTCTTTCAGAAGGAACCAGACTGACTATAATACAGGTGATTATTTCATGTAAATTGAAGTAGTGAGAGAGCTGCTTGTGATAATGCTTGTGTGATTGTATATGTATGTGTGTGTGTTTCTGTGTGTGTATGTGTGTGTGTGTTTGTTTATGTATGTGTGTGTGTGTATGTATGTGTATTTGTGTATGTGCTTGTGTGTATATGTGTGTATGTGTTTGTGTATGTCTGCATGTGTGTGTACGTATGTGTGTGTGTCTGTGTGTGTGTGTGTGTGTGTGTATATGTATTTTTGTGTGTAACAGTAAAGGATTTGCAGAATTTGTGTCCTGTATTCCTGTTGGTAACTGTTATGTCCGACCTCATGGACAGACATCCAGGACAGACTGATGATGTTATATTATGAAAAAATACAGGGGAAGGAGGGGGTCATTAGGATTTTCTCATCATAGTAAACTAAGTACAGGTTATTACTAGGAGGTGTTACTACCCCTTTAGACTGTTGTGTGACAGTGTGAAAATCTGTGTTATTGACTCTGTGTGCTCGATGTAATTAGGTCTGACGGCTACAAAAAAAACAGCTGATTGCATTTTTTGAAGAACGATAAGCAAGTCAATTTCCTGTTATATGAAAAAATCCTGGCAAAAAACAACCTGTCATGCAATAAGCTATTTTTCACAGAAATGGAAACTTTTCCTCTTTTCTGCCTTTCCTGTCATGTCTAAATAGAGAGAACCCTGGTATTTCTACATCCCAGTCATTTCTTTCATTGTACCAGGTCTCTGTAATCCCCACTAAGTCCACCTCTTCACTAGTTATTACTGCAATGACGTCTTAATACATAACCCCTGGGGTGTGGTAGTATAACTGGGAAATGGGGATATTAGTTAAGGAGACAATTAATTGCAGTCTTTTTGGTTTTAGTCCTAATTTTGATTAGTGTTTACCAGATACATTGTTAAAAGCATGCCAGGATTTCCTAACCTGTGTGCAGAGAGGAATCAGAATGTAGACAGTTAAAGCTTGTGAGTGGGTCTTTATGGAAGGGAGATCTCCTATCTTGGTAAATGTACCTGCAGGAAAAGATCCTGTCCTGGGAAGTCTGCCAGCTAAAGGAACATGTCTAGGTGTATAGTCTGGATTCTTTTTGCTTTATCCTGGTCTGAGTTCATATATTGTCCTGTACCTTTAAACTGCTGCTTAGCTTTTGAGGTGGTTTGATGCTCATTGAAGGCCTTATTTTCCTGTTCCAGTGAATGCTGCTTGTTCCAGCACAAGTTATTCCATTCCGAGCCTAGTACCCATTCATGTCTTTGTCAGAAGCCTGGATCCTTGTGATAAAGACCAGCATGTCTCTGGTTCCACCTGTGGGCTGAGGCACCAAGCTCTCTTCTGATGGTTTGCAGTCTCCACTCTGTGGTGATGATTCTTCCATCCAATATGAAGATCTTTTGGAGGACCATGACTTATAGTATTTATCCAGACAATCCGCAAGTAAGTGGCATCTTGGTTCTGTTTTCTAAAGCTCTGCAATTGATTTGTCAGCTGTATGACTTTTTATATTCACCACATTGATAGTTTCAGAGTCCCCCCATCTTGTCTGTGTGGCTGGGGATATCAGCTCTGCATGTCTTTTATATTTGCTTGATTTATTCTATTTTGTCCCTTTCCAAGAGTTGTTCTCATTATGGATTTATCATTTATTAGGGTTATCCTTTCTCCTGATTTTCATCCATCCCTAGAAATAACTTTATAGATATGATTGAAGGAGAAGTGACATCTCCTAATAATACCCATCAAACTTACCTTACTATGACCAGAAAATCCTAATGGCCCCATTCATTTTTCCATTGTCCCTTGGTTCAAGAAATAACTTCTTCAATCGGTCGTGGGTGTCATGTCTCTAGAGGTGAAAAAGATGGTTACTAATAAGCCCATGGGACACACACTCCACCATTGCTTTACAATGGATTGCATATCTCTCTAATCCTTACTGCAGTGAGTAGGTTCATACCCTCTGCCTGTATTCGTACTGAAAAACTGTCAGCAGCTGTCACTCCAGCCTTCATGGACCTGAGATGCAGGACTGATTGTTATCTCTTCAACAAAATCACAAGTGTGAAAGCGTTAGGGGCCATTAGGATTTTCTGGCCATTGTAAAGTTAGTGGGGTTTATTTTTGGTAGTTCTCCTTTAATAATAACTTCATGTCCCAACTAGTAGAAGAGGCAACTAGGAATGAAGCCTTGTGGGATCTAGTGATCTCAAATGAGTCTGAACAAGGTAAGGCTGCATTTTGGTAACACACACCATAATATATATATTTTTTTTTGTCAAAGTATTTTACCAGGAAGAATACATTGAGTTTATTGCTTGTTTTCAATTATGTCCTGGTCTGGACTCATTTTATCTAACTCAGAGAGGTGAAAGACAGAGCTCACCTTGCTGTGACTAGAACCTGCAACCTTGCACCTTAACCAACTGAGCCATCTCACCACTGAATTTTCGAGAAACCAGTTACGTCTTCAAATACAACTTTAATAATGTTAAATCACTTCCCAGATCCCATACATTGGGGTGTAGCCTTAAAAACATAGGAAACCGAGGAATTTATTCTTTGCATTTACATTGTTACACAAGATGATTTTATTACAGGTATCTGTGCTGGAATGATAATGATTGGGAGTTGTTTTTACTCATTTATACAAATTGATTAAGCGGAAATAAAAGGAGTAAATGGACTCTTCATACAATATGCGGTCACTCCCTAGAAAGGTTTGATTAACTGATATATAATTAGACAAATAATGATAGAAGACGCAATGTGAAAATAAATATAGAACAAGAATGCACAAAAACCAGTAACTATCCAACTGGCTGATGAAAACAGTAAGAAGCAACACATTGAACATCCCCCTTGTCTATAAATATATATATTTTAGGGCTTAAAACTTGAAGTCCTTTGCTACTAGCTAGACCTGAAAAGTAACTCGCCACCACAAGACATAACATACCCACCAGAGCTGAATTTCTACTCGCCAGGGCTAAATTTTCACTCGCAATTGGCTAGTGGCGAGTGAAAATTTTGAGCCCTGTATATTTATATGTTGTTAGAGGGTCTGACCTTGTCTGGGAAAGAAATGGTTAAGAGGCTATCCAGAAATGATTTTGTCTGTATATATTTATATTAGGCCTGTGTGTGTCTTTATATAGAATTCGTTTTGTTTCTCTAGAAATGGATTTTTGAGACTTTCATGCAGTAAATATCCTTGAAAGAGGTCTCTCTCTCTCGCCTTGAACAGGAATTTTATCTAGTGTAGGAGAATTGCACATGTGTTTTTACATCCCTGAGAGAGAGGACGTTGTTTTGAAACTTCTGTCATTATTTCTTATCTACATTACTTATTATATTTGATGGACACTGTAGTCTTTCCTGAAGATTTCTGGTAGTAGACTGCCATCTAGCAGCATGGTAGATTTATTTATGCAAGTTTGTATGTATATCTTGGTATATAGTAATTACCAATCACAAAGCTTGATAGAAATTTAAAGGTTACCTAATATTCTAATTCTCTATGGAGTGAACTATGAGAAAAGAATGGGTGTACCTTTTCTGTTAAGGGGGGTTAGGTAATATAAGCATTGTACAGGGGGAAATAGCGGCTTTTTGTTTGGCTGAATTTCCTAGTTGCAGTACCTTGTCCAAGCTGAGCCTGAGAGACCACACCATGACCTAGGATTGGTAAAGTAGAAATACATGTTATATATACAAAAGCACTGTATGTACTTCTAAAATTATTACAGCCCAGTCTATTCTAGGGTAATTCTAATAATCCCTAGTGGAACTGGTCAACCTACTGAGAACTATTACACAGTAGCCATTTGGCTGTTAAGTTAGAATAATTTTTGGAAGTCATGCAGTCCAATCATAGAAATAATAGAGTGAGATCAGATTGATAGCAATTTTAGGCCAATGAGAGTTCTAGTTAGCTAGGGGAAGTGATGAGAAGGGATGGGCCAAAATCGTTGCCTCAAAATCAGTGAATAATAGCACTTCCCACCTGGAGAATAATTTTTCACAAAAAGTGCTGTTTTTTCTGCTTTTTCTGCCTAGTTCATTGCATTGAAATCGATTGAAAGACTGAATTTACACACAACACAAAACAAATGTTATTTTATTTCCCAAAGACATAGGATAAAAGGGGTATGAGGGTGCCTGTGTTGATGGTGTATGGGAAAGAATTGGGTGAACAAGGAATTTTTTGAGGGGAGATTTTGTTTACTGGGATAGTTAATAAAAAATAAATAAATAGAATAAAAAAACCCAGATAAGACATGGTATAAAAGGGGTCTGAGGAGGCTGCCTGTGTTGGTGGGTGGAGTCTGGGGAAAGAATCAGTTGAACAGGGAATTTGTTTTGGGGGGTTTCTTGACTGGTATTGGGGAGACAGTTAATAAAATAAATAAATAAAATAAAATAAGACACGTGCTAGAGACAGGGGTCCCCTGATGTAAGTTGCTACTGGAGTAGACTGATATTTGTAGGGCCAAGCCCTAAGGAAACATTGATTTGTTGAAGGAAATTAAACTTGTTGTTAGGCCCAAACCTTGAAGAAACATTGATTTGTAGGACTTAGGCTTGTTAGAAACATGCCCCCAAAAATTGTTATTGTTTTTTTTTTCTTTTTTTAAGAACAAGCACTGAGAAAAAAAAAATACTCTACTGGTCTAGTGTCAGTGGCCACTTGTCATTGTCAAATTATCACGGTGCCCGTGATTGCTGGCTTTTCTTGTCAGTTAGCAATGGGTGCTTTCCATTGGTTGCCTGTGATTAGTCCGCCCAGTATTGCCTATATAGACTGGGCTCCTGCACCCTTTCACTGCCCTTTCGTGGTGTTTCTATGCCAGTGATCGCCTGCCTATGGATTCCTGTGTACCTCTTTGGCCTGTCTGACTTTTCTCCTGTTCCTGCTCCTGTGAATCGACCGGATAGCCTGTCCACTCTCCAGAGTTGTTCCTATGTACTGATCCGGCCTGGCTGATGTTCCTGCTTCCGTATACGACCCGGTTTGGCTGACGTTTCTGCTCCGGTATCCTGACCCGGCCTGGTTGACGTTCCTGTTCCTGGATCCCAACTTGGCTGCATTCCGCTTGGCTCTGGTCGCCTCAGCGACATTCTGACTTCTGGTGCATTCCTAGGTTGGCACCGCTGATTTCAGGCTTCTGGTCTCCGTTATAGCTCCGGTAGGGCCTCCATGTTGGTCCAGTACGCGGTACTGGTTTGCTCCACTCTATCACCGGTTGCTTGTGCTGCCTCCATTATCACACCGGTAGGGCCTTCGTGTTTGTCCAGTACACGGTACTGGTTTGCTCCACTCTACACTGGTTGCTAGTGCTGCCTCCATTATCGCACTGGTAGGTCCTCAGTGTTTGTCCAGTACGTGGTACTGGTTTGCTCCACTCTACGCTGGTTGCTAGTGCTGCCTCCATTATAGCACCGGTAGGGCCTCCGTGTCTGTCCAGTACGCGGTACTGGTTTGCTCCACTCTACACCGGTTGCTAGTGCTGCCTCCATTATCGCACTGGTAGGGTATCACGGTGCCTGTGATTGGTGCTATACACTATCACCTGCAGGGGCTCCTATTGGCTGCCTATTGTCTGCCCGCCTCTGACTGCCTATTTATACTCAGCTCAGGCACCCTTTGGTTGCCCTTTCGTGGTGTCTCTGACAGTACCTGTTTGTTCTTCCTGTCATACTGTTTGGGCCTGTTCCAGTGTTCCAGAGTCCAGAGCTACAGAGTCCTGTGTTCCAGTCTGTCTCGCTGCTTGAGGCCTGTTCCAGTGTTCCAGAGTCTTCTGCTACTTAATCTTGAGTTCCAGTGTTCCTGATTTCATCTGTTCCTGTTCCAGTCTGCTTGCCACTCCGGTTGGACCTCCGTATTGACTGATGCTCCAGTTGTTTCGTCTGGCCTGTTCCGGTTGCTGTTTATTCAGCGGTGTTCGCTGTGCTCCACCTTCATTTAGTCTCCGAGTTCCCATCCGGTAGTCGCTTGGCTACATTGCTCACTCTCTCGCCTTGGCGATATTCTTACTGTGGTGGTCCCAGAGTGAGGACGCTGGTTAACCCCAGTAAACCTGGTGGCAGATTATACTGTTGGTCCCAGAGTGCGGACGCTGGTTAACCCCAGTAAACCTGGTGGCAGATTATACTGTTGGTCCCAGCGTGCGGACGCTGGTTAACCCCAGTAAACCTGGTGGCAGATTATACTGTTGGTCCCAGCGTGCGGACGCTGGTTAACCCCATTAAACCTGGTGGCAGATTATACTGTTGGTCCCAGCGTGCGGACGCTGGTTAACTCCATTAAATCTGGTGGCAGATTATACTGTTGGTCCCAGCGTGCGGACGCTGGTTAACTCCATTTAACCTGGTGGCACATTATCCTGTTGGTCCCAGCGTGCAGACGCTGGTTAACTCCATTAAACCTGGTGGCACATTATCCTGTTGGTCCCAGTGTGCGGACGCTGGTTAACTCCATTAAAGCTGGTGGCACATTATACTGTTGGGCCCAGCGCGCGGATGCTGGTTTACTCCATTAAACCTGGTAACATATTATACTGATGGTTCCAGCGTGCGGACGCTGGTTATCTCCGTTTAACCTGGTCGTCTCCTCCTTTGGGGCTGTCCTGCCCGGTATTGGTGAGGCCGGTAGAACCGGTACATTCCATCTCACGGTTGCCTTACCAGGTATTGGCATGGCCGGTAGAGCCTATCCTCAACATCTCCCAAGGCTGCCTTGCCCGGTATTGGTAAGGCCGGTAGAAGTGGTTATTCCATCTCACGGTTGCCTTACCCGGTATTGGCAAGGTCGGTAGAGCCTGCTATTGCTATTTCTTATAGCCGGCTAGGTTGCCTTGCTCGGTATATTAGGCAAGGCCGGTAGAACCTGTTCTATTTCTCAGTTGCTATATATATATTGTATGTATATGTGTGTGAACCCTATGGGGAGTGCTTTAACTTTTCAATAAAGTTATGCTTTTACCTAAACCTGTTGTCTGAGAGTCTTAACAAACCGTGACATAGGGCCTCCGTGTTTGTCCAGGACGTGGTACTGGTTTGCTCCACTCTAACGCTGGTTGATAATGCTGCCTCCGTTATAGCACCTGTAGGGCCTCCGTGTTTGTCCAGTAAGTGGTACTGGTTTGCTCCACTCCTACACCGGTTGCTTGCTGCCTTCGTTATAGCACCAGTAGGGCCTCCGCTACACCGTTTCACTTCTGCCATAGGCTGCCTTACCCGGTATATTGGTAAGGCCGGTAGAGCCTCCTCAGTTCTATTGTGTCAGGTTCTGGGCTGCCTTGCCCGGTATATTGGTAAGGCCGGTAGAGCCTCCTAGGTCCTGTTGTGCCATCCTCTAGGCTGCCTTACCCGGCATTTTGGTAAGGCTGGTAGAGCCTATACATTGTATCATTGTATGCTATGCTACTTGAACCTGTTGTGTGTCTGAAACATATGTGCGATGTTCAGGATCTGTGAGGGTTCTTATTATCTTTTCAATAAAGCTGTGTTTTTATCTTAACTCTGTGTCTGTGAGTCAAAACAAACCGCGACACAAATGCCCTGGTGTAATTACGGAATATGTGAGTTGCTGCTGAGTTGTTTAAACAGCAGGATGATTAGGCAGCTCATAGGGAATGAGATCAACAACAGCAGCAACATGGGTGATAGATGATGAAGGTTCCACTTGCTTTAACTAGCACCTGAGGCAGTGGCAGCACAATAAGTAGCCCCCAGTATATGTGGAGAAAAGAAGTTGGCCAATAATTCTTCTCCACCTGCCCCTCCTCCAAAATCATGGGTGTGTTGTTAGTAGTTGTGGGCGAAAGTTGTCGCTGTGTTCCCTCAAGAAATCCTGCAAAAACCACATTGTTGCATTTTTCGCCCACTGGTCAAAGTTCTTCTCCATTTTTTCAATGGCTAGAAAGTTTGTACCCTTTGATTTAAGTGGTTTTTGCCTTTTCGCTATACAAAAGTGACAGAGCGAGGTAGACGTGCTGTGCTGTTCTGCTGGATCTTTTTGCAAAATTGAGGAAGAAGAGGCTCAAAGTGACTGCTATCACTAAGAGAAAGCATAAAAATAACAAAAAGAGGAGTTTGAAGGACCATTATGTATTCATTTATGTACGAGCCTGAGGAGGAGGAGGAAGTGAGCACTGCAGAACCAAAGCTGTCCAGTCCCCCTAAATCACCCCTAAGGATATTGTTGAATTTAACTAGAAGGGAGGAAGAAAAGGGCAGTACTAGTGAGAGCAAGGCAGGTCAGCTGCCTGTGCCTGCTGTAAGACATGCTGCCCCTACTGCCACTAGTGCTGTGCCTGCTGTCAGATGTGCTGCCCCTATTACCACCAGTGCGGTGCCTGCTGCCTGTAGTGCCGCTTCTGCCACTAGTGTTGTGCATTCTGTTAGTGCTGAACCTGCTGCCACCAGTTCTGTGCCGGCTCTCAGATGTTTTGCCCCTGCTGCCACCAGTGCTGTGCCTGCTGCAAGTGTTGAACCTGCTGCCATCAGTGCTGAACCTGCTGCCAGTGTGTCTTGTAATAACCAGGAGAGGGGGAAGGAGAAGATGATGCCAAGTGTGACAGGAATAGACCCTAATTCACACTTACCATCCCCAAGCAGTGCCGCCAGTGCTAGCACTACTACTGTTACTAAGCCCTAGCAGCTTGTTAGTGTTAGGAGTAAAGGAGGGGGTAATCAATATCCTCATATTACTAGTGACTGTGAGGAGGAAGACTCTGAGGCTGAACTTGATGTGGTTGGTGTTAGTAGTAGTAACAATAATGGTGAAGCAGCCAGTGTAACTATTGTTAGGGGAGTGGTAGGGGAAGCAATTGAGAGCATCCAGACTAGCAGTCAAGGGAGCCCACACCATTCTTCTGGCACTAGGAGTCCCCTTCCCTTCAATACAGTGTCAAAGTGGAACATGATCCTGAAGAGGCCAGAACAGTTGGGGAATAGCAGGCTCTGAAATAATAATACCAACACCAACACCAGATGCATAGATCAGCTGCCTGTGCCTGCTGCTACTGCTGCCAGTCTGCCTTCTTCACGTCACCAAGAAATGGCAAGTGTGACATTAGGGGACCCTATGTCACATTGCTTGTCACCTCTTCCAAACAGCAGTGAGATGTCTGTAATAGAGCAGCAGCAGCACATAGGGGCTATTGATGGTGGTGATGATGATGATGTTACTGGTAGGCATCAGCACAACCACTAGTAGTGAGCTTTTGGAATTTTTGGAATTTGCAACTGATCTAATTCCTACTGCTGAGATGTAAGGACAGAATGATGCTGAGGAGTAGGCTAGTGTGCCACAGACCATTGTGGACACAGTAGGAATGGGGTCAACAAGTGATGCTGGACTAGGACAGGTTCCACTTTCTAGTGGCAGCAATAATTCTGGTCCTAGTTGCAGTGCTGACTCTGAGGCAGTAGTAGCAACAGCTGCAACGTCATCCATATCCACAGGGGAATGTGGAGGACAAGAAGAGGCCATTCTTCTCCACCTGTTCCCTGTTCCTATCCCCTGAAATCATGGGTGTGGAAATAGTTTTCTGTTGGGGCAGGCACAGTGCAGTCATCACCAATGGCACTGTGCGCAATTTGCGACTAGTCGGTGAGAAGAGGAAAGGAGGGAACACACCTTGGCACAAGAGCCTTGATAATATACATGAAACACAGACACCATGACATTTATGTCAAACATGTTAAAACGAAATACTCACCACAGAAATTAAGCACCGCTTTTGCTGTACCCCCTGACTCTCCAGAAAGCCAACAAGGCAGAGATCAAAGAGGAGGAAGAATAGAGAAACCCAGGCAGAGACTGTGAGTTCCATGACAAGTGAAACAATAAGCTTGCCATCACCTTCTAGGGTAACTACATCTTCTGTCAAGCCACCTCTTTTATCATTATCTCCTCCACCAAATGATAGACACTCTGTTGATGTTAAGATGTGACAATTTGTGTCTACCCATTGCACACTGTGTGGTGCACTGACCACACATAGCAGTGTGGTGGAGGAGAATTGCAAGCAGGGCATCAAGCGGCATGTGAAGAGATTCTATCCCGCAGAATATGCTAAGATGGTGGCAGGGAGGGTTCATCTTTACTATTAAACTGTCAGCAAATTTTCCTGTGTCCACTGCGGGGTGTGGACAAGGGGTATAGTGACAGCAGCAGTACTTGGGTTCTGGTGTCATGGTGTTTGGATACAGTTGTGCCCCCAGATATTATTTACCACACGCACTGTGCACACTGCAGTTGCTGATGATGAGAGGCACAGTTCCTGCTCTCAAGGGAAAATTTTATATTCCAAAAACAACACACCCATGAATTTGGAGGAGGGGCAAGTGGAGAAGAGTTATTGGCCACATATACTGGGGGCTACTTAGTGTACTGTTACTGTCTCAGGTTCATCACTGGAGATAGTTGTGGCAAGTGGAACCTTCATCATCCATCATCACCCATGTTACTGCTATTTGTGATCCCATTCCTTTTCATCTGCCTACTCATCCTGTTGCTTAAATAACTCAGCAGCAGCAGTAAGAACAGCAGTTGCAACTTCTGCAATTATGGACTCAGACTCAGGAGGAGGACATTTGACAATGGCCAGTGACCACTGGCCAACATGACCTGCTTGCACAAGGCAACTAGGGCACTTTTTTCTCAGAGCTTGTGCTTTAAAAAAAACAAACAAAAACAAACCAAAAAAAAAAATTCCTATAAAAGAAAAAAAATACAATGTTTGGGGGTTTGTTTCTATAAAGCCTAAGTCCTACAGATCAGTATTTCCTTAGGGCTTGTGCCAAACAAGCTTAAGTCCTACAAATCAATGTTTCTTCAGGACTTGTGTCTCTAATAATTCTAAGTCCTATAAATCAATGTTTCCTCAGGGCTTCGGCCTCTAACAACAAATCTAACAAATCATCCTCTTCAAAATACTCTATCAAGTCAAGTATCAGTCTACCCCAGTGGCAGCTTATGTTAAGGGGTTCCTGTCTCTATCACTTTACATACAAATTTCTTATTTTATTTTATTTTTTTATTAACTGTCCCCCCAATAACAGTCCAGAACTTCCCCCCAAAACAAATTCCCTGTTTAACTGATTCATTCCCCAGACTCCACCCACCAACACGGGCACCCGCCTCACACCCCTTTTATAACATGTCTTACGGGGTATTTTTATTTGCATTTAGGATTTATTTTTTATTAACTGCCTGCCATTCCCAGTAAATAACCCCCCCAAAAAAGCATTCCCTGTTCAACTGATTCTTTTCCTACACCCCACCAACACAGTCACCCTCATGCCCCTTTTATACTATGATTTTGAGAAATAAATTAATATTTGCTATGTGTTGTGTGTAAATTTAATGTTCCCATTTATTTCAATGAGCTAAGCAAAAAAATCAGAAAATTGGCACTTTTCACGGGAAATTATTTGCAAGACGGAAAGTGCCATTATTCACTGATTTCTGTTTGAGGTGAAAATTTTCACCCATCCCTAGTTGTTAGAATAGATATTTTTCCCTTGAGAGCAGGAACTGTGCCTCTCATCAACAACTGCAATGTGCACAGTGTGTGATGAATAGGGGAAGGACTGGGAACAATGGGCACATCTGGACTCACACCAAACACTTGGCATAACTTTAACCAAACACCATGATGCTTAGGGTCCCAATGTGAAATGATCCAACCAGAAACCAGGTGCTGCTGCTGTCACACTCAGGCACAACGCCCATTGTCCACTCCCCGCTAAGTACACATGACAACTTACAGACAGTTTAATAATAATAATGAACCCTCGCTGCCACCAGTTTATCATATTCTGAGGGATGGAATCTCCTCAGATGCCCCTTGATGCCCTGCTTACAATTCTCCTCCACCACACTGTCATGTTTGGTCAGTGCACCACAGAGTGTTCAATAGGTGGACTCAATCTGCCACATCCTGACATCTACTGAATGGATATCAACCTGTGGGGGGATATAAAGATGAACGAGGTGGATAACCAGGAGATGTAGTTACCCTAGAGCAAAAAGGTGATGGCGAGCCAATCGGTTTGCTCGCCATCAAACTGTCTGGATATCTCTATTCTTCCTACTCTTAGATTTCCACCTCTCCTCTTGTTGTCTTTAAGGTGAGTAAAGGGGTACAGCAACAGTGGTGCCCAATTTCTTTGGTGGGTGTTTGGCTTTAACATGTTCCACATAAATGTCATGGTGTCTGTGCTTCATGTGTGTGATCAAGGAGGTTGTGCCAAGATGTGTTCCCTCCTTTCCCCTTTTGATTGACTTGTCACAAATTGTTCACAGTGCCATTGGTGATGACTGCACTGTGCCTGCCTCAAGAGAAAAATGGACCCACATCCAGGACCTCAATGGGGAGGGGAAAGGTGGAGAATGATGACCTATTTGTTCTCCTCCTCGACATTCCCCTTCACTAGTCCTGTATCACTTGTCCCCATTACCACTGTGGCAAACTAGCCTTTTCCTCAGCATCCTGCTGCCTTTGCAATTTCATCAGCAGCAGAAATTAGAGCAGTAGCAAACTCCACAAATTCCAAAAGTTCACTGCTGGTGGGGTTGATGATGCCCATCAACATCCCTGTCTCCCATTCCTTCTCAGTTTGGACTAAAAAGTGCATTAATATATCTTCTACCCCAGCTGGGCCACCATCATCATCACCACAACCACCAGTCCCAGCTTACTGCTGCTGCTCTATTACAGATGTCTCAACGGTTGGAGGAGGTGATGAGAAGTGTGACAGTGATCCCCTATGGTCACACTTGCCATCTCTTGTAGACCTTAAGAAGGCAGACTGACAGCACAAGCAGCAGGCATAGGCAGCTGATCTGTGCTTCTGGTGGTATTATTGCTGTTAGGCAACAATTCTGCCTTCTTCAGGATCATGTTCCACCTGGACAATGGCATAGGGTTAAGGGAATTCCCAGGTCCAGGGGAATTTTGTGGTCTCTCTTTACCACTAGTTTGGGCGTTCTCCATACTTCCCCTACCAGCTGCTTCACCATCACTGTTACTACTACTAACACCAATCAATTTCATTCCCTGAGTCTTCCTCCTCACTAGTAATATGATCGCCCCTCCATCACTCCTAACAATCTGAGTCTGTACAAGCTTTTAATAAGTAGTACTAGTAGTGGGACTGCTTGAGGATGGCAAGTGTGACTTAGTGTCCCCTGCCATCACATGTGGCATCATCTCCTCCTCCCCACCCCTGAGAATTATAAGACACACTTGCAGCAGGTGCAGCACTGGCAGTATGTGCAGTACTGCCAACAGGCCCAGGTAGCTAACCTGTCCTGCTCACACTACTAACCTCTCCTTCCTCCCATGAGACATATTTCCCCTAGATCCCTAGGGGTTAAGTAGGGGGATGGCCATCATTGAGACTGGGGATCCAGGGCATCAAGGCCCTTTCATGTTGGTGGTGGTGGTGATCACTTCATCCTCTTCAGACTCCCTGGACACATAACGATCCTTCTATGATGATGATGATGATGATGATGTCAAGTAATAATAAAAATAAAGTACAACCTAAAATGTTGCAGAAGTGTATTGTAGTGGTGGTGGTCTGGCTGGTATGGTGTGATTGTGTATGTATATAGTTTTTACCATTTTCATGTTTGCATCATATCGTTATCTTCCTTCTCAGATTATTGACACACATTACTTTTCGGTCATAGGAGTGGTCCCAAGTGAGGTAGATGATGGCAATCCTTCTTCACATCCGTCCTCCACCTCCTCATCTGCTCAGATGTTAATATATTGAACTGGCTTTGTCTGTCATACTCCTCTGCAGCAGGAGCCATAGGTGTTATTTGGACTGAACTAGCTGTTGGCACTGGCAGTAGCACACTCTCTGACACATAAATAACTTCACTAATTCTTTTTTCTGCCCTAGAGCCCTGGGAACTTTTTAAAGTGCTTTTGTTGCTGATAGTTGTGGCACCTTTGGCCTGCTGATAGTGTATCTCTCAGTCAGACCTGTGGTTGTGCTTCAGGTGGGATCTCATAGAAGAGGTGTCTAGGTGTGAGCCTGCCTTCCCCCTGCTGATGTGCTTTTTGCACAGACAACAGATTTCCACATGCTTAGCTTGAGGATCCTGTGTGAGTGACTTCATGGAATGAGGGGATCCTGAGGTGGTGCTGCTCCTACTACTAGTGGGGCTAGATGTTGATACAATGCTACTGCCACTACTACTAGGTACCAAAAGTGCAGCACTTACAGCAGCAGCAGAGGTACTCTTCATATCTAAAATTGTGGATGTTAATTACTTTTGCTGCTGTTTCTCCTGCTGGTTACTCAAAACAGGTGTGTGTGACTGAGTGGGACTTGGACTTTGAAGAGGCAATGATCCTGATGATGACTGATCGGGTGACTGTGTGATATCTGTATTTGTTCAAGGTCAGACTTTCCAGTGATTTTCTCAAACAGTTTATAGACGGGCACAGCGCACCTTTTCAGTGGTGGAAGATTCAGCCTTTGCCTTTCTGCTAACTTTATTGCCCTGTCATCATCCTCACTGTAAACTTCATCTGTATCTGAACAAGAGAAGGAGGCTGGAGGGATATATTCTAGATCTGCATCATCATCAGTCATCATTAGGTCATCCTAAGCAGCATCAACATCACCTGACAGCTCTTGCCACTACCCTTATATTCCTCTAAGCTTTTAGAGGTCTCAAACAATTTATTTTTACTTTTACTGTAACAAAGTTTGCTACTACTTTGAGAACGGATGTTTTGGTGCTTGTTTGTCTCATTATCTGATGCAGCAGGTGGTTCATCTGCTACACCTTCCTCTATTATGCTATTGCCAGCATCATCAACACTCTCTCACCTGATACAGAGAACAAATGTCCTTCCTAAAACATTCCCTAAACTAAACTTCAATTCCCCTCTCTGTCTTCTCTAGTTCAAACAATATGCTGCTCTCTCCTCTCACAAACACAGAATGGCTGCTGTGAGAGCCTGACAGCCTTTTATATGGCTATAGAAAACTTTCCTGTGGTGGAGAAATATTAGGTAAAAAAAAGCAGTAAAAAGTGGAAAATTGGCACTTTCCATGGGAAATTATTCGCACCCGGTCCTAACAAGTAATCTGGAATTTCCAAGGCACCCCAGCCCTAACAGGTAAACTGGAATTTCCAAGGCACCAAGTCCTAACATGTCATCTGGAATTTCCAAGGCACAAGGCCCTAACCAGTAATCTGGAATTTCCAAGGCACTCGGCCCTAACAAGTAATCTGAGATTTCCAAGGCACCCTAGCACTAACATTTAATCTGGAATTTCCAAGGCACCTGGCCCTAACATGTAATCTAAAATGTACAAGGCACCCAGCCCTAACCAGTAATCTGGAATTTCCAAGGAACCCCGTTCTAACAAGTAATCTGAAATTTCCAAGGCACCCGGTCCTAACAAGTAATCTGGAATTTCCACAGCACCTGGTCCTAACAAGTATTCTGGAATTTCCAAAGCACTCAACCCTAACAAGTAATCTGGGATTTCCAAGGCACCCAGCCCTAACCAGTAATATGGAATTTCCAAGGCACCAGGCCCTTACCAGTAATCTGGAATTTCCAAGGCACCCCAGCCATAACAGGTAATCTGGAATTTCCAAGGCACCCGAGCCCTAACAGGTAATCTGGAATTTCCAAGGCACTCAGTCATAACAAGTAATCTGGAGTTTCCAAGGCACAAGGCCCTAACCAGTAATCTGGAATTTCCAAGGCACCCGGTCCTAACATGTAATCTGGAATTTCAAAGGCACCCAGCCCTAACAAGTAATCTGGAATTTTCAAGGCACCCGGCCCTTATGTGTAACCTGGATTTTCCAAGGCACCCGGTCCTAACAAGTAATCTGGAATTTCCAAGGCACCCATTCCTAACAAGTAATCTGGATTTTCCAAGGCACCCGGTCCTAACAAGTAATCTGGAATTTCCAAGGCACCTGGACCTAACAAGTAATCTGGGCTTTCCAAGGTACCCAGCCCTTATAAGTAATCTGGATTTTCCAAGGCACCCGGTCCTAACAAGTAATCTGGACTTTCCAAGGCACCTGGACCTAACAGGTAATCTGGACATTCAAAGGCACCCAGCCCTTATAAATAATCTGGATTTTCCAAGGCACCCGGTCCTAACAAGTGATCTGGAATTTCCAAGGCACCCAGCACTAACCAGTAATATGCTATTTCCAAGGCACCCAGTCCTAACAAGTAATCTGGAATTTCCAAGGCACCCGGTCCTAACAAGTAATCTGGAATTTCCAAGGCACCCGGTCCTAACAAGTAATCTGGAATTTCCAAGGCACCCAGTCCTAACAAGTAATATGGAATTTCAAAGGCAACCGGCACTAACCAGTAATCTGTAATTTTCAAGGCACTCCGGTCCTAACAAGTAATCTGGAATGTCCAAGGCATCTGGTTGGCACCCCACTAATGTATATGTGATTTTTCACAGGTTTAATGAAAGGAGCAATACATGTATGTATAGTTATTATTAGATCTCACAGTGACAATGATAATAAGGAGCATATTGTGCACAATTATGTCCATAAATAGACATTAGAATATAAACTTTATCATTTTTCTTCGTGGGAAAGGTGTGGCACCCTGAGCTGGGGCTCATAGCACATTAAAGGGCCACGGCACCTTGTTTGAAAACCACTGTTTTACAGACCATAGGGGTATGAAAAAGAGTAAATCATTGGCCTTTTTGCCTAAACACCACTAACCTCCCATCCACATTTACACACACATACATACATATGCACACGCACACATATACATACATACATATACACATACATATAAAAATACATATATATATAAAAACACACACATTCACAAACACACACAGACACACACACAAATATATACACATATACATGCACACACACTTGTGTATACACAAACACACACATATACCCATATATTCACATATACACACACACTTTTCTACACGCACACATATGCACACATATGCATACATACATACATTTATATACACACACGCACACACTCTTGTGTATATACACATACACACACAGATTTACACATTTTCAGATACAAAGGTTCAAAACTAAATGATCTACCAGACAGCTGTATAATTAAATGTGTATTTAATGTACAAAGTTTCCTCTACAGACAGAGGAAGATAAAGAGGACAGACACCAATCCAAATCAGTAACCCACAATCTGGTAAATAAACCATACATTGTCTGATTAACACCAAGTAGGAAATATAACCCAGGATAATATAGTTTGCCCTCCTCTGCTGGAAGACAGATCCCAGGATGAACAGAAGGCAATGAAGCTACTTGTGTGCACTGTTGATCTTCTCTATAAACCTGACCACATCTCTCCAAACACGCGCTGCTCACTGCAGGACATCACTTCTTGAGGGATACAGGATCAACCAGTTAATCTAGTGGAACAGTGTGAATATAAAAATCTTATCACTAATTTAGTCAAATGAAAATTGAAATTCTTAAAGGTACAGTAACTTTTTTTAAGATTAAATAAATACATTTGTTAAAGGACTTTACCTTCCAATTGTAACAATGTTAAATATAACACCCAGTGCTCTGAGATTTATCATTCAGATGCTACTGCAGTTCAAGTTGTTCAAAATAATATAAATAGAAATGCCATAATAACATAATCAGCGTTAATAAAATACTTAGCTCAGAGTTGTCTGTGTGCGGCCATGGAGCTGGAGGCAGCAGAGACAATACTATGTGGCACAGCCCCCCATATATAAAGGCAGTCTCTGTTCAAATTCCCTCAGTGTGTAACATGCATCGGCCCCTGAGGGAAAGGACGACGGGGCTGTGCCACATAGTACTGTCTCCGCTGCCACCACCTCCGTGGCCGCACACAGTGGTGGAGACAGACAACTCTGAGCTAAGTATTTTATTAAAGCTAATTATGTTATTATGGCATTTCTGGATATATTATTTGGAACAACCTGGATATCACTGGATAACAGGAAGCATATTTATATTTAGAATCGGACAGTAATACATGTTTTAACCCTTTTGAGCCCCAGAGAGGAAAGCAACACATTGCTTTGCACTCAAGGGGTTAAACTATGTATTAGTGTGCCGGATATTTCAGCATTGTATTCAGTCATCTTTTATTTTTTATTTACAGATACAAGAAAGAAGAATGAAGAGAAGATACAAGAAAGAAGAGGAGGACAGAAGAGGACCAGGAAACTGAGGACTGCTCTGGAAATCAGGATTAATTGTAAGTGTTACTTGTAATGGGATGTTGTTTTGTTACTTAGCTGGGTTAACCCTATGAATGTCGGCAGGGTGATTATACCCCGCTGGCACTCACAGGGTTAATTCTACTAACATTAATCACACTTTTTAGGCATTTTGGATGGATTGATGTGGGGCTTAGGGTTTTTTAACTTTTTTCCCTTCAGTTTCTGCGTCGGCTGTTTGACGATGAGATAAGGGTCTCAAGTAGAAAAAAAATGGGTCTTAACTTTCCTGCGATAAATTGAGTCCCTTATTGGATCCTCATGGCTACGCAGACATTTGAATTTCAAATTATGGTGTTTTCATTATTTACTCTGGGTGAAAACACCTCTTAACTTTATCACTGACGGCTTTTGTTTTTTGTGGGTAGTTGTTCACAGCACAGGCATTTGAATAGCTTACTGAGCTTGAAAAAATGCAGTTTGCAGAAAAAACAGCCATCGCCAACATTTGGAGTACAACTTGTCATTGAGGAATCATTAAGGGACCCTGGTTAAGAAGCCAGAACCTGAATGTTCTTCCTTCTGAGCAGGGTTAGAAGAGGCAGTATAGTGCCCGGAGGGGTCTTACATGCAGAGGCACTGAACATTAAGATCTTCCTTTCAGTACTGTTTCCATTTGCAGGAAATGAGTCATGAAGATTTGTAGTAAATTTGATTTTATTCTGAATGCATTTGTTTTTCTTTCTCCGCTCCTGGTTATGTCCTGTGATTCCATGTGGAACTCTGAAGTTTTATCTGAAGTGGATCTGTCATTTTGTAACAAATAAGTGATTTTGAAATACATTTCAGTACCAACTATATTTATGTGAGTCATATTTTATTTAAAATACTAATTGATGAGATATTTAGCTTTGTCAGTTAGATCTACAGGGCATGCCTAGCAGATTCAACATTCAGTACTGCTCTGTATTGGCAATTATCTCTGGTTCTGAGCACACTGGAGAGGAGGAGCCTGTCTGGAGCTTCACTAGGACCACTAGGGAGAAGGTGATCCCAAGGACGGGACCTGCAACAAGGAGAAAGAGAAACTGCATTGCTTCCCTAGGGCCACGTTGCATCAAGAGACAAGGGACAGGGTTCCTATAAGGGTCCTCAGTGCATTGCCTCCCCTCTAACCACAACCATTTCCCTAAGGGATTTAGCATGATAGTCCTTTCATAGGAAGTGACAAGTAGCAAGTGTAGGGTTCTAAAGAAAGTGGGGAGGTCAGAGGTATCTGTGACTGAGGGAAAAGAAGATTGCTGATGATGTTAAACCTTATGTTTCCTGGTGCCCCAGCTGTGAGGTTATTATGCACCACACAGGGACAACGCCATGAAGAGAGTGACAATTAGGGGTAACAGACTTCTTCTGGGGTTACACGGTCTAGATTGGACTAAAACATCTGTACTTGAAAGAATTCAATGCCAATCGGATTCTGAAGGTGTTACATAAATAAACAGAAATGTGTCACCCACAGGTGCCCATCACCCAATCAGTGTGGCACTGTACAATGTCTGGCGAATTCTACAATGAACAGTTTGCAGTGCTCACTTTCTGATTGGATGAGGGGCAGATCATCTTTCTTTCCTCCTTGCACGTGATTTATAGCTATAAGAAACCTTACACCGAATCTACCAAATGTGATTACAAGCACATAGACATCTACTAGATTTCAGATACAAATCTGAGGACCAAATCCTTGTCACTTACTATTGAGTTTTCCTGCAGCGCATTCCACACTCAGTACGGCAGCAGCTAAATTTCCAAGGACAGTCACCATCACTCTGGCACCTCTTACCCCTAGGGGGACATCTACTGTCATCTGGACATGTTGTAGGAGGATCTGTTAAATGAATGGAGATTTCATTATAACCTTTTACATCACAGTGAGGAGAACGCATAGTGTTACACATGGGGCCATATGCACAGACCAGATTCACCACTGGGGACTAGTTAATTGATATAAATTTGAATGCAGCAGATGTCTCCAATGCATTGTGAATCATATGTATAAAGGAAATGTGGATGAAGTCTATAGCAGGCCCTGTGCACCAATATTCCCTAAATTCACATATAGTTATATGAAGCATTTAACCCATTGAATGCTAGAGAGGACTCCATTTCATCAATTTACATTGTGTTGGGTTCAAGGGGTTACATGAAAGGAGATTTTATTTGTTCTTTGGTGCATTTATTTGGACACAGAATTGCTCCCTTCTGTCTGTGTATAAAGAGGAAAAGGTGGGTCTGTATATCTTATAAATCAGAAGGGAGAGGGGCTGCATTTAACCCCTGAGAGCCAGCAGGGTACACAATGCTTTGCAAAAGTAATGTGTTGCACTCTTCTTTGGACCTCAAGGGGATAAACATTATAAGGAATGTAATCAATCTGCAAAAGGACAATAAAACAAATCAAAATAGAAATGAGAAACAAACTGCCTGATAGAGAAAGACAAAGCCAAAAAAAAATCTTCATATTCACAAATAGAAAAGAGATGGAAAGGGATAATGCTGGTCCTATTAATATTCATCAGAGCAGGTTGGTTAGTTGGGGTAAGAATATGACAGATAATGATATAGCAATGTATTGTATTCTATAGTATTAAAGAAATGATTTTATAATCCCCCCACACACCCTACTACTGAGATCAGCCTCTTCTACAGTGAATAATAGAAACATAAAATTTGACTGCAAATAAGAACCCCCCAGCTTACCTAGTCACCCATTTTCCTACTCCAAAAACCTCAAACCTTATTTGGTCCTTGGTCTTGTCTTGTGTTCAGGACAGCCTTATGCCTGTCCAGGGCCGGCACCACCTATAGTCGAGGTAGGCGCCAGCCTATGGCAAACATCTACTGGGGGAGCAGTCAGAACCAGATGAGATGGCCCTTACATGGGATAGAGGTGGTGATTTGCCACCCCAAGGCTCATTGCTTTCCCTTCAGGACCCCCTTTCCCTGTGATCCTCTGTGCTCGAGTAAAGTCTCATGTAATTGTAGCCTAGGACTGAGGCAGGGTAACGTCATGACAAGCAGCCGCACTCTCTGCTAGTCTCTATGTAACTTACGCGGGCTGCATAGATTCTGCACATACCGGGGCAGAATGGGACTCTGGCAACAGCACTTTCAAGGAAAGGGAACAGAGGAGCACCGGTATTTAAGGTAAGTTCAGCTCATCACTTTTTTTAACCCTTGGAGGGCCAGAGAGGTATCCAATGCATTGCATTGGATTGGATTCCTCTCTGGCCCTCAAAAGGATAAATATGAATCCTTAGACAATAGCAGGCACAAATGTGACACAATACTATCCCGATCTTGTAGCCATTGAAAAACTGAATTGAATGAGCCCAGCGGCATCTCTCATACCTTTATGGTTTGAGAGATATCCACTTTCAAAGTTTTGTTTTTTTCCCTCTCCCCTGATGTCAGCGTTCTAGCTGACAGCAGGGGAATTCGGTCCCAGGTCTTGTGGAGGCTCTTCAGCAGAGCCGAGATCATGTTATGGAAGAAGAAATCCTTCACTGAAATGGTCTTCTACGTGTGCTTGCAAACCAAGAGCAAACCAAGCACAAGTAGAAGACTATATCAGTGAAGGAATTCTTGTTCCATAACGCGATCTCAGCTCTGCTGAAGAGCGTCCGCTTGGTCAGAGACCGGATTCCCCTGCTGTCAGCTAGAACACTGACGTCAGTGGAGAGGGAACTTTGAAAGGGGATATCTCTCAAACCATAAAGGTTTGAGAGATGCCGCTGCGCTCATTTAATTCAGTTTTTAAGGGCTACAAGATGGGGGATAGTAAAAAGTAAGTATTACTATCTCTTTAAAATACAATAACAAGGTTCTGATGCCCTTAGCTTCTATTCTGAGACACCGCGGCCTTTGTGTGTTGCCTCTGGCAAAAAGCCTTCATTTTCCCTGGGCCCCAATTACATGTATTTAATACAGCCCAGCCCCGCACTATTATGCCAGTGTTGGACCCTTTCTCTATGCCAACAGTGCTGGTGCTTCCTCTCTCTGCCAGAAGTGCTGTACCCACCAGTTTTCTGACATTTGAGGCTCCCTTCTGCAAGCACTATTCAAAATCACCCTCTCTTTGTCATCAGAGCTGGAGCCTCTACTCAGTCAACCCTTGTAATATTTCATCAGTGTTGCCATGCCCTCTTCTTTGCCATCAGAATTGCAAACACATCATACCAGAAGTGCCGGCCATCCCTTTTCTGTCAGCACTGTCCACCCATGGCTTCAATTTACAAACCCTGGTACTGTTGTGGAGCTCTACCCCTTAACTCAGTGTTTCACAGCTTTAGTCCTCAAGGCTCACCAGCACTTCACATTTTCAGGATCTCCCTGCTTGATCACAGCTGGCTATTCAGTAGCTCAGTCCTTGTGATTGAGGCACCGGTACTCAATCAGGCATATCCTGAAAACCTGATCTGTTGTGTGCTCTCAGTGGGAGTTGAGAATCCAGGCTCCTATTCCAGTATATTGACAGTTCCATATTGTTCTAGCACTACCCACTCTGGCATAGTGCTCTATGCCAACAGTATTGCCCCTCTTTTCTGCTAGCCACTTTGGACCCCAACACACACATACTGACACATACACATAAAGGGAACACACTAAAACACTGATACTTATACACATACAGAGAACACACACATTGACACATACACATTTAGGGAACACACATACATTGACACTTATACACATAGGAAACACACAAATTGATACTTATACACATATAGGAAATACACTGACACTTATACACATACAGGGAACACACATGCATTGACACTTATACACACTAAGGGGCATAAAGGGATGGGACACAAGGGATGGGGCATAAAGGGGCAGAGCCTATGGGGTGGCAAAAATTAGGTTTTGCCTAGGGTGGCACAGTCCTGTGCCTATCCCATGCATGCTAAGATCCCATCACTGTATTTACCTCTAACACTACTGCTGGTAGGCTGTTCCACTTATCTACTACCCTCTCAGTGAAGTAAAACTTTATTATATTACATCTAAAGCTCTGTCCCTCCAGTTTTAGACTATGGCCTCTTGTCCTAACATTTCTACTCCTTTGAAAAATACTTCCCTATTGTTTGTTGTTGAATTCCATCTATTTGAATGTTTTTAACAAATTCCCTCTCTCTCTTTCTCTCATCAAAGCTATACATGTTTAAATCCTTTAGTCTATCCTGATATTTTTTATCCTGTAATTGGGCTGAACTTACTGAGCACTCTATTTAACTCTGACAGTGCTTCAGATGTGTTCATACAGCTCACACTGACACCAAGTCTCAGCAGATTGGTCTACCGGGTCAGCCTCTTCACTGCAGAAGAAGACATCAGCAACAGGGGAGGGAAGGTGAATACAAAAGTTTATATCTATAAAACTATTATGTATTAAAGATTGTGCATGACATATGTCACACTCCGCAATTCTGCAGAATGATGCATGTATGTGTTTTCAAAATCAAGTAAAAAATGTGAAAGGAACATTCATTTCTGAAGGAATTAATCTTATATGTACATGGACATTTCTCTATGTAATGGTACTATATAATTAAAAGTGAAACTCCTGGGCAGTGAGTAGCCAAATAACAACTAACTAATGATTTTATTAATTCTCAAGGAGCATTTCACATTTCTTGACTTGATTCAGAAAACCCTTATGGTGATTCCCTAAATGTGTTGTCCAGATGTGGATCCTTTCTCTTAGTGTTGTGAAATCATCTGCACCTCACTGATGAAGCCCAAGAAGACCAAACCGTACCTCTGGCATTACCTGGCATTCTTGTGTAAAGTAGACTTGTATGTCATTTCAAAACTGGACTGAACTTCTGATAAATACATGGAAAGGTCTCCTCTGTAAAGGTGCTAGAGGCCTAGAATGTGATACTCCTGAGGGTCCAGCCCTACAACCAGAGGTGAATGCTTGTGTATGTTCTCAGGGAGAAGGTCACATATTTTTCTTGCCAATTCTAATAGCACAGTGAGCGATAACTTTGAACTGAGCTAATTTATATAATGTGCCAGGGATTAAAGTAAAGTGCCTCCTGTACTGCCAAGTTTTCCTTTTAACCCTTTAAGAACCAGGGGTCTGTGCAATGCATTATTGTAGTAAACCTTCCACTGAATCAATCAACTATAAATGAAACACGCAGGACTTTACTAGATAAAGGCTGAGGACCTAGTGCTTGTCTACTTACCAGGGATGGGGTATACACATTCCCATCCACACCCTTGATCGCAGCACTTCTGATCCCAGGGGCAGTCATTGTCATCATAGCATTTTGGATCGGTAATCACGATACACATTTTCCTGCCTGGGCCAGGACATTTTCCAGAGTGAGCTGAGGAATAAATGAAAATGTTATTATGATCTTCTAATAATATCACAGTAATGAGAAAGGATAGTATAACACAAGGGGCCATATGCACAAAATCAAAAGTGGAACATTTGGGGGAGAATTAATCCATATTTCACAACTTTTTATTAAGTTAACTTGAAAATATAACAAGTTGAATTCTATAGAGGTCTCCAACATCTCTGGCATTCAGGTTAAAATTCCCATTTATAGGAATGTGTTTGGCCTCATGTAGTACATTAAGGCTATGGGTGTTTGTATACCTGTGTCTTTGTCTTTCCTTGTGTGTAAATGAGTGTGTTTGTGTGTTTGGCTGTCTGTCTATCTCTCATTTAGCATGAATATGCATGTATTCCTAAGTGTGTTTATGTGTTATTGTGCCTGTTCATGTATGTGTGTGCATGATGAGTGTTTGTGTATGTGTTTGTGTGTATGTGTGTGTGTGTGTGTGTGTGTGTATGGGTGTGTGTGTGTGTGTCTGTGTCTGTGTGTGTGTGTGACTGTCTGTCTCTCTCTCTCATTTAGCATGAATATGCATGTATTTGAATGCATGTGTATGTATGTGTGTGTATGAGTGTGTGTGTGTGTGTCTGTATATTGTGTATATGTTCAAAACAATTGATGAGGCTGAAGAAAGACATATTTCCATCAAGTCCAGTCCAAGCCATATCACCCCTGTTTATCCAGAGGAAGGCACAACAAACCTCTATTGAAGCCATTTCCAATTATGCCCCAAAGTGGGAAGAAAAATTCCTTCCTGACTCCAGGAAGATAGTTTGTGATCCAGGGAATTTTCTTCTTTGAAGCCAACTGTCATAATCATCAATATGTTTTGAGCTAGAAAGGTATCCATTACTTTTTGAAAGCATTTAAGTATCTGCAAGTACAGCATGTCATGGAAAATATTTCCATAATTCAACTGCCCTTACTGTAAAAAAATCCATGCCTGTCGATAGTGACTGATTGAATAACACAGCTTTTGTTTGCATTGGAAAATTTGCATTTTTAAAGATTAATGTCTTAGCTGATCCTTTCTTAACTAGTTTCAAAAGCAGATCATGCAATTACGCATTAGTATCATAAACAGATTGAAGTCAAAAGGAAGTAGAGATAGACTAGATACTGTCAGAACGAGAGTCAGTTTCTTACAGTTATATCTGCCTGGTGTGTTACTCACGTTTCTGTGCCCAGGTGCCCACAGAGCACAAAGTGAGTCCCAGAAGGAGAGAGATGGTGACTGGAGTCATGTTGTCCCACGAGTCTGAGTCTTGTTCTGTCACACACTGGGATTTATACTCTGAGATCTGGGAATAAACCATGTAATTGAGGAACAAGGAAGAGGAACAAAACCAGTTCTACCTTACTGCAATACTGTATGTCACAATCAAAAGCTAAAAATATTACTGACAACTAAACATAATTATTATAATTGTATCAGCCCAGCTACTGTAATTAATGGAGAGTCAGTGCCATATGTGTAAACACTTTATAGTCAGATTCAGTACATTTATACCTACACTGTGTAATATTGTCATTATCGCCAACACTTTATAGTCAGATTCAGTACATTTATACCTACACAGTGTGATATTGTCATTATCGCCAACACTTTATAGTCCGATTCAGTACATTTATACCTACACAGTGTGATATTGTCATTATCACCAACACTTCATAGTCCGATTCAGTACATTTATACCTACACAGTGTGATATTGTCATTATCGCCAACACTTTATAGTCAGATTCAGTACATTTATACCTACACAGTGTAATATTGTCATTATCGCCAACACTTTATAGTCCGATTCAGTACATTTATACCTACACAGTGTGATATTGTCATTATCACCAACACTTCATAGTCCGATTCAGATTCAGTACATTTATACCTACACAGTGTAATATTGTCATTATCGCCAACACTTTATAGTCAGATTCAGTACATTTATACCTACACAGTGTAATATTGTCATTATCGCCAACACTTTATAGTCACATTCAGTACATTTATCCCTACACAGTGTGATATTGTCATTATCGCCAACACTTTATAGTCACATTCAGTACATTTATCCCTACACAGTGTGATATTGTCATTATCGCCAACACTTTATAGTCAGATTCAGTACATTTATACCTACACAGTGTGATATTGTCATTATCACCAACACTTTATAGTCAGATTCAGTACATTTATACCTACACAGTGTAATATTGTCATTATCGCCAACACTTTATAGTCAGATTCAGTACATTTATACCTACACAGTGTGATATTGTCATTATCGCCAACACTTTATAGTCAGATTCAGTATATTTATACCTACACAGTGTAATATTGTCATTATCTCCAACACTTTATAGTCAGATTCAGTATATTTATACCTACACAGTATAATATTGTCATTATCTCCAACACTTTATAGTCAGATTCAGTACATTTATACCCACACAGTGTAATTTTGTCATTATCTCCAACACTTTATAGTCAGATTCAGTACATTTATACCCACACAGTGTGATATTGTCATTATCTCCAACACTTTATAGTCAGATTCAGTACATTTATACCTACACAGTGTGATATTGTCATTATCGCCAACACTTTATAGTCAGATTCAGTACATTCATACCCACACAGTGTAATATTGTCATTATCGCCAACACTTTATTGTCAGATTCAGTACATTCATACCCACACAGTGTAATATTGTCATTATCGCCAACACTTTATAGTCAGATTCAGTACATTTATACCCACACAGTGTAATATTGTCATTATCGCCAACACTTTATAGTCAGATTCAGTACATTTATACCCACACAGTGTGATATTGTCATTATCGCCAACACTTTATAGTCAGATTCAGTACATTTATACCCACACAGTGTAATATTGTCATTATCGCCAAGACTTTATAGTCAGATTCAGTACATTTATACCCACACAGTGTAATATTGTCATTATCGCCAACACTTTATAGTCAGATTCAGTACATTTATACCCACACAGTGTAATATTGTCATTATCGCCAACACTTTATAGTCAGATTCAGTACATTTATACCTACACAGTGTAATATTGTCATTATCTCCAACACTTTATAGTCCGATTCAGTACATTTATACCTACACAGTGTGATATTGTCATTATCTCCAACACTTTATAGTCAGATTCAGTACATTCATACCCACACAGTGTAATATTGTCATTATCGCCAACACTTTATTGTCAGATTCAGTACATTCATACCTACACAGTGTGATATTGTCATTGTCGCCAACACTTTATAGTCAGATTCAGTACATTCATACCTACACATTGTAATATTGTCATTATCGCCAACACTTTATAGTCAGATTCAGTACATTTATACCTACACAGTGTAATATTGTCATTATCGCCAACACTTTATAGTCAGATTCAGTACATTTATACCTACACAGTGTGATATTGTCATTATCGCCAACACTTTATAGTCAGATTCAGTACATTTATACCTACACAGTGTAATATTGTCATTATCGCCAACACTTTATAGTCAGATTCAGTACATTTATACCTACACAGTGTAATATTGTCATTATCGCCAACACTTTATAGTCAGATTCAGTACATTTATACCTACACAGTGTAATATTGTCATTATCGCCAACACTTTATAGTCCGATTCAGTACATTTATACCTACACAGTGTAATATTGTCATTATCGCCAACAATTTATAGTCCGATTCAGTACATTTATACCTACACAGTGTAATATTGTCATTATCGCCAACACTTTATAGTCCGATTCAGTACATTTATACCTACACAGTGTGATATTGTCATTATCTCCAACACTTTATAGTCCGATTCAGTACATTTATACCTACACAGTGTGATATTGTCATTATCGCCAACACTTTATAGTCCGATTCAGTACATTTATACCTACACAGTGTGATATTGTCATTATCGCCAACACTTTATAGTCACATTCAGTACATTTATACCTACACAGTGTGATATTATCATTATCGCCAACACTTTATAGTCCGATTCAGTACATTTATACCCACACAGTGTGATATTGTCATTATTGCCAACACTTTACTCAGTGTGATATTGTCATTATCGCCAACACTTTATAGTCAGATTCGGTACATTTATACCTACACAGTGTGATATTATTTTTATCGCCAACACTTTATAGTCAGATTCAGTACATTAATACCTACGCAGTGTAATATTGTCATTATCGCCAACACTTTATAGTCAGATTCAGTACATTCATACCTACACAGTGTAATATTGTACTTATCGCCAACACTTTATAGTCTGATTCAGTACATTCATACCCACACAGTTTAATGTTGTCATTATCGCCAACACTTTATAGTCAGATTCAGTACATTTATACCTACACAGTGTAATATTGTCATTATTGCCAACACTTTATAGTCCGATTCAGTTAATTTATACCTACACAGTGTAATATTGTCATTATCATACATTTATACCTACACAGTGTAATATTGTCATTATCTCCAACACTTTATAGTTCGATTCAGTACATTTATACCTACACAGTGTGATATTATCATTATCGTCAACACTTTTACTCTTTCTTTCAGAAGGAACCAGACTGACTATAATACAGGTGATTATTTCATGTAAATTGAAGTAGTGAGAGAGCTGCTTGTGATAATGCTTGTGTGATTGTATATGTATGTGTGTGTGTTTCTGTGTGTGTATGTGTGTGTGTGTTTGTTTATGTTTGTGTGTGTGTGTGTATGTATGTGTATTTGTGTATGTGCATGTGTGTATATGTGTGTGTATGTGTTTGTGTATGTCTGCATGTGTGTGTACGTATGTTTGTGTGTCTCTGTGTGTACGTATGTGTGTGTGTGTGTGTGTGTGTGTGTGTGTGTGTATGTGTGTATATGTATTTTTGTGTGTAACAGTAAAGGATTTGCAGAATTTGTGTCCTGTATTCCTGTTGGTAACTGTTATGTCCGACCTCATGGACAGACATCCAGGACAGACTGATGATGTTATATTATGAAAAAATACAGGGGAAGGAGGGGGTCATTAGGATTTTCTCATCATAGTAAACTAAGTGCAGGTTATTACTAGGAGGTGTTACTACCCCTTTAGACTGTTGTGTGACAGTGTGAAAATCTGTGTTATTGACTCTGTGTCCTCGATGTAATTCGGTCTGACGGCTAAAAAATCCAGCTGATTGCATTTTTTGAAGAACGATAAGCAAGTCAATTACCTGTTATATGAAAAAATGCTGGCAAAAAACAACCTGTCATGCAATAAGCTATTTTTCACAGAAATGGAAACTTTTCCTCTTTTCTGCCTTTCCTGTCATGTCTAAATAGAGAGAACCCTGGTATTTCTACATCCCAGTCATTTCTTTCATTGTACCAGGTCTCTGTAATCCCCACTAAGTCCACCTCTTCACTAGTTATTACTGCAATGACGTCTTAATACATAACCCCTGGGGTGTGGTAGTATAACTGGGAAATGGGGATATTAGTTAAGGAGACAAATAATTGCAATCTTTTTGGTTTTAGTCCTAATTTTGATTAGTGTTTACCAGATACATTGTTAAAAGCATGCCAGGATTCCCCAACCTGTGTGCAGAGAGGAATCAGAATGTAGACAGTTAAAGCTAGCGAGTGGGTCTCTATGGAAGCGAGATCTCCTATCTTGGTAAATGTACCTGCAGGAAAAGATCCTGTCCTGGGAATCTGCCAGCTAAAGGAACATGTCTAGGTGTATAGTCTGGATTCTTTTTGCTTTATCCTGGTCTAAGTTCATTTATTGTCCTGTACCTTTAAACTGCTGCTTAGCTTTTGAGGTGGTTTGATGCTCATTGAAGGCCTTCTTTTCCTGCTCCAGTGAATGCTTCTTGTTCCAGCACAACTTATTCCAGTCCGAACCTAGTACCCATTCGTGTCTTTGTCAGAAGCCTGGATCCTTGTGATCAAGACCAGCATGTCTCTGGGTTCCACCTGTGGGCTGAGGCACCAAGCGCTCTTCTGATGGTTTGCAGTCTCCACTCTTTGGTGATGATTCTTCCATCCAATATGAAGATCTTTTGGAGGACCATGACTTATAGTATTTATCCAGACAATCCACAAGTAAGTGGCATCTTGGTTCTGTTTTCTAAAGCTTTGCAATTGATTTGTCAGCTGTATGACTTTTTATATTCACCACATTGATAGTTTCAGAGTCCCCCCATCTTGTCTGTGTGGCTGGGGATATCAGCTCTGCATGTCTTTAATATTTGTTTGGTCTCTTCTACTTTGGCCCTTTACAAGAGTTGTTCTCATTATGGATTTATCATTTATTAGGGTTATCCTATCTCTGGATTTTCATCCATTCCTACAAATAACTTTATAGATATGATTGAAGGAGAAGTGACATCTCCTAATAATACCAATCAAACTTACCTTACTATGACCAGAAAATCCTAATGGCCCCATTCGTTTTTCCATTGTCCCTTGGTTCAAGAAATAACTATTTCAATCAGTCGTGAATGTCATGTCCCTAGAAGTGAACAGGATGGTTACTAATAAGCCCATGGGACACACACTCCACCATTGTTTTACAATGGATTGCATATCCCTCTAATCCTTACTGGGGTGAGTAGGTTCATACCCTCTGCCTGTATTCGTACTGAAAAACTGTCAGCAGCTGTCATTCCAGCCTTCATGGACCTGAGACACAGGGCTGATTGTTATCTCTTCAACAAAATCACAAGTGTGAAAGCGTTAGGGGCCATTAGCATTTTCTGGCCATTGTAAAGTTAGTGGGGTTTATTCTTGGTAGTTCTTCTTTAATGATAACTTCATGTCCCAACTAGTAGAGGAAACGACTAGGAATGAAGCCTTGTGGGACCTAGTGATCTCAAATGAGTATGAACAAGTTAAGGCTGCATTTTGGTAATACAGACCGTAATATATATATATTTTTTTGTCAAAGTATTTTACCAGGAAGAATACATTGAGTTTATCTCTTGTTTTCAATTATGTCCTGGTCTGGACTCATTTTATCTAACTCAGAAAGGTGAAAGACAGAGCTCACCTTGCTGTGACTAGAACCTGCAACCTTGCACCTTAACCAACTGAGCCATCTCACCACTGAATTTTCGAGAAACCAGTTACGTCTTCAAATACAACTTTAATAATGTTAAATCCCTTCCCAGATCCCATACATTGGGGTGTAGCCTTAAAAACATAGGAAACCGAGGAATTTATTCTTTGCATTTACATTGTTACACAAGGTGATTTTATTACATGTATCTGTGCTGGAATGATAATGATTGGGAGTTGTTTTTACTCATTTATACAAATTGATTAAGCGGAAATAAAAGGAGTAAATGGACTCTTCATGCAATATGCGGTCACTCCCTAGAAAGGTTTGATTAACTGATATATAATTAGACAAATAATGATAGAAGACGCAATGTGAAAATAAATATAGAACAAGGATGCACAAAAACCCGTAACTATACAACTGGCTGATGAAAACAGTAAGAAGCAACACACTGAACATCCCCCTTGTCTCTATATATATATTTTAGGGCTTAAAACTTGAAGTCTTTTGCTACTAGCTAGACCTGAAAAGTAACTTGCCACCGCAAGACATAACATACCCACCAGAGATGAATTTCTACTCGCCAGGGCTAAATTTTCACTCGCAATTGGCTAGTGGCGAGTGGAAATTTTGAGCCCTGTAAATTTATATATTGTCAGAGGGTCTGACCTTGTCTGGGAAAGAAATGGTTAAGAGGCTATCCAGAAACTATTTTGTCTGTATATATTTATATTAGGCCTGTGTGTGTCTTTATATAGAATTCGTTTTGTTTCTCTAGAAATGGATTTTTGAGACTTTCATGCAGTAAATATCCTTGAAAGAGGTCTCTCTCTCTCGCCTTGAACAGGAATTTTATCTAGTGTAGGAGAATTGCACCTGTGTTTTTACATCCCTGAGAGAGAGGACGTTGTTTTGAAACTTCTGTCATTATTTCTTATCTACATTACTTATTATATTTGATGGACACTGTAGGCTTTCCTGAAGATTTCTGGTAGTAGACTGCCATCTAGCAGCATGGTAGATTTATTTATGCACGTTTGTATGTATATCTTGGTATATAGTAATTACCAATCACAAAGCTTGATAGAAATTTAAAGGTTACCTAATATTCTAATTCTCTATGGAGTGAACTATGAGAGAAAAATGGGTGTACCTTTTCTGTTAAGGGGGGGTTAGGTAATATAAGCATTGTACAGGGGGAAATAGCGGCTTTTTGTTTGGCTGAATTTCCTAGTTGCAGTACCTTGTCCAAGCTGAGCCTGAGAGACCACACCTTGACCTAGGATTGGTAAAGTAGAAATACATGTTATATATACAAAAGCACTGTATGTACTTCTAAAATTATTACAGCCCAGTCTATTCTAGGGTAATTCTTATAATCCCTAGTGGAACTGGTCAACCTATTGAGAACTATTACACAGTAGCCATTTGGCTGTAAAGTTAGAATAATTTTTGGAAGTCATACAGTCCAATCATAGAAATAATAGAGTGAGATCAAATTGATAGCAATTTTAGGCCAATGAGAGTTCTAGTTAGCTAGGGGAAGTGATGAGAAGGGATGGGCCAAAATCTTTGCCTCAAAATCAGTGAATAATAGCGCTTCCCACCTGGAGAATAATTTTTCACAGAAAGTGCTGTTTTTTCTGCTTTTTCTGCCGAGTTCATTGCATTGAAATCGATTGAAAGACTGAATTTACACACAACACAAAACAAATGTTATTTTATTTCCCAAAGACATAGGATAAAAGGGGTATGAGGGTGCCTGTGTTGATGGTGTATGGGAAAGAATTGGGTGAACAAGGAATTTTTTGAGGGGAGATTTTGTTTACTGGATAGCTAATAAAAAATAAATAAATAGAATAAAAAACCCGGATAAGACATGGTATAAATGGGATCTGAGGAGGGTGCCTGTGTTGGTGGGTGGAGTCTGGGGAAAGAAACAGTTGAACAGGGAATTTGTTTTGGGGGGTTTCTTGACTGGTATTGGGGAGACAGTTAATAAAATAAATAAATAAAATAAAATAAGACACTTGCTAGAGACAGGGGTCCCCTGATGTAAGTTGCTACTGGAGTAGACTGATATTTGTAGGACCAAGCCCTAAGGAAAATTGATTTGTTGAAGGAAATTAAACTTGTTGTTAGGCCCAAACCTTGAAGAAACATTGATTTGTAGGACTTAGGCTTGTTAGAAACATGCCCCCAAAAATTGTTGTTGTTTTTTTTTTCTTTTTTTAAGAACAAGCACTGAGAAAAAAAAATACTCTACTGGTCTAGTGCCAGTGGCCACTTGTCATTGTCAAATTATCACGGTGCCCGTGCTGGCTTTTCTTGTCAGTTAGCAATGGGTGCTTTCCATTGGTTGCCTGTGATTAGTCCGCCCAGTATTGCCTATATAGACTGGGCTCCTGCACCCTTTCACTGCCCTTTCGTGGTGTTTCTATGCCAGTGATCGCCTGCCTATGGATTCCTGTGTACCTCTTTGGCCTGTCTGACTTCTCTCCTGTTCCTGCTCCTGTGTATCGACCAGATAGCCTGTCTACTCTCCACAGTTGTTCCTATGTACTGATCCGGCCTGGCTGATGTTCCTGCTTCTGTATCCGACCCGGTTTGGCTGACGTTTCTGCTCCGGTATCCTGACCCGGCCTGGCTGACGTTTCTGTTCCTAGATTCCAATTTGGCTGCATTCCTCTTGACTCTGGTCGCCTCAGCGACATTCTGACTTCTGGTGCATTCCTAGGTTGGCGCCGCTGATTTCAGGCTTCTGGTCTCCGTTATAGCTCCGGTAGGGCCTCCATGTTGGTCCAGTATGCAGCACTGGTTTGCTCCACTCTACACCGGTTGTTTGTGCTGCCTCCATTATAGCACCGGTAGGTCCTCAGTGTTTGTCCAGTACACGGTACTGGTTTGCTCCACTCTACACCGGTTGCTAGTGCTGCCTCCATTATCGCTCTGGTAGGGTATCACGGTGCCTGTGATTGGTGCTATACACTGTCTATCACCTGCAGGGGCTCCTATTGGCTGCCTATTGTCTGCCCGCCTCTGACTGCCTATTTAGACTCAGCTCAGGCACCCTTTGGTTGCCCTTTCGTGGTGTCTCTGACAGTACCTGTTTGTTCTTCCTGTCATGCTGTTTGGGCCTGTTCCAGTGTTCCAGAGTCCAGAGCTACAGAGTCCTGTGTTCCAGTCTGTCTCGCTGCTTGAGGCCTGTTCCAGTGTTCCAGAGTCCAGAGCTACAGAGTCCTGTGTTCCAGTCTGTCTCACTGCTTGAGGCTTGTTCCAGTGTTCCAGAGTCTTCTGCTACTGAATCTTGAGTTCCAGTGTTCCTGATTTCGTCTGTTCCTGTTCCAGTCTGCTTGCCACTCCGGTTGGACCTCCGTGACGGCTGATGCTCCGGCTGTTTCGTCTGGCCTGTTCCGGTTGCTGTTTATTCAGTGGTGTTCGCTGTGCTCCACCTTCATTTAGTCTCCGAGTTCCCATCCGGTAGTCGCTTGGCTACATTGCTCACTCTCTCGCCTCGGCGATATTCTTACTGTGGTGGTCCCAGAGTGAGGACGCTGGTTAACCCCAGTAAACCTGGTGGCAGATTATACTGTTGGTCCCAGAGTGCGGACGCTGGTTAACCCCAGTAAACCTGGTGGCAGATTATACTGTTGGTCCCAGCGTGCGGACGCTGGTTAACTCCATTAAACCTGGTGGCACATTATCCTGTTGGTCCCAGCGTGCGGACGCTGGTTAACTCCATTAAACCTGGTGGCAGATTATCCTGTTGGGCCCAGCGCGCGGGTGCTGGTTTACTCCATTAAACCTGGTAACATATTATACTGATGGTTCCAGCGTGCGGACGCTGGTTATCTCCGTTTAACCTGGTGGTCTCCTCCTTTGGGGCTGTCCTGCCCGGTATTGGTGAGGCCGTAGAACCGGTACATTCCATCTCACGGTTGCCTTACCCGGTATTGGCAGGACCGGTAGAGCCTCTTCACAGTATTCACTGAGGCTGGCTTGCCCGGTATTGGTAAGGCCGGTAGAACCGGTACATTCCATCTCACGGTTGCCTTACCAGGTATTGGCAAGGCCGGTAGAGCCTATCCTCAACATCTCCCAAGGCTGCCTTGCCCGGTATTGGTAAGGCCGGTAGAACAGGTTATTCCATCTCACGGTTGCCTTACCCGGTATTGGCAAGGTCGGTAGAGCCTGCTATTGCTATTCCTTATAGCCGCCTAGGTTGCCTTGCTCGGTATATTAGGCAAGGCCGGTAGAACCTGTTCTATTTCTCAGTTGCTATATATATATTGTATGCATATGTGTGTGAACCCTATGGGGAGTGCTTTAACTTTTCAATAAAGTTATGCTTTTACCTAAACCTGTTGTCTGAGAGTCTTAACAAACCATGACATAGGGCCTCCGTGTTTGTCCAGTATGTGGTACTGGTTTGCTCCACTCTAACGCCGGTTGCTAATGCTGCCTCCGTTATAGCACCTGTAGGGCCTCCGTGTTTGTCCAGTAAGTGGTACTGGTTTGCTCCACTCCTACACCGGTTGCTTGCTGCCTTCGTTATAGCACCAGTACGGCCTCCGCTACACCGTTTCACTTCTGCCATAGGCTGCCTTACCCGGTATATTGGTAAGGCCGGTAGAGCCTCCTAGGTCCCGTTGTGCCATCCTCTAGGCTGCCTTACCCGGTATTTTGGTAAGGCTGGTAGAGCCTATACATTGTATGCTATGCTACTTGAACCTGTTGTGTGTCTGAAACATATGTGCGATGTTCAGGACCTGTGAGGGTTCTTATTATCTTTTCAATAAAGCTGTGTTTTTATCTTAACTCTGTGGCTGTGAGTCAAAACAAACCGTGACACAAATGCCCTGGTGTAATTACGGAATATGTGAGTTGCTGCTGAGTTGTTTAAACAGCAGGATGATTAGGCAGCTCGTAGGGAATGGGATCAACAACAGCAGTAACATGGGTGATAGATGATGAAGGTTCCATTTGCTTTAACTAGCACCTGAGGCAGTGGCAACACAATAAGTAGCCCCCAGTATATGCGGAGAAAAGAAGAAGTTGGCCAATAATTCTTCTCCACCTGCCCCTCCTCCAAAATCATGGGTGTGTTGTTAGTAGTTGTGGGCGAAAGTTGTAGCTGTGTTCCCTCAAGAAATCCTGCAAAAACCACATTGTTGCATTTTTCGCCCACTGGTCAAAGTTCTTCTCCATTTTTTCAATGGCTAGAAAGTTTGTGCCCTTTGATTTACCTGGTTTTTGCCTTTTTGCTATACAAAAGTGACAGAGCGAGGTAGACGTGCTGTCCTGTTCTGCTGGATCTTTTTGCAAAATTGAGGAAGAAGAGGCTCAAAGTGACTGCTATCACTAAGAGAAAGCATAAAAATAACAAAAAGAGGAGTTTGAAGGACCGTTATGTATTCATTTATGTACGAGCCTGAGGAGGAGGAGGAAGTGAGCACTGCAGAACCAATGCTGTCCAGTCCCCCTAAATCACCCCTAAGGATATTGTTGAATTTAACAAGAAGGGAGGAAGAAAAGGGCAGTACTAGTGAGAGCAAGGCAGGTCAGCTGCCTGTGCCTGCTGTAAGACATGCTGCCCCTACTGCCACTAGTGCTGTGCCTGCTGTCAGATGTGCTGCCCCTATTACCACCAGTGCGGTGCCTGCTGCCTGTAGTGCCGCTTCTGCCACTAGTGTTGTGCATTCTGTTAGTGCTGAACCTGCTGCCACCAGTTCTGTGCCGGCTCTCAGATGTTTTGCCCCTGCTGCCACCAGTGCTGTGCCTGCTGCAAGTGTTGAACCTGCTGCCATCAGTGCTGAACCTGCTGCCAGTGTGTCTTGTAATAACCAGGAGAGGGGGAAGGAGAAGATGATGCCAAGTGTGACAGGAATAGACCCTAATTCACACTTACCATCCCCAAGCAGTGCCGCCAGTGCTAGCACTACTACTGTTACTAAGCCCTAGCAGCTTGTTAGTGTTAGGAGTAAAGGAGGGGGTAATCAATATCCTCATATTACTAGTGACTGTGAGGAGGAAGACTCTGAGGCTGAACTTGATGTGGTTGGTGTTAGTAGTAGTAACAATAATGGTGAAGCAGCCAGTGTAACTATTGTTAGGGGAGTGGTAGGGGAAGCAATTGAGAGCATCCAGACTAGCAGTCAAGGGAGCCCACACCATTCTTCTGGCACTAGGAGTCCCCTTCCCTTCAATACAGTGTCAAAGTGGAACATGATCCTGAAGAGGCCAGAACAGTTGGGGAATAGAAGGCTCTGAAATAATAATACCAACACCAACACCAGATGCATAGATCAGCTGCCTGTGCCTGCTGCTACTGCTGCCAGTCTGCCTTCTTCACGTCACCAAGAAATGGCAAGTGTGACATTAGGGGACCCTATGTCACATTGCTTGTCACCTCTTCCAAACAGCAGTGAGATGTCTGTAATAGAGCAGCAGCAGCACATAGGGGCTATTGGTGGTGTTAATGATGATGATGATGTTACTGGTAGGCATCAGCACAACCACTAGTAGTGAGCTTTTGGAATTTTTGTAATTTGCAACTGATCTAATTCCTGCTGCTGAGATGTAAGGACAGAAGGATGCTGAGGAGTAGGCTAGTGTGCCACAGACCATTGTGGACACAGTGGGAATGGGGTCAACAAGTGATGCTGGACTAGGACAGGTTCCACTTTCTAGTGGCAGCAATAATTCTGGTCCTAGTTGCAGTGCTGACTCTGAGGCAGTAGTAGCAACAGCTGCAACGTCATCCATATCCACAGGGGAATGTGGAGGACAAGAAGAGGCCATTCTTCTCCACCTGTTCCCTGTTCCTATCCCCTGAAATCATGGGTGTGGAAATAGTTTTCTGTTGGGGCAGGCACAGTGCAGTCATCACCAATGGCACTGTGCGCAATTTGCGACAAGTCGGTGAGAAGAGGAAAGGAGGGAACACACCTTGGCACAAGAGCCCTGATAACATACATGAAACACAGACACCATGACATTTATGTCAAACATGTTAAAACGAAATACTCACCACAGAAATTAAGCACCGCTTTTGCTGTACCCCCTGACTCTCCAGAAAGCCAACAAGGCAGAAATCAAAGAGGAGGAAGAATAGAGAAACCCAGGCAGAGACTGTGAGTTCCATGACAAGTGAAACAACAAGCTTACCATCACCTTCTAGGATAACTACATCTTCTGCCAAGCCACCTCTTTTATCATTATCTCCTCCACCAAACGATAGACACTCTGTTGATGTTAAGATGTGACAATTTGTGTCCACCCATTGCACACTGTGTGGTACACTGACCACACATAGCAGTGTGGTGGAGGAGAATCGCAAGCAGGGCATCAAGCGGCATGTGAAGAGATTCCATCCCGTAGAATATGCTAAGATGGTGGCAGGGAGGGTTCATCTTTACTATTAAACTGTCAGCAAATTTTTCTGTGTCCACAGCGGGGTGTGGACAAGGGGTATAGTGACAGCAGCAGTACTTGGGTTCTGGTGTCATGGTGTTTGGATACAGTTGTGCCCCCAGATATTATTTACCACACGCACTGTGCACACTGCAGTTGCTGATGATGAGAGGCACAGTTCCTGCTCTCAAGGGAAAATTTTATATTCCAAAAACAACACACCCATGAATTTGGAGGAGGGGCAAGTGGAGAAGAATTATTGGCCACATATACTGGGGGCTACTTAGTGTACTGTTACTGTCTCAGGTTCATCACTGGAGATAGTTGTGGCAAGTGGAACCTTCATCATCCATCATCACCCATGTTACTGCTATTTGTGATCCCATTCCTTTTCATCTGCCTACTCATCCTGTTGCTTAAATAACTCAGCAGCAGTAAGAACAGCAGTTGCAACTTCTGCAATTATGGACTCAGAATCAGGAGGAGGACATTTGACAATGGCCAGTGGCCACTGGCCAACATGACCTGCTTGCACAAGGCAACTAGGGCACTTTTTTCTCAGAGCTTGTGCTTTAAAAAAAACAAACAAACAAAAAAAAAAAAAAAATTCCTATAAAAGAAAAAAAATACAATGTTTGGGGGTTTATTTCTATAAAGCCTAAGTCCTACAGATCAGTGTTTCCTTAGGGCTTGTGCCAAACAAGCTTAAGTCCTACAATCAATGTTTCTTCAGGACTTGTGTCTCTAATAATTCTAAGTCCTATAAATCAATGTTTCCTCAGGGCTTCGGCCTCTAACAACAAATCTAACAAATCATCCTCTTCAAAATACTCTATCAAGTCAAGTATCAGTCCACCCCAGTGGCAGCTTATGTTAAGGGGTTCCTGTCTCTATCACTTTACATACAAATTTCTTATTTTATTTTATTTTTTTTATTAACTGTCCCCCCAATAACAGTCAAGAACTTCCCCCAAAAACAAATTCCCTGTTTAACTGATTCATTCCCCAGACTCCACCCACCAACACGGGTACCCTTCTCACACCCCTTTTATAACATTTCTTACGGGGTATTTTTAATTGCATTTAGGATTTATTTTTTATTAACTGCCTGCCATTCCCAGTAAATAACCCCCCAAAAAAGCATTCCCTGTTCAACTGATTCTTTTCCTACACCCCACCAACACAGGCACCCTCATGCCTTTTTATACTATGACTTTGAGAAATAAATTAATATTTGCTATGTGTTGTGTGTAAATTTAATGTTCCCATTTATTTCAATGAGCTAAGCAAAAAAATCAGAAAATTGGCACTTTTCACGGGAAATTATTTGCAAGACGGAAAGTGCCATTATTCACTGATTTCAGTTTGAGGTGAAAATGTTCACCCATCCCTAGTTGTTAGAATAGATATTTTTCCTTTGAGAGCAGGAACTGTGCCTCTCATCAACAACTGCAGTGTGCACAGTGTGTGTGATGAATAGAGGAAGGACTGGGAACAATGGGCACATCTGGACTCACATCAAACACTTGGCATAACTTTAACCAAACACCATGATGCTTAGGGTCCCAATGTGAAATGATCCAACCAGAAATCAGGTGCTGCTGCTGTCACACTCAGGCACAACGCCCATTGTCCACTCCCCGCTAAGTACACATGACAACTTACAGACAGTTTAATAATAATAATGAATCCTCCCTGCCACCAGTTTATCATACTCTGAGGGATGGAATCTCCTCAGATGCCCCTTGATGCCCTGCTTACAATTCTCCTTCACCACACTGTCATGTTTGGTCAGTGCACCACAGAGTGTTCAATAGGTGGACACAATCTGCCACATCCTGACATCTACTGAATGGATATCAACCGATGGGGGGATATAAAGATGAACGAGGTGGATCACCAGGAGATGTAGTTACCCTAGAGCAAGAAGGTGATGGCGAGCCAATCAGTTTGCTCGCCATCGAACTTTCAGGCTCTGTCTGGATATCTCTAATCTTCCTACTCTTAGATTTCCACCTCTCCTCTTGTTGTCTTTAAAGTGAGTAAAGGGGTACAGCAACAGTGGTGCCCAATTTCTTTGGTGGGTGTTTGGCTTTAACATGTTCCACATAAATGTCATGGTGTCTGTTAGTGTTGAGCGAGCATGCTCGGTCGATGCTCGGATCGGCTCGAGCATTGCTCTGCTCGGCACATGGCGGTACTCGTACGAGTACCGCATGTGCTCGCCCGCCATGTTCGGGTCTCCTCCCCGCACGTTTTGCGGCTGCTGCGCAGCCAATAAACGTGCAGGGAGGCTCTGACATCGGTGTAATGCCAGCAGCCATGTTGGCTGCTGGCATTACACTGATTGGCTGGCCAGAACCCGTGGTCGGGTGCTGTATAGCACCTGACCAGCGAGTTCGGCTCAGTCTTAGCCAGGGAGAGCTGAGGATAGGAAGGGAAAGTCAGTGTAGGGAGGAAAAAAACCAAAATTGTGAAAAAAAAGAACCAAAAGTCCTTTTTAGGACTACTGTGTGTGGGGGCAGCAGGTTATTTTGTGTGGGGGGAAAAAAACAAACAAAAAAAAAAAATATATTCTGTTTAGTGTGCAAAGTTGCAGATTAGAGCACATTCTGTTTAGTGTGCACAGTTGCAGATTAGAGCACATTCTGTTTAGTGTGCAAAGTTGCAGATTAGAGCACATTCTGTTTAGTGTGCAAAGTTGCAGATTAGAGCACATTCTGTTTAGTGTGCAAAGTTGCAGATTAGAGCACATTCTGTTAAGTCTTCAAACTAAAATATCAAAGTCACATATTCCATTCAGTGTGCGTCGCCGCAGTTTAGCAGCACATTCTGTGTACTGTGCAGAGTTGCAGAATAGGAAGAAATACTGTTAAGTCTTCAAACTAAAATATCAAAGTCACATATTCCATTCAGTGTGCTTCGCCGCAGTTTAGCAGCACATTCTGTGTACTCTGCACAGTTGCAGAATAGGAAGAAATACTGTTAAGTCTTCAAACTAAAATATCAAAGTCACATATTCCATTCAGTGTGCTTCGCCGCAGTGTAGCAGCACATTCTGTGTACTGTGCAGAGTTGCAGAATAGGAAGAAATACTGTTAAGTCTTCAAACTAAAATATCAAAGTCACATATTCCATTCAGTGTGCTTCGTCGCAGTTTAGCAGCCTATTCTGTGTACTCTGCACAGTTGCAGAATAGGAAGAAATACTGTTAAGTTTTCAAACTCAAATATTAAAGTCACATATTCCATTCAGTGTGTTTCACCGCCGTTTAGCAGCCTATTCTGTGTACTCTGCACAGTTGCAGAATAGGAAGAAATACTGTTAAGTTTTCAAACTCAAATATTAAAGTCACATATTCCATTCAGTGTGTGTCACCGCAGTTTAGCAGCCTATTCTGTGTACTCTGCACAGTTGCAGAATAGGAAGAAATACTGTTAAGTTTTCAAACTCAAATATTAAAGTCACATATTCCATTCAGTGTGTGTCACCGCCGTTTAGCAGCCTATTCTGTGTACTCTGCACAGTTGCAGAATAGGAAGAAATACTGTTAAGTTTTCAAACTCAAATATTAAAGTCACATATTCCATTCAGTGTGTGTCACCGCCGTTTAGCAGCCTATTCTGTGTACTCTGCACAGTTGCAGAATAGGAAGAAATACTGTTAAGTTTTCAAACTCAAATATTAAAGTCATATATTCCATTCAGTGTGTGTCACCGCCGTTTAGCAGCCTATTCTGTGTACTCTGCACAGTTGCAGAATAGGAAGAAATACTGTTAAGTTTTCAAACTCAAATATTAAAGTCACATATTCCATTCAGTGTGTGTCACCGCCGTTTAGCAGCCTATTCTGTGTACTCTGCACAGTTGCAGAATAGGAAGAAATACTGTTAAGTTTTCAAACTCAAATATTAAAGTCACATATTCCATTCAGTGTGTGTCACCGCCGTTTAGCAGCCTATTCTGTGTACTCTGCACAGTTGCAGAATAGGAAGAAATACTGTTAAGTTTTCAAACTCAAATATTAAAGTCACATATTTCATTCAGTGTGTGTCACCGCCGTTTAGCAGCCTATTCTGTGTACTCTGCACAGTTGCAGAATAGGAAGAAATACTGTTAAGTTTTCAAACTCAAATATTAAAGTCACATATTCCATTCAGTGTGTGTCACCGCCGTTTAGCAGCCTATTCTGTGTACTCTGCACAGTTGCAGAATAGGAAGAAATACTGTTAAGTTTTCAAACTCAAATATTAAAGTCACATATTCCATTCAGTGTGTGTCACCGCCGTTTAGCAGCCTATTCTGTGTACTCTGCACAGTTGCAGAATAGGAAGAAATACTGTTAAGTTTTCAAACTCAAATATTAAAGTCACATATTCCGTGTAAGATGAAGAAGGCGGGTAAAAAGGGACGGGGAAGTGGACGTGATCCTGATAGTTCAGGGCGCGGGTCAGGACGCGGAGAAACTGTGCCTGGTGCCAGAGCACAAGAAAGAAAGACATCCACCATACCTAGCTTCATGTCTCATTTCACAGGGCATCGCAGGACATCACTCTCGAGGTCCGACCACTGCGAACAGGTGGTCGGTTGGATGTCAGCTGATACTGCTTCCAGTCGGTTAAGCACCACCCTGTCTTCCACCAAGTCCACTCTCAGTAGCCAAGAGTCTGGTCAACATAATCCTCACTCTGATCATCCTTCCTCCCACCATACACGGTCTGGTCAAAGAAGTGATCCCACACTGGGATATAGTGAGGAGCTCGTCTCATCACCAATCCTTCATTTGACCCTCTCTCCAAGCACGCTTGCAGAGGAACATGACATCTTGTGCCCTGATTCACAACCTCTAGAGGGTACCCAATCACAAGAAGATGACAGATGTGAACGGCATTTAAGGTCAAAGGAAGTAGTGGATGATGATGATGATGATGATGATGAGACACAGTTGCCATTAAATCAACCACTATTTCCGTCTCAAGACCTTGTTGAGGAGAATGTTATACAGTTGTCAATGACTGAGTATGTGGTGGGATCAAGACATGAGGAGGATGATCAGAGTGAGGAAGTGGAGGAGGACTTGGTGGACGATGAGGTGACTGACCCCACCTGGGAAGGTGTAGAGCCGAGCGATGACAGCAGTCCTGAGGGTCAGCCATCTGCAGCACCGCAACAGGCTGCAAGAGGCAGTGGTGTGGCTACAGAAAGAAGGCGGACCGCACCAAACCGGCCCGCAAATGTTCCACGGAGCACCCCCTTGCGTAAATCTACCTTGCCAAAGGGTAGGTGTTCCGCGGTATGGCGTTTTTTTAAGGAAAGTGCGGACGATAAAAGAATTGTAGTTTGCAACCTGTGCCACACCAGAATGAGCCGAGGCATGAACACTAGAAACCTCACCACCACCAGCATGATCCGACACATGGCATCCAAGCACCGTAATAAGTGGGAGGAACGCCTGGATCGCCCATCTGTGTCTGCAGGCCACACCACTGCCTCCTCTTCCCCTGTTTTCAGTGCCGGCCAATCGCCTGTCGAAGGCGCAGGCCCGCATACCTCCCGCCCTGCACCTGTAGCATCTGAAGCACCATCAGCGACCACATCCACTTCCCTGTCCCAGCACAGCGTCCAAATGTCGTTACCCCAGGCATTTGAGCGCAAGCGAAAATACCCAGCCACCCACCCACAGGCCATAGCACTAACCTCACACCTTTCCAAATTACTGGCCATCGAAATGCTGCCATTTAGGCTTGTGGACACTGAGTCCTTCCGCAGCCTGATGGCAGCAGCTGTCCCTCGGTACGCGGTCCCCAGCCGCCACTACTTTTCCCGGTGTGCCCTCCCCGCATTACACCACCCTGTGTCCGGTAACATCACCCGTGCCCTGACCAACGCAGTTACTGGGAAGGTCCACTTAACGACTGACACATGGACAAGTGCTTGTGGCCAGGGACGCTACATTTCCCTGACGGCACACTGGGTGAATGTCGTGGAGGCTGGGAGCGACTCGGACCCTGGGATGGCACGGGTGCTACCCACGCCGAGGATTGCGGGCCCTACCTCCATCAGGGTTTCCGCCAGCACCTACGTTATTGGCTCCTCCTCCTCCGTTTCCACCTCCGAATTCTCTACACGCAGCGCCACTCCCCCATCAGCCAGTAGCTGGAAGCAGTGTAGCACTGCAGTGGGGAAGCGTCAACAGGCCGTGCTGAAGCTGATCTGCCTTGGGGACAAACAGCACACGGCCTCAGAGCTGTTGCAGGGGATTAGTCACCAGACCGAGCAGTGGCTCTCGCCACTCAACCTGCAACCAGGCATGGTTGTGTGTGATAATGGGCGTAACTTGGTGGCGGCTTTGGAGCTCGGCAAGCTCACACACGTACCATGCCTAGCGCATGTATTTAATTTAGTGGTTCAGCGATTTCTAAAAACCTACCCCAATGTGCATGATCTCTTGACCAAGGTGCGCCGCGTGTGTGCACATTTCCGTAAGTCATCTACAGCTTCGGCCGGCCTGTTGAAGCTGCAGCAGCGCTTACAATTGCCAGCTCACCGGCTGCTGTGTGACGTGAGCACGCGCTTGAACTCCACCTTCCACATGTTGGCCCGGCTTTGAGAGCAGCAGAGGGCAGTAGTGGAGTACCAGCTGTTACACGGTCGTCGCCTCTCCGTTCAACTTCCTGTAATCAGAAGTGAGGAGTGGGAATGGATGTCAGACCTCTGCGAGGTTTTACGCAATTTTGAGAAATCGACACAGATGGTGAGCGGCGATAACGCTATTATCAGTGTAACCATCCCACTTCTGTGTCTACTGAAACGCTCGCTGCTCACAATTAAAACCGACGCTTTGCATGTGGAAGAGGTGGAAATGGGGGAGGAAGAGCTTACACAAGGTGATAGCCAGAGCACCCTCACTTCGTCTTCTCAGCGACAATTGGAGGAGGCGGAGGAGGAGGAGGAGGAGGAGGAGGAGGAAGACACGGTTGCCTCCGCTACAGAGGGTAGCCATGGAACTTTAGTTCCATCTCTTCAGCGTGGGTGGGCAGAAGAGGAGGAAGAGGATGAGGAGATTGAGAGTCATCCTCCTGGTGAGGACAGCGAAATCTTGACTGTTGGTACTCTGGCACACATGGCTGACTTTATGTTAGGCTGCCTTTCCCGTGACCCACGCGTTGTACGCATTTTAGACAACACGGATTACTGGGTGTTCACCCTTCTGGACCCCCGCTACAAAGAGAATTTCTCATCTCTCATTCCTCCGGTGGAGAGGACAAGCAAAATGGTGCAATACCAGAAGGTTCTTGTTGAAAAATTGCTCCAAAATTTTCCATCTGACACCGCTGGCGGCAGAGTACGTGCTACCTTGGCCAACCGAGAAGGGGAGAAAAGGGGAGCACACAGCAGTTCCGACAAAGGCAGGGCAACACTCTCCAAGGCGTGGGACACCTTCATGACACCCCGCCAGCACCCTCACCCTGATGCGCAGCCTAGTGTCACAAGGAGGGAAAAGTTTTGGAAGATGGTGAAGGAGTACGTAGCAGACCGTGTCAGCGTCCTCAATGATCCCTCTGTGCCTTACAACTACTGGGTGTCCAAGCTGGACACGTGGTATGAACTGGCACTCTACGCCTTGGAGGTGCTGGCCTGCCCTGCCGCCAGCGTTCTGTCTGAGCGGGTATTTAGTGCTGCTGGTGGCATCATAACAGATAAGCGTATCCGCCTTTCCACCGACAATGCTGATAGGTTGACACTTATAAAAATGAACAAGGCCTGGATTTCCCCTGACTTCTCCACTCCACTGGAGGAAAGCCCCGGGGGAACATAAACTCACTTTATATATGTTATTTACAATGATGGGAATACTCTGTATTCCCATTCACCCCTTCCACCCAAAAAACGGGTATATGGTTGACTCTTAATCTTCTCATCCTCCTCCTCCTCTTCCATATGCCCTGTGCTATAATTTTTATATAGGGCCAGCTCACCAGCGGGCCCTGTGATATAATTTTTATATAGGGCCAGCTCACCAGCGGGCCCTGTTTGACAACTTTTGGTATAGGTCAGCTCACCAGCGGGCCTTCTTATATAATGTTTTATTGGGTCAGCTCTCTAGCGGGCCCTCTCATATAATGTTTTATAGCGTCAGCTCACTAGCGGGCCTTCGCATATAATGTTTAGGATGGTCAGCTCTGCAGCAGACCCTCACCCATAATGTTTTAGATGGTCAGCTCAGCGCACGTTTCCCTCTTAATCATGGCCTCAGTTCAATAAAATCAAGGAAATTTTTGGGAGAATTTGCCTCTGCGCACGTTTCCCTCTTAATCATGGCCTCACTTCAGAAAATCAAGGAAATTTTTGGGATAATTTACCTCTGCGCACGTTTCCCTCTTAATCATGGCCTCACTTCAGAAAATCAAGGAAATTTTTGGGAGAATTTGCAGATGATATACAAGTAAATATACAGCAAATATTGTTTGGTAAAAATTTTTCGCCTAAAGTCGTTTTTATTTTCCTTTTTGTGTGTTTTATGGTCAGTCTGTAAAAATGGCGTACTACGGGCGAAAGATCGTTCCCAGCAGCGATGTTGGAGTCCAAGATGCATCCAGACATCCTCCCTATGCTGTCCCTGAACTATTTCTGTGGTGTTTCCATCCTTTTCTGCCCTTTTCCTATGGACCAGGCACCCTCCCCTCATCAGAGCAGAGGGTGCCTGGTGTAATGCTCGAGTCCTCCCATTGACTTCAATGGGGCTCGGGTGCTCGGCCAAGCACTCGAGCCTCAGGGGGTGCTCGGTCAGAGCACCCGAACACCCGAGCATTGGGGTGCTCGCTCATCACTAGTGTCTGTGCTTCATGTGTGTGATCAAGGAGATTGTGCCAAGATGTGTTCCCTCCTTTCCCCTTTTCACTGACTTGTCACAAATTGTTCACAGTGCCATTGGTGATGACTGCACTGTGCCTGCCTCAAGAGAAAAATAGACCCACATCCAGGACCTCAGTGGGGAGGGGAAAGGTGGAGAATGATGACCTATTTGTTCTCCTCCTCGACATTCCCCTTCACTAGTCCTGTATCACTTGTCCCCATTACCACTGTGGCAAACTAGCCTTTTCCTCAGCATCCTGCTGCCTTTGCAATTTCATCAGCAGCAGAAATTAGAGCAGTAGCAAACTCCACAAATTCCAAAAGTTCACTGCTGGTGGGGTTGATGATGCCCATCAACATCCCTGTCTCCCATTCCTTCTCAGTTTGGACTAAAAAGTCCATTAATAGCTCTTCTACCCCAGCTGGGCCACCATCATCATCACCACCACCACCAGTCCCACCTTACTGCTGCTGCTGCTGTATTACAGATGTCTCAACGGTTGGAGGAGGTGATGAGAAGTGTGACAGTGATCCCCTATGGTCACACTTGCCATCTCTTGTAGACCTTAAGAAGGCAGACTGACAGCACAAGCAGCAGGCATAGGCAGCTGATCTGTGCTTCTGGTGGTATTATTGCTGCTAGGCAACAATTCTGCCTTCTTCAGGATCATGTTCCACCTGGACAATGGCGTGGGGTTAAGGGGATTCCCAGGTCCAGGGGAATTTTGTGGTCTCTCTTTACCACTAGTTTGGGCGGTCACCATTACTTCCCCTACCAGCTGCTTCACCATCACTGTTACTACTACTAACACCAATCAATTTCATTCCCTGAGTCTTCCTCCTCACTAGTAATATGATCGCCCCTCCATCACTCCTAACAATCTGAATCTGTACAAGCTTTTAATAAGTAGTACTAGTAGTGGGACTGCTTGAGGATGGCAAGTGTGACTTAGTGTCCCCTGCCATCACATGTGGCATCATCTCCTCCTCCCCACCCCTGAGAATTATAAGACACACTTGCAGCAGGTGCATTACTGGCAGCATGTGCAGTACTGCCAACAGGCCCAGGTAGCTAACCTGTCCTGCTCACACTACTAACCTCTCCTTCCTCCCATGAGACAAATTTCCCCTAGATCCCTAGGGGTTAAGTAGGGGAATGGCCATCATTGGGACTGGGGATCCAGGGCATCAAGGCCCTTTCATGTTGGTGGTGGTGGTCACTTCATCCTCTTCAGACTCCCTGGACACATAACGATCCTTCTATGATGATGATGATGATGTCAAGTAATAATAAAAATAAAGTACAACCTAAAATGTGGCAGAAGTGTATTATAGTGGTGGTGGTCTGGCTGGTATGGTGTGATTGTGTATGTATATAGTTTTTACCATTTTCATGTTTGCATCAAATTGTTATTGTTAGGGAATCTTTACCTGGATCGCTGCCTGAAGAGATACCTTTCACACTCTTATGTTATCTTTGCTGGGTATGGTACCTTTTTACTCCCTGATGATCGATCTGTGGAATCTATGTCAATTACTGGTACCATGAGGCTGTAAGGATCGCAAGGAAAGACACATACAACAGCGTATCCAATACAAGCTCTCTCTTTATTCTTGTCACACATAGTTCTTTATAGGCCCACAGCCCCCCTTCACGTAAAGGGAGGGGGGGCGGTGCACAACACAGTTTGTAACATAGAACAGAGAATTATATAAAAAAATAGAATGAGCAAAACTAAACAGAGAAGCCAAACTTTTTCACAGGAAGGGGGGGGAAGAGAGTGGTTACTGAGATAACGGTTGCTCCGGCATCCATCTCCTCCCCCGTGGGGGGTCTGGAAACTTTTCAGCTTTGAACATATTCTAACGATTGTTGCAATTACACAGATAAGAGGCTGGAATAAGCCAGTCTAGTGATTTCCTCCCTAGTACATGAATCTCTGCAAAGCAGTCAAATGTAACTATTAACCCTATGGGTGCCGAACACACTGCAAAGCAGTCAAATGTAACTATTAATCCTATGGGTGCCGAACACAAGTATTACACACCTTATCCCTGTTCCCTTCAATCCCTTCTTTGAATCAGTACTAAACTGATTCACCAAACTAAACTCTGGGAATTACATTGGGCCCTGGACATTGTCATAGCAAGGGGTGGGAGAGGTAGGGCGGCGGGATAACATTTTCAAGTAAGGGGCATACGGATTGGCAGGGGAGTTACGGGCGTGATATGCACAGCAACAGAGCAGCAGTTTGATAACCAGACTCCCTTTATAATGTTAACATGGCCTGTTTGACAAATATGGAATGACTTGTTACACAAACAATTTAACCCTAAGAATATTTAACCCTTCTATATGTTATACAATTCTTTCAATCCCTTCTTTGAGTCCGAGCGTACCCGGACTCACACAAATCTTACAACCTGGATAAGGCATCATCATATAGAGGTGCAGTACTGTGGAGGTGACTTAAATACTGGGTGTAAGGGCCTGACCCAGGGGAACTACACCTTTCGGCAATGAGGCAAAGCAAAAAACTTAAATAGGACATAAAGAACAATAATACTCATGGATTACAGCTAGCGAAACAGGCACGCTGATGAGGCAAGTGGTCATAACGTCAGTAGGGCTGACCATGTTGCACAAGCAAAAGTACGTAATGTTCATAACATGCTGGTGCTAAGTAGATTCAGACATTGGAGTTCTCACGGGTCTCTGGGGTGTCTCTGCAGTCCATCTGACCCCAGTGCAGAGGTGGCCTTTCAGAAGTCCTTACGTGAGTGAGGGTGAGACATAAGTTGCATACATAAGCCAGCCTTCCACCCCCCACACTTATAATGTTAATACACATTAGACCATCAGTTTCTATCCGTAGGGGCACCTCCTCAAGCAGGCCACTTTCACTGCCAGAGGGTGCTAGCTTTCCAAAGGGATGGATCTTCATGATGGTCTTGTCCCACGGAGGCAGGTGGTCAGGGATTATTATGCCCGTCAAAACACCTACTTGATGATCGCACGGTGGCAGGCGATGCAATAAGCCTGCTTACTGGTCCCACGGAGGTAGGCGATGCAATAAGCCTACTTGCTGGTATTTCCTGAACAAAAGCCTCAGACCTTCACCCTGTTCTGCCTCCCTCTGGGCATCTGCTGGGCACTGGGAGGGCACAGGGCCTTTATCCTGCTCAGGCTCTGGTGCAGCTGTCACTCTGGCGTGGTATATCCAGGTCTTTCCTTTATGCAGCTTGACTGCGCTGTAACTTGTCAACAGAATCTGGAATGGACCCTTCCACTGGGGCTCCAAACACTCAGTTCTCCATGTCTGTACATATACCCACTCTCCAATCTGGAAACTTGCACTGGGCCAGCCGAAAGCAAAGGCTGTGGAACAGAAAATCTGGGAAGAAAAGAAAGGGTATGCTGCAAAGCAGTTACATAATCCATAATCTGCTGATTACCAATCTCTAAGGTAGAACCGTGATACATCACAATCCTATTCCAGGGCCTACCAAAGAGGATCTCATAAGGACTAAGCTTGTAAGGATTTGGAAGGGGTCACCCTGAAGTGAGTCAAGACACGGGGAAGCGCCTCTGGCCATTTGAGTCTTAGTTCAGTACATAGTTTGGTCAGAGAGCGCTTAAGAGTCTGGTTCATCCTCTCAACTTGTCCAGAGGATTGAGGCCTCCAGGGGGTATGATATCTCCAGTTCACCCCTAGAGTGACACAATCACTTTTAACAATTTCAGCTGTAACATGTTTTCCATGGTCTGACTCAATGACTCGAGGCAAACCAAACCTTGGAATTACTTTTCTTATTAACACCTTAGCTACTGATCCCGCAGTAGCTCCTTTCAAAAAAAAATGTCTCTAGCCACTTAAACAATTAATCAACTATTACAACAGCATACTAAAATCCCAGTACAGGTTGCAAAACAACCCAATATAATCTATCTGGAGCCGTTCACATGACACCCAAGCCCATTGCCTGGCCCCAGTGATTAGAATATGTCACATTTTAGGATTTATTTACAAGTATATATCACACAAATCCCAACAATTTCTAACTTACTTTGTACAGATCTGGTCTGGGTAAAGTCACTTCCTCCAGGGCGTCTACACAGTCATGCTCTGGAGGATCATTTATGTCCTCGGTCAATAGGGTAACTGGTTTTGGCAGAGCTAAAGCAGGGGCGAACATCAGCACCCGCTTCAGTTCATCCCATACTATCGTATCAGGAGAATCATAGTCAGTTTGTCATACAATCCTTCAGTCAAAATATTGGCCACTATTAGCTTAACCCTTGCCTAGCCTCTTGGCTGATGGGGTACTATCTGTCCTAGACCGGTCCTGCATTAGGCTGCAAGTCAATAACGGGTCGGGCATCTCTACCAACCCCTGGCTTTCCAGCTGCTCAAACAGCAGAGGCCACTGAGCGCAGAACCTCCTCCGGGATGTCTGAATCATGACTATCCTGGGAAGTGTGTCTCAGTGCCATATGGAAAGTCAAGTCATAATAGTCAGGTACTTATACCTCTATCTTGTCAGCGTCAAAAGTTATCTCTGTCCTCAATCTGGTCGACAAATCCCTTCCAACAGTGCAATGGGGCATGACTCTGATAGGAGAAAACCATCTTGGACCATAGTCCCTTCTATGGTAACTTCCATAGGTTGTATATATGGCATAGAGGAGGGAATTCAATCCACCCCTACTATACTGATAGTTTTCTTCACTATGAATTCCACCCTCCTGCACTATAAGATAATGCTAAAAAAAATCTGATCCTGATCCCTTCCTATTCTGTCTTATGAGGTGAGTCATTTCTGTCTGCCTCACTACTAACAGATACACCTTCTTCCTGGGGATTTCTGTCTGTATATCTATACTTATTCCTCAGCTTGGGGCAATTTCACTTCCAATGTCCTTCCTGCTTACAGTAAAAACAAGTATTCTTTCCTACCTGCTTAGATCTCGCTGTACCACTTACATTATTCTTTCTACCTGCTTCAACAGTGCCAACTTTCCTTGCAGTTGCTAAAGCACTAAACTTTGCCTGGTCCTTCAATACCTGCCTAGTCTTTTTGTCTTCCTCTGTATCTCTGTACATAACTTCTGTCCCTTCTTTCTCCATTACTTCACTTACTGGCTTGCTCAACACACTCTCAGTGTTTCCCTAAATCCATACAAAGATGCGGCAAGGGACTTATCCCTCTGCTGCACAACCTACTGCACCCCAGGAAGATTCAAATGAGGTTTCCCACATGTCCGCACGGACCCCAGGATCAGAGAACAGTAAAATAATAATACATTATCAGTCACGTCATTAAGAGGGAATGCATCTGCAGTTCCTACATATCTGTCTCTAATTTCATTAGAAATTAATTTCTTATATGTGTCAACAATCTTTTCTCTTTCATTCCCCCATAACATTATTACAACTGGGAAGAAATTACACAGGGGAGGGAGGGGTCTGATGCTGCGCGATCGTCTCATAGTGGGAGAGAATCAGCACACAGGCATTTAACCCCTTCCTGTCATTTTCAGGGAAAGCAGGATTGCTGTTTCTCTAATTAACAGACAACAGGTTGCAAAGGGCACATATACATAACTACAATTTGTTCTTATGGAGGCTAAATCACAATTCAACAAATCTTCAGTTGAACATATACATATATACACATATATATACACATACACATACACATTGGGTGCACCACTTCAGTTGAAATATATGTTTCCCAAGAAGTCAAAAACAGGAGAGGAAGGGGTGCCCGTGACCGTGCCGGGTGGACTGGCTGGACTACTCGGTCTTAGATCACTGAGAACCATTGAACCGGTAAAACCAATGCCAAAACCCCCTCAGACACTTCCAGCAAGACAGCCCCCACATTCCTGCCTCTTCTCACTCAAGAACATAATTTCAGTTCTATTATCTATAACACATTGACAATTTCTTTAACAAATCCATATTTTTACTTGCTTGGATCCATACAATTGATTACACAAAATTAGGATTGAATTTACTTAAATGTTGCAACATTGTATCTCAGAACCAATACCGTGTGCCTGTCTAGGCTTATGACTGGTGGCCAACCAGTACCTGACCCTGGCAATACATATCCACATAAATGTACAAAAAAACTTGCCCCTGTCAGAATCCTCGGATCATTGAGTTATTACGGTCCCCTTTTAACAAGGAAATACAAAACGGTATATAGATATTTAAATGCAAGTCTATACCATAATACAAATCTATATTTCCACCCAATCATATTTATTAACCCTTAGTTACCAGCTACTAGACAACATCTTAACAATAGGACCTTTAGAAAAACAGCAGCGTTGGTGACCTTGAAATTCCTTTACTTGTGTCTTATCTAAGAACAGAGAGAACAAGGGGGAGAGGTAGAATAGAAGAGAAGGGAGGGGGAATCAGAGCTGCGCTAACTTTCTCATAGCATCAACATTTTACAAGCATGGCGGCTTAACCCCTGCCTAGCTGTCACTAAATGAATGCATAATGTTTTAGTACCTGATTTTGATAGCAATAATCCACACACTCTGAATAACTTCCCCATTTAGTCCCTCAAGTCTCTCTCTCTGGTGATGTAGACACACTCTCCCTCTTTCTGTGCTCACTTACTATATCCCTCCGGAACAGGGCACGTATCTACCCCAGACAAACGACACATAACATGTATGTAAAACAGGTAAGCCATGCGCAACAAATATGAGACAGTTGTAAATTTTCACAGTGATCAGGGGGAGAAAGTCAGTGGGTGGTATCTTGCAGGACCAAATTAGACACGAATGGAATAGTGTAATAGGAACCTCCTGTCAGTCTCTCTACATAGTGTATACAATCTTCCCCTATCTCTGGGGTCTTACTCTCTTGACCACCCATCTTACAACAAGTTGTACAATACAATGCAATCACAATGTCAAATAAACGAGGAAAAGAAAAGGAGTAAAAATTCAGGTGCTCACCTTCACCTGAAATAACACCCGGTCCCAGTGCTTACCTTCACCTGAACCGGGGACAGCACACAATAACACAATACTTATTCTCAGCCTCTAATATCCTTTGATACAATACTTAATTGACATCTCTACAAACATCCATATCTCAACACCAGTGCATAGTAATCATATAGTATCACGAAACAATTTGACAGACAAGAGAGGACAGAACAGTAGATTATTGACATAGACTCACAGAGGGACCCTATAGTGGAGAGTGTTCTGCTGCCTAATATTCGGTAGTCAAATGCCACTCACTTAATTTACCGGGCAGTCTCCCGGAAAGTCACATATAGTGCTTTCGAGACCACCAAGGGCCGAATCCTGTGGTCATTTCCGGACTACAACTGTTCCTGAATCCTTTTCCTACTTGCTCAACTACGGTCCCCGGAGCCTACCACATGGGTGACTCGGACCGTAATTCCGGAGCTCTGGATTCGAACTCTTATCTATTTCTGTTCCCGGAGACACTATACTTGTGCCTCGAACTTATTTTTATAGCGCGCTTATATATTAGACTAACAGAGACTCACTCCCTATCTCCCTATTTCACTCAACCCTTAACACGGCAATGTGCTCCCTGAGACGGTGACAAAATATAGTCACTTACCCATGGACGCACATCGCCCGCATTCTCCACCAAAAACTGTTAGGGAATCTTTACCTGGATCGCTGCCTGAAGAGATACCTTTCACACTCTTATGTTATCTTTGCTGGGTATGGTACCTTTTTACTCCCTGATGATCGATCTGTGGAATCTATGTCAATTACTGGTACCATGAGGCTGTAAGGATCGCAAGGAAAGACACATACAACAGCGTATCCAATACAAGCTCTCTCTTTATTCTTGTCACACATAGTTCTTTATAGGCCCACAGCCCCACTTCACGTAAAGGGAGGGGGGCGGTGCACAACACAGTTTGTAACATAGAACAGAGAATTATATAAAAAAATAGAAGAGCAAAACTAAACAGAGAAGCCAAACTTATTCACAGGAAGGGGGGGGAAGAGAGTGGTTACAGAGATAACGGTTGCTCCGGCATCCATCTCCTCCCCCGTGGGGGGGTCTGGAAACTTTTCAGCTTTGAACATATTCTAACGATTGTTGCAATTACACAGATAAGAGGCTGGAATAAGCCAGTCTAGTGATTTCCTCCCTAGTACATGAATCTCTGCAAAGCAGTCAAATGTAACTATTAACCCTATGGGTGCCGAACACACTGCAAAGCAGTCAAATGTAACTATTAATCCTATGGGTGCCGAACACAAGTATTACACACCTTATCCCTGTTCCCTTCAGTTATCTTCCTTCTCAGATTGACACACATTACTTTTCGGTCATAGAAGTGGTCCCAAGTGAGGTAGATGATGGCAATCCTTCTTCACATCCGTCCTCCACCTCCTCATCTGCTCAGATGTTAATATATTGAACTGGCTTTGTCTGTCATACTCCTCTGCAGCAGGAGCCATAGGTGTTATTTGGACTGAACTAACTGTTGGCACTGACAGCAGCACACTCTCTGACACATAAATAACTTCACTAATTCTTTTTTCTGCTTTAGAGCCCTGGGAACTTTTTAAAGTGCTTCTGTTGCTGCTAGTTGTGGCACCTTTGGCCTGCTGATAGTGTGTCTCCCAGTCAGACCTGTGGTTGTGCTTCAGGTGGGATCTCATAGAAGAGGTGTCTAGGTGTGAGCCTGCTTTCCCCCTGCTCATGTGCTTTTTGCACAGACAACAGATTTCCACATGCTTAGCTTGAGGATCCTGAGTGAGTGACTTCATGGAATGAGGGGTTCCTGAGGTGGTGCTGCTACTACTACTAGTGGGGCTAGATGTTGATACAATGCTACTGCCACTACTACTAGGTACCAAAAGTGCAGCACTTACAGCAGCAGCAGCAGAGGTACTCTTCATGTCTAACATTGTGGATGTTAATAACTTGTGTTGCTGTTTCTGCTGCTGGGTACTCAAAACAGGTGTGTGTGACTGAGTGGGACTTGGACTTTGAAGAGGCAATGATCCTGATGATGACTGATCGGGTGACTGTGTGATATCTGTATTTGTCCAAGGTCAGACTTTCCAGCGATTTTCTCAAACAGTTTATAGGCGGGCACAGTGCTCCTTTTCAGTGGTGGAAGATTCAACCTTTGCCTTTCTGCTAACTTTATTGCCCTGTCATCATCCTCACTGTCAACTTCATCTGTATCTGAACAAGAGAAGGATGCTGGAGGGATATATTCTAGATCTGCATCATCATCAGTCATCATTAGGTCATCCTAAGCAGCATCAACATCACCTGACAGCTCTTGCCACTACCCTTATATTCCTCTAAGGTTTTAGACGTCTCAAACAATTTATTTTTACATTTACTGTAACAAAGTTTGCTACTACTTTGAGGACGGATGTTTTGGTGCTTGTTTGTCTCATTATCTGATGCAGCAGGTGGTTCATCTGTTGCACCTTCCTCTATTATGCTATTGCCAGCATCATCAACACTTGAATGTGACTTGTTGTCATCTTCATTGTTCTTCTTATGTTCTTCTTTATTTCTACTGGTACTGGTGGTGCTGGACGTTTTGCTGGGACCTTGACAAACTGCATCCTCCTTTGGAGTAGATGGATCATCATCATTTATTGCACACGCAACCATTGCTGCAGTCAGTTTTTGAACTACTACTTTACTCTCACATCCCTGCAATGCTCCAACCTTCGCCCTCCACCTGCCCCTTGTGCGTTTGCTGGACATTACTCAACTACTCTGTGTGTTTTTACTCTACAGCACACAACACAACTGATGGAATATGTCTTGCCTTAGCCTAGTCAGCTGTCTGTCACTCTCACCTAATACAGAGAACAAGTGTCCTTCCTAAAAGATTCCCTAAACTAAACTTCAATTCCCCTCTCTGTCTTCTCTAGTTCAAACAATATGCTGCTCTCTCCTCTCACAAACACAGAATGGCTGCTGTGAGAGTCTGACAGCCTTTTATATGGCTATAGAAAACTTTCCTGTGGTGGAGAAATAGAGAGAGAGAGAGAGAGAGAGAGAAAGAAGGTGGGGGATATATGACACCAGGCCCTTGTAGCCAAAAGCGCCTTTATAAAGGCAGTGTCGTTTTGTCTTGGGAGAGGGGTGAGTTCCTACCAGGAGGAGGTGCCATTGTTGCAGAGAGACCTGAACCTGTTCCCCAGGATAAGGCAGAGGGGTTAGTGCCTGCCCAGCAGAGACTTCGCAGCAGAGGGGACGATACCTGCTCCGCGGTGACCTGTTCCAGTGGGTAGAAGTGCGAGTCCATACCCAGGTCACTGCTCCCCATTGGGCTGGCTGCACCTGGAGGTCTTCCAATCCGGTTGACCGCTCCTCCTCTGTGTGGTGCAGCTAGATCCAGTGGCAAACGGCCCAGGTCTTTCCGGTGGTCCTCTGAGGCCGGTCTGGTGTTAATGACCTGGTAGGCGCCCCCCTAACGCTACAGGGGCGGGTGCCTGCCACGGGCGGCGGGCCGTCACATTGGTGGCAGCGGTGGGATCTTTGCACTACAGAGTCCAAACCACCACCAGGATTCACCTCCATCGGGAGGTTCAGAGGAGAGCACAGCCAGGCCCCGAGATGGAAGCCATATACAAGCAGCTGAGCATCGCATCGCTGAAGGAGCTGATCATCGCCTGAGGGTCTGATCATGGTCATCGCAGTAAGCCAGAGCTTGTTCTTCATCTGATCAGGATGGATGTGGAGGCTGGCATAGCTAAGGTCCCAGCTCCACAGCAAAGAACAGAAACCCCCTTTCAGCAGAGGATGAGGGAGAGACTGGCTTACTTAACCCCACCTGTCTCTGAGAGCGCCATCAGAGAGATAACGCAGCAGGTTTGGGCAGAGCTAGCCCGTGAAGGAGGCACAAGGTTCAATAGTAGATCTCTTCTTGATGCTGGGTCCTGGAGAAACAATGGAACAATAATGGATCTTAAAGTAACCCACCAGCTCCCCTGTGTAGTGATACGTGAACTGGTGAGTGGGAGTGAGCTCACCAGCAGCCCCATGATGATGGCCCCTTTGTTAATGGACACTGCCCTGGAGAAGGAGCAATGTGTGCTCTCCAGGGGCATGGATGATACGGCCCTGAGGAATGGGACTGCGGTCTTCCTCAAGGCAGAGAATTGCCCTGCGGTTTGTGGCCTGAAAGAAGAGGACCCCAGCAGAATGGAGGAGTTTAGTGCTGCTGGCCCTCTTGTTGACCCTATGGACTGTGAACTGGTGGGTGGGAATGCGTTCCCCACCAGCCCCCCTGTGAACCCTGGCCTGGTGAGTAGGAGCAAGCTCACCAGGGCCTGGAAAACCCCTGCTGCTGTGGATGAGACGCAGGTCCCCACCAGCAGCTCCTGTCCGTTCCTTGTGGATGTCGCCCTGGAGAAAGAGGAATGTGTGCTCTCCAAGGCCACAGATATGTCTGCCATGGGAAGTGGGACCGCAGTCCTTCCCACTGGCCACGTGGACTTTGAACTGGTGAGGGAGGAGACATGCCTTACCAGCAACCCTGCAACTTTTCCTGTGAACCCCATACTGGTGAGTAGGAGAGAGCTCCCCAGTCCCCCTGTGACCCCTGGCCTGGTGAGTGGGAGCGAGCTCACCATGCCCTGTGAAACCCCGGCTGTAATGAGTGGGACAACAGCCCTCATCAGCAGTCCAAAGCCTGTTGCCCCTTTTCCTGATACCCCAGCCTTGGTGAGTGGGACCACGGTCCTCACCAGGGATGCCCTTGTTGCCCATGAATCTTTTGATCCCAGCCTGGTGGGTGGGAATTCATTCTCCACCAGGCCAACTGTTGATCCAGCCAAAGGGAGTGGGACCACTGTCCTCCCTAAGGAAGTTGGGAGTTGCCCCAGTTTTGCCAGCAGCCCAATGCCTGTTTGTCCTGGATTGGTGAGTGGGAGTGCGCTCCTCACCGGTCCTCTAGATGTCTCTACCCTGAGCAAAACAGTCCACAGTGTTGTCAATAGCCCCTTAGATGCCCCTGCCAAACAAGTTCCCAGTGGTTCTAACAGTTCTCTAAGTGTTGCTGCAATTCAGGAGAGTGAGAACAACATCCTCTCCTGCTCCTGGGGGCTGCTTGCCCCACAAAAAGGGGGAGATGTGCCCCTTTCCCCACACTTTGATCCCCAGGCCATTGAGAACCCAAAAATCCAGTTACCACAAACAGATCCCCCCTATAGACTGGCTCTGGACCCTGAGCCGCTGGCCCCAGATCCAGGAAAGGTTGGGGAGGGGGGAGAGAGATATATGACACCCGGCCCTTATAGCCAAAAGCACCTTTATAAAGGCGGTGTCGTTTTATCTCGGGAGAGGGGTGAGTTCCTGCCAGGAAGAGGCGCCATCGCTGCAGAGGGACCTGAACCTGTTCCCCAGGATAAGGCAGAGGGGTTAGTGCCTGCCCAGCAGAGACTTTGCAGCAGAGGGGACGATACCTGCTCCGTGGTCACCTGTTCCAGTGGGTAGAAGTGCGAGTCCTTACCCAGGTCACTACTCCCCATTGGGCTGGCTGCACCTGGAGGTCTTCCAATCTGGTTGACCGCTCCTCCTCTGTGTGGTGCAGCTAGATCCAGTGGCAAATGACCCAGGTCTGTCCGGTGGTCCTCTGAGGCCGGTCTGGTGTAAATGACCTGGTAGGCGCTCCCCTAACTCTACAGGGGCGGGTGCCTGCCGCGGGCGGCGGGCCGTCACACCCCAGTCCTAACATGTAATCTGGAATTTCCAAGGCACCTGGCCCTAACATGTAATCTGAAATATCCAAGGTACCCTGCACTAACAATTAATCTGAAATTTCCAAGGCACTCGGTCCTAACAAGTAATCTGGAATTTCCAAGGCACTCGGCCCTAAAAAGTAATCTGGGATTTCCAAGTCACCTCAGTCCTAACATGTAATCTGGACTTTCCAAAGCACTCGGACCTAACAAGTAATCAGAGATTTCCAAGGCACCTCAGTCCTAACATGTAATATGGAATTTCCAAGGCACCAGGTCCTAACAAGTAATTTGGAATTTACAAGGCACCCGACCCTAACATGTTATCTGGAATTTCCAAGGCAACCTGTCCTAACAAGTAATATGGAATTTCAAAGGCACCCGGCACTAACCAGTAATCTGTAATTTTCATGGCACCCGGTGCTAACAAGTATTCTGGAATTTCCAAGCCACTCAGCCATAACAAGTAATCTGGGATTTCCAAGGCACCCGAGCCCTAACATGTAATCTGGAATTTTCAAGGCACCCGGCCCTAACAAATAATCTGGAATGTCCAAGGCACCCGGTCCTAACAAATAATCTGGAATTTCCAAGGCACCCATCCCTAACCAGTAATCTGGAATTTCCAAGGCACCCAGTCATAACATATAATCTGGAATTTCCAAGGCACCTCAGTCCTAACATGTAAAATGGAATTTCCAAGGCATCCCGGCCCTAACATGTAATCTGGAATTTCCAAGGCACCCGGCCCTAACATGTAATCTGGAATTTCCAAGGCACCCGGCCCTAACGAGCAATCTGGAATTTCCAAGGCATCCCGGACCTAACAAGTAATCTTGAATTTCCAAGGCACCCGGCCCTAACCAGTAATCTGGAATTTCCAAGGCACCCGGTCCTAAAAAGTATTCTGGAATTTCCAAGGCACTCGGCCCTAACATGTAAACTGAAATGTCCAAGGCACCCGACCCTAACCAGTAATCTGGAATTTCCAAAGCACCTGGTCCTAACAAGTAATCTTGAATTTCCAAGGCACCCGGCCCTAACCAGTAATCTGGAATTTCCAAGGCACCCGGTCCTAAGAAGTATTCTGGAATTTCCAAGGCACTCGGCCCTAACATGTAAACTGAAATGTCCAAGGCACCCGACCCTAACCAGTAATCTGGAATTTCCAAAGCACCTGGTCCTAACAAGTAATCTTGAATTTCCAAGGCACCCGGCCCTAACCAGTAATCTGGAATTTCCAAGGCACCCGGTCCTAAGAAGTATTCTGGAATTTCCAAGGCACTCGGCCCTAACATGTAAACTGAAATGTCCAAGGCACCGGACCCTAACCAGTAATCTGGAATTTCCAAAGCACCTGGTCCTAACAAGTAATCTGTAATTTCCAAGGCACCAGGCCCTAACCAGTAATCTGGAATTTCCAAGGCACCCAACCCTAACAAGCAATGTGGAATTTCCAAGGCATCCCGGTCCTAACAAGTAATCTGGAATTTCCAAGGCATCTCAGTCCTAACATGTAATATGGAATTTCCAAGGCACCAGGTCCTAACAAGTAATCTGGAATTTCCAAGGCACCCGACCCTAACATATTATCTGGAATTTCCAAAGCATCCCTCTCCTAACATGTAATCTGGAATTTCCAAGGCACCCAGTCCTAACAAGTAATATGGAATTTCAAAGGCAACCGGCCCTAACCAGTAATCTGTAATTTTCAAGGCACCTGGTCTTAACAAGTATTCTGGAATTTCCAAGCCACTCAGCCGTAACAAGTAATCTGGGATTTCGAAGGCACCCTAGTACTAACATTTAACCTGGAATTTCCAAGGCACCTGGCCCTAACACGTAATCTGAAATATCCAAGGTACCCTACACTAACAATTAATCTGAAATGTCCAAGGCACCCGGTCCTAACAACTAATCTGGAATTTCCAAGGCACTCGGCCCTAAAAAGTAATCTGGGATTTCCAAGTCACCTCAGTCCTAACATGTAATCTGGACTTTACAAAGCACTCGGCCCTAACAAGTAATCAGAGATTTCCAAGGCACCCAGTCCTAACATGTAATCTGGAATTTCCAAGGCACCAGGTCCTAAAAAGTAATCTGGAATTTCCAAGGCACCCGACCCTAACATGTTATCTGGAATTTCCAAGGCAACCTGTCCTAACAAGTAATATGGAATTTCAAAGGCACCCGGCACTAACCAGTAATCTGTAATTTTCAAGGCACCCGGTGCTAACAAGTATTCTGGAATTTCCACCCACTCAACCATAACAAGTAATCTGGGATTTCCAAGGCACCCCAGTCCTAACATGTAATCTGGAATTTTCAAGGCACCCGGCTCTAACAAATAATCTGGAATGTCCAAGGCACCCGGTCCTAACAAATAATCTGGAATTTCCAAGGCACCCAGCCATAACATATAATCTGGAATTTCCAAGGCACCCGGTCCTAACATGTAAAATGGAATTTCCAAGGCATCCCGGACCTAACATGTAATCAGGAATTTCCAAGGCATCACGGCCCTAACATGTAAAATGGAATTTCCAAGGCACCCGGTCCTAAGAAGTATTCTGGAATTTCCAAGGCACTCGGCCCTAACATGTAAACTGAAATGTCCAAAGCACCCGACCCTAACCAGTAATCTGGAATTTCCAAAGCACCTGGTCCTAACAAGTAATCTGTAATTTCCAAGGCACCCGACCCTAACAAGCAATATGGAATTTCCAAGGCATCCCGGTCCTAACAAGTAATCTGGAATTTCCAAGGCATCTCAGTCCTAACATGTAATATGGAATTTCCAAGGCACCAGGTCCTAACATGTAATCTGGAATTTCCAATGCACCCGACCCTAACATGTTATCTGGAATTTCCAAAGCATCCCTCTCCTAACATGTAATCTGGAATTTCCAAGGCACCCACTCCTAACAAATAATATGGAATTTCAAAGGCACCCGGCACTAACCAGTAATCTGTCATTTTCAAGGCACCCAGTCCTTACAAGTAATCTGGAATTTCCAAGGCACCCGGTCCTAACAAGTGATCTGGAATTTCCAAGGCACCCAGTCCTAACAAGTAATATGGAATTTCAAAGGCACCCGGCACTAACCAGTAATCTGTCATTTTCAAGGCACCCTGTCCTTACAAGTATTCTGGAATTTCCAAGCCACTCAGCCATAACAAGTAATCTCAGATTTCCAAGGAACCCCAGTCCTAACATGTAATCTGGAATTTCCAAGGCACCTGGCCCTAACATGTAATCTAAAAGGTACAAGGCACCCAACCCTAACCAGTATTTCCAAGGCACCCCGTTCTAACAAGTAATCTGAAATTTCCAAGGCACCCGGTCCGAACAAGTAATCTGGAAATTCCAAGGCACCCGACCCTAACAAGCAATATGGAATTTCCAAGGCATCCCGGTCCTAACAAGTAATCTGGAATTTCCAAGGCATCTCAGTCCTAACATGTAATATGGAATTTCCAAGGCACCAGGTCCTAACATGTAATCTGGAATTTCCAAGGCACCCGACCCTAACATGTTATCTGGAATTTCCAAAGCATCCCTCTCCTAACATGTAATCTGGAATTTCCAAGGCACCCACTCCTAACAAATAATATGGAATTTCAAAGGCAACCGGCCCTAACCAGTAATCTGTAATTTTCAAGGCACCCAGTCCTTACAAGTAATCTGGAATTTCCAAGGCACCCGGTCCTAACAAGTGATCTGGAATTTCCAAGGCACCCAGTCCTAACAAGTAATATGGAATTTCAAAGGCACCCGGCACTAACCAGTAATCTGTCATTTTCAAGGCACCCAGTCCTTACAAGTATTCTGGAATTTCCAAGCCACTCAGCCATAACAAGTAATCTCAGATTTCCAAGGCACCCCAGTCCTAACATGTAATCTGGAATTTCCAAGGCACCTGGCCCTAACATGTAATCTAAAAGGTACAAGGCACCCAGCCATAACCAGTATTTCCAAGGCACCCCGTTCTAACAAGTAATCTGAAATTTCCAAGGCACCCGGTCCGAACAAGTAATCTGGAAATTCCAAGGCACTCAGCCCTAACAAGTAATCTGGGATTTTTAAGGCACCTCAGTCCTAACATGTAATATGGAATTTCCAAGGCACCAGGTTCTCATCAGTAATCTGGAACTTCCAAGACACCAGGTCCTAACAAGTCATCTGGAATTTCAAAGGCACCCCAGTCATAACAGGTAATCTGGAATTTCCAAGGCACTCAGTCCTAACAAGTAATCTGGAGTTTCCAAGGCACCCCAACCCTAACAGGTAATCTGGGATTTCCAAGGCACCCAGTTCTAACATGTAATCTGGAATATCCAAGGCACCAGGCCCTAACCAGTAATCTGGAATTTCCAAGGCACCCAGTTCTAACATGTAATCTGGAATATCCAAGGCACCCGGCTCTAACAAGTATTCTGGAATTTCCAAGGCACCTGGACCTAACAAGTAATCTGGACTTTCCAAGGTACCCAGTCCTTATAAATAATCTGGATTTTCCAAGGCACCCGGTCCTAACATGTAGTCTGGAATTTCCAAGGAACCAGGCATTTACCAGTAATCTGGAATTTCCAAGGTACCTGGTCCTAACAGGTAATCTGGAATTTCCAAGGCACTCAGTCCTAACAAATAATCTGGAGTTTCCAAGGCACCCGGTCCTAACAAGTAATCTGGACTTTCCAAGGCATCTGGTTGACACCCCACTAATGTATAGGTGATTTTTCACAGGTTTAATGAAAGGAGCAATACATGAATGTATAGTTATTATTAGATCTCACAGTGACAATGATAATAAGGAGCATATTGTGCACAATTATGTCCATAAATAGACATTAGAATATAAACTTTATCATTTTTCTTCCTGGGAAAGGTGTGGCACCCTGAGCTGGGGCTCATAGCACATTAAAGGGCCACGGCACCTTGTTTAAAAACCACTGCTTTACAGACCATAGGGGTGTGAAACAGAGTAAAACATTGGCCATTTTACCTAAACACCTCTAACCTCCCATCCACATTTGCATACACATACATACATACATATACACACACACATATATATACATACATATACACATACATACATACATAAAATATATACATATAATAACACAAACATTCACAAACACTCACAGACACACGCACACAAATATATACACATTTACACACAAACATACATACATATGCACACGCACACATATACATACATACATACATACACATACATACATACATATAAAAATACATATATATAAAAACACACACATTCACAAACACACACAGACACACACACAAATATATACACATATACACGCACACACACTTGTGTATACACAAACACACACATATACCCATATATACACATATACACACACACACACTTTTCTACACACACACGCACACATATGCACACATACATACATTTATATACACACACACTCTTGTGTATACACATACACACACAGATTTACACATTTTCAGACACAAAGGTTCAAAACTAAATGACCTACCAGACAGGTGTATAATTAAATGTAATTTAATGTACAAAGTTACCTCTACAGACAGAGGGAGATAAAGAGGACAGACACCAATCCAAATCAATAGCCCACAATCTGGTAAATAAACCATACATTGTCTGATTAACACCAAGTAGGAAATATAACCCAGGATAATATAGTTTGCCCTCCTCTGCTGGAAGGCAGATCCCAGGATGAACAGAAGGCAATGAAGCTACTTGTCTGCGCTGTTGGTCTTCTCTATAAACCTGACCACATCTTTCCATACACGCAATGCTCACTGCAGGACATCACTTCTTGAGGGATTCAGGATCAGCCAGTTAATCTAGTGGAACAGTGTGAATATAAAAATATAGTCACTAATTTGGTCAAATGAAAATTGAAATTCTTAAAGGTACAGTAACTTTTTTAAGATTAAATAAATACATTTGTTAAAGGACTTTCCCTTTAATTGCAACAATGTTAAATATAACACCCAGTGCTCTGAGATTTATCATTCAGATGCTTCTGCAGTTCAAGTTGTTCAAAATGATATATCTAGAAATGCCATAATAACATAATTAGCTTTAATAAAATACTTAGCGGAGAGTTTTCTGTCTCTGCTGCTCTGTGCGGCTGTGGAGTTGGCGGCAGTGGAGACAGTACTATGTGGCACAGCCCCCCCAATCCTGGCCCTCATGGGCCGATGCCCATTACACACTGATGGAATGTGAACAGAGACTGCCTTTATATATGGGCGGTCTTCATTCAAATTCCTTCACAGCCATTGGCTGGGGTGTTCTTATGCACATCCCAGCCAATCAGTTTAAAACACAGCCGTTCGAAGCTGACTGGCTGGGATGTGCTTAAGCAGATCACAACCTACGGCTGTGAGGGAATTGGAACAGACACTGCCCATATATATAGGCAGTCTCTGTTCAAATTCCCTCAGTGTGTAATAGGCATCGGCCCCTGAGGGAAAGGATGACAGGGCTGTGCCACATAGTACTGTCTCTGCTGCCTCCGTCTCCGTGGCTGCACACAGTGGTGGAGACAGACAAGTCTGAGCTAAGTCTTTTATTAAAGCTAATTATGTTGTTATGGCATTTCTGTATATATTATTTGGAACAACCTGGATATCGCTGGATAACAGGAAGCATATTTGTATTTAGAATTGGACAGTAATACATGCTTTAGCCCTTTTGAGCCCCAGAGAGGAAAGCAACACATTGCTTTGCACTCAAGGGGTTAAACTGTGTATTAGTGTGCCGGATATTTCAGCATTGTACTCATTCATCTTTTATTTTTTATTTACAGATACAAGAAAGAAGAAAGAAGAGAAGATACAAGAAAGAAGAATGAAGAGAAGATACAAGAAAGAAGAGAAGGACAGAAGAGGACCAGGAAGCTGAGGACTGCTCTGGACATCAGGATTAATGGTAAGTGTTACTTGTAATGGGGTGTTGTTTTGTTACTTAGCTGGGTTAACTCTATGAAAGCCGGCGGGGTGATTATACCCCGCTGGCACTCATAGGGTTATTTCTACTAACATTAAACACACTTTTTAGGCATTTTGGATGAATTGATGTGGGGCTTAGGGTTTTTTAACTTTTTTTTCCCTTCAGTTTCTGCATCTGCTGTTTGAAGTTGCGACAAGGGTCTCAAGTAAAAAAACACTGGGTCTTAACTTTCCTGAGATAAATTGAGTCCCTTATTGGATCCTCATGGCTAACGCAGACATTTGAATTTCAAATTATGGTGTTTTCATTATTTACTCTGGGTGAAAATACCTCTTAACTTTATCACTGACGGCTTTTGTTTTTTGTGGGTAGTTGCTCACAGCACAGGCATTTGAATAGCTTACTGAGCTTGAAAAAATGCAGTTTGCAGAAAAAACAGCCATCGCCAACATTTGGAGTACAACTTGTCATTGAGGAATCATTAAGGGACCCTGGTTAAGAAGCCAGAACCTGAATGTTATTCCTTCTGAGCAGGTTTAGAAGAGGCAGTATAGTGCTCGGAGGGGTCTTACGTGCAGAGGCACTGAACATTAAGATCTCCCTTTCAATACTGTTTCCACTTGCAGGAAATGAGTCATGAAGATTTGTAGTAAATGTGATTTTATTCTGAATACATTTAGTTTTCTTTCTCCGCTCCTGGTTATGTCCTGTGGTTCCATGTGGAAATCTGAAGTTTTAACTGAAGTGGATCTGTCATTTTGTAACAAATAAGTGATGTTGAAATACATTTCAGGACCAATTATATTTATGTGAGCCATATTTTATTTTAAATACTAATTGATGAGATATTTAGCTTTGTCAGTTAGATCTACAGGGCATGCCTAGCAGATTCAACATTCAATACTGCTCTGTATTGGCAATTATCTCTGGTCCTGAGCACACTGGAGAGGAGGAGCCTGTCTGGAGCTTCACTAGGACCACTAGGGAGAAGGTGATCCCAAGGACGGGACCTGCAACAAGGAGAAAGAGAAACTGCATTGCTTCCCTAGGGCCACGTTGCATCAAGAGACAAGGGACAGGGTTCCTATAAGGGTCCTCAGTGCATTGCCTCCCCTCTAACCACAACCATTTCCCTAAGGGATTTAGCATGATAGTCCTTTCATAGGAAGTGACAAGTAGCAAGTGTAGGGTTCTCAAGAAAGTGGGGTGGTCAGAGGTATCTGTGACTGAGGGAAAAGAAGATTGCTAATGGTGTTAAACCTTATGTTTCCTGGTGTCCCAGCTGTGAGGTTATTATGCACCACACAGGGACAACGCCATGAAGAGAGTGACAATTAGGGATAACAGATGTTCTCCTGGAGTTACAGGGTCTAGATTTGACTAAGACATCTGTACTTGAAAGGATTCAATGCCAGTCTGATTCTGAAGGTGTCACATAAATAAACAGAAATGTGTCACCCACAGCTGCCCATCACCCAGTCAGTGTGGCACTGTACGATGGTTGGTGAATGTTATGATGAACAATTTGCAGTGCTCACTTACTGATTGGATGAGGGGCCGAGCATCTTTCTTTCCTCCTTGCACGTGATTTATATCTATAAGAACCCTTACACCGAATCTACCAAATATGAGTACAATCACATAGACATCTACTAGATCTCAGATACAAGTCTGAGGACCAAATCCTTGTCTACTTACTATTGAGTTTTTTGCAGCGCATTCCACATCTGGTAGTGCAGCAGCTAAATCTCCAAGGACAATCATCATCACTTCTGCACCTCTTACCCATAGGGGGACATTCACTGAAGTTTGGACATTTCCTAGGAGGATCTGTTAAATGAATGGACATTTCATTACAATCTGACACCTGTTACATCACAGGAGGAGAACGCATAGTGTTACACATGCAATGCGTTGCGTACCCCTCTGCCACTCAACGGGTTGAGGAATGTATTTGTTCATGCTTGGTGTTAATTCATTTCTTTTATTTTACAGAAAGAAGACAGAAGACTGAAGAGAAGGCGGAAGACAGGAGAAAGAAGAGAAGAAAGAAGACAAGAGAAGGTGGAAGATAGGAGAAAGAAGAGAAGACAGAAGACTGAAGAGAAGGCGGAAGATAGGAGAAAGAAGAGAAGACAGAAGACTGAAGAGAAGGCGGAAGATAGGAGAAAGAAGAGAAGAAAGAAGACTGAAGAGAAGGCGGAAGATAGGAGAAAGTAGAGAAGAAAGAAGACTGAAGAGAAGGCGGAAGATAGGAGAAAGAAGAGAAGACAGATGACTGAAGAGAAGGCGGAAGATAAGAGAAAGTAGAGAAGAAAGAAGACTGAAGAGAAGGCGGAAGAAAGGAGAAAGTAGAGAAGACAGAAGACTGAAGAGAAGGTGGAAGATAGGAGAAAGAAGAGAAGACAGAAGACTGAAGAGAAGGCAGAAGATAGGAGAAAGTAGAGAAGACAGAAGACTGAAGAGAAGGCGGAAGATAGGAGAAAGAAGAGAAGACAGAAGACTGAAGAGAAGGCAGAAGATAGGAGAAAGAAGAGAAGAAAGAAGACTGAAGAGAAGGCGGAAGATAGGAGAAAGTAGAGAAGAAAGAAGACTGAAGAGAAGGCGGAAGATAGAATTAAGAGAAGACAGAAGACTAAAGAGAAGGCAGAAGATAGGAGAAAGAAGAGAAGAAAGAAGACTGAAGAGAAGGCGGAAGATAGGAGAAAGAAGAGAAGAAGGAAGACTGAAGAGAAGGCAGAATATAGGAGAAAGAAGAGAAGAAAGAAGACAAGAGAAGGCAGAAGATAGGAGAAAGTAGAGAAGACAGAAGACTGAAGAGAAGGCGGAAGATAGGAGAAAGAAGAGAAGACAGAAGACTGAAGAGAAGGCGGAAGATAGGAGAAAGAAGAGAAGACAGAAGACTGAAGAGAAGGCGGAAGATAGGAGAAAGAAAAGAAGACAGAAGACTGAAGAGAAGGCGGAAGATAGGAGAAAGAAGAGAAGACAGAAGACTGAAGAGAAGGCGGAAGATAGGAGAATGAAGGGAAGAAAGAAGACTGAAGAGAAGGCAGAAGATAGGAGAAAGAAGAGAAGAAAGAAGACTGAAGAGAAGGCGGAAGATAGGAGAAAGAAGAGAAGACAGAAGACTGAAGAGAAGGCGAAAGATAGGACAAAGTAGAGAAGAAAGAAGACTGAAGAGAAGGCGGAAGATAGGCGAAAGAAGAGAAGACAGAAGACTGAAGAGAAGGCGGAAGATAGGAGAAAGAAGAGAAGAAAGAAGACTGAAGAGAAGGCGGAAGATAGGAGAAAGAAGAGAAGACAGAAGACTGAAGAGAAGGCGGAAGAACGGAGAAAGAAGAGAAGACAGAAGACTGAAGAGAAGGCGGAAGATAGGAGAAAGAAGAGAAGACAGATGACTGAAGAGAAGGCGGAAGATAGGAGAAAGTAGAGAAGAAAGAAGACAAGAGAAGGCAGAAGATAGGAGAAAGAAGAGAAGACAGAAGACTGAAGAGAAGGCGGAAGATAGGAGAAAGAAGAGAAGACAGATGACTGAAGAGAAGGCGGAAGATAGGAGAAAGTAGAGAAGAGAGAAGACAAGAGAAGGCAGAAGATAGGAGAAAGTAGAGAAGAAAGAAGACTAAAGAGAAGGAGGAAGATAGGAGAAAGTAGAGAAGACAGAAGACTGAAGAGAAGGAGGAAGATAGGAGAAAGAAGAGAAGACAGAAGACTGAAGAGAAGGCGGAAGATAGGAGAAAGAAGAGAAGACAGAAGACTGAAGAGAAGGCGGAAGATAGGAGAAAGAAGAGAAGACAGAAGACTGAAGAGAAGTCGGAAGATAGGAGAAAGAAGGGAAGAAAGAAGACTGAAGAGAAGGCAGAAGATAGGAGAAAGAAGAGAAGAAAGAAGACTGAAGAGAAGGCGGAAGATAGGAGAAAGAAGAGAAGACAGAAGACTGAAGAGAAGGCGAAAGATAGGACAAAGTAGAGAAGAAAGAAGACTGAAGAGAAGGCGGAAGATAGGCGAAAGAAGAGAAGACAGAAGACTGAAGAGAAGGCGGAAGATAGGAGAAAGAAGAGAAGAAAGAAGACTGAAGAGAAGGCGGAAGATAGGAGAAAGAAGAGAAGACAGAAGACTGAAGAGAAGGCGGAAGAACGGAGAAAGGAGAGAAGACAGAAGACTGAAGAGAAGGCGGAAGATAGGAGAAAGAAGAGAAGACAGATGACTGAAGAGAAGGCGGAAGATAGGAGAAAGTAGAGAAGAAAGAAGACAAGAGAAGGCAGAAGATAGGAGAAAGTAGAGAAGACAGAAGACTGAAGAGAAGGCGAAAGATAGGAGAAAGAAGAGAAGACAGAAGACTGAAGAGAAGGCAGAAGATAGGAGAAAGAAGAGAAGAAAGAAGACTGAAGAGAAGGCGGAAGATAGGAGAAAGTAGAGAAGAAAGAAGACTGAAGAGAAGGCGGAAGATAGAAATAAGAGAAGACAGAAGACTAAAGAGAAGACAGAAGATAGGAGAAAGAAGAGAAGAAAGAAGACTGAAGAGAAGGCGGAAGATAGGAGAAAGAAGAGAAGAAGGAAGACTGAAGAGAAGGCAGAAGATAGGAGAAAGAAGAGAAGAAAGAAGACAAGAGAAGGCAGAAGATAGGAGAAAGTAGAGAAGACAGAAGACTGAAGAGAAGGCGGAAGATAGGAGAAAGAAGAGAAGACAGAAGACTGAAGAGAAGGCGGAAGATAGGAGAAAGAAAAGAAGACAGAAGACTAAAGAGAAGGAGGAAGATAGGAGAAAGTAGAGAAGACAGAAGACTGAAGAGAAGGAGGAAGATAGGAGAAAGAAGAGAAGACAGAAGACTGAAGAGAAGGCGGAAGATAGGAGAAAGAAGAGAAGACAGAAGACTGAAGAGAAGGCAGAAGATAGGAGAAAGAAGAGAAGACAGAAGACTGAAGAGAAGGCGGAAGATAGGAGAAAGAAGGGAAGAAAGAAGACTGAAGAGAAGGCAGAAGATAGGAGAAAGAAGAGAAGAAAGAAGACTGAAGAGAAGGCGGAAGATAGGAGAAAGAAGAGAAGACAGAAGACTGAAGAGAAGGCGAAAGATAGGACAAAGTAGAGAAGAAAGAAGACTGAAGAGAAGGCGGAAGATAGGCGAAAGAAGAGAAGACAGAAGACTGAAGAGAAGGCGGAAGATAGGAGAAAGAAGAGAAGAAAGAAGACTGAAGAGAAGGCGGAAGATAGGAGAAAGAAGGGAAGAAAGAAGACTGAAGAGAAGGCAGAAGATAGGAGAAAGAAGAGAAGAAAGAAGACTGAAGAGAAGGCGGAAGATAGGAGAAAGAAGAGAAGACAGAAGACTGAAGAGAAGGCGAAAGATAGGACAAAGCAGAGAAGAAAGAAGACTGAAGAGAAGGCGGAAGATAGGCGAAAGAAGAGAAGACAGAAGACTGAAGAGAAGGCGGAAGATAGGAGAAAGAAGAGAAGAAAGAAGACTGAAGAGAAGGCGGAAGATAGGAGAAAGAAGAGAAGACAGAAGACTGAAGAGAAGGCGGAAGAACGGAGAAAGAAGAGAAGACAGAAGACTGAAGAGAAGGCGGAAGATAGGAGAAAGAAGAGAAGACAGATGACTGAAGAGAAGGCGGAAGATAGGAGAAAGTAGAGAAGAAAGAAGACAAGAGAAGGCAGAAGATAGGAGAAAGTAGAGAAGACAGAAGACTGAAGAGAAGGCGGAAGATAGGAGAAAGAAGAGAAGACAGAAGACTGAAGAGAAGGCAGAAGATAGGAGAAAGAAGAGAAGAAAGAAGACTGAAGAGAAGGCGGAAGATAGGAGAAAGTAGAGAAGAAAGAAGACTGAAGAGAAGGCGGAAGATAGAAATAAGAGAAGACAGAAGACTAAAGAGAAGACAGAAGATAGGAGAAAGAAGAGAAGAAAGAAGACTGAAGAGAAGGCGGAAGATAGGAGAAAGAAGAGAAGAAGGAAGACTGAAGAGAAGGCAGAAGATAGGAGAAAGAAGAGAAGAAAGAATACAAGAGAAGGCAGAAGATAGGAGAAAGTAGAGAAGACAGAAGACTGAAGAGAAGGCGGAAGATAGGAGAAAGAAGAGAAGACAGAAGACTGAAGAGAAGGCGGAAGATAGGAGAAAGAAAAGAAGACAGAAGACTAAAGAGAAGGAGGAAGATAGGAGAAAGTAGAGAAGACAGAAGACTGAAGAGAAGGAGGAAGATAGGAGAAAGAAGAGAAGACAGAAGACTGAAGAGAAGGCGGAAGATAGGAGAAAGAAGAGAAGACAGAAGACTGAAGAGAAGGCGGAAGATAGGAGAAAAAAGAGAAGACAGAAGACTGAAGAGAAGGCGGAAGATAGGAGAAAGAAGGGAAGAAAGAAGACTGAAGAGAAGGCAGAAGATAGGAGAAAGAAGAGAAGAAAGAAGACTGAAGAGAAGGCGGAAGATAGGAGAAAGAAGAGAAGACAGAAGACTGAAGAGAAGGCGAAAGATAGGACAAAGTAGAGAAGAAAGAAGACTGAAGAGAAGGCGGAAGATAGGCGAAAGAAGAGAAGACAGAAGACTGAAGAGAAGGCGGAAGATAGGAGAAAGAAGAGAAGAAAGAAGACTGAAGAGAAGGCGGAAGATAGGAGAAAGAAGAGAAGACAGAAGATTGAAGAGAAGGCGGAAGAACGGAGAAAGAAGAGAAGACAGAAGACTGAAGAGAAGGCGGAAGATAAGAGAAAGAAGAGAAGAAAGAAGACTGAAGAGAAGGCGGAAGACAGGAGAAAGAAGAGTAGAAAGAAGACTGAAAAGAAGACGTAAGATAGGAGAAAGAAGAGAAGAAAGAAGACTGAAGAGAAGGCGGAAGATAGGAGAAAGTAGAGAAGACAGAAGACTAAAGAGAAGGTGGAAGATAAGAGAAAGAAGAGAAGAAAGAAGACTGAAGAGAAGGCGGAAGATAGGAGAAAGTAGAGAAGACAGAAGACTAAAGAGAAGGTGGAAGATAAGAGAAAGAAGAGAAGAAAGAAGACTGAAGAGAAGGCGGAAGATAAGAGAAAGATGAGAAGACAGAAGACTGAAGAGAAGGCGGAAGATAGGAGAAAGTAGGAAGACAGAAGACTGAAGAGAAGACGGAAGATAGGAGAAAGAAGAGAAGACAGAAGACTGAAGAGAAGGCGGAAGATAGGAGAAAGAAGAGAAGAAAGAAGACTGAACTGAAGGCGGAAGATAGGAGAAAGAAGAGAAGAAAGAAGACAAGAGAAGGCAGAAGAAAGGAGAAAGAAGAGAAGGCAGAAGACTGAAGAGAAGGAGGAAGAAAGGAGAAAGAAGAGAAGACAGAAGACTGAAGAGAAGGCGGAAGATAGGAAAAAGTAGAGAAGACAGAAGACTGAAGAGAAGGCGGAAGATAGGAGAAAGCAGAGAAGACAGAAGACTGAAGAGAAGTCGGAATATAGGAGAAAGAAGAGAAGAAAGAAGACTGAAGAGAAGGCGGAAGATAGGAGAAAGCAGAGAAGACAGAAGACTGAAGAGAAGGCGGAAGATAGGAGAAAGTAGAGAAGACAGAAGACTAAAGAGAAGGTGGAAGATAAGAGAAAGAAGAGAAGAAAGAAGACTGAAGAGAAGGCGGAAGATAAGAGAAAGATGAGAAGACAGAAGACTGAAGAGAAGGAGGAAGATAGGAGAAAGAAGAGAAGAAAGAAGACAAGAGAAGGCGGAAGATAGGAGAAAGAAGAAAAGACAGAAGACTGAAGAGAAGGCGGAAGATAGGAGAAAGAAGAGAAGACAGAAGACTGAAGAGAAGGAGAAGATAGGAGAAAGAAGAGAAGACAGAAGACTGAAGAGAAGGAGGAAGATAGGAGAAAGAAGAGAAGACAGAAGACTGAAGAGAAGGCTGAAGATAGGAGAAAGAGGAGAAGACAGAAGACTGAAGAGAAGGCGGAAGACAGGAGAAAGAAGAGAAGAAAGAATACTGAAGAGAAGGCGGAAGATAGGAGAAAGTAGAGAAGAAAGAAGACTGAAGAGAAGGCAGAAGATAAGAGAAAGAAGAGAAGAAAGAAGACTGAAGAGAATGCGGAAGATAGGAGAAAGAAGACAAGACAGAAGACTGAAGAGAAGGCGGAAGATAGGAGAAAGCAGAGAAGAAAGAAGACAAAAGAAGGCGGAAGATAGGAGAAAGTAGAGAAGACTGAAGACTGAAGAGAAGGCAGAAGATAGGAGAAAGAAGAGAAGACAGACGACTGAAGAGAAGGCGGAAGATAGGAGAAAGTAGAGAAGAAAGAAGACTGAAGAGAAGGCGGAAGATAGGAGAAAGAAGAGAAGACAGAAGACTGAAGAGAAGGCGGAAGATAGGAGAAAGTAGAGAAGAAAGAAGACAAGAGAAGGCAGAAGATAGGAGAAAGTAGAGAAGACAGAAGACTGAAGAGAAGGCGGAAGATAGGAGAAAGAAGAGAAGACAGACGACTGAAGAGAAGGCGGAAGATAGGAGAAAGTAGAGAAGAAAGAAGACTGAAGAGAAGGCGGAAGATAGGAGAAAGAAGAGAAGACAGAAGACTGAAGAGAAGGCAGAAGATAGGAGAAAGAAGAGAAGAAAGAAGACTGAAGAGAAGGCGGAAGATAGGAGAAAGAAGAGAAGACAGAAGACTGAAGAGAAGGCGAAAGATAGGAGAAAGTAGAGAAGAAAGAAGACTGAAGAGAAGGCGGAAGATAGGAGAAAGAAGAGAAGACAGAAGACTGAAGAGAAGGCGGAAGATAGGAGAAAGTAGAGAAGAAAGAAGACTGAAGAGAAGGCGGAAGATAGGAAAAAGAAGAGAAGACAGATGACTGAAGAGAAGGCGGAAGATAGGAGAAAGTAGAGAAGAAAGAAGACAAGAGAAGGCAGAAGATAGGAGAAAGTAGAGAAGACAGAAGTCTGAAGAGAAGGCGGAAGATAGGAGAAAGAAGAAAAGACAGAAGACTGAAGAGAAGGCAGAAGATAGGAGAAAGAAGAGAAGAAAGAAGACTGAAGAGAAGGCGGAAGATAGGAGAAAGTAGAGAAGAAAGAAGACTGAAGAGAAGGCGGAAGATAGAAATAAGAGAAGACAGAAGACTAAAGAGAAGACAGAAGATAGGAGAAAGAAGAGAAGAAAGAAGACTGAAGAGAAGGCGGAAGATAGGAGAAAGAAGAGAAGAAGGAAGACTGAAGAGAAGGCAGAAGATAGGAGAAAGAAGAGAAGAAAGAAGACAAGAGAAGGCAGAAGATAGGAGAAAGTAGAGAAGACAGAAGACTGAAGAGAAGGCGGAAGATAGGAGAAAGAAGAGAAGACAGAAGACTGAAGAGAAGGCGAAAGATAGGACAAAGTAGAGAAGAAAGAAGACTGAAGAGAAGGCGGAAGATAGGCGAAAGAAGAGAAGACAGAAGACTGAAGAGAAGGCGGAAGATAGGAGAAAGAAGAGAAGAAAGAAGACTGAAGAGAAGGCGGAAGATAGGAGAAAGAAGAGAAGACAGAAGACTGAAGAGAAGGCGGAAGAACGGAGAAAGAAGAGAAGGCAGAAGACTGAAGAGAAGGCGGAAGATAAGAGAAAGAAGAGAAGAAAGAAGACTGAAGAGAAGGCGGAAGACAGGAGAAAGAAGAGTAGAAAGAAGACTGAAAAGAAGACGTAAGATAGGAGAAAGAAGAGAAGAAAGAAGACTGAAGAGAAGGCGGAAGATAGGAGAAAGTAGAGAAGACAGAAGACTAAAGAGAAGGTGGAAGATAAGAGAAAGAAGAGAAGAAAGAAGACTGAAGAGAAGGCGGAAGATAGGAGAAAGTAGAGAAGACAGAAGACTAAAGAGAAGGTGGAAGATAAGAGAAAGAAGAGAAGAAAGAAGACTGAAGAGAAGGCGGAAGATAAGAGAAAGATGAGAAGACAGAAGACTGAAGAGAAGGCGGAAGATAGGAGAAAGTAGGAAGACAGAAGACTGAATAGAAGACGGAAGATAGGAGAAAGAAGAGAAGACAGAAGACTGAAGAGAAGGCGGAAGATAGGAGAAAGAAGAGAAGAAAGAAGACTGAACTGAAGGCGGAAGATAGGAGAAAGAAGAGAAGAAAGAAGACAAGAGAAGGCAGAAGAAAGGAGAAAGAAGAGAAGGCAGAAGACTGAAGAGAAGGAGGAAGAAAGGAGAAAGAAGAGAAGACAGAAGACTGAAGAGAAGGCGGAAGATAGGAAAAAGTAGAGAAGACAGAAGACTGAAGAGAAGGCGGAAGATAGGAGAAAGCAGAGAAGACAGAAGACTGAAGAGAAGTCGGAATATAGGAGAAAGAAGAGAAGAAAGAAGACTGAAGAGAAGGCGGAAGATAGGAGAAAGCAGAGAAGACAGAAGACTGAAGAGAAGGCGGAAGATAGGAGAAAGTAGAGAAGACAGAAGACTAAAGAGAAGGTGGAAGATAAGAGAAAGAAGAGAAGAAAGAAGACTGAAGAGAAGGCGGAAGATAAGAGAAAGATGAGAAGACAGAAGACTGAAGAGAAGGAGGAAGATAGGAGAAAGAAGAGAAGAAAGAAGACAAGAGAAGGCGGAAGATAGGAGAAAGAAGAAAAGACAGAAGACTGAAGAGAAGGCGGAAGATAGGAGAAAGAAGAGAAGACAGAAGACTGAAGAGAAGGAGAAGATAGGAGAAAGAAGAGAAGACAGAAGACTGAAGAGAAGGAGGAAGATAGGAGAAAGAAGAGAAGACAGAAGACTGAAGAGAAGGCTGAAGATAGGAGAAAGAGGAGAAGACAGAAGACTGAAGAGAAGGCGGAAGACAGGAGAAAGAAGAGAAGAAAGAATACTGAAGAGAAGGCGGAAGATAGGAGAAAGTAGAGAAGAAAGAAGACTGAAGAGAAGGCAGAAGATAAGAGAAAGAAGAGAAGAAAGAAGACTGAAGAGAATGCGGAAGATAGGAGAAAGAAGACAAGACAGAAGACTGAAGAGAAGGCGGAAGATAGGAGAAAGCAGAGAAGAAAGAAGACAAAAGATGGCGGAAGATAGGAGAAAGTAGAGAAGACTGAAGACTGAAGAGAATGCAGAAGATAGGAGAAAGAAGAGAAGACAGACGACTGAAGAGAAGGCGGAAGATAGGAGAAAGTAGAGAAGAAAGAAGACTGAAGAGAAGGCGGAAGATAGGAGAAAGAAGAGAAGACAGAAGACTGAAGAGAAGGCGGAAGATAGGAGAAAGTAGAGAAGACAGAAGACTGAAGAGAAGGCGGAAGATAGGAGAAAGAAGAGAAGACAGACGACTGAAGAGAAGGCGGAAGATAGGAGAAAGTAGAGAAGAAAGAAGACTGAAGAGAAGGCGGAAGATAGGAGAAAGAAGAGAAGACAGAAGACTGAAGAGAAGGCAGAAGATAGGAGAAAGAAGAGAAGAAAGAAGACTGAAGAGAAGGCGGAAGATAGGAGAAAGAAGAGAAGACAGAAGACTGAAGAGAAGGCGAAAGATAGGAGAAAGTAGAGAAGAAAGAAGACTGAAGAGAAGGCGGAAGATAGGAGAAAGAAGAGAAGACAGAAGACTGAAGAGAAGGCGGAAGATAGGAGAAAGTAGAGAAGAAAGAAGACTGAAGAGAAGGCGGAAGATAGGAGAAAGAAGAGAAGACAGATGACTGAAGAGAAGGCGGAAGATAGGAGAAAGTAGAGAAGAAAGAAGACAAGAGAAGGCAGAAGATAGGAGAAAGTAGAGAAGACAGAAGTCTGAAGAGAAGGCGGAAGATAGGAGAAAGAAGAAAAGACAGAAGACTGAAGAGAAGGCAGAAGATAGGAGAAAGAAGAGAAGAAAGAAGACTGAAGAGAAGGCGGAAGATAGGAGAAAGTAGAGAAGAAAGAAGACTGAAGAGAAGGCGGAAGATAGAAATAAGAGAAGACAGAAGACTAAAGAGAAGACAGAAGATAGGAGAAAGAAGAGAAGAAAGAAGACTGAAGAGAAGGCGGAAGATAGGAGAAAGAAGAGAAGAAGGAAGACTGAAGAGAAGGCAGAAGATAGGAGAAAGAAGAGAAGAAAGAAGACAAGAGAAGGCAGAAGATAGGAGAAAGTAGAGAAGACAGAAGACTGAAGAGAAGGCGGAAGATAGGAGAAAGAAGAGAAGACAGAAGACTGAAGAGAAGGCGGAAGATAGGAGAAAGAAGGGAAGAAAGAAGACTGAAGAGAAGGCAGAAGATAGGAGAAAGAAGAGAAGAAAGAAGACTGAAGAGAAGGCGAAAGATAGGAGAAAGTATAGAAGAAAGAAGACTGAAGAGAAGGCGGAAGATAGGAGAAAGAAAAGAAGACAGAAGACTGAAGAGAAGGCGGAAGATAGGAGAAAGAAGAGAAGAAAGAAGACTGAAGAGAAGGCGGAAGATAGGAGAAAGAAGAGAAGACAGAAGACTGAAGAGAAGGCGGAAGAACGGAGAAAGAAGAGAAGACAGAAGACTGAAGAGAAGGCGGAAGATAAGAGAAAGAAGAGAAGAAAGAAGACTGAAGAGAAGGCGGAAGACAGGAGAAAGACGAGTAGAAAGAAGACTGAAAAGAAGACGTAAGATAGGAGAAAGAAGAGAAGAAAGAATACTGAAGAGAAGTCGGAAGATAGGAGAAAGTAGAGAAGACAGAAGACTAAAGAGAAGGTGGAAGATAAGAGAAAGAAGAGAAGAAAGAAGAGTGAAGAGAAGGTGGAAGATAGGAGAAAGTAGAGAAGACAGAAGACTAAAGAGAAGGTGGAAGATAAGAGAAAGAAGAGAAGAAAGAAGACTGAAGAGAAGGCGGAAGATAAGAGAAAGATGAGAAGACAGAAGATTGAAGAGAAGGTGGAAGATAGGAGAAAGAAGAGAAGACAGAAGACTGAAGAGAAGGCGGAAGATAGGAGAATGTAGGAAGACAGAAGACTGAAGAGAAGACGGAAGATAGGAGAAAGAAGAGAAGACAGAAGACTGAAGAGAAGGCGGAAGATAGGAGAAAGAAGAGAAGAAAGAAGACTGAACTGAAGGCGGAAGATAGGAGAAAGAAGAGAAGAAAGAAGACAAGAGAAGGCAGAAGAAAGGAGAAAGAAGAGAAGGCAGAAGACTGAAGAGAAGGAGGAAGAAAGGAGAAAGAAGAGAAGACAGAAGACTGAAGAGAAGGCGGAAGATAGGAGAAAGTAGAGAAGACAGAAGACTGAAGAGAAGGCGGAAGATAGGAGAAAGCAGAGAAGACAGAAGACTGAAGAGAAGTCGGAATATAGGAGAAAGAAGAGAAGAAAGAAGACTGAAGAGAAGGCGGAAGATAGGAGAAAGAAGAGAAGACAGAAGACTGAAGAGAAGGCGGAAGATAGGAGAAAGTAGGGAAGACAGAAGACTAAATAGAAGGTGGAAGATAAGAGAAAGAAGAGAAGAAAGAAGACTGAAGAGAAGGCGGAAGATAAGAGAAAGATGAGAAGACAGAAGACTGAAGAGAAGGAGGAAGATAGGAGAAAGAAGAGAAGAAAGAAGACAAGAGAAGGCGGAAGATAGGAGAAAGAAGAAAAGACAGAAGACTGAAGAGAAGGCGGAAGATAGGAGAAAGAAGAGAAGACAGAAGACTGAAGAGAAGGCGAAGATAGGAGAAAGAAGAGAAGACAGAAGACTGAAGAGAAGGAGGAAGATAGGAGAAAGAAGAGAAGACAGAAGACTGAAGAGAAGGCTGAAGATAGGAGAAAGAGGAGAAGACAGAAGACTGAAGAGAAGGCGGAAGACAGGAGAAAGAAGAGAAGAAAGAATATTGAAGAGAAGGCGGAAGGTAGGAGAAAGTAGAGAAGAAAGAAGACTGAAGAGAAGGCAGAAGATAAGAGAAAGAAGAGAAGAAAGAAGACTGAAGAGAATGCAGAAGATAGGAGAAAGAAGACAAGACAGAAGACTGAAGAGAAGGCGGAAGATAGGAGAAAGCAGAGAAGAAAGAAGACAAAAGAAGGCGGAAGATAGGAGAAAGTAGAGAAGACTGAAGACTGAAGAGAAGGCAGAAGATAGGAGAAAGAAGAGAAGACAGACGACTGAAGAGAAGGCGGAAGATAGGAGAAAGTAGAGAAGAAAGAAGACTGAAGAGAAGGCGGAAGATAGGAGAAAGAAGAGAAGACAGAAGACTGAAGAGAAGGCGGAAGATAGGAGAAAGTAGAGAAGAAAGAAGACAAGAGAAGGCAGAAGATAGGAGAAAGTAGAGAAGACAGAAGACTGAAGAGAAGGCGGAAGATAGGAGAAAGAAGAGAAGACAGAAGACTGAAGAGAAGGCAGAAGATAGGAGAAAGAAGAGAAGAAAGAAGACTGAAGAGTAGGCGGAAGATAGGAGAAAATAGAGAAGAAAGAATACTGAAGAGAAGGCGGAAGATAGGAGAAAGTAGAGAAGAAAGAAGACAAGAGAAAGCGGAAGATAGAAGAAAGAAGAGAAGACTGAAGAGAAGGCGGAAGATAGGAGAAAGAAGAGAAGACAGAAGACTGAAGAGAAGGCAGAAGATAGGAGAAAGAAGAGAAGACAGAAGACTGAAGAGTAGGCGGAAGATAGGAGAAAGTAGAGAAGAAAGAAGCCAAGAGAAGGCAGAAGATAGGAGAAAGTAGAGAAGACAGAAGACTGAAAAGAAGGCGGAAGATAGGAGAAAGAAGAGAAGACAGAAGACTGAAGAGAAGTCGGAAGATAGGAGAAAGAAGAGAAGACAGAAGACTGAAGAGAAGGCGGAAGATAGGAGAAAGTAGAGAAGAAAGAAGACAAGAGAAGGCGGAAGATAGGAGAAAGTAGAGAAGAAAGAAGACTGAAGAGAAGGCGAAAGACAGGAGAAAGAAGAGAAGACAGAAGACTGAAGAGAAGGCGGAAGACAGGAGAAAGAAGAGAAGACAGAAGACTGAAGAGAAGGCGGAAGATAGGAGAAAGTAGACAAGAAAGAAGACAAGAGGAAGCGGAAGGTAGGAGAAAGAAGAGAAGACAGAAGACTGAAGAGAAGGCGGAAGATAGGAGAAAGAAGAGAAGAAAGAATACTGAAGAGAAGGCAGAAGATAGGAGAAAGCAGAGAAGACAGAAGACTGAAGAGAAGGCGGAAGATAGGAGAAAGTAGAGAAGACAGAAGACTGAAGAGAAGGCGGAAGATAGGAGAAAGAAGAGAAGACAGAAGACTGAAGAGAAGGCGGAACATAAGAGAATGAAGAGAAGACAGAATACTGAAGAGTAGTCGGAAGATAGGAGAAAATAGAGAAGAAAGAATACTGAAGAGAAGGCGGAAGATAGGAGAAAGCAGAGAAGACAGAAGACTGAAGAGAAGGCGGAAGATAGGAGAAAGTAGAGAAGACAGAAGACTGAAGAGTAGGCGGAAGATAGGAGAAAGAAGAGAAGACAGAAGACTGAAGAGAAGGCGGAACATAAGAGAATGAAGAGAAGACAGAATACTGAAGAGTAGGCGGAAGATAGGAGAAAATAGAGAAGAAAGAATACTGAAGAGAAGGCGGAAGATAGGAGAAAGTAGAGAAGAAAGAAGACAAGAGAAAGCGGAAGATAGAAGAAAGAAGAGAAGACTGAAGAGAAGGCGGAAGATAGGAGAAAGAAGAGAAGACAGAAGACTGAAGAGAAGGCGGAAGATAGGAGAAAGAAGAGAAGACAGAAAACTGAAGAGAAGGCGGAAGATAAGAGAAAGAAGAGAAGAAAGAAGACTAAAGAGAAGGCGGAAGATAGGAGAAAGAAGAGAAGACAGAAGACGGAAGAGAATTCGGAAGATAGGAGAAAGAAGAGAAGAAAGAAGACTGAAGAGAAGGCGGAAGATAGGAGAAAGTAGAGAAGAAAGAAGACAAGAGAAAGCGGAAGATAGGAGAAAGAAGAGAAGACAGAAGACTGAAGAGAAGGTGGAAGATAGGAGAAAGTAGAGAAGAAAGAAGACTGAAGAGAAGGAGGAAGATAAGAGAAAGAAGAGAAGACAGATGACTGAAGAGAAGGCGGAAGATAAGAGAAAGAAGAGAAGACAGAAGACTGAAGAGAATGCGGAAGATAGGAGAAAGCAGAGAAGAAAGAAGACTGAAGAGTAGGAGGAAGATAGGAGAAAGAAGAGAAGACAGAAGACTGAAGAGAAGGCGGAAGATAGTAGAAAGTAGAGAAGAAAGAAGACAAGAGAAAGCGGAAGATAGTAGAAAGAAGAGAAGACAGAAGACTGAAGAGAATGCGGAAGATAGGAGAAAGAAGAGATGAAAGAAAACTGAAGAGAAGGCGGAAGATAGGAGAAAGAAGAGAAGAAAGAAGACTGAAGAGAAGGGAGAAGATAGGAGAAAGTAGAGAAGACAGAATACTGAAGAGAAGGTGGAAGATAGGAGAAAGAAGAGAAGACAGAAGACTGAAGAGAAGGCGGAAGACAGGAGAAAGAAGAGAAGAAAGAAGACTAAAGAGAAGGCGGAAGATAAGAGAAAGAAGAGAAGACAGAAGACTGAAGAGAAGGCAGAAGACAGGAGAAAGTAGAGAAGAAAGAAGACTGAAGAGAAGGCGGAAGATAGGAGTAAGTAGAGAAGAAAGAAGACTGAAGAGAAGGCGGAAGATAGGAGAAAGTAGAGAAGAAAGAAGACTGAATAGAAGGCGGAAGATAGGAGAAAGTAGAGAAGACAGAAGACTGAAGAGAAGGAGGAATATAAGAGAAAGAAGAGAAGACAAAAGACTGAAGAGAAGGCGGAAGATAGGAGAAAGAAGAGAAGAAAGAAGACTGAAGAGAGGGTGGAAGATAGGAGAAAGAAGAGAAGACAGAAGACTGAAGAGAACGGAGAAGATAGGAGAAAGTAGAGAAGACAGAAGATTGAAGAGAAGGTGGAAGATAGGAGAAAGAAGAGAAGAAAGAAGACTGAAGAGAAGGCGGAAGATAGGAGAAAGAAGAGAAGAAAGAAGACTGAAGAGAAGGGAGAAGATAGGAGAAAGTAGAGAAGACAGAAGACTGAAGAGAAGGTGGAAGATAGGAGAAAGAAGAGAAGACAGAAGACTGAAGAGAAGCTGGAAGACAGGAGAAAGAAGAGAAGAAAGAAGACTAAAGAGAAGGCGGAAGATAAGAGAAAGAAGAGAAGACAGAAGACTGAAGAGAAGGCAGAAGATAGGAGAAAGTAGAGAAGAAAGAAGACTGAAGAGAAGGCGGATATTAGGAGAAAGTAGAGAAGAAAGAAGACTGAAGAGAAGGCGGAAGATAGGAGAAAGTAGAGAAGAATGAAGACTGAAGAGAAGGCGGAAGATAGGAGAAAGTAGAGAAGACAGAAGACTGAAGAGAAGGAGGAATATAAGAGAAAGAAGAGAAGACAGAAGACTGAAGAGAAGGCGGAAGATAGGAGAAAGAAGAGAAGAAAGAAGACTGATGAGAAGGTGGAAGATAGGAGAAAGAAGAGAAGACAGAAGACTGAAGAGAAGGCGGAAGATAGGAGAAAGAAGAGGACAGAAGACTGAAGAGAAGGCGGAAGACAGGAGAAAGAAGAGAAGAAAGAAGACTAAAGAGAAGGCGGAAGATAAGAGAAAGAAAAGAAGACAGAAGACTGAAGAGAAGGCAGAAGATAGGAGAAAGTAGAGAAGAAAGAAGACTGAAGAGAAGGCGGAAGATAGGAGAAAGTAGAGAAGAAAGAAGACTGAAGAGAAGGCGGAAGATAGGAGAAAGTAGAGAAGAAAGAAGACTGAAGAGAAGACGGAAGATAGGAGAAAGTAGAGAAGAAAGAATACTGAAGAGAAGGCGGAAGATAGGAGAAAGAAGAGAAGACAGAAGACTGAAGAGAAGGCGGAAAGTAGGAGAAAGTAGAGAAGAAAGAAGACTGAAGAGAAGGCGGAAGATAGGAGAAAGAAGTGAAGACAGAAAACTGAAGAGAGTTCGGAAGATAGGAGAAGGCAGAGAAGAAAGAAAACTGAAGAGAAGGTGGAAGATAGGAGAAAATAGAGAAGAAAGAAGACTGAAGAGAAGGCGGAAGATAAGAGAAAGAAGAGAAGACAGAAGACTGAAGAGAAGGCGGACGATAGGAGAAAGAAGAGAAGAAAGAAGACTGAAGAGAAGGCGGAAGATAGGAGAAAGAAGAGAAGACAGAAGACTGAAGAGAAGGCGGAAGATAGGAGAAAGAAGAGAAGAAAGAAGACTGAAGAGAAGGCGGAAGATAGGAGAAAGCAGAGAAGAAAGAAGACTGAAGAGAAGGAGGAAGATAGGAGAAAGAAGAGAAGACAGAAGACTGAAGAGAAGGCGGAAGTTAGGAGAAAGCAGAGAAGAAAGAAGACAAGAGAAGGCGGAAGATAGGAGAAAGAAGAGAAGACAGAAGACTGAAGAGAAGGCAGAAGATAGGAGAAAGAAGAGAAGACAGAAGACTGAATAGAAGGAGGAAGATAGGAGAAAGAAGAGAAGAAAGAAGACAAGAGAAGGCGGAAGATAGGAGAAAGAAGAGAAGACAGAAGACTGAAGAGAAGGTGGAAGACAGGAAAAAGAAGAGAAGACAGAAGACTGAAGAGAAGGCAGAAGATAGGAGAAAGAAGAGAAGACAGATGACTGAATAGAAGGAGGAAGATAGGAGAAAGAAGAGAAGACAGAAGACTGAAAAGAAGGCGGAAGATAGGAGAAAGTAGAGAAGAAAGAAGACTGAAGATCAGACGGAAGATAGGAGAAAGAAGAGAAGAAAGAAGACTGAAGAGAAGGCGGAAGACAGGAGAAAGAAGAGAAGAAAGAAGACTGAAGAGAAGGCGAAAGACAGGAGAAAGAAGAGAAGAAAGAAGACTGAAGAGAAGACGGAAGATAGGAGAAAGAAGAGAAGAAAGAAGACTGAAGAGAAGGCGGAAGATAGGAGAAAGAAGAGAAGACAGAAGACTGAAGAGAAGGCGGAAGATAGGAGAAAGTAGAGAAGACAGAAGACTAAAGAGAAGGTGGAAGATAAGAGAAAGAAGAGAAGAAAGAAGACTGAAGAGAAGGCGGAAGATAAGAGAAAGATGAGAAGACAGAAGACTGAAGAGAAGGAGGAAGATAGGAGAAAGAAGAGAAGAAAGAAGACAAGAGAAGGCGGAAGATAGGAGAAAGAAGAGAAGACAGAAGACTGAAGAGGAGGCGAAGATAGGAGAAAGAAGAGAAGACAGAAGACTGAAGAGAAGGAGGAAGATAGGAGAAAGAAGAGAAGACAGAAGACTGAAAAGAAGGCTGAAGATAGGAGAAAGAGGAGAAGACAGAAGACTGAAGAGAAGGCGGAAGACAGGAGAAAGAAGAGAAGAAAGAATACTGAAGAGAAGGCGGAAGATAGGAGAAAGTAGAGAAGAAAGAAGACTGAAGAGAAGGCAGAAGATAAGAGAAAGAAGAGAAGAAAGAAGACTGAAGAGAATGCGGAAGATAGGAGAAATAAGACAAGACAGAAGACTGAAGAGAAGGCGGAAGATAGGAGAAAGCAGAGAAGAAAGAAGACAAGAGAAGGCGGAAGATAGGAGAAAGTAGAGAAGACTGAAGACTGAAGAGAAGGCAGAAGATAGGAGAAAGAAGAGAAGACAGAAGACTGAAGAGAAGGAGGAAGATAGGAGAAAGAAGAGAAGACAGACCACTGAAGAGAAGGCGGAAGATAGGAGAAAGTAGAGAAGAAAGAAGACTGAAGAGAAGGCAGAAGATAGGAGAAAGAAGAGAAGACAGAAGACTGAAGAGAAGGCGTAAGATAGGAGAAAGTAGAGAAGAAAGAAGACAAGAGAAGGCAGAAGATAGGAGAAAGTAGAGAAGACAGAAGACTGAAGAGAAGGCGGAAGATAGGAGAAAGAAGAGAAGACAGAAGACTGAAGAGAAGGCAGAAGATAGGAGAAAGAAGAGAAGAAAGAAGACTGAAGAGAAGGCGGAAGATAGGAGAAAGTAGAGAAGAAAGAAGACAAGAGAAGGCGGAAGATAGGAGAAAGTAGAGAAGAAAGGAAACTGAAGAGAAGGCGAAAGACAGGAGAAAGAAGAGAAGACAGCAGACTGAAGAGAAGGAGGAAGACAGGAGAAAGAAGAGAAGACAGAAGACTGAAGAGAAGGCGGAAGACAGGAGAAAGAAGAGAAGACAGAAGACTGAAGAGAAGGTGGAAGATAGGAGAAAGTAGAGAAGAAAGAAGACAAGAGAAGGCGGAAGACAGGAGAAAGAAGAGAAGACAGAAGACTGAAGAGAATGCGGAAGATAGGAGAAAGCAGAGAAGAAAGAAGACTGAAGAGAACGAGGAAGATAGGAGAAAGAAGAGAAAACAGAAGACTGAAGAGAAGGAGGAAGATAGGAGAAAGAAGAGAAGACAGAAGACTGAAGAGAAGGCGGAAGATAGGAGAAAGTAGACAAGAAAGAAGACAAGAGAAAGCGGAAGGTAGGAGAAAGAAGAGAAGACAGAAGACTGAAGAGAAGGCGGAAGATAGGAGAAAGAAGAGAAGAAAGAATACTGAAGAGAAGGCAGAAGATAGGAGAAAGCAGAGAAGACAGAAGACTGAAGAGAAGGCGGAAGATAGGAGAAAGTAGAGAAGACAGAAGACTGAAGAGAAGGCGGAAGATAGGAGAAAGAAGAGAAGACAGAAGACTGAAGAGAAGGCGGAACATAAGAGAAAGAAGAGAAGACAGAATACTGTAGAGTAGGCGGAAGATAGGAGAAAATAGAGAAGAAAGAATACTGAAGAGAAGGCGGAAGATAGGAGAAAGTAGAGAAGAAAGAAGACAAGAGAAAGCGGAAGATAGAAGAAAGAAGAGAAGACTGAAGAGAAGGTGGAAGATAGGAGAAAGAAGAGAAGACAGAAGACTGAAGAGAAGGTGGAAGATAGGAGAAAGTAGAGAAGAAAGAAGACTGAAGAGAAGGAGGAAGATAAGAGAAAGAAGAGAAGACAAATGACTGAAGAGAAGGCGGAAGATAAGAGAAAGAAGAGAAGACAGAAGACTGAAGAGAATGCGGAAGATAGGAGAAAGCAGAGAAGAAAGAAGACTGAAGAGAAGGAGGAAGATAGGAGAAAGAAGAGAAGACAGAACACTGAAGAGAAGGCGGAAGATAAGAGAAAGAAGAGAAGACAGAAGACTGAAGAGAAGACGAAAGATAGTAGAAAGTAGAGAAGAAAGAAGACAAGAGAAAGTGGAAGATAGTAGAAAGAAGAGAAGACAGAAGACTGAAGTGAATTCGGAAGATAGGAGAAAGAAGAGAAGAAAGAAGACTGAAGAGAAGTCGGAAGATAGGAGAAAGAAGAGAAGAAAGAAGACTAAAGAGAAGGCGGAAGATAAGAGAAAGAAGAGAAGACAGAAGACTGAAGAGAAGGCAGAAGACAGGAGAAAGTAGAGAAGAAAGAAGACTGAAGAGAAGGCGGAAGATAGGAGAAAGTAGAGAAGAAAGAAGACTGAAGAGAAGGCGGAAGATAGGAGAAAGTAGAGAAGAAAGAAGACTGAAGAGAAGGCGGAAGATAGGAGAAAGTAGAGAAGACAGAAGACTGAAGAGAAGGAGGAATATAAGAGAAAAAGAGAAGACAGAAGACTGAAGAGAAGGCGGATGATAGGAGAAAGAAGAGAAGAAAGAAGACTAAAGAGAGGGTGGAAGATAGGAGAAAGAAGAGAAGACAGAAGATTGAAGAGAAGGTGGAAGATATGAGAAAGAAGAGAAGACAGAAGACTGAAGAGAATGCGGAAGATAGGAGAAAGAAGAGAAGAAAGAAGACTGAAGAGAAGGGAGAAGATAGGAGAAAGTAGAGAAGACAGAAGACGGAAGAGAAGGTGGAAGATAGGAGAAAGAAGAGAAGACAGAAGACTGAAGAGAAGGCGGAAGACAGGAGAAAGAAGAGAAGAAAGAAGACTAAAGAGAAGGCGGAAGATAAGAGAAAGAAGAGAAGACAGAAGACTGAAGAGAAGGCAGAAGATAGGAGAAAGTAGAGAAGAAAGAAGACTGAAGAGAAGGCGGAAGATAGGAGAAAGTAGAGAAGAAAGAAGACTGAAGAGAAGGTGGAAGATAGGAGAAAGTAGAGAAGACAGAAGACTGAAGAGAAGGAGGAATATAAGAGAAAGAAGAGAAGACAGAAGACTGAAGAGAAGGCGGAAGATAGGAGAAAGAAGAGAAGAAAGAAGACTGAAGAGAAGGTGGAAGGTAGGAGAAAGAAGAGAAGACAGAAGACTGAAGAGAAGGCGGAAGATAGGAGAAAGAAGAGAAGACAGAAGACTGAAGAGAAGGCGGAAGACAGGAGAAAGAAGAGAAGAAAGAAGACTAAAGAGAAGGCAGAAGATAAGAGAAAGAAGAGAAGACAGAAGACTGAAGAGAAGGCGGAAGATAGGAGAAAGTAGAGAAGAAAGAAGACTGAAGAGAAGGCGGAAGATAGGAGAAAGTAGAGAAGAAAGAAGACTGAAGAGAAGGCGGAAGATAGGAGAAAGTAGAGAAGAAAGAATACTGAAGAGAAGGCGGAAGATAGGAGAAAGAAGAGAAGACAGAAGACTGAAGAGAAGGCGGAAGATAGGAGAAAGTAGAGAAGAAAGAATACTGAAGAGAAGGTGGAAGATTGGAGAAAGTAGAGAAGAAAGAAGACTGAAGAGAAGGCGGAAGATAGGAGAAAGAAGTGAAGACAGAAGACTGAAGAGAGTTCGGAAGATAGGAAAAAGTAGAGAAGAAAGAAAACTGAAGAGAAGGCGGAAGATAGGAGAAAATAGAGAAGAAAGAAGACTGAAGAGAAGGCGGAAGATAAGAGAAAGAAGAGAAGACAGAAGACTGAAGAGAAGGCGGACGATAGGAGAAAGAAGAGAAGAAAGAAGACTGAAGAGAAGGCGGAAGATATGAGAAAGAAGAGAAGACAGAAGACTGAAGAGAAGGTGGAAGAAAGGAGAAAGAAGAGAAGAAAGAAGACTGAAGAGAAGGCGGAAGATAGGAGAAAGCAGAGAAGAAAGAAGACTGAAGAGAAGGAGGAAGATAGGAGAAAGAAGAGAAGACAGAATACTGAAGAGAAGGCGGAAGATAGGAGAAAGCAGAGAAGAAAGAAGACAAGAGAAGGCGGAAGATAGGAGAAAGAAGAGAAGACAGAAGACTGAAGAGAAGGCAGAAGATAGGAGAAAGAAGAGAAGACAGAAGACTGAATAGAAGGAGGAAGATAGGAGAAAGAAGAGAAGAAAGAAGACAAGAGAAGGCGGAAGATAGGAGAAAGAAGAGAAGACAGAAGACTGAAGAGAAGGTGGAAGACAGGAAAAAGAAGAGAAGACAGAAGACTGAAGAGAAGGAGGAAGATAGGAGAAAGAAGAGAAGACAGAAGACTGAAAAGAAGGCGGAAGATAGGAGAAAGTAGAGAAGAAAGAAGACAAGAGAAGGCAGAAGATAGGAGAAAGTAGAAAAGACAGAAGACTGAAGAGAAGGCGGAAGATAGGAGAAAGAAGAGAAGACAGATGACTGAAGAGAAGGAGGAAGATAGGAGAAAGAAGAGAAGACAGAAGACTGAAAAGAAGGCGGAAGAGAGGAGAAAGTAGAGAAGAAAGAAGACAAGAGAAGGCAGAAGATAGGAGAAAGTAGAAAAGACAGAAGACTGAAGAGAAGGCGGAAGATAGGAGAAAGTAGAGAAGACAGAAGACTGAATAGAAGGCGGAAGATAGGAGAAAGTAGAGAAGAAAGATGACTGAAGAGAAGGCGGAAGATAGGAGAAAGAAGTGAAGACAGAAGACTGAAGAGAGTTCGGAAGATAGGAGAAAGTAGAGAAGAAAGAAAACTGAAGAGAAGGCGGAAGATAGGAGTAAGTAGAGAAGAAAGAAGACTAAAGAGAAGGCGGAAGATAAGAGAAAGAAGAGAAGAAAGAAGACTGAAGAGAAGGCGGAAGATAGGAGAAAGAACAGAAGACAGAAGACTGAAGAGAAGGCGGAAGATAGGAGAAAGAAGAGAAGAAAGAAGACTGAAGAGAAGGCGGAAGATAGGAGAAAGCAGAGAAGAAAGAAGACTGAAGAGAAGGAGGAAGATAGGAGAAAGAAGAGAAGACAGAAGACTGAAGAGAAGGCGGAAGATAGGAGAAAGCAGAGAAGAAAGAAGACAAGAGAAGGCGGAAGATAGGAGAAAGAAGAGAAGACAGAAGACTGAAAAGATGGCAGAAGATAGGAGAAAGTAGAGAAGAAAGAAGACTGAAGAGAAGGCGGAAGATAGGAGAAAGAAGAGAAGAAAGAAGACTGAAGAGAAGGCGGAAGATAGGAGAAAGCAGAGAAGAAAGAAGACTGAAGAGAAGGCGGAAGATAGGAGAAAGAAGAGAAGAAAGAAGACTGAAGAGAAGGCGGAAGATAGGAGAAAGCAGAGAAGAAAGAAGACTGAAGAGAAGGAAGAAAATAGGAGAAAGAAGAGAAGACAGAAGACTGAAGAGAAGGCGGAAGATAGGAGAAAGTAGAGAAGAAAGAAGACAAGAGAAGGCGGAAGATAGGAGAAAGTAGAGAAGACAGAAGACTGAAGAGAAGGCGGAAGATAGGAGAAAGTAGAGAAGAAAGAAGACAAGAGAAGGCGGAAGATAGGAGAAAGAAGAGAAGACAGAAGACTGAAGAGAAGGCGGAAGATAGGAGAAAGAAGAGAAGACAGAAGACTGAAGATAAGGCGGAAGATAGGAGAAAGAAGAGAAGACAGAAGACTGAAGAGAAGGCGGAAGATAGGAGAAAGTAGAGAAGAAAGAAGACTGAAGAGAAGGCGGAAGATAGGAAAAAGAAGAGAAGAAAGAAAACTGAAGAGATTGCGGAAGATAGGAGAAAGAAGAAAAGACAGAAGACTGAAGAGAAGTCGGAAGATAGGAGAAAGTAGAGAAGAAAGAAGACTGAAGAGAAGGTGGAAGATAGGAGAAAGTGGAGAAGACATAAGACTGAAGAGAAGGCGGAAGATAGGAGAAAGAAGAGAAGACAGAAGACTGAAGAGAAGGCGGAAGATTGGAGAAAGAAGAGAAGAAAGAAGACTGAAGAGAAGTCGGAAGATAGGAGAAAGAAGAGAAGACAGAAGACTGAAGAGAAGGCGGAAGATAGGAGAAAGCAGAGAAGAAAGAAGACTGAAGAGAAGGCGGAAGATAGGAGAAAGAAGAGAAGACACAAGACTGAAGAGAAGGAGGAAGATAGGAGAAAGAAGAGAAGACAGAAAACTGAAGAGAAGGCGGAAGATAGGAGAAAGAAGAGAAAACAGAAGACTGAAGAGAAGGCGGAAGATAGGAGAAAGCAGAGAAGAAAGAAGACTGAAGAGAATGCGGAAGATAGGAGAAAGAAGAGAAGACACAAGACTGAAGAGAAGGAGGAAGATAGGAGAAAGAAGAGAAGACAGAAGACTGAAGAGAAGGCGGAAGATAGGAGAAAGAAGAGAAGACAGAAGACTGAAGAGAAGGCGGAAGATAGGAGAAAGAAGAGAAGACAGAAGACTGAAGAGAAGGCGGAAGATAGGAGAAAGAAGAGAAGACAGAAGACTGAAGAGAATTCGGAAGATAGGAGAAAGTAGAGAAGAAACAAGACAAGAGAAGGCAGAAGATAGAAGAAAGCAGAGAAGAAAGAAGACTAAAGAGAAGGCGGAAGATAAGAGAAAGAAGAGAAGACAGAAGACTGAAGAGAAGGCAGAAGATAGGAGAAAGTAGAGAAGAAAGAAGACTGAAGAGAAGGCGGAAGATAGGAGAAAGTAGAGAAGAAAGAAGACTGAAGAGAAGGTGGAAGATAGGAGAAAGTAGAGAAGACAGAAGACTGAAGAGAAGGAGGAATATAAGAGAAAGAAGAGAAGACAGAAGACTGAAGAGAAGGCGGAAGATAGGAGAAAGAAGAGAAGAAAGAAGACTGAAGAGAAGGTGGAAGGTAGGAGAAAGAAGAGAAGACAGAAGACTGAAGAGAAGGCGGAAGATAGGAGAAAGAAGAGAAGACAGAAGACTGAAGAGAAGGCGGAAGACAGGAGAAAGAAGAGAAGAAAGAAGACTAAAGAGAAGGCAGAAGATAAGAGAAAGAAGAGAAGACAGAAGACTGAAGAGAAGGCGGAAGATAGGAGAAAGTAGAGAAGAAAGAAGACTGAAGAGAAGGCGGAAGATAGGAGAAAGTAGAGAAGAAAGAAGACTGAAGAGAAGGCGGAAGATAGGAGAAAGTAGAGAAGAAAGAATACTGAAGAGAAGGCGGAAGATAGGAGAAAGAAGAGAAGACAGAAGACTGAAGAGAAGGCGGAAGATAGGAGAAAGTAGAGAAGAAAGAATACTGAAGAGAAGGTGGAAGATTGGAGAAAGTAGAGAAGAAAGAAGACTGAAGAGAAGGCGGAAGATAGGAGAAAGAAGTGAAGACAGAAGACTGAAGAGAGTTCGGAAGATAGGAAAAAGTAGAGAAGAAAGAAAACTGAAGAGAAGGCGGAAGATAGGAGAAAATAGAGAAGAAAGAAGACTGAAGAGAAGGCGGAAGATAAGAGAAAGAAGAGAAGACAGAAGACTGAAGAGAAGGCGGACGATAGGAGAAAGAAGAGAAGAAAGAAGACTGAAGAGAAGGCGGAAGATATGAGAAAGAAGAGAAGACAGAAGACTGAAGAGAAGGTGGAAGAAAGGAGAAAGAAGAGAAGAAAGAAGACTGAAGAGAAGGCGGAAGATAGGAGAAAGCAGAGAAGAAAGAAGACTGAAGAGAAGGAGGAAGATAGGAGAAAGAAGAGAAGACAGAATACTGAAGAGAAGGCGGAAGATAGGAGAAAGCAGAGAAGAAAGAAGACAAGAGAAGGCGGAAGATAGGAGAAAGAAGAGAAGACAGAAGACTGAAGAGAAGGCAGAAGATAGGAGAAAGAAGAGAAGACAGAAGACTGAATAGAAGGAGGAAGATAGGAGAAAGAAGAGAAGAAAGAAGACAAGAGAAGGCGGAAGATAGGAGAAAGAAGAGAAGACAGAAGACTGAAGAGAAGGTGGAAGACAGGAAAAAGAAGAGAAGACAGAAGACTGAAGAGAAGGAGGAAGATAGGAGAAAGAAGAGAAGACAGAAGACTGAAAAGAAGGCGGAAGATAGGAGAAAGTAGAGAAGAAAGAAGACAAGAGAAGGCAGAAGATAGGAGAAAGTAGAAAAGACAGAAGACTGAAGAGAAGGCGGAAGATAGGAGAAAGAAGAGAAGACAGATGACTGAAGAGAAGGAGGAAGATAGGAGAAAGAAGAGAAGACAGAAGACTGAAAAGAAGGCGGAAGAGAGGAGAAAGTAGAGAAGAAAGAAGACAAGAGAAGGCAGAAGATAGGAGAAAGTAGAAAAGACAGAAGACTGAAGAGAAGGCGGAAGATAGGAGAAAGTAGAGAAGACAGAAGACTGAATAGAAGGCGGAAGATAGGAGAAAGTAGAGAAGAAAGATGACTGAAGAGAAGGCGGAAGATAGGAGAAAGAAGTGAAGACAGAAGACTGAAGAGAGTTCGGAAGATAGGAGAAAGTAGAGAAGAAAGAAAACTGAAGAGAAGGCGGAAGATAGGAGTAAGTAGAGAAGAAAGAAGACTAAAGAGAAGGCGGAAGATAAGAGAAAGAAGAGAAGAAAGAAGACTGAAGAGAAGGCGGAAGATAGGAGAAAGAACAGAAGACAGAAGACTGAAGAGAAGGCGGAAGATAGGAGAAAGAAGAGAAGAAAGAAGACTGAAGAGAAGGCGGAAGATAGGAGAAAGCAGAGAAGAAAGAAGACTGAAGAGAAGGAGGAAGATAGGAGAAAGAAGAGAAGACAGAAGACTGAAGAGAAGGCGGAAGATAGGAGAAAGCAGAGAAGAAAGAAGACAAGAGAAGGCGGAAGATAGGAGAAAGAAGAGAAGACAGAAGACTGAAAAGATGGCAGAAGATAGGAGAAAGTAGAGAAGAAAGAAGACTGAAGAGAAGGCGGAAGATAGGAGAAAGAAGAGAAGAAAGAAGACTGAAGAGAAGGCGGAAGATAGGAGAAAGCAGAGAAGAAAGAAGACTGAAGAGAAGGCGGAAGATAGGAGAAAGAAGAGAAGAAAGAAGACTGAAGAGAAGGCGGAAGATAGGAGAAAGCAGAGAAGAAAGAAGACTGAAGAGAAGGAAGAAAATAGGAGAAAGAAGAGAAGACAGAAGACTGAAGAGAAGGCGGAAGATAGGAGAAAGTAGAGAAGAAAGAAGACAAGAGAAGGCGGAAGATAGGAGAAAGTAGAGAAGACAGAAGACTGAAGAGAAGGCGGAAGATAGGAGAAAGTAGAGAAGAAAGAAGACAAGAGAAGGCGGAAGATAGGAGAAAGAAGAGAAGACAGAAGACTGAAGAGAAGGCGGAAGATAGGAGAAAGAAGAGAAGACAGAAGACTGAAGATAAGGCGGAAGATAGGAGAAAGAAGAGAAGACAGAAGACTGAAGAGAAGGCGGAAGATAGGAGAAAGTAGAGAAGAAAGAAGACTGAAGAGAAGGCGGAAGATAGGAAAAAGAAGAGAAGAAAGAAAACTGAAGAGATTGCGGAAGATAGGAGAAAGAAGAAAAGACAGAAGACTGAAGAGAAGTCGGAAGATAGGAGAAAGTAGAGAAGAAAGAAGACTGAAGAGAAGGTGGAAGATAGGAGAAAGTGGAGAAGACATAAGACTGAAGAGAAGGCGGAAGATAGGAGAAAGAAGAGAAGACAGAAGACTGAAGAGAAGGCGGAAGATTGGAGAAAGAAGAGAAGAAAGAAGACTGAAGAGAAGTCGGAAGATAGGAGAAAGAAGAGAAGACAGAAGACTGAAGAGAAGGCGGAAGATAGGAGAAAGCAGAGAAGAAAGAAGACTGAAGAGAAGGCGGAAGATAGGAGAAAGAAGAGAAGACACAAGACTGAAGAGAAGGAGGAAGATAGGAGAAAGAAGAGAAGACAGAAAACTGAAGAGAAGGCGGAAGATAGGAGAAAGAAGAGAAAACAGAAGACTGAAGAGAAGGCGGAAGATAGGAGAAAGCAGAGAAGAAAGAAGACTGAAGAGAATGCGGAAGATAGGAGAAAGAAGAGAAGACACAAGACTGAAGAGAAGGAGGAAGATAGGAGAAAGAAGAGAAGACAGAAGACTGAAGAGAAGGCGGAAGATAGGAGAAAGAAGAGAAGACAGAAGACTGAAGAGAAGGCGGAAGATAGGAGAAAGAAGAGAAGACAGAAGACTGAAGAGAAGGCGGAAGATAGGAGAAAGAAGAGAAGACAGAAGACTGAAGAGAATTCGGAAGATAGGAGAAAGTAGAGAAGAAACAAGACAAGAGAAGGCAGAAGATAGAAGAAAGCAGAGAAGAAAGAAGACTGAAGAGAAGGCGGAAGATAGGAGAAAGAAGAGAAGACAGAAGACTGAAGAGAAGGTGGAAGATAGGAGAAAGTAGAGAAGACAGAAGACTGAAGAGAAGGCGGAAGATAGGAGAAAGTAGAGAAGACAGAAGACTGAAGAGAAGGCGGAAGATAGGAGAAAGAAGAGAAAACAGAAGACTGAAGAGAAGGCGGAAGATAGGAGAAAGAAGAGAAGAAAGAAGACTGAAGAGAAGGCGATAGATAGGAGAAAGAAGAGAACACAGAAGGACAGTGGATGACATTTAAGTGTAACACGGATCAGTTAACGATCGTTGCTTGGCAGTATGTCAAGCACCAATAGTTGTTTTTTACTGTTCAGTTCCCAATATCCCTGCTTTTAGCGGCGTTTTGGGAACTAAACGCACAAAACGGAAGTTCAGCCACAAGACTATTTTTGTGTCTTAAAGTCCTTTGGAGTTCTAGCTGGTAGGCCTTTAAATACTGCGTTAAACATGTTAGTTTAACAGCCGGAATTCACTTTGGCCCTACCGGCTATGTTAACGGCTGACTTTAAATCTACCCCCAGGTTTCCTCAAGTTCCTCTCTGTAGAACCATAGGCTAGGTTCTACCATCCCTGCTGCTACTGTGGTCCATGGTTACAGGTGGTCGCTCAGTGTCAGCTCCTGAGTAGTGGACTGTGCACTGTCCTTACACCTGCCCTGGGAAGGTTGGGGAAGTGTTTTGCTCATGTATTATTTCTCTTAATAAACTGGTTGAATTTACCTGTGTTCTGTGATTTATTATCCTGGTGTTCCATGACAGTAACATTAATTTCTGAAGGAATTAATCTTATATGTACATGGACATTTCTCGATGTAATGGTACTATATAATTAAAAGTGAAACTCCAGGGCAGTGAGTAGCCAAATAACAACTAACTAATGATTTTATTCATTCTCAAGGAGCATTTCACATTTCTTGACTTGATTTTGAAAGCCCTTATGGTGATTCCATAAATGTGAACGGTTGTCCAGATGTGTATCCTTGCTCTTAGTGTTGTGAAATCACCTGCACCTCACTGATTAAGCCTAAAAAGACCAAACCGTACCTCTGGCATTAACTGGCATTCTTGTGTAAAATAGATTTGTCTGTCATTTCAAAACTGGACAGCACTTTTGAGCAGGATTAGTCTGATAAATACATGGAAAGGTCTCCTCTGTAAAGGTGCTAGATGCTAGATACTTCTGAGGGTCCAGCCCTACAACCAGAGGTAAGTGCTTGTGTATGTTCTCAGGGAGAAGGTCACATATTTCGTCTTGCCATTTCTAATAGCACAGTAAGAGATAACTTTAACTTTGAACTGAGCTAATTAATATAATGTGCCGGGGATTAAAGTAAAGTGCCGGCCTGTACTAACAAGTTTTCCTTTTAAACCTTTAAGAACCAGGGGGCTGTGCAATGCATTATATCTGTAATAAAACTTCCACTGTATCAATCAACTATAAATGAAACACGCAGAACTTTACTAGATAAAGGCTGAGGATCTAGTATTTGTCTACTTACCAGGGATGGGGTATACACATTCCCATCCACACTCTGGTTTGCAGCACTTCTTATACCAGGGGCAGTCATTGTCACTAAAGCATTCTGGAGTGGACTCCACGAGACATTTTATCACAGCTGAGACTGGGGCAGGACATTGTCCAGAGTGTGCTGAGGAATAAATGGAAATTGTATTATAATCTTACTTCTATTAGTATCACAGTGAAGTGAAAGGATAGAGTTACACATGGGGCCATATGCACAAACTCAAAAGTGGAACAATTTTGGGGTAAATCAACTACAACATAGATCCAAATGCCACAACTTTTTTATTAATTTAAATTGAAATTTTAAGAACTTGAATTCTGTTGAGGTCTCCAACATCTCCAGCATTCAAGAAGTTAAATTCCTATTTATATTAGTAGGAATGTGTTTGCCCTCCTGCAGTAAATTAAGTCTATGGGTATTTGTATATCTGTGTCTTTCTCTTTCCTTTTGTGTAAATGTGTGAGTTTATAAATGTGTGTGTGTGTGTGTGTGTGTGTGTGTGTGTAAATGTGTATGTGTATGGGTGTGTATGGATGTGTAGCATGTATGTGTGTGTGTGCGCATGTGTAGGGGTGTGTGTGTGTATGGGCGTGTGTGGGTCTGTGTCTGTGTGTGTCTGTGTGACTGTCTGTCTGTCTCTCTCTCATTTAGCATGAATATGCATGTATTCCTATGTGTGTTTATGTGTTATTGTGCCTGTTCATGTATGTGTGTGCATGATGAGTAACATAGTAACATAGTAATTTAGGTTGAAAAAAGACTTGCGTCCATCTGTGTATGTGTTTGTGTCTGTGTGTATGGGTTTGTGTGGGTTTGTGTCTGTGTGTGCCTGTGTGTGTGACTGTCTGTCTCACTCTCATTTAACATGAATATGCATGTATTTCAATGCATGTGTATGTATGTGTGTGTATGAGTGTTTGTGTGTGTCTGTATATTATGTGTATGTATAACACAATTGATAAGGCTGAAGAAAGACATATATATATGTTTTGAGCTAGAAAGGTATCCATTACTTTTTGAAAGCACTTAAGTATCTGCAAACTCAGCATCTTATGGAAAATAATATCATAACTCAACTGCCCTTACTGTAAAAAATCCATGTGTTCATTTATGTTGAAAGCGCCTTTATCACAGTGCCTGTGATCCTCCTCTGTCACTCTCGCTTGTGGTGTGCTCTGATTTGCTGAGTTGGTTAGGCCCACCCCTGGTGACCTTTTTATGCCTGGCCGTGACACCTGTCAGGTGCCCTTTTGTGGTGTTTCAGAGCCAGTATTGCTGTTCCTGTGTTCCTGATTCCTGTGTACCGATTTGGCCTTTTCTGACTACGCTCCTGTGTTCCTGCTCGTGATTGACCTGGCTTGTCTGAGAACCACCTCCGTCATCTGACCCGGCTTGGCTGACGTTCCTGCTCCTGATTGACCTGGCTTGTCTGAGGACCACCTCCGTGATCCGACCCGGCCTGGCTGACTTCCTGCTCCGTGACCTGAACCAGCTTGTTCCAGTGACCTGCTTTGTTCCTGCTACCTGCTCCTGTTGTCGCCGCAGTGACATTCTGACTTCCGCTGTGCCTGCCTACCGGGCTGATTGGGAAACTCTTGCAGTGCCTAGTCTCCAGTGCTGAGTCTCCGTGCTCACTTGCAGAGCTGTGCTTCCGTTACTGAGCCCTCCATTGTACTTGCAGAGCTATTCCTCTAGTACTGAGCCTTCGATCCTTAAAGCTGCAATTTAACCCTTGCCATGCTGCTGCCTCTTTAGCTGAGCCTTCTCACACCTGTACTGAGCCTACGCTAGTATATCGCTACTTCTGCTGAGCCGGCCGCGTATATGCCTGGTCTGGTCGGCAGCTCACCCTGTCAACCGCAGAGTAGTCGAGTTCATTAATGCGCCCGGTGAGGTGCTATTGGCTCTTACGCAAACGCTGGGTTCTCCGGTTTATGCCCATGGGGGCTATTGGATCAAGCTATTGCAGCAAAGGGTGGTCTCCGGTATACGCCCGTGGGAGGCTATTGGCTTCATCGTTTGCAGTGTATTGTGGTCTCCGTTGTTACGCCCGTGGGGGCTACTGGCTCAAGCTCTTGCAGGTTGTCTCCGGTATACGCCCGTGGGGGCTATTGGCTCAAACGATCCCTGTGCAGTTGGTCTCCGTTATTATGCCCGTGGGGGCTATTTGCAAGCTCTTGCAGTGCAAGCTACTACCGTTGTTACGCCCGTGGGGGCTACCGACTCACACACTTGCAGATTAAGTTGTATCCATTGCTACGCCCGTGGGGGCTATTTTGTGCAACTTTTCTGCTGATTGTTCCTCTGGTCTAGTACTGCCTAGCAGCTTCCCAGCCTTTAGAACTTTAGGTGTTGCACCATCTACACCTATAGCTGCTTCATCACCATCTTGGGTGTGCCAAACACCACAACAGAGACTGACTAATTATTGCATTTTACCCTTGATTTGTTTCTCTACTGTGTGCCTGTCCTGAGACAGTATATGTGATAACTCTGTTTCTGTATACTGGGCCTGTGGGGGCATATCTGTATATATTTCGCTAATATTTCATGTTGCCTTTAGAGGGTGATCTTTCATCTTAATTTTCATTTAATAAAACTGTGTTTTATTCTACCAGCTAGTCTGAGTGTCTTAAAAAACCGTTACAGCCTTTCATCTAGTCTTAATGTATGACCTCTTGTTTTTAGTCAGATCTTTTGAGTAAATATTTTGTTAGCTACTTCTTTGTATCAAACTCAAATATAAGTATAAATGGTAATCATATCACCCCTTAGAGGTCTATTCTCTAATGTAAATAAACCCAGTTTGGCTAGTCTCTCTTTATAACTCTGATCCTCCAATCCATGATGATTATGATAAGGAATTCACTTCCAGTGGAATATAAATATGAAAACCATTTTCATCAGTGTATAACCTGTCATGTATCGTGTATTCAGACTACATTCTAAATATGCCTGAAGACTTCAGTTGTCTTGAAAGCTTGTATCCTAGAGCCATTTAGTTAGCCAATAAATGTATTACTTTTACTCCAGTTTATTTTACCATTCCCTGCTTTTTCTACAGCTAACACTGTATTACCTGTTACCATTATCCATTTTGTTGCACTTCCGATTCAAGCAGAACTTTCAATTGTTTGAAACCCTGTCCTATATTATTAGTGCTGTTTAATTGTCTCTAGAACACCAGGTTGTTTTAATTTTAAATACATGGTTAATGAGAAATTCTCTTTGAAACTTACATTCCTTGCAAGCTCAGTATAATGATAAACGGAGCTTATTGTAAAGATAGACAAGATTACCACACATATGAAGAGAAGTGTTAAGACACTCCCTGGTAGAGCTGGGAGGAGAATTACAGTACTGGGAAGTCCAGTGCCGCTGTGCTGCAGGTAGCCTTTGATGCAGAATGCAGAAATGGGTCCCAGAAATGTAAGTTTCAAAGTGAATTTCTCATTAACCATGGATTTAAATTAAAACAACCTGGAGTTCTACAGCCAATTAAACAGCACTAATAAAATGGGACAGGGTTTCAAACAAATGAAAATTCCACTTTCAATAATGTATTATTTAAGAATTGTGCACAAATATGTACTCCATATTCTAGATGAGGCCTAACCAAGGATTTATATAGAGGTAGTATTATATTTCCATCCCTTGCTTCTACACCTCTTTTTATGCAGGATAGTACTCTATTTGCTCTTGCAGCAGCTGAGTGACTCTGCACACTGCTGTGAAGACTATCGTCTATCAGTTCTCCTAAATCTTTCTCTAATGAGGATTCCCTGAGTTGTTTCCCATTTAGAGTATATGTAGCATGTTGTTTCTACAGCCCAAATGCATAACCTTAAAGCATCACTTCTGCACATTTATTAAAAATGTTCTCCAAATCTTTGTACGTACAACTTACAATGCCCACTTCTAGATCATTATTAAACATTAGAAGTTGTAAATTAATGGGCCTGATACTAAATTTTGCGTGTCATGTTTCTCTGTTTCCCATGTCTTACTGGAATCTGCTTCCAGCTTCCTGGTCTCCCTCTTGGTTCTTTTCCCCACCCAGTCCCTTTACTCTTTATCTAGCACCTTGCGCTTGTGTGCGATCTAAGCATTCTTGTCGTCATATTGTATCCAGTCTTGATCGAGTGATTTACAGATCCGGCTATTCCTTACTAACCCTTTGCCTGTTGATTCGACTCTTGTATACCTCCTCAGCTTCAACCTCTGGCTTTCTCCTTAGACCATTCACTTGCCAGCTCCTTGGTGCTGCGTTTGTCCGACTGGTTATCTACTCCGCTTTACTCAACAATTCTCAAGGTGCCCTTGTATTTCTTCCTTGTAGTCCTGTTGTCGACTCCCAGTTGCCGTCTCCCTGTTGTCAACTCTCTGTTACTGACTCCCTGTGCAACCAGTCTCTGATTCCCTGTTGTCGACTCCCTGTTGTTGACCCCCTGTTGCCGACTCCCTGTTGCCGACTCCCTGATGCCGACTCCCTGATGCCGACTCCCTGTTGCAGACTCCTAGTGCATCCAGTCTCCGACTCCCTGTCATTGGTTCCTGTGGCCTCTTAGTCGAAGATTTATGTGCTAGTTCCAACTGAAACAAGTTCAGTTGCTGGTAGGTTTGTCCACATCTGTGACAGTTCTCAGAACAGTCTGTATCTATGGGTGCTATCCTGCCATCAGGCTTCACAGCCTGCACCTTTGAAACCGGCTTCGGCCACAGCAAGTCATCTCTAGAGCAGCCCGCGATCCCCAACTACGCTCTCTATCCTGCGCCCTCTAGCATCTCATTCTCTGAGGCCTACCTAGTAATAGAGTTAATTTTGTCTTGTGTTGCTCTGTTTCTTTTATATCAATAGCTGATTGTCACCTCTTGGCAGGACCATATCCCTGGTCAAGCGTATCCAGCAGCTTTCAAGTGTGCTTCCTGATCTGAAAACGTTACATTGCGGCACCCTGCTTAAAACATAACACCAACTTAAGAAGTTTCCATTTATAACAACTGTCATCTGTCATACACAGATATGACCTACCAAACCGAAGCCTTTTAATGTATGTAGTAAACTGTGTAGTGAGATGCACTATCAAAAGCTTTTGGCAAAACAAATTGTACTATGTCTACAACAATATATATATATAAATGTTAGGTATGGAATGCATTCACTGTTAGAAGTACTTATGATGTTCTGTGTGCTCATCCGTTAGGAAGATCAAGCATACAGTACAGAGTTATAGGAAAGCACTCATAGGATCATTTTGCAGTGAAACACAAGTGATTTATTCAATCAGTATTTTGGCCAGCATTTGATAAAGGCCACAAGTGCTGGCAGAAACATTGACTGAATAAACAAACTGTGTTTCTCTGCAAAAGGATCCTACTGTGAGTGCTTTCCATAACTCTGTACTATATATATATATATAATTTTTTTTTCTTCTTGTAGATGGTGATAGGGTCAGCAGGAACCCTTATCTGAGCCATTACAAAGTCTGACAGATACTAGAAAAGTCAGATACTTACTGTGAATGACAATATTTTATACAGGGCAAGAAGACATCACAATCAGCTTTGTTGTGTACCTTACAGTGAATCCACAATACTTTTATATTGTCCACTAAATGTGCCAGGCAGGGGGAAAAAGTAGGAACCGTGCAGGGCCTGTTAGTAAAGTGTTAGTCCAAAAAGTACACAATAGATTGTGTGTGTGATGTCTCGCTTGGTTCCTCAACATACTTTATCTCATCTACTATCAGTCTGCCTCAGTCACAGCTCATGTCAGCGTCCTTCTCTCTGTCACCTATCAATATTATTATTATTTTTTATTAAAGGGGAACTACCACCCCGCAATAACTTTACATTAATTAATTCTTCATCTGGCGACTAGCTGCTTAGTAGCGCTAGTCGCCAGAAATATTACCTGGTTTCAAAGATTTTCCAGTTTTTCGGAGGCTCACAGTAGCAGGAAGCGCGGACATCTCGTCATAGTGACGTCCGTGCACCTGCGCTGTCAGTCCCTTTTGGAGCCGGCCTTTGTCTGTCCAGTCAGTCACACAGAATTTTAGGATATTTGGGGTTATTCTCCTTTGCTCCCTTCTCACACCCTCAGACTCCCCTAACACAGAAGTAACAATCAGATCAGGAAGGAACCTGGATCACATCTGCCTGTGTTTTCCCAGTCAGTCACACAAGATTTTGTGATATTTAGGGTCAACCTCCTTTCTCCCTTCCTGTCCCCCAGAGTGCTCCCAGACTCCCCTAATACTGAGAACAAGACTCCATAAACTAAGCTCCATCTCTATTAACCTGTCTTCTCAAGCTCAAAAATGTGCTACTTTCTCTTTCTCTCACAAACACAGAATGGCATGCTGTGGGGCCCTAAGAACTGTGGGAAAAGGAGGGGAACTTGCCATGTGATGTGGAGAAATTCAGTTTTCCCATTGATTTCAATTCAGTGAGCTAGTGTTACACTCCTTCCATTTGTTCTGTATTGTCCATTCCTGATTTTACTCCTTACCCTGTCTCTCTAGATTATGTGTTTCCTGTTCTGTTTTTTCTCTTGCTCCTTAAAGGGATAGTAATACTTAAGTATTACTAATCCCCATAGTAAAGTACTACTAAAAAAAAAATCGTATTGCCCCCAGTGTCACCTCTCAAACCTTTATGGTTTGAGAGATGAACGCTTCTAAAGTTGCCCTCTCCCTCCCCCTTCCCCCTAGTCAGCGTTCTAGCTGACTGAAGGGAAATCCATCATAGATCATCAGGCAGCTCTGCAGCAGAGCCACGATCTCATTAAGTAAAAAAAAAAACTTTCACTAAAACCAAGCACACGTAGAAAACCATTTCAGTGAAAGTTTTTGTTTTTAGGAACACGATCCGGCTGTGCTGGCGTACGACTTTCTTCCCTGCAGTCAGCTACAACACTGACTATGGGAAAGGGGGAGGGAGAGAGCAACTTTAGAAACGATCATCTCTCAAACCATAAAGGTTTGAGAGATGACACTGGGGGCAATACGATTTTTTTTAGTAGTACTTTGCTATAGTGATTAGTAATACTTAAGTATTACTATCCCTTAAACCTTTATCTGACATCACTTCCTGTCTGCTGATGCACAATCTTAGCGTTTCTGTTTGTGTTCTTGTGGTTCCAGCGTCCTGGTGTTCTGAATTGTTTCATTCCTAGTTGCTGACCATGGCCTTGTTTAACTACCTGTTTTCTACCTCATTGTTTCAGTGGACTTTCAGTTTGACCCAGCTCTGTTAATTGACTATTCTCTGATTTGGTGCCTGTTCCACTGTTGCTATTCCAGCCTGGAGAGTAGTTTTTCAGGCACTACCTCTACTGTATCTCCCTTCTGCGGCCTAGGCAAACTAGCCCAGCACAGTGCAAGTCCTTTGTCTCCTGGATTCAGCCACCAGTTTCACCTCAGTCCCAAGGTACATCCCTAGAAGGTTAATCTGGTTGTGAGCCAGCTCCTCCGGTCAACACTAATCTGGTCTTGCTAAAAGCAACTCTAATTTGGCCTAGGCCACAGAAAGACATCCTAGGGGGTAGTCATCGCAATCCAGCTCTGCTCCACATCCAGTTCACCCAAGCTTCTAGCCTATCGGGTTAACCTTCTAGTCTTCTCCCTATTGTTGCTTTGGGTATTTCTTTTCCATATTAATAGCTATCTGCTCATACTCTGTGGAGTTCTTCTACAGAGCTGGATATCAGATAGCTTATATCTGTTCCTGCCAGCTTACAGCAAGGTGAAAAAAATGAAGAACCTGCACTTTTTGTGAATAATTTAGAGACATTTTTCTTCTGTTTCTGTTTTGAGGCAAAAACTTTTGCCAATCTTTACTGAACATATAACCACTTCTCTGGAAAGCTACCAAACTACCTGAGCAGTATTATAATTCCAGCTATCCATACTATGTAAAATCTTTGCTACATTGCCAACAGTTCACTGACTGTTCCACACTAACTGAGCAGTATGTTCACTCCAGATCTCCATACTAAAACTATACCCTCCACTGCTAACAACTCAATGACTGTTCCACACTAACTGAGCAGTATGTTCACTCCAGATCTCCATACTAAAACTATACCCTCCACTGCTAACAACTCACTGACTATTCCACACTACCTGAGCAGTATGATCACTCCAGATCTCCATACTAACTATAACCTCCACTCCACTACTAACAACTCACTGACTATTCCACACTACCTGAGCATTATGTTCACTCCAGATCTCCATACTAACTATAACCTCCACTCCACTACTAACAACTCACTGACTATTCCACACTACCTGAGCATTATGATCACTCCAGATCTCCATGCTAACTATAACCTCCACTCCACTACTAACAACTCACTGACTATTCCACACTACCTGAACAGTATGACCACTCCAGATCTCCATACTAACTATAACCTCCACTACTAACAACTCACTGACTATTCCACACTACCTGAGCAGTATGATCACTACAGATCTCCATACTAACTATAACCTCCACTCCACTACTAACAATTCACTGACTATTCCACACTACCTGAGCAGTATGATCACTCCAGATCTCCATGCTAACTATAACCTCCACTCCACTACTAACAACTCACTGACTATTCCACACTACCTGAGCAGTATGATCACTCCAGATCTCCATACTAACTATAACCTCCACTACTAACAACTCACTGACTATTCCACACTACCTGAGCATTATGATCACTCCAGATCTCCATACTAACTATAACCTCCACTACTAACAACTCACTGACTATTCCACACTACCTGAGCAGTATGATCACTCCAGCTCTCCATACTAACTATATCCTCCACTACTAACAACTCACTGACTATTCCACACTACCTGAGCAATATGATCACTTCAGCTCTCCATAATAACTATAACAATAACCTAACTACTGTACAGAGGAAAAGATAGATTTATCACACTCATTTTCATTTTAAAAACTTTACTGCAATTTAAAATTTCAGAAAATCCATTTAAATGCCCCTTCCCATACAGCAGTGCAGTCTGTGCCTACCTGCCTGTAGATGAATTATGACTGTTCCGCTATGCAGTCTGATGCTGTCAATGGAGGAACAAGAGACTTTGGCAGGTCATGTGGCAGTCATATGACATGAAGTACTTCCTGCCGTCCAGCCTGCCCTGAGCAAAACTGAACTCCATATTCCAGATGAGGTCTTACCAAGGATTTATAGAGCAAAACGCATATTCTCATCATGTGCCCATTTTTATACAGGATGGCATTCTACTGGCTCTTGCACAAGCTGACTGACACTGTACACTGCTGTTAAGTTTATTTTATAACAGTAATCTCAAAAGCTTCTCTGACATGAATTAACCAAGTAGCTTCCCATTTAGTGTATATGTAGCATACTTGGTTCTGTAATCCAAATATTAATCTTACTTTTATCTATATCAATCATAACCTGCATTTTCTGCCATTTCACTCAGTTTATCCAAATCTTTCTGTAAACAGAAAACACACTGTTTCTCTATGGATTTCCTTATTTAATTTCTTTACCATCAGCAAAGACACAGATGATACTCTCAGTGCCTATTTAACTAATAAATTAAGATGAACCCTGAGACACTCCACTGACAACTTGAAAAGGTTCTGTTTACATTTCTCTTCTTTCTATCATTTTCTCTTCATACAGATATAATGTGTCACCTTGATCAGTTTCAACTGATACAGCAACATCTCCTGAACCACAGTATCACAGGCTTCAGCACATACCAAGTAGAATTCATCAGTGGCCATTGCTACTTACCGTCCCATGGAATGCAAGTATATGTGTTTGACATAATTTAGCTTTCATAAAACCATGATAAATCTTAGAAATAATACTGTTGTTTATCCCGAATACTGTCTCTTTGTAACTCATCTAATATCCTGTCAAAATAGCTCTTTACATAAAAATTAAAAAGAGCTAAAGATGTGACCTAGGAATTGCTTTGCAGATATGGGAATTAGTCATTTTTTATTACGATTAATTCTCAATAAAACATATCTTTTGCAGCTGTGTATCTTTGTTTCACTTTGTTTGCCATTTCATTAACTATATAAATAGGGATAAATCTGGCTGGTCTCTGAGACAATGGCCAGTGAAAATTAACAAAATTTTCTAAAAGACATTGTCACCATGTCTGGGAAATACAAATAGTCAGAAAACCTGGATATCAGGTCAGAGGGGCAATCTAACCTTAGGGGTAAACAAGTGAATTAAAAATGTATACACATGCTTAGGTGGGCTAAGGGTGCCACCTAGTGGCCAGGTGATGACAGAGGTAACCACCTGTCAGTAAAGATTAATTAAGGTGGGATCTCAGCTAACCAATTAGATCAAGACACATATTCACCACACCTTTTGGGAGTGTTCCACCTTGCATGTGGAAAAACTCAATAAAAGAAGGGAGCCAGGGGGCAGTAGGAGACTGATGGACTAGTGGACTGACTGAGTAAAAGGCAAAGATCCAGAGATATCCAGGGATTCCCAGGAGATACCCCATCAAAGACAGAGAGACCACAAGGAAGTGACTCTACCATATTTCAGGATCTGCAAAAGTCTTGGTAAATATATCTCTTAACCCCTAGAGTGCCAGGTGGGTACAATGTATGAGTGAGCACAGCTGTACCTGCTGTGCCATGCTCGTACATTTGACAGCTAAAATGCGGTCACTGCTTAAGCCGGTATAACCGGCTGGCAGTGGCCGCATTTCAGCTGAAATGCAGCCTGGCACTCTTGGGAGGACATGAGGATTACTCCTCATGTCCTCCCAGGTATTGATCTCCCAGCCGATCGCGCTGGGAGATCAATATCGCCAAGGGAGAAGCTCTGAGAAACAGAGCTTCTCCCTCCGCCGCCCTCCTACCCCGAACTTCCGGGTAGGAGTGGGCGGGACCGGGGGAAACCTCCTAACGTCATCGGTGACATGATCACCGATGACGTTAGGTAAGTTTCCCTCAGCCGATTCACTCCTACCGGTGGTAGGAGAGAAGGGCAGGAGAGCTTTTGCTCTCCTGCGGTCGCCTTATTGATCTCCCAGCCGATCGGCTGGGAGATCAATTACTTGGGGGACACCAGGAGGGGTCCTGATGTCCCCCACGAGGTCTGAATACATAAAAAAAAAAAAAAATAAAAAAAATAAACAATAGTAACCCTGTGAGTGCCGCAGTGGTCCCCAGCACATTGCTTTGCAATGTGCTGGAGACCCTTGTTGCACTCACAGGGTCTTTTCTTTTGGGTTTTTTTTTTTTTTTTTTTGAAAGACCTCATTGGGGGGATCAGGGGGGATACTGATGCCCCTCAATGAGGTCTATTATTAAAAAAAAAAAAAAAAAAAATTTTTAACCCTGTGTGTGCCACAGGGGGGGGTCCAATGCACCCCCCCTCCTGTGGCACACACAGGGCTTCTATCATTACTTTGTTACTAGAGATTGTTGGGGGGCCATCAGGATTGGTCCTGATGGCCCCCCAACAAGCTCTGATTACAAAGTAATAATAAAAAAAAAATTAACCCTCTGAGTGCCACAAGGGTCCAATGCATTGCATACCCACCAATGAGGTTCATAATAAAAAAAATGTAAAGAAAAAAAAATTAACCCTGTGTGTGTCACAAGGGGGGCCAATGCAGCCCCCCTTCTGTGGCGCACACACAGGGCATTTATCATTACTTCGTTATCAGAGATTGTTGGGGGGCCATCATGATTGGTCCTGATGGCCCCCAACAAGCTCTGATTACCAAGTAATGATAAAAAAAAAAAATTAACCCTCTGAGTGCCACAAGGATCCAATGCATTGCTTTGCAATGCGCTGGAGACCCCTGTGGCACTCTCAGGGTCCCCTGTTTGTGGACATATATATATATTTTTTTACTAAGACCTCATTGGGGAGGGATCAGGGGGTCCTTATGCCCCTCAATGAGGTATATAATAAAAAAAAAAAAAAAATTAAAACACAAATTAACCCTGTGTGTGCCACTAGGAGGGGAGTTCAATGCCGACCCCCTTCCTGTGGCACACACAGGACTTTTTATCAACACTGGTAGTCACAGATCTCCCATACACACTATCAAACATTGCCCCACCATCCTTGCTCCTCTGCTCATACCCACACACACTGCCTAATCCCTCACCCTCCCACAGACTTTGTTACACTTGTAGTCACAGGTCCGCACGTACACCGGCTGACGCCCTAGCTTCTTTCATCTGTTAGCCATAAAATCACACATACACTGTTTGCTTTACCATTCCTGTTTCACTGGTAGCTACGTTCCTGTAGCGTAAATTGGTATGTCAACCCACAGCAGTTGAGTACCATTTTTCTTAGGCTGGCAAGAAGTCCTCCTAGGAAATCCCACGCCATTGAACCATTTTAGTATCTTTGAAGTGACTGATGTGTAAAACAAATTTTTTTTTCCTGTAGCACCACATTCTGGAAATAGTTGTGCCAACTAACTTTGGGGTAAAAAGGCAAGTGACCCCTCATTAGATGCGGCAGGTTGTCTTCTTTCCAAAATGGTATGGTTTATCTACCTTTTCTTCAATTCTGAAGGTGTTATAGTCATTTTCGTACAGGCAAGTCAGGTTTGAGAAAATGTTAGAAACATCAGAGGTTGTAGTAGGTGTAGTTTTCTACTTCTAGCACCCCCTAAGGTAGTTCAACTCATACCAATGGGGTGTCATTTGACTCCTAAGAGCACTAGCAAACAAATGCAGTTGAAAATTCCATGGTTTTCACAGCGCTCCATACATTTGAAGGGGCAGAAATGTAAAAAAATGCAATTTTTTTCCTATATCGCCTCCTTCTGGAAACATTTATGCACACCAGTATTGGGGTAAGAAGGCAAGTGACCCCTCATTAGATGCGGCAGGTTGTTTTCTTTCCAAAATGGTATGGTTTATCTACCTTTTCTTCAATTCTGAATGTGTTATAGCCATTTTTGTACAGGCAAGTCACATTTGAGAAAATGTTAGAAACATCAGAGGTTGTAGTAGGTGTAGTTTTCTACCTCTAGCACCCCCTAAGGTAGGTCAACTCATATCAATGGGGTGTCGTTTGACTCCTAAGAGCACTAGCTAATGAATGCAGTTGAAAATTCCATGGTTTTTACAAAGTTCCATACAGTTGAAGGGGCAGAAATGTAAGAAAATGCCTTTTTTTTCACTAGCGCCACCTCCTGGAAGCATTTGTGCATACCAGACTTTGGGTAAGAAGGCACGTGACCCCTCATTAGATGCGGAAGGATGTTTTCTTTCCAAAATGGCATTGTTTCTCTACCTTTTCTGCATATCTATTATGGTTATAACCATTTTAGTGCAAGCAGATAATTTCAAAAACAAGTGTCAGGTTTACGTACGTGTTCCTAGCACCCACATATTGTATGTTAATCCACACAAATGGGCTACCATTTTTCTCATGTTGGTAGCAGGTACTGAATACAGCAGGATATGTTATGGTTTTCAAAGATTTTAGTATCTTTGAAGTGGTTATTCCCATAGCGCCACCTTTTGGAAATATTTGTGCACTTCAGCCCAGGGGGTAGAAAGGCAAGTGACCCCTCAATTGATGCGGGAGAATGTCTACTTTCCAAAATGGTATACCTTTTAAATCTTTCCTTCATGTCTGTAACAGTTATGGACATTTTAGTACAATCCGCCATTTTCGAAGAAGCAAACAGGTAGGTGTATTGATGTGCTTCTGGCACCCCTAAGGTAGGTCGACTCATTCCAGTGGGGTGTCATTTTTCTCCTAAGAGCACTAGCTAATGAATACAGTTGGAAATGCCATGGTTTTCACAAATTTCAGTACATTTGAAGGGGCAGAAATGTAAGAAAATGCCTTTTTTTTTCATTAGCGCCACCTTCTGGAGGCATTTGTGCACTCCAGGCTTGGGGTAACAAGGCAAGTAACCCATCATTAGATGCGGCAGGGTGTCTTCTTTTCAAAATGGTATGGTTTGTGTACCCTTTCTTCACTTCTGTAGTTGTTATAACCATTTGGGTACAGACAAGTAATGTTTGAGAAAATGTTAGAAACATTTCAGGTTGTAGTAGGTGTCGTTTTGCACTTCTAGCGCCCCCTGAGGTAGTTGAACTCATACCAATGGGGTGTCATTTTTCTCCTAAGAGCGCTACATAATGAATACAGTTGGAAATGCCACTGTTTGCACAAATTTCAGTACATTTGAAGGGGCAGAAATGTAAGAAAATGCTTTTTTTTTTTTTAGCGCCACCTTCTGGAGGCATTTGTGCACTCCAGGCTTGGGGTAACAAAGCAAGTCACCCATCAATAGATGCGTCAGGGTGTCTTCTTTTCAAAATGGTATGGTTTGTGTACCCTTTCTTTACTTCTGTAGTTATTATAACCATTTGTGTACAGACAAGTAATATTTGAGAAAATGTTAGAAAAATTTGAGGTTGTTGTAGGTGTCGTTTTGCACTTCTAGCGCCCCCTGAGGTAGTTAAACTCATACCAATGGGGTGTCATTTTTCTCCTAAGAGCACTAGCTAATGAATACAGTTGGGAATGCCATGGTTTGCACAAATTTCAGTACATTTGAAGGGGCAGAAATGTAACAAAATGCCTTTTTTTTTCATTAGCGCCACCTTCTGGAGGCATTTGTGCTCTCCAGGCTTGGGGTAACAAGGCAAGTCACCCATCATTAGATGCGGTAGGGTGTCTTCTTTTCAAAATGGTATGATTTGTGTACCCTTTCTTCACTTCTGTAGTTGTTATAACCATTTGTGTACAGACAAGTAACGTTTGAGAAAATGTTAGAAAAATTTGAGGTTGTAGTAGGCGTCGTTTTGCACTTCTAGCGCCCCCTGAGGTAGTTAAACTCATACCAATGGGGTGTCATTTTTCTCCTAAGAGCGCTAGCTAATGAATACAGTTGGAAATGCCATGGTTTTCACAAATTTCAGTACATTTGAAGGGGCAGAAATGTAAGAAAATGCCTTTTTTTTTATTAGCGCCATCTTCTGGAGGCATTTGTGCACACCAGGCTTGGGGTAAGAAGGCAAGTTACCCCTCATTAGATGCGGCAGGTTGTTTACTTTTCAGAAATATATAGTTTTATATAGTTATTCCACTGTTTTAGGGTAGTTTTACCACAAAAACCCTAGAATGCGCATATTAGTTTATAAAGTTGAAAATGTCATTTTGCGCTGCTGGTGATTAGGGCTCTACGCTAGCCATGGATGTAGGTAAAACTATACAAATTTGGTATTTTTTTACTCGGGGGACTTGGGGCTTTTTCAAATAATTGAAACTTTTTCAATCAAGGTAAATGTTTTTGATACATATTATGTGATTTTAGGAAAATTAGTAAATTTTCACTTTTTTTGTCATTATGACATCATAGCTTTTTGCACGATGTAAAATTCTCTTCATGTAAGGTACCACGAGAAAGCTCAATTCGTTCTGAAAAAAACAATATATAGTTTTCCATATTTAACTAAAAATCCCCAGAGGAAATCAAGCATAAACAGAAGGATAGCAAAAATGCTGAAAAAGTGTCTGGCCTGCAGGGTACAGGAAATGGCACAAGCCTCTGGCACTGAAGGGGTTAAACTTTATCTGTTTTATTTTAGCTTCTCTACATGGGTTATATGACCAATCATATAATGACATTGCCTTAAAGTTTTAGGATAGAGTAGATATTAGCTGGATCAGATTTTCTAACCTCAGAAAGGGAATATTGATTCAGCTAGAAATTATATTGTTTCCTCTACTGTGGAATATTTGATTTAGTCATATATCATCCTACATATATTATGAGGAGAAACTAAGTGAACCAGTTAAGTGAGGACACTATTTTAAACCTATGCTTATTGGCTTTAAGTAAAGTAGCAAGATCCTGAAATACGTGGTTGAGGTAATCTAGTGTTGTAAAATAAGTGGTTACTCTGTTTCATAAGATAAAATACCCATGTCCCTTTAGGCCCAAGGCAACTGTAACTGGAGAGTGTCTATAATTGCGGTATGTGGTTTTGCCCAGGTATTTGTTCTGTTTTAAGCCTGTATTAATTACTGCTGAATCTATGGTATTGTAGCATAATCAGTGTATTACTGTGTGTTATTTCTATAATCAGTGTATAATAAATTTCTGTATTTTATTTACCAAGTGCGTGATCACTGATATAATTTAATTATATGTTTATATTATCGCCTTGTACAAACTACTTGAGAGGGACTGTTTTTATGAATGGTTATTGGTCATCTTTAGTGGCATCTACTCATTCATAACTCAGAAACCCTGACAATGCTACCCACTATGGAAATTGGCTTTCCTCCAATTACAGGGAATTATGCCTTATGAGAATGAGTTAAGCATAATGGGCCTGTTAATATGGAACTATGCTCCCTAAGTGTCCTTGGGTGCATGTCATCAGGTTCAGATGCTTTATTCACGTTCAACTTTTTCTTTTTTGTTTGGATTTTGCCCTCAGTAAATCCTGCATATGTTGAAGGAAATACTGTGATTCCCTCAGTCTGCCATTTTTAGAAAGTCTAAAGTATTTTCTAGAGAGTCTATTGCATTCTTCACATGACGCAGCTGACCTTTCTGACAAAAACAAATTGAGCATCACCTTCTTCCTCACTATTTCTATGCAAACCTCATTATTAAGGCATCTTGGACTTAATTTGTTCCTCTTAATAGCCAGTGGTATATATTGATGAGTATATTTATCTGTTTCATTTTTAATAAATTGCATGTGCATCTATCTTTGAAGATTACATCTCACTGAATCCTGAATTTGATGGCAGATAAGAACCATTTGGCCCATCTAGTCTGCCCATTTTCTCTACTGTAAAAATCTTATTTGGTCTTTGATCTTGTCTTATGTTCAGGAGCGCCTTATCCCAACCCATGCATGCTTAAAATTCTGTCACTGTTTTAACGTCTTCCGCTTCTGCTGGCGGGCTATTCCACTTATCTACTACCCTCTTAATGAAGTAAAACTTTCTTAAACTATGTTTAAACCTGTGTCCTTCTTGTTTTAGACTACAGCCTCTTGTCCTAACATTTTTACTTCTTTGAAATGTACTTCCCTCCTGCACTTTGTTGAATTCCTTCATGTATTTGAGTGTTTCTATTATACTCCCTCTATCTCTTCTCTCCTCCAAGATGTACATGTTCAGATCCTTTAATCTATCCTGATATTTCTTTTCCTGTAAACCAGTCACCAGTTTAGTAGCTTTTCTCTGAGTTCTCTCTATAGTATCTATATCCTTCTGGAGATGGGGTCTCCAGTACTGTACACAATACTCTAGGTTAGGTCTAACTAGAGACATGTAGAGTTGCATGACCATTTACCTTTTTCTGCTACTAATGGTCCTAGCTATACATCCCAGCACCCTGCTTGCATTCCCAAATGCTTTGTTACATTGCCTCCCTATATTTAAGTCATCATAAATAATTACTCCCAAATCCTTGACAGCACAGTACACTTTATACTATATTTTTTCTTTGGAGTTTTATATCCCAAGTGCATTATTTTACATTTATTAACATTAAACTGTAGCTGCCACATTTGGCTTATTCCCCCAGGAATGTCTACCCTGTTGCAGGTCTTTGTATCATCTGCAAAAAAGTATACCTTACCTTGAAGACCTTTTGCAATCTCAGAGGTACCCCACTAGTAACACACCCCTTGTCCGAATATTCTTCATTGACCACCACCCTCTGCCTCCTGTCACTCAACCATTGCCTTATTCAACTATTTTTACATCCCGACCCAAACATTGCAATGTATTAATGAGTCTTCTATGAGGGACAGTGTCATATGCTTTACTGAAATCTAGATAAGCTATATCCACTGCTCCACTTTAGTCTATTATTTAGGTACCCAGTCAAAAAAATCTATGAGATTAGTTTGACAAGATCTCCCTGCCATAAGCTCATGTTGTTTGGGATCTTGCAAGCCATTTAAATTCAGAAATTAAACCATGCTTTCCTTTAACATAGTTTCCTTTAATATTCCCAATACTGACATAAGACTTACTGGTTTGTAGTTACCAGACTCTTCCCTTCTACTTTTTGTGAAGCAGTACTATATTTGCTACCTTCCAATCTTCTGAAACTACTTCTGTCAACAGTGACTGATTGAATAACACAGCTTTTTTGCATTGGAAAATTAGCATTTTTAAAGATTAATGTCTTAGCTGATCCTCTCTTAACTAGTTTCAAAAGCAGATCATGCAATTATGCATTAGTATCATAAACAGATTAATGTCAAAAGGAAGTAGAGATAGACTAGAGATTGTCAGGACGAGAGTCAGTTTTTTACAGATAAGTTAAATCTGCCTGGTGTGTTACTCACGTTTCTGTGCCCAGGTGCCCACAGAGCACAAAGTGAGTCCCAGAAGGAGAGAGATGGTGACTGGAGTCATGTTGTCCCACGATTCTGAGTCTTGTTCTGTCACACACTGAGATTTATACTCTGGGATTGGGGAATAAACCATGTAATTGAGGAACAAGGAAGAGGAACAAAACCAGTTCTACCTTACTGCAATACTGTATGTCACAATCAAAAGCTAAAAATATTATTGACAACTACACATCATTATTATAATTGTATCAGCCCAGCTACTGTAATTAATGGAGGGTCAGTGCAACATGTGTAAACACTTTATAGTCCGATTCAGTACATTTATACCTACAAAGTGTAATATTGTCATTATCGCCAACACTTTATAGACCGATCATACCTACACATTGTGATATTGTCATTATCGCCAACACTTTATAGTCCGATTCAGTATATTCATACCTACACAGTGTAATTATCACGGTCCCCGTGATTCCCTGTCACTCTTTCTGGTGGTGCTCTTCCATTGGCGGAGCTTGATTGGCCCGCCCAGGGTGTCCCTTTATATACTGGGCCTATGGCACCTGTCAGGTGCCCTTTCGTGGTGTTCCTGTTACTGCGCCTTTGTGACTGTGATCCTGCATTCCTGTGTACCGACTCGGCTCGTCTGACTACTCTGCTGTTCCTGCTCCGTGATTGACCCGGTTCTGGCTGACGTTCCTGCTCAGTGATTGACCAGGTTGTGGCTGACGTTCCTGCTACGTGATTGACCCGGCTTTGGCTGACTTCCTGCGTCGTGATTGACCCAGCTCTGGCTGATGTTCCTGCTCCGTGATTCATCTGATCCTGTCTGTCGTTCCTGCCTGGTGACATTCTGAGCCTGCTCGCAGCTTGCACTGTCTGATCACGCCTCCTGTGTTACTGTGGCCTCCGATACTGAGCCTGTTTGTTGCCTCCATTACCGAGCCTGTCAGAGAGTACTGCCGATCTATTGCCATTGTTACCGAGTCTGTTTGAGAACACTTGCTGTGCTGGTTGCCTCCGTTACCGAGCCTGTCAGTGTACCCTGGACAAGCTTGTTGCCTTCCATCCTGAGCCGTATTAACACTTGTAGAGCTGTTGCCTCCTTCACCGAGCCTATCTGTTTCCACTGCAGAGCTGTACCTTTCTTTAGGTGCTCGTTTTCCAGGAGTTGTCGCACCGCGTGGTGCTGTTGGGCATTCCGGTACTCTGTCAGTGTGTGCTCCGCACGGGCACCGGAAGAGTTCCTTGGCTCTGGTCCACTCTCGCTCTCAGTGTAGTTCCATCTGATCACACCTAGAAGTGCGTTTGGCTCATAGTATATTGGCTTGGGCAGTGTCTCCTCCGTTACAGCACTTAGGGGTGCTTTTGGCTCTGGTCCTATTTGCACACGCAGTGTTCCTCCGTTACCGCACCTGGGGTGCTCCTGTATCTGGCTCTATTGGTTCTGGCAGTATCTCTCCTCCATTGAAATACCCTTGTAGGGGTATCGGCTCCAGCTCCTGTTGGTCATTGCTATACTATTGGGCATTTCGATACACTATCTGGTTGTGATTCAGTTCAGTCGCACTGCTTGAGCTTGCTAGCTGTTCTACTACTACTGGGACTGTTTATGCACCAGGCATGGGCTAATCACCACCACAGAGACCCTTGTTGAGCATTAACCCTTGCCTGTGTTTATGCTACATTCTGCCTGCTCTTGCTATATTAGGCTTGTATATTATCCATTACCTGCATCACTGTAATACCAATGCTGGCCCCCAGGGGCATTGTTCCTTATTTTATTTTAATAAAACTGTGCTTTATTTCTAAACCTGGTCTGAGTGTCAGAAAACCATAACAGTAATATTGTCATTATCGCCAACACTTCATAGTCAAATTCAGTACATTTATACCTACACAGTGTAATATTGTCATTATCGCCAACACTTTATAGTCAGATTCAGTACATTTATACCTACACAGTGTAATATTGTCATTATCGCCAACACTTTATAGTCAAATTGAGTACATTCATACCTACACAGTGTAATATTGTACTTATCGCCAACACTTTATTGACCGATTCAGTACATTCATACCTACACAGTGTAATATTGTACTTATCGCCAACACTTTATAGTCAGATTCAGTACATTTATACCCACACAGTGTGATATTGTACTTATCGCCAACACTTTATAGTCAGATTCGGTACATTTATACCTACACAGTGTAATATTGTACTTATCGCCAACACTTTATAGTCAAATTGAGTACATTCATACCTACACAGTGTAATATTGTACTTATCGCCAACACTTTATAGTCAGATTCAGTACATTCATACCTACACTGTGTAATATTGTCATTATCTCCAACACTTTATAGTCACATTCAGTACATTTATACCTACACAGTGTAATATTGTACTTATCGCCATCACTTTATAGTCCGATTCAGTACATTCATACCTACACAGTGTAATATTGTACTTATCGCCAACACTTTATAGTCCGATTCAGTACATTCATACCTACACTGTGTAATATTGTCATTATCTCCAACACTTTATAGTCCGATTCAGTACATTCATACCTACACAGTGTGATATTGTCATTATCACCAACACTTTATAGTCAGATTCAGTACATTCATACCTACACAGTGTAATATTGTACTTATCGCCAACACTTTATAGTCAAATTGAGTACATTCATACCTACACAGTGTAATATTGTACTTATCGCCAACACTTTATAGTCAGATTCAGTACATTCATACCTACACTGTGTAATATTGTCATTATCTCCAACACTTTATAGTCACATTCAGTACATTTATACCTACACAGTGTAATATTGTACTTATCGCCATCACTTTATAGTCCGATTCAGTACATTCATACCTACACAGTGTAATATTGTACTTATCGCCAACACTTTATAGTCCGATTCAGTACATTCATACCTACACTGTGTAATATTGTCATTATCTCCAACACTTTATAGTCCGATTCAGTACATTCATACCTACACAGTGTGATATTGTCATTATCACCAACACTTTATAGTCAGATTCAGTACATTCATACCTACACAGTGTAATATTGTACTTATCGCCAACACTTTATAGTCCGATTCAGTACATTCATACCTACACAGTATAATATTGTCATTATCTCCAACACTTTATAGTCAGATTCAGTATATTCATACCTACACAGTGTGATATTGTCATTATCGCCAACACTTTATAGTCCGATTCAGTACATTCATACCTACACAGTATAATATTGTACTTATCGCAAACATTTTATAGTCCGATTCAGTACATTTATACCTACACAGTGTGATATTGTCATTATCGCCAACACTTTATAGTCAGATTCAGTACATTTATACCTACACTGTGTAATATTGTCATTATCTCCAACACTTTATAGTCAGATTCAGTACATTTATACCTACACAGTGTAATATTGTCATTATCTCCAACACTTTATAGTCAGATTCAGTACATTTATACCTACACTGTGTAATATTGTCATTATCTCCAACACTTTATAGTCAGATTCAGTACATTTATACCTACACAGTGTGATATTGTCATTATCGCCAACACTTTATAGTCCGATTCAGTACATTTATACCTACACAGTGTAATATTGTCATTATCGCCAACACTTCATAGTCAGATTCAGTACATTCATACCTACACAGTGTAATATTGTCATTATCGCCAACACTTTATAGTCAGATTCAGTACATTTATACCCACACAGTGTGATATTGTCATTATCGCCAACACTTTATAGTCAGATTCAGTTCATTCATACCTACACAGTGTAATATTGTCATTATCGCCAACACTTTATAGTCAGATTCAGTACATTTATACCTACACAGTGTAATATTGTCATTATCATACATTTATACCTACACAGTGTGATATTGTCATTATCGCCAACACTTTATAGTGAGATTCAGTACATTTATACCTACACTGTGTAATATTGTCATTATCGCCATCACTTTATAGTCCGATTCAGTACATTTATACCTACACAGTGTAATATTGTCATTATCACCAACACTTTATAGTCAGATTCAGTACATTCATACCTACACAGTGTAATATTGTCATTATCACCAACACTTTATAGTCCGATTCAGTACATTCATACCCACACAGTGTGATATTGTCATTATCGCCAACACTTTATAGTCCGATTCAGTACATTCATACCTACACAGTGTGATATTGTCATTATCGCCAACACTTTATAGTCAGATTCAGTACATTCATACCTACACAGTGTAATATTGTCATTATCGCCAACACTTTATAGTCAGATTCAGCACATTCATACCTACACAGTGTAATATTGTCATTATCGCCAACACTTTATAGTCCGATTCAGTACATTCATACCTACACAGTGTGATATTGTCATTATCGCCAACACTTTATAGTCCGATTCAGTTCATTTATACCTACACAGTGTAATATTGTCATTATCATACATTTATACCTACACAGTGTGATATTGTCATTATCGCCAACACTTTATAGTCAGATTCAGTACATTTATACCTACACAGTGTAATATTGTACTTATCGCCAACACTTTATAGTCAGATTCAGTACATTTATACCTACACAGTGTGATATTGTCATTATCGCCAACACTTTATAGTCAGATTCAGCACATTCATACCTACACAGTGTAATATTGTCATTATTGCCAACACTTTATAGTCCGATTCAGTACATTCATACCTACACAGTGTGATATTGTCATTATCGCCAACACTTTATAGTCCGATTCAGTTCATTTATTCCTACACAGTGTAATATTGTCATTATCATACATTTATACCTACACAGTGTGATATTGTCATTATCGCCAACACTTTATAGTCAGATTCAGCACATTCATACCTACACAGTGTAATATTGTCATTATTGCCAACACTTTATAGTCCGATTCAGTACATTCATACCTACACAGTGTGATATTGTCATTATCGCCAACACTTTATAGTCCGATTCAGTTCATTTATACCTACACAGTGTAATATTGTCATTATCATACATTTATACCTACACAGTGTGATATTGTCATTATCGCCAACACTTTATAGTCCGATTCAGTACATTCATACCTACACAGTGTGATATTGTCATTATCGCCAACACTTTATAGTCCGATTCAGTACATTCATACCTACACAGTGTGATATTGTCATTATCGCCAACACTTTATAGTCCGATTCAGTTCATTTATACCTACACAGTGTAATATTGTCATTATCATACATTTATACCTACACAGTGTGATATTGTCATTATCGTCAGCACTTTTACTCTTTCTTTCAGAAGGACACAGACTGACTATAATACAGGTGATTATTTAATGTAAATTGAAGTAGTGAGAGAGCTGCTTGTGATAATGCTTTTGTGATTGTATATGTATGTGTGTGTGTTTCTGTGTGTGTATGTGTGTGTGTGTTTGTTTATGTTTGTGTGTGTGTGTGTGTGTGTATGTATGTGTATTTGTGTATGTGCTTGTGTGTATATGTGTATGTATGTGTTTGTGTATGTCTGCATGTGTGTGTACGTATGTGTGTGTGTCTCTGTGTGTGTGTGTGTGTGTGTGTGTGTGTATATGTATTTTTGTGTGTAACAGTAATGGATTTGCAGAATTTGTGTCCTGTATTCCTGTTGGTTACTCTTATGTCCGACCTCATGGACAGACATCCAGGACAGACTGATGATGTTATATTATGAAAAAATACAGGGGAAGGAGGGGGTCATTAGGATTTTCTCATCATAGTAAACTAAGTGCAGGTTATTACTAGGAGTTGTTACTACCCCTTTAGACTGTTGTGTGACAGTTTGAAAATCTGTGTTATTGACTCTGTGTCCTCGATGTAATTCGGTCTGATGGCTAAAAACACAGCTGAAAGGCATTTTTTGAAGAACGATAAGCAAGTCAATTACCTGTGATATGAAAAAATGCCGGCAAAAATCAACCTGTCATGCAATAAGCTATTTTTCACAGAAATGGAAACTTTTCCTCTTTTCTGCCTTTCCTGTCATGTCTAAATAGAGAGAACCCTGGTATTTCTACATCCCAGTCATTTTTTTCATTGTACCAGGTCTCTGTAATCCCCACTAAGTCCACCTCTTCACTAGTTATTACTGCAATGACGTCTTAATACATAACCCCTGGGGTGTGGTAGTATAACTGGGAAATGGGGATATTAGTTAAGGAGACAAATAATTGCAATCTTTTTGGTTTTAGTCCTAGTTTTGATTAGTTTTTTCCAGATACATTGTTAAAAGCATGCCAGGATTCCCCAACCTATGTGCAGAGAGGAATCAGAATGTAGACAGTTAAAGCTAGCGAGTGGGTCTTTATGGAAGCGAGATCTCCTATCTTGGTAAATGTACCTGCAGGAAAAGATCCTGTCCTGGGAAGTCTGCCAGCTAAAGGAACATGTCTAGGTGTATAGTCTGGATTCTTTTTGCTTTATCCTGGTCTAAGTTCATTTATTGTCCTGTACCTTTAAACTGCTGCTTAGCTTTTGAGGTGGTTTGATGCTCATTGAAGGCCTTCTTTTCCTGCTCCAGTGAATGCTTCTTGTTCCAGCACAACTTATTCCAGTCCGAACCTAGTACCCATTCATGTCTTTGTCAGAAGCCTGGATCCTTGTGATCAAGACCAGCATGTCTCTGGGTTCCACCTGTGGGCTGAGGCACCAAGCGCTCTTCTGATGGTTTGCAGTCTCCACTCTTTGGTGATGATTCTTCCATCCAATATGAAGATCTTTTGGAGGACCATGACTTATAGTATTTATCCAGACAATCCACAAGTAAGTGGCATCTTGGTTCTGTTTTCTAAAGCTTTGCAATTGATTTGTCAGCTGTATGACTTTTTATATTCACCACATTGATAGTTTCAGAGTCCCCCCATCTTGTCTGTGTGGCTGGGGATATCAGCTCTGCATGTCTTTAATATTTGTTTGGTCTCTTCTACTTTGGCCCTTTACAAGAGTTGTTCTCATTATGGATTTATCATTTATTAGGGTTATCCTATCTCTGGATTTTCATCCATTCCTACAAATAACTTTATAGATATGATTGAAGGAGAAGTGACATCTCCTAATAATACCCATCAAACCTTACTATGACCAGAAAATCCTAATGGCCCCATTCGTTTTTCCATTGTCCCTTGGTTCAAGAAATAACTATTTCAATCAGTCGTGAATGTCATGTCCCTAGAAGTGAACAGGATGGTTACTAATAAGCCCATGGGACACACACTCCACCATTGTTTTACAATGGATTGCATATCCCTCTAATCCTTACTGGGGTGAGTAGGTTCATACCCTCTGCCTGTATTCGTACTGAAAAACTGTCAGCAGCTGTCACTCCAGCCTTCATGGACCTGAGACACAGGGCTGATTGTTATCTCTTCAACAAAATCACAAGTGTGAAAGCGTTAGGGGCCATTAGCATTTTCTGGCCATTGTAAAGTTAGTGGGGTTTATTCTTGGTAGTTCTTCTTTAATGATAACTTCATGTCCCAACTAGTAGAGGAAACGACTAGGAATGAAGCCTTGTGGGACCTAGTGATCTCAAATGAGTATGAAGAAGTTAAGGCTGCATTTTGGTAATACAGACCGTAATATATATATATTTTTTTGTCAAAGTATTTTACCAGGAAGAATACATTGAGTTTATCTCTTGTTTTCAATTATGTCCTGGTCTGGACTCATTTTATCTAACTCAGAGAGGTGAAAGACAGAGCTCACCTTGCTGTGACTAGAACCTGCAACCTTGCACCTTAACCAACTGAGCCATCTCACCACTGAATTTTCGAGAAACCAGTTACGTCTTCAAATACAACTTTAATAATGTTAAATCCCTTCCCAGATCCCATACATTGGGGTGTAGCCTTAAAAACATAGGAAACCGAGGAATTTATTCTTTGCATTTACATTGTTACACAAGGTGATTTTATTACATGTATCTGTGCTGGAATGATAATGATTGGGAGTTGTTTTTACTCATTTATACAAATTGATTAAGCGGAAATAAAAGGAGTAAATGGACTCTTCATGCAATATGCGGTCACTCCCTAGAAAGGTTTGATTAACTGATATATAATTAGACAAATAATGATAGAAGACGCAATGTGAAAATAAATATAGAACAAGGATGCACAAAAACCCGTAACTGTCCAACTGGCTGATGAAAACAGTAAGAAGCAACACACTGAACATCCCCCTTGTCTCTATATATATATTTTAGGGCTTAAAGGGATAGTAATACTTCGTTTTAACTTTATTTTATTTTGTAGGCATTAAAAAAACATGAAGAATGATATAAGTCTTATCTCTCAAACCTTTATGGTTTATGAGATATTCACAAGCAAAGTTTCCCCCTCCCGCCCCTTTTACCTACTGTAAACAATCTCTTCTCAGATGTGGAATACAGTCTATAGACTGGACAGATAACAGACGGGGACACTCTTATTCCTATGAGAACAATGAAATCCCTGCCCCCCTTGACAAGCTTTTCAGTTTTTTCTGTTATCTTAATTGAAGATTGTCCCTCTCTGCAGTCTGCCTGGGCACCTCCCTTCTGCCCTGGCTGAAAAGTGTTACATCAGTAAAAGGGGCGGGAGGGGGACACTTTGCTTGTGAATATCTCTTAAACCATAAAGGTTTGAGAGATAAGACTTATATCATTCTTCATGTTTTTTTAATGCCTACAAAATAAAATAAAGTTAAAATGAAGTATTACTATCCCTTTAAAACTTGAAGTCTTTTGCTACTAGCTAGACCTGAAAAGTAACTTGCCACCGCAAGACATAACATACCCACCAGAGATGAATTTCTACTCGCCAGGGCTAAATTTTCACTCGCAATTGGCTAGTGGCGAGTGGAAATTTTGAGCCCTGTATATTTATATATTGTCAGAGGGTCTGACCTTGTCTGGGAAAGAAATGGTTAAGAGGCTATCCAGAAACGATTTTGTCTGTATATATTTATATTAGGCCTGTGTGTGTCTTTATATAGAATTCGTTTTGTTTCTCTAGAAATGGATTTTTGAGACTTTCATGCAGTAAATATCCTTGAAAGAGGTCTCTCTCTCTCGCCTTGAACAGGAATTTTATCTAGTGTAGGAGAATTGCACCTGTGTTTTTACATCCCTGAGAGAGAGGACGTTGTTTTGAAACTTCTGTCATTATTTCTTATCTACATTACTTATTATATTTGATGGACACTGTAGTCTTTCCTGAAGATTTCTGGTAGTAGACTGCCATCTAGCAGCATGGTAGATTTATTTATGCACGTTTGTATGTATATCTTGGTATATAGTAATTACCAATCACAAAGCTTGATAGAAATTTAAAGGTTACCTAATATTCTAATTCTCTATGGAGTGAACTATGAGAGAAGAATGGGTGTACCTTTTCTGTTAGGGCGGGTTAGGTAATATAAGCATTGTACAGGGGGAAATAGCGGCTTTTTGTTTGGCTGAATTTCCTAGTTGCAGTACCTTGTCCAAGCTGAGCCTGAGAGACCACACCTTGACCTAGGATTGGTAAAGTAGAAATACATGTTATATATACAAAAGCACTGTAGGTACTTCTAAAATTATTACAGCCCAGTCTATTCTAGGGTAATTCTTATAATCCCTAGTGGAATTGGTCAACCTATTGAGAACTATTACACAGTAGCCATTTGGCTGTAAAGTTAGAATAATTTTTGGAAGTCATACAGTCCAATCATAGAAATAATAGAGTGAGATCAGATTGATAGCAATTTTAGGCCAATGAGAGTTCTAGTTAGCTAGGGGAAGTGATGAGTAGGGATGGGCCAAAATCTTTGCCTCAAAATCAGTGAATAATAGCACTTCCCACCTGGAGAATAATTTTTCACAAAAAGTGCTGTTTTTTCTGCTTTTTCTGCCTAGTTCATTGCATTGAAATCGATTGAAAGACTGAATTTACACACAACACAAAACAAATGTTATTTTATTTCCCAAAGACATAGGATAAAAGGGGTATGAGGGTGCCTGTGTTGGTGGTGTATGGGAAAGAATTGGGTGAACAAGGAATTTTTTGAGGGGAGATTTTGTTTACTGGGATAGTTAATAAAAAATAAATAAATAGAATAAAAAACCCCGATAAGACATGGTATAAAAGGGGTCTGAGGAGGCTGCCTGTGTTGGTGGGTGGAGTCTGGGGAAAGAATCAGTTGAACAGGGAATTTGTTTCTGGGGGTTTCTTGACTGGTATTGGGGAGACAGTTAATAAAATAAATAAATAAAATAAAATAAGACACTTGCTAGAGACAGGGGTCCCCTGATGTAAGTTGCTACTGGAGTAGACTGATATTTGTAGGACCAAGCCCTAAGGAAACATTGATTTGTTGAAGGAAATTAAACTTGTTGTTAGGCCCAAACCTTGAAGAAACATTGATTTGTAGGACTTAGGCTTGTTAGAAACATGCCCCCAAAAATTGTTGTTGTTTTTTTTTCTTTTTTTAAGAACAAGCACTGAGAAAAAAAAATACTCTACTGGTCTAGTGCCAGTGGCCACTTGTCATTGTCAAATTATCATGGTGCCCATGATTGCTGGCTTTTCTTGTCAGTTAGCAATGGGTGCTTTCCATTGGTTGCCTGTGATTAGTCCGCCCAGTATTGCCTATATAGACTGGGCTCCTGCACCCTTTCACTGCCCTTTCGTGGTGTTTCTATGCCAGTGATCGCCTGCCTATGGATTCCTGTGTACCTCTTTGGCCTGTCTGACTTTTCTCCTGTTCCTGCTCCTGTGAATCGACTGGATAGCCTGTCTACTCTCCAGAGTTGTTCCTATGTACTGATCCGGCCTGGCTGATGTTCCTGCTTCCGTATACGACCTGGTTTGGCTGACGTTTCTGCTCCGGTATCCTGACCCGGCTTGGCTGACGTTCCTGTTCCTGGATCCCAATTTGGCTGCATTCCGCTTGGCTCTGGTCGCCTCAGCGACATTCTGACTTCTGGTGCATTCCTAGGTTGGCACCGCTGATTTCAGGCTTCTGGTCTCCGTTATACCTCCGGTAGGGCCTCCGTGTTGGTCCAGTACGCGGTACTGGTTTGCTCCACTCTATCACCGGTTGCTTGTGCTGCAGCCATTATCACACCGGTAGGGCCTTCGTGTTTGTCCAGTACACGGTACTGGTTTGCTCCACTCTACACTGGTTGCTAGTGCTGTCTCCATTATCGCACCGGTAGGTCCTCAGTGTTTGTCCAGTACGTGGTACTGGTTTGCTCCACTCTACACTGGTTGCTAGTGCTGCCTCCATTATAGCACCGGTAGGGCCTCCGTGTCTGTCCAGTACGCGGTACTGGTTTGCTCCACTCTACACCGGTTGCTAGTGCTGCCTCCATTATCGCACTGGTAGGGTATCACGGTGCCTGTGATTGGTGCTATACACTATCACCTGCAGGGGCTCCTATTGGCTGCCTATTGTCTGCCCGCCTCTGACTGCCTATTTATACTCAGCTCAGGCACCCTTTGGTTGCCCTTTCGTGGTGTCTCTGACAGTACCTGTTTGTTCTTCCTGTCATGTTCCAGTGTTCCAGAATCCAGAGCTACAGAGTCCTGTGTTCCAGTCTGTCTTGCTGCTTGAGGCCTGTTCCAGTGTTCCCGAGTCTTCTGCTATTGAATCTTGAGTTCCAGTGTTCCTGATTTCGTCTGTTCCTGTTCCAGTCTGCTTGCCACTCCGGTTGGACCTCCGTATTGACTGATGCTCCGGTTGTTTCGTCTGGCCTGTTCCGGTTGCTGTTTATTCAGCGGTGTTCGCTGTGCTCCACCTTCATTTAGTCTCCGAGTTCCCATCCGGTAGTCGCTTGGCTACATTGCTCACTCTCTCGCCTTGGCGATATTCTTACTGTGGTGGTCCCAGAGTGAGGACGCTGGTTAACCCCAGTAAACCTGGTGGCAGATTATACTGTTGGTCCCAGAGTGAGGACGCTGGTTAACCCCAGTAAACCTGGTGGCAGATTATACTGTTGGTCCCAGAGTGCGGACGCTGGTTAACCCCAGTAAACCTGGTGGCAGATTATACTGTTGGTCCCAGCGTGCGGACGCTGGTTAACCCCATTAAACCTGGTGGCAGATTATACTGTTGGTCCCAGCGTGCGGACGCTGGTTAACTCCATTAAACCTGGTGGCAGATTATACTGTTGGTCCCAGCGGGCGGACGCTGGTTAACTCCATTTAACCTGGTGGCACATTATCCTGTTGGTCCCAGCGTGCGGACGTTGGTTAACCCCATTAAACCTGGTGGCAGATTATACTGTTGGTCCCAGCGTGCGGACGCTGGTTAACTCCATTTAACCTGGTGGCAGATTATACTGTTGGTCCCAGCGGGCGGACGCTGGTTAACTCCATTTAACCTGGTGGCACATTATCCTGTTGGTCCCAGCGTGCGGACGTTGGTTAACCCCATTAAACCTGGTGGCAGATTATACTGTTGGTCCCAGCGTGCGGACGTTGGTTAACCCCATTAAACCTGGCGGCAGATTATACTGTTGGTCCCAGCGTGCGGACGCTGGTTAACTCCATTAAACCTGGTGGCACATTATCCTGTTGGTCCCAGCGGGCGGACGCTGGTTAACTCCATTAAACCTGGTGGCACATTATCCTGTTGGTCCCAGCGTGCGGACGCTGGTTAACTCCATTAAAGCTGGTGGCACATTATCCTGTTGGTCCCAGCGGGCGGACGCTGGTTAACTCCATTAAACCTGGTGGCACATTATCCTGTTGGTCCCAGTGTGCGGACGCTGGTTAACTCCATTAAAGCTGGTGGCAGATTATACTGTTGGTCCCAGCGCGCGGGTGCTGGTTTACTCCATTAAACCTGGTAACATATTATACTGATGGTTCCAGCGTGCGGACGCTGGTTATCTCCGTTTAACCTGGTCGTCTCCTCCTTTGGGGCTGTCCTGCCCGGTATTGGTGAGGCCGGTAGAACCGGTACATTCCATCTCACGGTTTCTTTACCCGGTATTGGCAGGACCGGTAGAGCCTCTACACAGTATTCACTGAGGCTGCCTTGCCCGGTATTGGTAAGGCCGGTAGAACTGGTACATTCCATCTCACGGTTGCCTTACCAGGTATTGGCAAGGCCGGTAGAGCCTATCCTCAACATCTCCCAAGGCTGCCTTGCCCGGTATTGGTAAGGCCGGTAGAACAGGTTATTCCATCTCACGGTTGCCTTACCCGGTATTGGCAAGGTCGGTAGAGCCTGCTATTGCTATTCCTTATAGCCGCCTAGGTTGCCTTGCTCGGTATATTAGGCAAGGCCGGTAGAACCTGTTCTATTTCTCAGTTGCTATATATATTGTATGTATATGTGTGTGAAGCCTATGGGGAGTGCTTTAACTTTTCAGTAAAGTTATGCTTTTACCTAAACCTGTTGTCTGAGAGTCTTAACAAACCGTGACATAGGGCCTCCGTGTTTGTCCAGTACGTGGTACTGGTTTGCTCCACTCTAACGCCGGTTGCTAATGCTGCCTCCGTTATAGCACCTGTAGGGCCTCCGTGTTTGTCCAGTAAGTGGTACTGGCTTGCTCCACTCCTACACCGGTTGCTTGCTGCCTTCGTTATAGCACCAGTAGGGCCTCCGCTACAACGTTTCACTTCTGCCATAGGCTGCCTTACCCGGTATATTGGTAAGGCCGGTAGAGCCTCCTCAGTTCTATTGTGTCAGGTTCTGGGCTGCCTTGCCCGGTATATTGGTAAGGCCGGTAGAGCCTCCTAGGTCCCGTTGTGCCATCCTCTAGGCTGCCTTACCCGGCATTTTGGTAAGGCTGGTAGAGCCTATACATTGTATCATTGTATGCTATGCTACTTGAACCTGTTGTGTGTCTGAAACATATGTGCGATGTTCAGGATCTGTGAGGGTTCTTATTATCTTTTCAATAAAGCTGTGTTTTTATCTTAAATCTGTGTCTGTGAGTCAAAACAAACCGTGACACAAATGCCCTGGTGTAATTACGGAATATGTGAGTTGCTGCTGAGTTGTTTAAACAGCAGGATGATTAGGCAGCTCATAGGGAATGAGATCAACAACAGCAGCAACATGGGTGATTGATGATGAAGGTTCCACTTGCTTTAACTAGCACCTGAGGCAGTGGCAGCACAATAAGTAGCCCCCAGTATATGTGGAGAAAAGAAGAAGTTGGCCAATAATTCTTCTCCACCTGCCCTTCCTCCAAAATCATGGGTGTGTTGTTAGTAGTTGTGGGCGAAAGTTGTCGCTGTGTTCCCTCAAGAAATCCTGCAAAAACCACATTGTTGCATTTTTCGCCCACTGGTCAAAGTTCTTCTCCATTTTTTCAATGGCTAGAAAGTTTGTGCCCTTTGATTTACGTGGTTTTTGCCTTTTCGCTATACAAAAGTGACAGAGCGAGGTAGACGTGCTGTGCTGTTCTGCTGGATCTTTTTGCAAAATTGAGGAAGAAGAGGCTCAAAGTGACTGCTATCACTAAGAGAAAGCATAAAAATAACAAAAAGAGGAGTTTGAAGGACCGTTATGTATTCATTTATGTACGAGCCTGAGGAGGAGGAGGAAGTGAGCACTGCAGAACCAATGCTGTCCAGTCCCCCTAAATCACCCCTAAAGTTATTGTTGAATTTAACGAGAAGGGAGGAAGAAAAGGACAGTACTAGTGAGAGCAAGGCAGGTCAGCTGCCTGTGCCTGCTGTAAGACATGCTGCCCCTACTGCCACTAGTGCTGTGCCTGCTGTCAGATGTGCTGCCCCTATTACCACCAGTGCGGTGCCTGCTGCCTGTAGTGCCGCTTCTGCCACTAGTGTTGTGCATTCTGTTAGTGCTGAACCTGCTGCCACCAGTTCTGTGCCGGCTCTCAGACGTTTTGCCCCTGCTGCCACCAGTGTTGTGCCTGCTGCAAGTGTTGAACCTGCTGCCAGTGTGTCTTGTAATAACCAGGAGAGGGGGAAGGAGAAGATGATGCCAAGTGTGACAGGAGGGGGCCCTAATTCACACTTACCATCCCCAAGCAGTCCCGCCAGTGCTAGCACTACTACTGTTACTAAGCCCTAACAGCTTGTTAGTGTTAGGAGTAAAGGAGGGGGTAATCAATATCCTCATATTACTAGTGACTGTGAGGAGGAAGACTCTGAGGCTGAACTTGATGTGGTTGGTGTTAGTAGTAGTAACAATAATGGTGAAGCAGCCAGTGGAACTATTGTTAGAGGAGTGGTAGGGGAAGCAATTGAGAGCATCCAGACTAGCAGTCAAGGGAGCCCACACCATTCTTCTGGCACTAGGAGTCCCCTTCCCTTCAATACAGTGTCAAAGTGGAACATGATTCTGAAGAGGCCAGAACAGTTGGGGAATAGCAGGCTCAGAAATAATAATACCACCACCAACACCAGATGCATAGATCAGCTGCCTGTGCCTGCTGCTACTGCTGCCAGTCTGCCTTCTTCACGTCACCAAGAAATGGCAAGTGTGACATTAGGGGACCCTATGTCACATTGCTTGTCACCTCTTCCAAACAGCAGTGAGATGTCTGTAATAGAGCAGCAGCAGCACATAGGGGCTATTGGTGGTGGTGATGATGATGATGTTACTGGTAGGCATCAGCACAATCACTAGTAGTGAGCTTTTGGAATTTTTGGAATTTGCAACTGATCTAATTCCTGCTGCTGAGATTTCAGGGCAGAAGGATGCTGAGGAGCAGGCTAGTGTGCCACAGACCATTGTGGACACAGTGGGAATGGGGTCAACAAGTGATGCGGGACTAGGACAAGTTCCACTTTCCAGCGGCAGCAATAATTCTGGTCCTAGTTGCAGTGCTGACTCTGAGGAAGTAGCAGCAACAGCTGCAACATCATCCACATCAACAGGGGAATGTGGAGGACAAGAAGAGGCCATTCTTCTCCACCTGTTCCCTGTTCCTATCCCCTGAAATCATGGGTGTGGAAATATTTTTCTGTTGGGGCAGGCACAGTGCAGTCATCACCAGTGGCACTGTGCACAATTTGCAACAAGTCAGTGAGAAGAGGAAAGGAGGGAACACACCTTGGCACAAGAGCCCTGATAACATACATGAAACACAGACACCATGACATTTATGTCAAACATGTTAAAACAAAATACTCACCACAGAAATTAAGCACCGCTTTTGCTGTACCCCCTGACTTTCCAGAAAGCCAACAAGGCAGAGATCAAAGAGGAGGAAGAATAGAGAAACCCAGGCAGAGACTGTGAGTTCCATGACAAGTGAAACAACTAGCTTGCCATCACTTTCTAGGGTAACTACATCTTCTGCCAAGCCACCTCTTTTATCATTACCTCCTCCACCAAATGATAGACACTCTGTTGATGTTAAGATGTGGCAATTTGTATCCACCCATTGCACACTGTGTGGTGCACTGACCACACATAGCAGTGTGGTGGAGGAGAATCGCAAACAGGGCATCAAGCGGCATGTGAGGAGATTCCATCCTGCAGAATATGCTAAGATGGTGACAGGGAGGGTTCATCTTTAATATTAAACTGTCAGCAAGTTTTCCTGTGTCCACAGCGGGGTGTGGACAAGGGGTATAATGACAGCAGCAGTACTTGGGTTCTGGTGTCATGGTGTTTGGATACAGATGTGCCCCCAGATATTATCTACCACACACACTGTGCACACTGCAGTTGCTGATGATGAGAGGCACAGTTCCTGCTCTCAAGGGAACATTTTATATTCCAATAACAACACACCCATGAATTTGGAGGAGGGGCAAGTGGAGAAGAATTATTGGCCACATATACTGGGGGCTACTTTGTGTACTGTTACTGTCTCAGGTTCATCACTGGAGATAGTCGTGGCAAGTGGAACCTTCATCATCCATCATCACCCATGTTACTGCTATTTGTGATCCCATTCCCTTTCATCTGCCTACTCATCCTGTTGCTTAAATAACTCAGCAGCAGCAGTAAGAACAGCAGTTGCAACTTCTGCAATTATGGACTCAGACTCAGGAGGAGGACATTTGACAATGGCCAGTGGCCACTGGCCAACATGACCTGCTTGCACAAGGCAACTAGGGCACTTTTTTCTCAGAGCTTGTGTTTTAAAAAAACAAACAAAAAAAAAACAAGCAAACAAAACAAAAAAAAACATATTCCTATAAAAGAAAAAAAATACAATGTTTGGGGGTCTGTTTCTGTAAAGCCTAAGTCCTACAGATCAGTGTTTCCTTAGGGCTTGTGCCAAACAAGCTTAAGTCCTACAAATCAATGTTTCTTCAGGACTTGTGTCTCTAATAATTCTAAGTCCTATAAATCAATGTTTCCTCAGGGCTTCGGCCTCTAACAACAAATCTAACAAATCATCCTCTTCAAAATACTCTATCAAATCAAGTATCAGTTCACCCCAGTGGCAGCTTATGTTAAGGGGTTCCTGTCTCTATCACTTTACATACAAATTTCTTATTTTATTTTATTTTTTTATTAACTGTCCCCCCAATAACAGTCCAGAACTTCCCCCCAAAACAAATTCCCTGTTTAACTGATTCATTCCCCAGACTCCACCCACCAACACGGGCACCCTTCTCACACCCCTTTTATATCATGTCTTACGGGGTATTTTTAATTGCATTTAGGATTTATTTTTTATTAACTGCCTGCCATTCCCAGTAAATAACCCCCCCAAAAAAACATTCCCTGTTCAACTGATTCTTTTCCTACACCCCACCAACACAGGCACCCTCATGCCCCTATTATACTATGACTTTGAGAAATAAATTAATATTTGCTATGTGTTGTGTATAAATGTAATGTTCCCATTTATTTCAATGAGCTAAGCAAAAAAAAGGGAAAATTGGCACTTTTCACAGGAAATTATTTGCAAGACGGAAAGTGCTATTATTCACTGATTTCTGTTTGAGGTGAAAATTTTCACCCATCCCTAGTTGTTAGAATAGATATTTTTCCTTTGAGAGCAGGAACTGTGCCTCTCATCAACAACTGAAATGTGCACAGTGTGTGTGATGAATAGGGGAAGGACTGGGAACAATGGGCACATCTGGACTCACACCAAACACTTGGCATAACTTTAACCAAACACCATGATGCTTAGGGTCCCAATGTGAAATGATCCAACCAGAAACCAGGTGCTGCTGCTGTCACACTCAGGCACAACGCTCATTGTCCATTCCCCGCTAGGTACACATGACAACTTACAGACAGTTTAATAATAATAATGAACCCCCTCTGCCACCAGTTTATCATATTCTGAGGGATGGAATCTCCTCAGATGCCCCTTGATGCCCTGCTTACTATTCTCCTCCACCACACTGTCATGTTTGGTCAGTGCACCACAGAGTGTTCAATAGGTGGACACTATCTGCCACATCCTGACATCTACTGAATGGATATCAACCTGTGGGGGGATATAAAGATGAACGAGGTGGATCACCAGGAGATGTAGTTACCCTAGAGCAAAAAGGTGATGGCGAGCCAATCGGTTTGCTCGCCATCAAACTGTCTGGATATCTCTATTTTTCCTACTCTTAGATTTCCACCTCTCCTCTTGTTGTCTTTAAGGTGAGTAAAGGGGTACAGCAACAGTGGTGCCCAATTTCTTTGGTGGGTGTTTGGCTTTAACATGTTCCACATAAATGTCATGGTGTCTGTGCTTCATGTGTGTGATCAAGGAGGTTGTGCCAAGATGTGTTCCCTCCTTTCCCCTTTTCATTGACTTGTCACAAATTGTTCACAGTGCCATTGGTGATGACTGCACTGTGCCTGCCTCAAGAGAAAAATAGACCCACATCCAGGACCTCAATGGGGAGGGGAAAGGTGGAGAATGATGACCTATTTGTTCTCCTCCTCGACATTCCCCTTCACTAGTCCTGTATCACTTGTCCCCATTACCACTGTGGCAAACTAGCCTTTTCCTCAGCATCCTGCTGCCTTTGCAATTTCATCAGCAGCAGAAATTAGAGCAGTAGCAAACTCCACAAATTCCAAAAGTTCACTGCTGGTGGGGTTGATGATGCCCATCAACATCCCTGTCTCCCATTCCTTCTCAGTTTGGACTAAAAAGTCCATTAATAGCTCTTCTACCCCAGCTGGGCCACCATCATGATCACCACCACCACCAGTCCCAGCTTACTGCTGCTGCTGCTCTATTACAGATGTCTCAACGGTTGGAGGAGGTGATGAGAAGTGTGACAGTGATCCCCTATGGTCACACTTGTCATCTCTTGTAGACCTTAAGAAGGCAGACTGACAGCACAAGCAGCAGGCATAGGAAGCTGATCTGGGCTTCTGGTAGTATTATTACTGCTAGGCAACAATTCTGCCTTCTTCAGGATCATGTTCCACCTGGACAATGGCGTGGGGTTAAGGGGATTCCCAGGTCCAGGGGAATTTTGTGGTCTCTCTTTACCACTAGTTTGGGCGGTCACCATTACTTCCCCTACCAGCTGCTTCACCATCACTGTTACTACTACTAACACCAATCAATTTCATTCCCTGAGTCTTCCTCCTCACTAGTAATATGATCTCCCCTCCATCACTCCTAACAATCTGAATCTGTACAAGCTTTTAATAAGTAGTACTAGTAGTGGGACTGCTTGAGGATGGCAAGTGTGACTTAGTGTCCCCTGCCATCACATGTGGCATCATCTCCTCCTCCCCACCCCTGAGAATTATAAGACAGACTTGCAGCAGGTGCAGCACTGGCAGCATGTGCAGTACTGCCAACAGGCCCAGGTAGATAACCTGTCCTGCTCACACTACTAACCTCTCCTTCCTCCCATGAGACAAATTTCCCCTAGATCCCTAGGGGTTAAGTAGGGGGATGGCCATCATTGGGACTGGGGATCCAGGGCATCAAGGCCCTTTCATGTTGGTGGTGGTGGTCACTTCATCCTCTTCAGACTCCCTGGACACATAACGATCCTTCTATGATGATGATGATGATGTCAAGTAATAATAAAAATAAAGTACAACCTAAAATGTGGCAGAAGTGTATTGTAGTGGTGGTGGTCTGGCTGGTATGATGTGATTGTGTATGTATATAGTTTTTATCATTTTCATGTTTGCATCAAATTGTTATCTTCCTTCTCAGATTATTGACACACATTACTTTTCGGTCATAGAAGTGGTCCCAAGTGAGGTAGATGATGGCAATCCTTCTTCACATCCGTCCTCCACCTCCTCATCTGCTCAGATGTTAATATATTGACCTGGCTTTGTCTGTCATACTCCTCTGCAGCAGGAGCCATAGGTGTTATTTGGACTGAACTAACTGTTGGCACTGGCAGTAGGACACTCTCTGACACATAAATAACTTCACTAATTATTTTTTCTGCTTTAGAGCCCTGGGAACTTTTTAAAGTGCTTCTGTTGCTGCTAGTTGTAGCACCTTTGGTGTGCTGATAGTGTATCTCTCAGTCAGACCTGTGGTTGTGCTTCAGGTGGGATCTCATAGAAGATGTGTCTAGGTGTGAGCCTGCTTTCCCCCTGCTCATGTGCTTTTTGCACAGACAACAGATTTCCACATGCTTAGCTTGAGGATCCTGAGTGAGTGACTTCATAGAATGAGGGATTCCTGAGGTGGTGCTGCTACTACTACTAGTGGGGCTAGATGTTGATATAATGATACTGCCACTACTACTAGGTACCAAAAGTGCAGCACTTACAGCAGCAGCAGCAGAGGTACTCTTCATGTCTAACATTGTGGATGTTAATAACTTGTGTTGCTGTTTCTGCTGCTGGGTACTCAAAACAGGTGTGTGTGACTGAGTGGGACTTGGACTTTGAAGAGGCAATGATCCTGATGATGACTGATCGGGTGACTGTGTGATATCTGTATTTGTTCAAGGTCAGACTTTCCAGCGATTTTCTCAAACAGTTTATAGACAGACACAGTGCTCCTTTTCAGTGGTGGAAGATTCAGCCTTTGCCTTTCTGCTAACTTTATTGCCCTGTCATCATCCTCACTGTCAACTTCATCTGTATCTGAACAAGAGAAGGATGCTGGAGGGATATATTCTAGATCTGCATCATCATCAGTCATCATTAGGTCATCCTCAGCAACATCAGCATTACCTGGCAGTTCTTGCCCACTACCCTTATATTCCTCTAAGCTTTTAGAGGTCTCAAACAATTTATTTTTACGTTTACTGTAACAAAGTTTGCTACTACTTTGAGGACGGATGTTTTGGTGCTTGTTTGTCTCATTATCTGATGCAGCAGGTGGTTCATCTGTTACACCTTCCTCTATTATGCTATTGCCAGCATCATCAACACTTGAATGTGACTTGTTGTCATCTTCATTGTTCTTCTTATGTTCTTCTTTATTTCTACTGGCACTGGTGGTGCTGGACGTTTTGCTGGGACTTTGACAAACTGCATCCTCCTTTGGAGTAGATGGACATTACCCAACTACTCTGTGTGTTTTTACTCTACAGCACACAACACAACTGATGGAGTATGTCTTGCCTTAGCCTAGTCAGCTGTCTGTCACTCTCACCTAATACAGAGAACAAATGTCCTTCCTAAAAGATTCCCTAAATTAAACTTCAATTCCCCCCTCTGTCTTCTCTAGTTCAAACAATATGCTGCTCTCTCCTCTCACAAACACAGAATGGCTGCTGTGACAGCCTTTTATATGGCTATAGAAAACTTTCCTATGGTGGAGAAATATTAGGTGAAAAAAGCAGTAAAAAGTGGAAAATCGGCACTTTCCATGGGAAATTATTCGCACCCGGTCCTAACAAGTAATCTGGAATTTCCAAGGCACCCCAGTCCTAACATGTCATCTGGAATTTCCAAGGCACAAGGCCCTAACCAGTAATCTGGAATTTCCAAGGCACCCGGTCTTAACATATAATCTGGAATTTCCAAGGCACCTGGTCCTAGCAAGTAATCTGGAATTTCCAAGGCACCCGACCATAACATGTTATCAGGAATTTACCAGGCATCCCGGCCCTAACCAGTAATCTGGAATTTCCAAGGCACCCGGCCCTAACAAGTAATCTGGAATTTCCAAGGCACCCGGCCCTAACCAGTAATCTGGAATTTCCAAGGAACCCGGTCCTAACAAGTATTCTGGAATTTCTAAGGCACTCGGCCCTAACATGTAAACTGAAATGTCCAAGGCACTAAGCCCTAACAAGGAATCTGGAATTTTCAAGGCACCTGGCCCAAAAATATAATCTGAAATATACAAGGCACCCGACCCTAATCAGTAATCTGGAATTTCCAAAGCACCTGGTCCTAACAAGTAATCTGGAATTTCCAAGGCACCCGACCCTAAAATGTTATCAGGAATTTCCCAGTCATCCGGTGCTAACCAGTAATCTGGATTTTCCAAGGCACCCCAGTCCTAACATGTAATCTGGAATTTCCAAGGCACCCCAGCCCTAACAGGTAATCTGGAATTTCCAAGGCACCCAGTCCTAACGTGTAATCTGGAATTTCCAAGGCCAGGCCTTAACCAGTAATCTGGAATTTCCAAGGCACCCGGTCCTAACATGTAATCTTGAATTTCCAAGGCACCCAGCCCTAACCAGTAATCTGGAATTTCCAAGGCACCCGACCCTAACATGTTATCTGGAATTTCCAAAGCATCCCTCTCCTAACATGTAATCTGGAATTTCCAAGGCACCCGGTCCTAACAAGTAATATGGAATTTCCAAGGCACACGGCACTAACCAGTAATCTGTAATTTTCAAGACACCTGGTCTTAACAAGTATTCTGGAATTTCCAAGCCACTCAGCCGTAACAAGTAATCTGGGATTTCCAAGGCACAGTGTGAAGAAACAGGAGGTTCAACTTTCATGTCCATGTGCTATATGAGGACTGTGGGAGTACATGGACATTCCAGCAATACAGTTGCTATGGACTTTTCCTGTCTCAAGTCCTTTGAACTCAACCTCGCCATCTATTGGATTGAAACTTGCATTGCAGCATTGTGCTATAACCTGCCATATATTGGTTGAAGCTTGCATTGCAGTGTTAAGCTATGCCCTGCCATCTGGCCCCTCTGGACCCTGAGCCGCTGGCCCCAGATCCAGGAAAGGTTGGGGAGGGGGGAGAGAGATATATGACACCCGGCCCTTATAGCCAAAAGCACCTTTATAAAGGCGGTGTCGTTTTATCTCGGGAGAGGGGTGAGTTCCTGCCAGGAGGAGGCGCCATCGCTGCAGAGGGACCTGAACCTGTTCCCCAGGATAAGGCAGAGGGGTTAGTGCCTGCCCAGCAGAGACTTCGCAGCAGAGGGGACGATACCTGCTCCGTGGTCACCTGTTCCAGTGGGTAGAAGTGCGAGTCCTTAACCAGGTCACTACTCCCCATTGGGCTGGCTGCACCTGGAGGTCTTCCAATTCGGTTGACCGCTCCTCCTCTGTGTGGCGCAGCTAGATCCAGTGGCAAATGACCCAGGTCTGTCCGGTGGTCCTCTGAGGCCGGTCTGGTGTAAATGACCTGGTAGGCGCCCCCCTAACTATACAGGGGCGGGTGCCTGCCGCGGGCGGCGGGCCGTCACACCCCAGTCCTAACATGTAATCTGGAATTTCCAAGGCACCCAGTCCTAACATATTATCTGGAATTTCCAAGGCAACCTGTCCTAACAAGTAATATGGAATTTCAAAGGCACCCGGCACTAACCAGTAATCTGTAATTTTCAAGGCACCCGGTGCTAACAAGTATTCTGGAATTTCCAAGCCACTCAGCCATAACATGTAATCTGGAATGTCCAAGGCACCCGGTCCTAACAAATAATCTGGAATTTCCAAGGCACCCATCCCTAACCAGTAATCTGGAATTTCCAAGGCACCCAGTCATAACATATAATCTGGAATTTCCAAGGCACCTCAGTCCTAACATGTAAAATGGAATTTCCAAGGCATCCCGGCCCTAACATGTAATCTGGAATTTCCAAGGCACCCGGTCCTAACGAGCAATCTGGAATTTCCAAGGCATCCAGGACGTAACAAGTAATCTTGAATTTCCAAGGCACCCGGCCCTAACCAGTAATGTGGAATTTCCAAGGCACCCAGTCCTTATAAGTAATCTGGAATTTCCAAGGCACCCAGTCCTAAGAAGTATTCTGGAATTTCCAAGGCACTCGGCCCTAACATGTAATCTGGAATTTCCAAGGCACCAGGTCCTAACAAGTAATCTGGAATTTCTAAGTCACCTCAGTCCTAACAAGTAATCTGGAATTTCCAAGTCACCTCAGTCCTAACATGTAAACTGAAATGTCCAAGGCACCCGACCCTAACCAGTAATCTAGAATTTCCAAAGCACCTGGTCCTAACAAGTAATCTGTAATTTCCAAGGCACCAGGCCCTAACCAGTAATCTGGAATTTCCAAGGCACCCGACCCTTACAAGCAATGTGGAATTTCCAAGGCATCCCGGTCCTTACAAGTAATCTGGAATTTCCAAGGCATCTCAGTCCTAACATGTAATATGGAATTTCCAAGGCACCAGGTCCTAACAAGTAATCTGGAATTTCCAAGGCACCCGACCCTAACATGTTATCTGGAATTTCCAAAGCATCTCTCTCCTAACATGTAATCTGGAATTTCCAAGGCACCCGGTCCTAACAAGTAATCTGGAATTTCCAAGGCACCAGGTCCTAACAAGTAATCTGGAATTTCCAAGTCACCTCAGTCCTAACATGTAATCTGGAATTTCCAAGGCACCCGGTCCTAACAAGTAATCTGGAATTTCCAAGGCACTCGGCCCTAAAAAGTAATCTGGGATTTCCAAGTCACCTCAGTCCTAACATGTAATCTGGACTTTCCAAAGCACTCGGCCCTAACAAGTAATCAGAGATTTCCAAGGCACCCAGTACTAACATGTAATCTGGAATTTCCAAGGCACCAGGTCCTAACAAGTAATCTGGAATTTCCAAGGCACCCGACCCTAACATGTTATCTGGAATTTCCAAGGCACCCACTCCTAACAAGTAATATGGAATTTCAAAGGCACCCGGCACTAACCAGTAATCTGTAATTTTCAAGGCACCTGGTGCTAACAAGTATTCTGGAATTTCCACCCACTCAGCCATAACATGTAATCTGGGATTTCCAAGGCACCCCAGTCCTAACATGTAATCTGGAATTTTCAAGGCACCCGGCCCTAACAAATAATCTGGAATGTCCAAGGCACCCGGTCCTAACAAATAATCTGGAATTTCCAAGGCACCCATCCCTAACCAGTAATCTGGAATTTCCAAGGCACCCAGTCATAACATATAATCTTGAATTTCCAAGGCACCTCAGTCCTAACATGTAAAATGGAATTTCCAAGGCATCCCGGCCCTAACATGTAATCTGGAATTTCCAAGGCATCCCGGACCTAACAATTAATCTTGAATTTCCAAGGCACCCAGCCCTAACCAGTAATCTGGAATTTCCAAGGCACCCGGTCCTAAGAAGTATTCTGGAATTTCCAAGGCACCCGGTCCTAACATGTAAACTGAAATGTCCAAGGCACCCGACCCTAACCAGTAATCTGGAATTTCCAAAGCACCTGGTCCTAACAAGTAATCTGTAATTTCTAGTGATGAGCGAGCATGCTCGGCCGAAGCTCGGTTCGGCTCGAGCATCGCTCTGCTCGGCACATGGCGGTACTCGTACGAGTACCGCATGTGCTCGCCCGCCATGTTCGGGTCTCCTCCCCGCACGTTTCGCGGCTGCTGCGCAGCCACTAAACGTGCAGGGAGGCTCTGACATCAGTGTAATGCCAGCAGCCATATTGGCTGCTGGCATTACACTGATTGGCTGGCCAGAACCCGTGATCGGGTGCTGTATAGCACCTGACCAGCGAGTTCGGCTCAGTCTTAGCCAGGGAGAGATGAGGATAGGAAGGGAAAGTCAGTGTAGGGAGAAGAAAAGCGATTTAAAAAAACAAAAAGACCCAAAAGTCCTTTTTAGGACTACTGTGTGTGGGGGCAGCAGTTTATTTTGTTTGGGGGGGCAGAGATATAAAAAAAAAAACTTCACATATTCTGTTCACTGTGCCTAGCCGCAGATTAGCAGCACATTCTGTTTAGTGTGCAAAGTTGCAGATTAGAGCACATTCTGTTCAGTGTGCAAAGTTGCAGATTAGCAGCACATTCTTTTTAGTGTGCAAAGTTGCAGATTAGAGCACATTCTGTTCAGTGTGCAAAGTTGCAGATTAGCAGTATATTCTTTGTAGTGTGCAAAGTTTCAGATTAGCAGCACATTCTGTTTAGTGTGCAAAGTTTCAGATTAGCAGAACATTCTGTTTAGTGTGCAAAGTGTAAAATATCAAAGTCACATATTCCATTCACTGTGCGTAGCCGCAGATAAGAAGCACATTCTGTTTAGTGTGCAAAGTTGCATATTAGGAGAACATTCTGTTAACTGTGCAAACTGTAAAATATCAAAGTCACATATTCCATTCACTGTGCGTAGCCGCAGATAAGAAGCACATTCTGTTTAGTGTGCAAAGTTGCGTATTAGGAGAACATTCTGTTAACTGTGCAAAGTGTAAAATATCAAAGTCACATATTCCATTCACTGTGCCTAGCCGCAGATAAAAAGCACATTCTGTTTAGTGTGCAAAGTTGCATATTAGGAGAACATTCTGTTAACTGTGCAAAGTGTAAAATATCAAAGTCACATATTCCATTCACTGTGTCTAACCGCAGATAAGCAGCACATTCTGTTTAGTGTGCAAAGTTGCATATTAGGAGAACATTCTGTTAACTGTGCAAACTGTAAAATATCAAAGTCACATATTCCATTCACTGTGCCTAGCCGCAGATAAAAAGCACGTTCTGTTTAGTGTGCAAAGTTGCATATTAGGAGAACATTCTGTTAACTGTGTAAAGTGTAAAATATCAAAGTCACATATTCCATTCACTGTGCGTAGCCACAGATAAGAAGCACATTCTGTTTAGTGTGCAAAGTTACATATTAGGAGAACATTCTGTTAACTGTGCAAAGTGTAAAATATCAAAGTCACATATTCCATTCACTGTGCGTAGCCGCAGATAAGAAGCACATTCTGTTTAGTGTGCAAAGTTGCGTATTAGGAGAACATTCTGTTTACTGTGCAAAGTGTAAAATATCAAAGTCACATATTCCATTCACTGTGCGTAGCCGCAGATAAGAAGAACATTCTGTTTAGTGTGCAAAGTTGCATATTAGGAGAACATTCTGTTAACTGTGCAAAGTGTAAAATATCAAAGTCACATATTCCATTCACTGTGCCTAGCCGCAGATAAGAAGCACATTCTGTTTAGTGTGCAAAGTTGCGTATTAGGAGAACATTCTGTTTACTGTGCAAAGTGTAAAATATCAAAGTCACATATTCCATTCACTGTGCGTAGCCGCAGATAAGAAGCACATTCTGTTTAGTGTGCAAAGTTGCATATTAGGAGAACATTCTGTTAACTGTGCAAACTGTAAAATATCAAAGTCACATATTCCATTCACTGTGCGTAGCCGCAGTTAAGAAGAACATTCTGTTTACTGTGCAAAGTTTCAGATCAGGAGAACATTCTGTTAAGTGTTCAAAAAAGTATAAAATATCAAAGTCACATATTCCATTCACTGTGCGTAGCCGCAGTTAAGAAGAACATTCTGTTTACTGTGCAAAGTTTCAGATTAGGAGAACATTCTGTTAAGTGTTCAAACTGTAAAATATCAAAGTCACATATTCCATTCACTGTGCCTAGCCGCAGATAAGAAGCACATTCTGTTTAGTGTGCAAAGTTGCATATTAGGAGAACATTCTGTTTACTGTGCAAAGTTGCAGATTTGCAGCACATATTCCGTGTAATATGAAGAAGGCGGGTAAAAAGGGACGGGGAAGTGGACGTGATCCTGATAGTTCAGAGCGCGGGTCAGGACGGGTAGAAACTGTGCCTGGTGCCAGAGCACAAGAAAGAAAGACATCCACCATACCTAGCTTCATGTCTCAGTTTACAGGGCGTCGCAGGACATCACTCTCGAGGTCCGACCACTGCGAACAGGTGGTCGGTTGGATGTCAGCTGATACTGCTTCCAGTCGGTTAAGCACCACCCTGTCTTCCACCAAGTCCACTCTCAGTAGCCAAGAGTCTGGTCAACATAATCCTCACCCTGATCATCCTTCCTCCCACCATAGAGGGTCTGGTCAAAGAAGTGATCCCACACTGGGATATAGTGAGGAGCTCGTCTCATCACCAATCCTTAATTTGAACCTCTCTCCAAGCACGCTTGCAGAGGAACATGACATCTTGTGCCCTGATTCACAACCTCTAGAGGGTACCCAATCACAAGAAGATGACAGAGGGGAACGGCATTTAAGGTCAAAGGAAGTGGATGATGATGATGATGAGACACAGTTGCCATTAAATCAACCACTATTACTGTCTCAAGACCTTGATGAGGAGGATGATATACAGTTGTCAATGACTGAGTATGTGGTGGGATCAAGACATGAGGAGGATGATCAGAGTGAGGAAGTGGAGGAGGACTTGGTGGACGATGAGGTGACTGACCCCACCTGGGAAGGTGGAGAGCCGAGCGATGACAGCAGTCCTGAGGGTGAGCCATCTGCAGCACCGCAACAGGCTGGAAGAGGCAGTGGTGTGGCTACAGAAAGAAGGCGGACCGCACCAAACCGGCCCGCAAATGATCCACGGAGCACCCCCTTGCGTAAATCTCCCTTGCCAAGGGGTAGGTGTTCCGCGGTATGGCGTTTTTTTAAGGAAAGTGCGGACGACAAAAAAATTGTAGTTTGCAACCTGTGCCACACCAGAATGAGCCGAGGCATGAACACTAGAAACCTCACCACCACCAGCATGATCCGACACATGGCATCCAAGCACCGTAATAAGTGGGAGGAACGCCCGGATCGCCAATCTGTGTCTGCAGGCCACACCACTGCCTCCTCTTCCCCTGTTTTCGGTGCCGGCCAATCGCCTGTCGAAGGCGCAGGCCCGCATACCTCCCGCCCTGCACCTGTACCATCTGAAGCACCATCAGCGACCACATCCACTTCCCTGTCCCAGCGCAGCGTCCAAATGTCGTTACCCCAGGCATTTGAGCGCAAGCGAAAATACCCAGCCACCCACCCACAGGCCATAGCACTAACCTCACACCTTTCCAAATTACTGGCCATCGAAATGCTGCCATTTAGGCTTGTGGACACTGAGTCCTTCCACAGCCTGATGGCAGCAGCTGTCCCTCGGTACGCAGTCCCCAGCCGCCACTACTTTTCCCGGTGTGCCGTCCCCGCCTTACACCACCATGTGTCCCGTAACATCACCCGTGCCCTGACCAACGCAGTTACTGGGAAGGTCCACTTAACGACTGACACATGGACAAGTGCTTGTGGCCAGGGACGCTACATTTCCCTGACGGCACACTGGGTGAATGTCGTGGAGGCTGGGAGCGACTCGGACCCTGGGATGGCACAGGTGCTACCCACGCTGAGGATTGCGGGCCATACCTCCATCAGGGTTTCCGCCAGCACCTACGTTATTGGCTCCTCCTCCTCCTCCTCCGTTTCCACCTCCGAATTCTCTGCGCGCAGCGCCACTCACCCATCAGCCGGTAGCTGGAAGCAGTGTAGCACTGCAGTGGGGAAGCGTCAACAGGCCGTGCTGAAGCTGATCTGCCTTGGGGACAAACAGCACACGGCCTCAGAGCTGTTGCAGGGGATTAGTCACCAGACCGAGCAATGGCTCTCGCCACTCAACCTGCAACCAGGCATGGTTGTGTGTGATAATGGGCGTAACTTGGTGGCGGCTTTGGAGCTCGGCAAGCTCACACACGTACCATGCCTAGCGCATGTATTTAATTTAGTGGTTCAGCGATTTCTAAAAACCTACCCCAATGTGCATGATCTCTTGACCAAGGTGCGCCGCGTGTGTGCACATTTCCGTAAGTCATCAACAGCTTCAGCCGGCCTGTTGAAGCTGCAGCAGCGCTTACAATTGCCAGCTCACCGGCTGCTGTGTGACGTGAGCACACGCTGGAACTCCACCTTCCACATGTTGGCCCGGCTTTGTGAGCAGCAGAGGGCAGTAGTGGAGTACCAGCTGTTACACGGTCGTCGCCTCTCCGTTCAACTTCCTGTAATCAGAAGTGAGGAGTGGGAATGGATGTCAGACCTCTGTGAGGTTTTACGCAATTTTGAGGAATCGACACAGATGGTGAGCGGCGATAACGCTATTATCAGTGTAACCATCCCACTTCTGTGTCTACTGAAACGCTCGCTGCTCACAATTAAAACCGACGCTTTGCATGTGGAAGAGGTGGAAATGGGGGAGGAAGAGCTTACACAAGGTGATAGCCAGAGCACCCTCACTTCGTCTTCTCAGCGACAATTGGAGGAGTCGGAGGAGGAGGAGGAGGAAGACACGGTTGCCTCCGCTACAGAGGGTAGCCATGGAACTTTAGTTCCATCTCTTCAGCGTGGGTGGGCAGAAGAGGAGGAAGAGGATGAGGAGATTGAGAGTCATCCTCCTGGTGAGGACAGCGAAATCTTGCCTGTTGGTACTCTGGCACACATGGCTGACTTTATGTTAGGCTGCCTTTCCCGTGACCCACGCGTTATACGCATTTTAGACAACACGGATTACTGGGTGTTCACCCTTCTGGACCCCCGCTACAAAGAGAATTTCTCATCTCTCATTCCTCCGGTGGAGAGGACAAGCAAAATGGTGCAATACCAGAAGGTTCTTGTTGAAAAATTGCTCCAAAATTTTCCATCTGACAACGCTGGCGGCAGAGTACGTGCTACCTTGGCCAACCGAGAAGGGGAGAAAAGGGGAGCACACAGCAGTTCCGACAAAGGCAGGGCAACACTCTCCAAGGCGTGGGACACCTTCATGACACCCCGCCAGCACCCTCACCCTGATGCGCAGCCTAGTGTCACAAGGAGGGAAAAGTTTTGGAAGATGGTGAAGGAGTACGTAGCAGACCGTGTCAGCGTCCTGAATGATCCCTCTGTGCCTTACAACTACTGGGTGTCCAAGCTGGACACGTGGTATGAACTGGTACTCTACGCCTTGGAGGTGCTGGCCTGCCCTGCCGCCAGCGTTCTGTCTGAGCGGGTATTTAGTGCTGCTGGTGGCATCATAACAGATAAGCGTATCCGCCTTTCCACCGAAAATGCTGATAGGTTGACACTTATAAAAATGAACAAGGCCTGGATTTCCACTGACTTCTCCACTCCACTGGAGGAAAGCCCCGGGGGAACATAAAGTGACTTTATATATGTTATTTACAATGATGGGAATACTCTGTATTCCCATTCACCCCTTCCACCCAAAAAACGGGTATATGGTTGACTCTCTTCCATATGCCCAGTGATATAATTTTTATATAGGGCCAGCTCACCAGCGGGCCCAGTGATATAATTTTTATATAGGGCCAGCTCACCAGCGGGCCCTGTGATATAATTTTTATATATGGCTGTTTGACAATTTTTGTATAGGTCAGCTCACCAGCGGGCCTTCTTATATAATGTTTTATTTGGTCAGCTCTCTAGCGGGCCCTCTCATATAATGTTTTATAGCGTCAGCTCACTAGCGGGCCTTCGCATATAATGTTTAGGATGGTCAGCTCCGCAGCAGACCCTCACCCATAATGTTTTAGATGGTCGGCTCAGCGCACGTTTTCCTCTTAATCATGGCCCCAGTTCAGAAAAATCGAGGACATTTTTGGGAGAATTTGCCTCTGCGCACGTTTCCCTCTTAATCATGGCCTCAGTTCAGAAAAATCGAGGAAATTTTTGGGAGAATTTGCCTCTGCGCACGTTTCCCTCTTAATCATGGCCTCAGTTCAGAAAAATCGAGGAAATTTTTGGGAGAATTTGCCTCTGCGCACGTTTCCCTCTTAATCATGGTCTCAGTTCAGAAAAATCGAGGAAATTTTTGGGAGAATTTGCCTCTGCGCACATTTCCCTCTTAATCATGGCCCCAGTTCAGAAAAATCGAGGAAATTTTTTGCAGAATTTGCAGATGATATACAAGTAAATATACAGCAAATACTGTTTGGTAACAATTTTTCGCCTAAAGTCGTTTTTATCTTCCTTTTTGTGTGTTTTACGGTCAGTCTGTAAAAATGGCGTACTACGGGCGAAAGATCGTTCCCAGCAGCGATGTTGGAGTCCAAGATGCATCCAGACATCCTCCCTATGCTGTCCCTGAACCATTTCTGTGGTGTTTCCATCATTTTCTGCCCTTTTCCTATGGACCAGGCACCCTCCCCTCATCAGAGCAGGGGGTGCCTGGTGTAATGCTCGAGTCCTCCCATTGACTTCAATGGGGCTCGGGTGCTCGGCCGAGCACTCGAGCCTCCGGGGGCGCTCGGTCAGAGCACCCGAACACCCGAGCATTGGGGTGCTCGATCATCACTAGTAATTTCCAAGGCACCAGGCCCTAACCAGTAATCTGGAATTTCCAAGGCACCCGACCCTAACAAGCAATGTGGAATTTCCAAGGCATCCCGGTCCTAACAAGTAATCTGGAATTTCCAAGGCATCTCAGTCCTAACATGTAATATGGAATTTCCAAGGCACCAGGTCCTAACAAGTAATCTGGAATTTCCAAAGCACCCGACCCTAACATGTTATCTGGAATTTCCAAAGCATCCCTCTCCTAACATGTAATCTGGAATTTCCAAGGCACACACTCCTAACAAGTAATATGGAATTTCAAAGGCACCCGGCACTAACCAGTAATCTGTCATTTTCAAGGCACCCGGTCCTTACAAGTATTCTGGAATTTCCAAGCCACTCAGCCATAACAAGTAATCTCAGATTTCCAAGGCACCCCAGTCCTAACATTTAATCTGGAATTTCCAAGGCACCTGGCCCTAACATGTAATCTAAAAGGTACAAGGCACCCAGCCCTAACCAGTATTTCCAAGGCACCCCGTTCTAACAAGTAATCTGAAATTTCCAAGGCACCCGGTCCGAACAAGTAATCTGGAAATTCCAAGGCACTCAGCCCTAACAAGTTATCTGGGATTTTTAAGGCACCTCAGTCCTAACATGTAATATGGAATTTCCAAGGCACCAGGTTCTCATCAGTAATCTGGAACTTCCAAGACACCAGGTCCTAACAAGTCATCTGGAATTTCAAAGGCACCCCAGTCATAACAGGTAATCTGGAATTTCCAAGGCACTCAGTCCTAACAAGTAATCTGGAGTTTCCAAGGCACCCCAACCCTAACAGGTAATCTGGGATTTCCAAGGCACCAGGACCTAACCAGTAATCTGGAATATCCAAGGCACCCGGTCCTAACAAGTATTCTGGAATTTCAAAGGCACCCAGTCCTTATAAGTAATCTGGATTTTCCAAGGCACCCGGTCCTAACAAGAAATCTGGACTTTCCAAGGCACCCAGCCCTAACCAGTAACCTGAAATTTCCAAGGCACCCAGTACTAACATGTAGTCTGGAATTTCCAAGGAACCAGGCATTTACCAGTAATCTGGAATTTCCAAGGCACCTGGTCCTAACAGGTAATCTGGAATTTCCAAGGCACCTGGTCCTAACAATTAATCTGGAATTTCCAAGGCACCCAGCCCTAACCAGTAATATGGAATTTCAAAGGCAACCTTTCCTAACATGCAATATGGAATTTCCAAAGCACCAGGTCCTTACCAGTAATCTGGAATTTCCAAGGCACCCGGCCCTAACATGTAATCTGGAATTTCCAAGGCACCCAGTCCTAACAAGTAATCTGGAATTTCCAAGGCTCCCGGTCCTAACAAGTTATCTGGAATTTCCAAGGCACCCGGTCCTAACAAGTTATCTGGAATTTCCAAGGCACCCAGCCATAACAAGTAATATGGACTTTACAAGGCACCCGATCCTAACAAGTATTCTGGAATTTCCAAAGCACTCGGTCCTAACAAATAATCTGAGATATCCAAGGCACCCCAATACTGACATTTATTCTGGAATTTCCAAGGCACCTGGCCCTAACATGTAATCTAAAATGTACAAAGCACCCGGCCCTAACCAGTAATCTGGAATTTCCAAGGCACCCCGTTCTAACAGGTAATCTGACATTTCCAAGTCACTCGGTCCAAACAAGTAATCTGGAATTTCCAAGGCACCCCGTTCTAATAGGTAATCTGACATTTCCAAGTCACTCGGTCCAAACAAGTAATCTGGAATTTCCAAGACACCAGGCCCTTACCAGTAATCTGGAATTTCCAAGGCACCAGGCTCTAACATGTAATTTGGAATTTCCAAGGCACCAGGCCCTAACATGTAATCTGGAATTTCCAAGGCTCCCGGTCCTAACAAGTAATTTGGAATTTCCAAGGCACCCAGTCCTAACATGTAATCTGGAATTTCCGAGGCACCCGACCCTAACCAGTAATCTGGAATTTCCGAGGCACCCCAGCCATAACAGGTAACCTGGAATTTCCAGGACACTCAGTTCTAACAGGTAATCTGGAGTTTGCAAAGCACTCGAACCCTAACAGGTCACCTGGAATTTCCAAGGCACCCAGCTCTAACAAGTAATCTTGAATGTCCAAGGCATCCTGGTCCTAACAAGTAATCTGGACTTTCTAAGGCATCCTGGTCCTAACAAGTAATCTGGACTTTCTAAGGCACCCAGCCCTTACCAGTAATATGGAATTTCCAAGGCACCCGGTTCTAACATGTAATCTGGAATATCCAAGGCATCTGGTTGGCACCCCACTAATGTATAGGTGATTTTTCACAGGTTTAATGAAAGGAGCAATACATGAATGTATAGTTATTATTAGATCTCACAGTGAGAATGATAATAAGGAGCATATTGTGCACAATTATGTCCATAAATAGACATTAAAATATAAACTTTATCATTTTTCTTCCTGGGAAAGGTGTGGCACCCTGAGCTGGGGCTCATAGCACATTAAAGGGCCACGGCACCTTGTTTAAAAACCACTGCTTTACAGACCATAGGGGTGTGAAACAGACTATATCATTGGCCATTTTACCTAAACACCTCTAACCTCCCATCCACATTTACATACACATACATACATATACACACACACATATATATACATACATATACACATACATACATACATATACACACACACATATATATACATACATATACACATACATACATACATAAAATATATACATATAATAACACAAACATTCACAAACACTCACAGACACACGCACACAAATATATACACATTTACACACACACATACATACATATGCACACGCACACATATACATACATACATATACACATACATACATACATACATATAAAAATACATATATATAAAAACACACACATTCACAAACACACACAGACACACACACAAATATATACACATATACACGCACACACACTTGTGTATACACAAACACACACATATATCCATATATACACATATACACACACACACACTTTTCTACACACACACGCACACATATGCACACATACATACATTTATATACACACACACTCTTGTGTATACACATACACACACGCACACACATGCACACATATGCATACATACATACATTTATATACACACACACACACTCTTGTGTATACACATACACACACAGATTTACACATTTTCAGACACAAAGGTTCAAAACTAAATGACCTACCAGACAGCTGTATAATTAAATGTGTATTTAATGTACAAAGTTTCCTCTACAGACAGAGGGAGATAAAGAGGACAGACACCAATCCAAATCAATAGCCCACAATCTGGTAAATAAACCATACATTGTCTGATTAACACCAAGTAGGAAATATAACCCAGGATAATATAGTTTGCCCTCCTCTGCTGGAAGACAGATCCCAGGCTGAACAGAAGGCAATGAAGCTACTTGTGTGCACTGTTGGTCTTCTCTATAAACCCGACCACATGCTGCTCACTGTAAGACGTCACTTCTTGAGGGATACAGGTTCAACCAGTTAATCTAGTGGAACAGTGTGAATATAAAAATATAGTCACTAATTTGGTCAAATGAAAATTGAAATTCTTAAAGGTACAGTAACTTTTTTAAGATTAAATAAATACATTTGTTAAAGGACTTTCCCTTCCAATTGCAACAATGTTAAATATAACACCCAGTGCTCTGAGATTTATCATTCAGATGCTACTGCAGTTCAAGTTGTTCAAAATAATATATCTAGAAATGCCATAATAACATAATTAGCTTTAATAAAATACTTAGCTCAGAGTTGTCTGTCTCCGCTGCTCTGTGCGGCTGTGGAGTTGGCGGCAGTGGAGACAGTACTATGTGGCACAGCCCCCCCAATCCTGGCCCTCATGGGCCGATGCCCATTACACACTGATGTAATGTGAACAGAGACTGCCTTTATATATGGGCGGTCTTCATTCAAATTCCTTCACAGCCATTGGCTGGGGTGTTCTTATGCACATCCCAGCCAATCAGTTTAAAACACAGCTGTTCGAAGCTGACTGGCTGGGATGTGCTTAAGCACATCACAACCTACGGCTGTGAGGGAATTGGAACAGACACTGCCCATATATATAGGCAGTCTCTGTTCAAATTCCCTCAGTGTGTAATAGGCATCGGCCCCTGAGGGAAAGGATGACAGGGCTGTGCCACATAGTACTGTCTCTGCTGCCTCCGTCTCCGTGGCTGCACACAGTGGCGGAGACAGACAAGTCTGAGCTAAGTCTTTTATTAAAGCTAATTATGTTGTTATGGCATTTCTGTATATATTATTTGGAACAACCTGGATATCGCTGGATAACAGGAAGCATATTTATATTTAGAATTGGACAGTAATACATGCTTTAGCCCTTTTGAGCCCCAGAGAGGAAAGCAACACATTGCTTTGCACTCAAGGGGTTAAACTGTGTATTAGTGTGCCGGATATTTCAGCATTGTACTCATTCATCTTTTATTTTTTATTTACAGATACAAGAAAGAAGAAAGAAGAGAAGATACAAGAAAGAAGAATGAAGAGAAGATACAAGAAAGAAGAGAAGGACAGAAGAGGACCAGGAAGCTGAGGACTGCTCTGGACATCAGGATTAATGGTAAGTGTTACTTGTAATGGGGTGTTGTTTTGTTACTTAGCTGGGTTAACTCTATGAAAGCCGGCGGGGTGATTATACCCCGCTGGCACTCATAGGGTTATTTCTACTAACATTAAACACACTTTTTAGGCATTTTGGATGAATTGATGTGGGGCTTAGGGTTTTTTAACTTTTTTTTCCCTTCAGTTTCTGCATCGGCTGTTTGAAGTTGCGACAAGGGTCTCAAGTAAAAAACACTGGGTCTTAACTTTCCTGAGATAAATTGAGTCCCTTATTGGATCCTCATGGCTAACGCAGACATTTGAATTTCAAATTATAGTGTTTTCATTATTTACTCTGGGTGAAAACACCTCTTAACTTTATCACTGACGGCTTTTGTTTTTTGTCGGTAGTTGTTCACCTCACAGGCATTTGAATATCTTACTGAGCTTGAAAAAATGCAGTTTGCAGAAAAAACAGCCATCGCCAACATTTGGAGTACAACTTGTCATTGAGGAATCATTAAGGGACCCTGGTTAAGAAGCCAGAACCTGAATGTTATTCCTTCTGAGCAGGTTTAGAAGAGGCAGTATAGTGCTCGGAGGGGTCTTACGTACAGAGGCACTGAACATTAAGATCTCCCTTTCAGTACTGTTTCCACTTGCAGGAAATGAGTCATGAAGATTTGTAGTAAATGTGATTTTATTCTGAATACATTTGGTTTTCTTTCTCCGCTCCTGGTTATGTCCTGTGGTTCCATGTGGAAATCTGAAGTTTTTAACTGAAGTGGATCTGTCATTTTGTAACAAATAAGTGATGTTGAAATACATTTCAGGAACAATTATATTTATGTGAGCCATATTTTATTTTAAATACTAATTGATGAGATATTTAGCTTTGTCAGTTAGATCTACAGGGCATGCCTAGCAGATTCAACATTCAGTACTGCTCTGTATTGGCAATTATCTCTGGTTCTGAGCACACTGGAGAGGAGGAGCCTGTCTGGAGCTTCACTAGGACCACTAGGGAGAAGGTGATCCCAAGGACGGGACCTGCAACAAGGAGAAAGAGAAACTGCATTGCTTCCGTAGGGCCACGTTGCATCAAGAGACAAGGGACAGGGTTCCTATAAGGGTCCTCAGTGCATTGCCTCCCCTCTAACCACAACCATTTCCCTAAGGGATTTAGCATGATAGTCCTTTCAAAGGAAGTGACAAGTAGCAAGTGTAGGGTTCTCAAGAAAGTGGGGAGGTCAGAGGTATCTGTGACTGAGGGAAAAGAAGATTGCTGATGATGTTAAACCTTATGTTTCCTGGTGCCCCAGCTGTGAGGTTATTATGCACCACACAGGGACATCACCATAAAGAGAGTGACAATTAGGGGTAACAGACTTCTTCTGGGGTTACACGGTCTAGATTGGACTAAAACATCTGTACTTGAAAGAATTCAATGCCAATCGGATTCTGAAGGTGTTACATAAATAAACAGAAATGTGTCACCCACAGGTGCCCATCACCCAATCAGTGTGGCACTGTACAATGTCTGGCGAATTCTACAATGAACAGTTTGCAGTGCTCACTTTCTGATTGGATGAGGGGCAGATCATCTTTCTTTCCTCCTTGCACGTGATTTATAGCTATAAGAAACCTTACACCGAATCTACCAAATGTGATTACAAGCACATAGACATCTACTAGATTTCAGATACAAATCTGAGGACCAAATCCTTGTCACTTACTATTGAGTTTTCCTGCAGCGCATTCCACACTCAGTACGGCAGCAGCTAAATTTCCAAGGACAGTCACCATCACTCTGGCACCTCTTACCCCTAGGGGGACATCTACTGTCATCTGGACATTTTGTAGGAGGATCTGTTAAATGAATGGAGATTTCTTTATAACCTTTTACATCACAGTGAGGAGAACGCATAGTGTTACACATGGGGCCATATGCACAGACCAGATTCACCACTGGGGACTAGTTAATTGATATAAATTTGAATGCAGCAGATGTCTCCAATGCATTGTGAATCATATGTATAAAGGAAATGTGGATGAAGTCTATAGCAGGCCCTGTGCACCAATATTCCCTAAATTCACATATAGTTATATGAAGCATTTAACCCATTGAATGCTAGAGAGGACTCCATTTCATCAATTTACATTGTGTTGGGTTCAAGGGGTTACATGAAAGGAGATTTTATTTGTTCTTTGGTGCATTTATTTGGACACAGAATTGATCCCTTCTGTCTGTGTATAAAGAGGAAAAGGTGGGTCTGTATATCTTATAAATCAGAAGGGAGAGGGGCTGCATTTAACCCCTGAGAGCCAGCAGGGTACACAATGCTTTGCAAAAGTAATGTGTTGCACTCTTCTTTGGACCTCAAGGGGATAAACATTATAAGGAATGTAATCAATCTGCAAAAGGACAATAAAACAAATCAAAATAGAAATGAGAAACAAACTGCCTGATAGAGAAAGACAAAGCCAAAAAAAAATCTTCATATTCACAAATAGAAAAGAGATGGAAAGGGATAATGCTGGTCCTATTAATATTCATCAGAGCAGGTTGGTTAGTTGGGGTAAGAATATGACAGATAATGATATAGCAATGTATTGTATTCTATAGTATTAAAGAAATGATTTTATAATCCCCCCACACACCCTACTACTGAGATCAGCCTCTTCTACAGTGAATAATAGAAACATAAAATTTGACTGCAAATAAGAACCCCCCAGCTTACCTAGTCACCCATTTTCCTACTCCAAAAACCTCAAACCTTATTTGGTCCTTGGTCTTGTCTTGTGTTCAGGACAGCCTTATGCCTGTCCAGGGCCGGCACCACCTATAGTCGAGGTAGGCGCCAGCCTATGGCAAACATCTACTGGGGGAGCAGTCAGAACCAGATGAGATGGCCCTTACATGGGATAGAGGCGGAGATTTGCCACCCCAAGGCTCATTGCTTTCCCTTCAGGACCCCCTTTCCCTGTGATCCTCTGTGCTCGAGTAAAGTCTCATGTAATTGTAGCCTAGGACTGAGGCAGGGTAACGTCATGACAAGCAGCCGCACTCTCTGCTAGTCTCTATGTAACTTACGCGGGCTGCATAGATTCTGCACATACCGGGGCAGAATGGGACTCTGGCAACAGCACTTCCAAGGAAAGGGAACAGAGGAGCACTGGTATTTAAGGTAAGTTCAGCTCATCACTTTTTTTAACCCTCGGAAGGCCAGAGAGGTATCCAATGCATTGCATTGGATTGGATTCCTCTCTGGCCCTCAAAAGGATAAATATGAATCCTTAGACAATAGCAGGCACAAATGTGACACAATACTATCCCGATCTTGTAGCCATTGAAAAACTGAATTGAATGAGCCCAGCGGCATCTCTCATACCTTTATGGTTTGAGAGATATCCACTTTCAAAGTTTTGTATTTTTCCCTCTCCCCTGATGTCAGCGTTCTAGCTGACAGCAGGGGAATTCGGTCCTGGGTCTTGTGGAGGCTCTTCAGCAGAGCCGAGATCATGTTATGGAAGAAGAAATCCTTCACTGAAATGGTCTTCTACGTGTGCTTGCAAACCAAGAGCAAACCAAGCACACGTAGAAAACTATATCAGTGAAGGAATTCTTCTTCCATAACGCGATCTCAGCTCTGCTGAAGAGCGTCCGCTTGGTCAGAGACCGGATTCCCCTGCTTTCACCTAGAACACTGACGTCAGTGGAGAGGGAACTTTGAAAGGGGATATCTCTCAAACCATAAAGGTTTGAGAGATGCCGCTGCGCTCATTTAATTCAGTTTTTAAGGGCTACAAGATGGGGGATAGTAAAAAGTAAGTATTACTATCCCTTTAAAATACAATAACAAGGTTCTGATGCCCTTAGCTTCTATTCTGAGACACCGTGGCCTTTGTGTGTTGCCTCTGGCAAAAAGCCTTCATTTTCCCTGGGCCCCAATTACATGTATTTAATACAGCCCAGCCCCGCACTATTATGCCAGTGTTGGACCCTTTCTCTATGCCAACAGTGCTGGTGCTTCCTCTCTCTGCCAGAAGTGCTGTACCCACCAGTTTTCTGACATTTGAGGCTCCCTTCTGAAAGCACCATTCAAAATCACCCTCTCTTTGTCATCAGAGCTGGAGCCTCTACTCAGTCAACCCTTGTAATATTTCATCAGTGTTGCCATGCCCTCTTCTTTGCCATCAGAATTGCAAACACATCATACCAGAAGTGCCGGGCGTCCCTTTTCTGTCAACACTGTCCACCCATGGCTTCAATTTACAAACCCTGGTACTGTTGTGGAGCTCTACCCCTTAACTCAGTGTTTCACAGCTTTAGTCCTCAAGGCTCACCAGCACTTCACATTTTCAGGATCTCCCTGCTTGATCACAGCTGGCTATTCAGTAGCTCAGTCCTTGTGATTGAGGCACCGGTACTCAATCAGGCATATCCTGAAAACCTGATCTGTTGTGTGCTCTCAGTGGGAGTTGAGAATCCAGGCTCCTATTCCAGTATATTGACAGTTCCATATTGTTCTAGCACTACCCACTCTGGCATAGTGCTCTATGCCAACAGTATTGCCCCTCTTTTCTGCTAGCCACTTTGGACCCCAACACACACATACTGACACATACACATAAAGGGAACACACTAAAACACTGATACTTATACACATACAGAGAACACACACATTGACACATACACATTTAGGGAACACACATACATTGACACTTATACACATAGGAAACACACAAATTGATACTTATACACATATAGGAAATACACTGACACTTATACACATACAGGGAACACACATGCATTGACACTTATACACACTAAGGGGCATAAAGGGATGGGACACAAGGGATGGGGCATAAAGGGGCAGAGCCTATGGGGTGGCAAAAATTAGGTTTTGCCTAGGGTGGCACAGTCCTGTGCCTATCCCATGCATGCTAAGATCCCATCACTGTATTTACCTCTAACACTACTGCTGGTAGGCTGTTCCACTTATCTACTACCCTCTCAGTGAAGTAAAACTTTATTATATTACATCTAAAGCTCTGTCCCTCCAGTTTTAGACTATGGCCTCTTGTCCTAACATTTCTACTCCTTTGAAAAATACTTCCCTATTGTTTGTTGTTGAATTCCATCTATTTGAATGTTTTTAACAAATTCCCTCTCTCTCTTTCTCTCATCAAAGCTATACATGTTTAAATCCTTTAGTCTATCCTGATATTTTTTATCCTGTAATTGGGCTGAACTTACTGAGCACTCTATTTAACTCTGACAGTGCTTCAGATGTGTTCATACAGCTCACACTGACACCAAGTCTCAGCAGATTGGTCTACCGGGTCAGCCTCTTCACTGCAGAAGAAGACATCAGCAACAGGGGAGGGAAGGTGAATACAAAAGTTTATATCTATAAAACTATTATGTATTAAAGATTGTGCATGACATATGTCACACTCCGCAATTCTGCAGAATGATGCATGTATGTGTTTTCAAAATCAAGTAAAAAATGTGAAAGGAACATTCATTTCTGAAGGAATTAATCTTATATGTACATGGACATTTCTCGATGTAATGGTACTATATAATTAAAAGTGAAACTCCTGGGCAGTGAGTAGCCAAATAACAACTAACTAATGATTTTATTAATTCTCAAGGAGCATTTCACATTTCTTGACTTGATTCAGAAAACCCTTATGGTGATTCCCTAAATGTGTTGTCCAGATGTGGATCCTTTCTCTTAGTGTTGTGAAATCATCTGCACCTCACTGATGAAGCCCAAGAAGACCAAACCGTACCTCTGGCATTACCTGGCATTCTTGTGTAAAGTAGACTTGTATGTCATTTCAAAACTGGACTGAACTTCTGATAAATACATGGAAAGGTCTCCTCTGTAAAGGTGCTAGAGGCCTAGAATGTGATACTCCTGAGGGTCCAGCCCTACAACCAGAGGTGAATGCTTGTGTATGTTCTCAGGGAGAAGGTCACATATTTTTCTTGCCAATTCTAATAGCACAGTGAGCGATAACTTTGAACTGAGCTAATTTATATAATGTGCCAGGGATTAAAGTAAAGTGCCTCCTGTACTGCCAAGTTTTCCTTTTAACCCTTTAAGAACCAGGGGTCTGTGCAATGCATTATTGTAGTAAACCTTCCACTGAATCAATCAACTATAAATGAAACACGCAGGACTTTACTAGATAAAGGCTGAGGACCTAGTGCTTGTCTACTTACCAGGGATGGGGTATACACATTCCCATCCACACCCTTGATCGCAGCACTTCTGATCCCAGGGGCAGTCATTGTCATCATAGCATTTTGGATCGGTAATCACGATACACATTTTCCTGCCTGGGCCAGGACATTTTCCAGAGTGAGCTGAGGAATAAATGAAAATGTTATTATGATCTTCTAATAATATCACAGTAATGAGAAAGGATAGTATAACACAAGGGGCCATATGCACAAAATCAAAAGTGGAACATTTGGGGGAGAATTAATCCATATTTCACAACTTTTTATTAAGTTAACTTGAAAATATAACAAGTTGAATTCTATAGAGGTTTCCAACATCTCTGGCATTCAGGTTAAAATTCCCATTTATAGGAATGTGTTTGGCCTCATGTAGTACATTAAGGCTATGGGTGTTTGTATACCTGTGTCTTTGTCTTTCCTTGTGTGTAAATGAGTGTGTTTGTGTGTTTGGCTGTCTGTCTATCTCTCATTTAGCATGAATATGCATGTATTCCTAAGTGTGTTTATGTGTTATTGTGCCTGTTCATGTATGTGTGTGCATGATGAGTGTTTGTGTATGTGTTTGTGTGTATGTGTGTGTGTGTGTGTGTGTATGGGTGTGTGTGTGTGTGTCTGTGTCTGTGTGTGTGTGTGACTGTCTGTCTCTCTCTCTCATTTAGCATGAATATGCATGTATTTGAATGCATGTGTATGTATGTGTGTGTATGAGTGTGTGTGTGTGTGTCTGTATATTGTGTATATGTTTAAAACAATTGATGAGGCTGAAGAAAGACATATTTCCATCAAGTCCAGTCCAAGCCATATCACCCCTGTTTATCCAGAGGAAGGCACAACAAACCTCTATTGAAGCCATTTCCAATTATGCCCCAAAGTGGGAAGAAAAATTCCTTCCTGACTCCAGGAAGATAGTTTGTGATCCAGGGAATTTTCTTCTTTGAAGCCAACTGTCATAATCATCAATATGTTTTGAGCTAGAAAGGTATCCATTATTTTTGAAAGCATTTAAGTATCTGCAAGTACAGCATGTCATGGAAAATATTTCCATAATTCAACTGCCCTTACTGTAAAAAAATCCATGCCTGTCGATAGTGACTGATTGAATAACACAGCTTTTGTTTGCATTGGAAAATTTGCATTTTTAAAGATTAATGTCTTAGCTGATCCTTTCTTAACTAGTTTCAAAAGCAGATCATGCAATTACGCATTAGTATCATAAACAGATTGAAGTCAAAAGGAAGTAGAGATAGACTAGATACTGTCAGAACGAGAGTCAGTTTCTTACAGTTATATCTGCCTGGTGTGTTACTCACGTTTCTGTGCCCAGGTGCCCACAGAGCACAAAGTGAGTCCCAGAAGGAGAGAGATGGTGACTGGAGTCATGTTGTCCCACGAGTCTGAGTCTTGTTCTGTCACACACTGGGATTTATACTCTGAGATCTGGGAATAAACCATGTAATTGAGGAACAAGGAAGAGGAACAAAACCAGTTCTACCTTACTGCAATACTGTATGTCACAATCAAAAGCTAAAAATATTACTGACAACTAAACATAATTATTATAATTGTATCAGCCCAGCTACTGTAATTAATGGAGAGTCAGTGCCACATGTGTAAACACTTTATAGTCAGATTCAGTACATTTATACCTACACAGTGTAATATTGTCATTATCGCCAACACTTTATAGTCAGATTCAGTACATTTATACCTACACAGTGTGATATTGTCATTATCGCCAACACTTTATAGTCCGATTCAGTACATTTATACCTACACAGTGTGATATTGTCATTATCACCAACACTTCATAGTCCGATTCAGTACATTTATACCTACACAGTGTGATATTGTCATTATCGCCAACACTTTATAGTCAGATTCAGTACATTTATACCTACACAGTGTAATATTGTCATTATCGCCAACACTTTATAGTCCGATTCAGTACATTTATACCTACACAGTGTGATATTGTCATTATCGCCAACACTTCATAGTCCGATTCAGTACATTTATACCTACACAGTGTAATATTGTCATTATCGCCAACACTTCATAGTCCGATTCAGTACATTTATACCTACACAGTGTGATATTGTCATTATCGCCAACACTTTATAGTCAGATTCAGTACATTTATACCTACACAGTGTAATATTGTCATTATCGCCAACACTTTATAGTCAGATTCAGTACATTTATACCTACACAGTGTAATATTGTCATTATCGCCAACACTTTATAGTCACATTCAGTACATTTATCCCTACACAGTGTGATATTGTCATTATCGCCAACACTTTATAGTCAGATTCAGTACATTTATACCTACACAGTGTAATATTGTCATTATCGCCAACACTTTATAGTCACATTCAGTACATTTATCCCTACACAGTGTGATATTGTCATTATCGCCAACACTTTATAGTCACATTCAGTACATTTATCCCTACACAGTGTGATATTGTCATTATCGCCAACACTTTATAGTCAGATTCAGTACATTTATCCCTACACAGTGTGATATTGTCATTATCACCAACACTTTATAGTCAGATTCAGTACATTTATACCTACACAGTGTGATATTGTCATTATCGCCAACACTTTATAGTCAGATTCAGTATATTTATACCTACACAGTATAATATTGTCATTATCTCCAACACTTTATAGTCAGATTCAGTACATTTATACCCACACAGTGTAATATTGTCATTATCTCCAACACTTTATAGTCAGATTCAGTACATTTATACCCACACAGTGTGATATTGTCATTATCGCCAACACTTTATAGTCAGATTCAGTACATTTATACCCACACAGTGTAATATTGTCATTATCGCCAACACTTTATAGTCAGATTCAGTACATTTATACCCACACAGTGTAATATTGTCATTATCGCCAACACTTTATAGTCAGATTCAGTACATTTATACCCACACAGTGTAATATTGTCATTATCGCCAACACTTTATAGTCAGATTCAGTACATTTATACCCACACAGTGTAATATTGTCATTATCTCCAACACTTTATAGTCCGATTCAGTACATTTATACCTACACAGTGTGATATTGTCATTATCTCCAACACTTTATAGTCAGATTCAGTACATTCATACCCACACAGTGTGATATTGTCATTATCACCAACACTTTATAGTCCGATTCAGTACATTTATACCTACACAGTGTAATATTGTCATTATCGCCAACACTTTATTGTCAGATTCAGTACATTTATACCTACACAGTCTGATATTGTCATTATCGCCAACACTTTATAGTCAGATTCAGTACATTCATACCTACACATTGTAATATTGTCATTATCGCCAACACTTTATAGTCAGAATCAGTACATTTATACCTACACAGTGTAATATTGTCATTATCGCCAACACTTTATAGTCAGATTCAGTACATTTATACCTACACAGTGTAATATTGTCATTATCGCCAACACTTTATAGTCAGATTCAGTACATTTATACCTACACAGTGTGATATTGTCATTATCGCCAACACTTTATAGTCAGATTCAGTACATTTATACCTACACAGTGTGATATTGTCATTATCGCCAACACTTTATAGTCAGATTCAGTACATTTATACCTACACAGTGTAATATTGTCATTATCGCCAACACTTTATAGTCAGATTCAGTACATTTATACCTACACAGTGTAATATTGTCATTATCGCCAACACTTTATAGTCAGATTCAGTACATTTATACCTACACAGTGTAATATTGTCATTATCGCCAACACTTTATAGTCAGATTCAGTACATTTATACCTACACAGTGTAATATTGTCATTATCGCCAACACTTTATAGTCAGATTCAGTACATTTATACCTACACAGTGTAATATTGTCATTATCGCCAACACTTTATAGTCAGATTCAGTACATTTATACCTACACAGTGTAATATTGTCATTATCGCCAACACTTTATAGTCCGATTCAGTACATTTATACCTACACAGTGTAATATTGTCATTATCGCCAACACTTTATAGTCCGATTCAGTACATTTATACCTACACAGTGTGATATTGTCATTATCTCCAACACTTTATAGTTCGATTCAGTACATTTATACCTACACAGTGTGATATTGTCATTATCGCCAACACTTTATAGTCCGATTCAGTACATTTATACCTACACAGTGTGATATTGTCATTATCGCCAACACTTTATAGTCACATTCAGTACATTTATACCTACACAGTGTGATATTATCATTATCGCCAACACTTTATAGTCCGATTCAGTACATTTATACCCACACAGTGTGATATTGTCATTATTGCCAACACTTTACTCAGTGTGATATTGTCATTATCGCCAACACTTTATAGTCAGATTCAGTACATTTATACCTACACAGTGTGATATTATTATTATCGCCAACACTTTATAGTCAGATTCAGTACATTAATACCTACGCAGTGTAATATTGTCATTATCGCCAACACTTTATAGTCAGATTCAGTACATTCATACCTACACAGTGTAATATTGTACTTATCGCCAACACTTTATAGTATGATTCAGTACATTCATACCCACACAGTTTAATGTTGTCATTATCGCCAACACTTTATAGTCAGATTCAGTACATTTATACCTACACAGTGTAATATTGTCATTATTGCCAACACTTTATAGTCCGATTCAGTTAATTTATACCTACACAGTGTAATATTGTCATTATCATACATTTATACCTACACAGTGTAATATTGTCATTATCATACATTTATACCTACACAGTGTAATATTGTCATTATCTCCAACACTTTATAGTTCGATTCAGTACATTTATACCTACATAGTGTGATATTATCATTATCGTCAACACTTTTACTCTTTCTTTCAGAAGGAACCAGACTGACTATAATACAGGTGATTATTTCATGTAAATTGAAGTAGTGAGAGAGCTGCTTGTGATAATGCTTGTGTGATTGTATATGTATGTGTGTGTGTTTCTGTGTGTGTATGTGTGTGTGTGTTTGTTTATGTATGTGTGTGTGTGTATGTATGTGTATTTGTGTATGTGCTTGTGTGTATATGTGTGTATGTGTTTGTGTATGTCTGCATGTGTGTGTACGTATGTGTGTGTGTCTGTGTGTGTGTGTGTGTGTGTGTATATGTATTTTTGTGTGTAACAGTAAAGGATTTGCAGAATTTGTGTCCTGTATTCCTGTTGGTAACTGTTATGTCCGACCCCATGGACAGACATCCAGGACAGACGGATGATGTTATATTATGAAAAAATACAGGGGAAGGAGGGGGGTCATTAGGATTTTCTCATCATAGTAAACTAAGTGCAGGTTATTACTAGGAGTTGTTACTACACCTTTAGACTGTTGTGTGACAGTGTGAAAATCTGTGTTATTGACTCTGTGTCCTCGATGTAATTCGGTCTGACGGCTAAAAAACCCAGCTGATTGCATTTTTTGAAGAACGATAAGCAAGTCAATTACCTGTGATATGAAAAAATGCCTGCAAAAATCAACCTGTCATGCAATAAGCTATTTTTCACAGAAATGGAAACTTTTCCTCTTTTCTGCCTTTCTGTCATGTCTAAATAGAGAGAACCCTGGTATTTCTACATCCCAGTCATTTCTTTCATTGTACCAGGTCTCTGTAATCCCCACTAAGTCCACCTCTTCACTAGTTATTACTGCAATGACGTCTTAATACATAACCCCTGGGGTGTGGTAGTATAACTGGGAAATGGGGATATTAGTTAAGGAGACAAATAATTGCAATCTTTTTGGTTTTACCAGATACATTGTTAAAAGCATGCCAGGATTCCCCAACCTGTGTGCAGAGAGGAATCAGAATGTAGACAGTTAAAGCTTGTGAGTGGGTATTTCTGGAAGGGAGATCTCCTATCTTGGTAAATGTACCTGTAGGCAAAGATCCTGTCCTGGGAAGTCTGTCAGCTAAAGGAACATGTCTAGGTGTATAGTCTGGATTCTTTTTGCTTTATCCTGGTCTGAGTTCATATAGTGTCCTGTACCTTTAAACTGCTGCTTAGCTTTTGAGGTGGTTTGATGCTCATTGAAGGCCTTATTTTCCTGCTCCAGTGAATGCTGCTTGTTCCAGCACAAGTTATTCCATTCCGAGCCTAGTACCCATTCATGTCTTTGTCAGAAGCCTGGATCCTTGTGATAAAGACCAGCATGTCTCTGGTTCCACCTGTGGGCTGAGGCACCAAGCTCTCTTCTGATGGTTTGCAGTCTCCACTCTGTGGTGATGATTCTTCCATCCAATATGAAGATCTTTTGGAGGACCATGACTTATAGTATTTATCCAGACAATCCGCAAGTAAGTGGCATCTTGGTTCTGTTTTCTAAAGCTCTGCAATTGATTTGTCAGCTGTATGACTTTTTATATTCACCACATTGATAGTTTCAGAGTCCCCCCATCTTGTCTGTGTGGCTGGGGATATCAGCTCTGCATGTCTTTTATATTTGCTTGATTTATTCTATTTTGTCCCTTTCCAAGAGTTGTTCTCATTATGGATTTATCATTTATTAGGGTTATCCTTTCTCCTGATTTTCATCCATCCCTAGAAATAACTTTATAGATATGATTGAAGGAGAAGTGACATCTCCTAATAATACCCATCAAACTTACCTTACTATGACCAGAAAATCCTAATGGCCCCATTCATTTTTCCATTGTCCCTTGGTTCAAGAAATAACTTCTTCAATCGGTCGTGGGTGTCATGTCTCTAGAGGTGAAAAAGATGGTTACTAATAAGCCCATGGGACACACACTCCACCATTGCTTTACAATGGATTGCATATCTCTCTAATCCTTACTGCAGTGAGTAGGTTCATACCCTCTGCCTGTATTCGTACTGAAAAACTGTCAGCAGCTGTCACTCCAGCCTTCATGGACCTGAGATGCAGGACTGATTGTTATCTCTTCAACAAAATCACAAGTGTGAAAGCGTTAGGGGCCATTAGGATTTTCTGGCCATTGTAAAGTTAGTGGGGTTTATTTTTGGTAGTTCTCCTTTAATAATAACTTCATGTCCCAACTAGTAGAAGAGGCAACTAGGAATGAAGCCTTGTGGGATCTAGTGATCTCAAATGAGTCTGAACAAGGTAAGGCTGCATTTTGGTAACACACACCATAATATATATATTTTTTTTTGTCAAAGTATTTTACCAGGAAGAATACATTGAGTTTATTGCTTGTTTTCAATTATGTCCTGGTCTGGACTCATTTTATCTAACTCAGAGAGGTGAAAGACAGAGCTCACCTTGCTGTGACTAGAACCTGCAACCTTGCACCTTAACCAACTGAGCCATCTCACCACTGAATTTTCGAGAAACCAGTTACGTCTTCAAATACAACTTTAATAATGTTAAATCACTTCCCAGATCCCATACATTGGGGTGTAGCCTTAAAAACATAGGAAACCGAGGAATTTATTCTTTGCATTTACATTGTTACACAAGATGATTTTATTACATGTATCTGTGCTGGAATGATAATGATTGGGAGTTGTTTTTACTCATTTATACAAATTGATTAAGCGGAAATAAAAGGAGTAAATGGACTCTTCATGCAATATGCGGTCACTCCCTAGAAAGGTTTGATTAACTGATATATAATTAGACAAATAATGATATAAGACGCAATGTGAAAATAAATATAGAACAAGGATGCACAAAAACCCGTAACTATCCAACTGGCTGATGAAAACAGTAAGAAGCAACACACTCAACATCCCCCTTGTCTATATATATATATATATATATATTTTAGGGCTTAAAACTTGAAGTCTTTTGCTACTAGCTAGACCTGAAAAGTAACTCGCCACCGCAAGACATAACATACCCACCAGAGCTGAATTTCTACTCACCAGGGCTAAATTTTCACTCGCAATTGGCTAGTGGCGAGTGGAAATTTTGAGCCCTGTATATTTATATATTGTCAGAGGGTCTGATCTTGTCTGGGAAAGAAATGATTAAGAGGCTATCCAGAAACGATTTTGTCTGTATATATTTATATTAGGCCTGTGTGTGTCTTTATATAGAATTTGTTTTGTTTCTCTAGAAATGGATTTTTGAGACTTTCGTGCAGTAAATATCCTTGAAAGAGGTCTCTCTCTCTCGCCTTGAACAGGAATTTTATCTAGTGTAGGAGAATTGCACCTGTGTTTTTACATACCTGAGAGAGAGGACGTTGTTTTGAAACTTCTGTCATTATTTCTTATCTACATTACTTATTATATTTGATGGACACTGTAGTCTTTCCTGAAGATTTCTGGTAGTAGACTGCCATCTAGCAGCATGGTAGATTTATTTATGCACGTTTGTATGTATATCTTGGTATATAGTAATTACCAATCACAAAGCTTGATAGAAATTTAAAGGTTACCTAATATTCTAATTCTCTATGGAGTGAACTATGAGAGAAGAATGGGTGTACCTTTTCTGTTAAGGGGGGTATTTAATATAAGCATTGTACAGGGGGAAATAGCGGCTTTTTGTTTGGCTGAATTTCCTAGTTGCAGTACCTTGTCCAAGCTGAGCCTGAGAGACCACACCTTGACCTAGGATTGGTAAAGTAGAAATACATGTTATATATATAAAAGCACTGTATGTACTTCTAAAATTATTACAGCCCAGTCTATTCTAGGGTAATTCTTATAATCCCTAGTGGAATTGGTCAACCTATTGAGAACTATTACACAGTAGCCATTTGGCTGTAAAGTTAGAATAATTTTTGGAAGTCATACAGTCCAATCATAGAAATAATAGAGTGAGATCAGATTGATAGCAATTTTAGGCCAATGAGAGTTCTAGTTAGCTAGGGGAAGTGATGAGAAGGGATGGGCCAAAATCTTTGCCTCAAAATCAGTGAATAATAGCACTTCCCACCTGGAGAATAATTTTTCACAAAAAGTGCTGTTTTTTCTGCTTTTTCTGCCTAGTTCATTGCATTGAAATTGATTGAAAGACTGAATTTACACACAACACAAAACAAATGTTATTTTATTTCCCAAAGACATAGGATAAAAGGGGTATGAGGGTGCCTGTGTTGATGGTGTATGGGAAAGAATTGGGTGAACAAGGAATTTTTTGAGGGGAGATTTTGTTTACTGGGATAGTTAATAAAAAATAAATAAATAGAATAAAAAAACCCATAAGACATGGTATAAATGGGATCTGAGGAGGCTGCCTGTGTTGGTGAGTGGAGTCTGGGGAAAGAATCAGTTGAACAGGGAATTTGTTTTGGGGGGTTTCTTGACTAGAATTGGGGGGACAGTTAATAAAATAAATAAATAAAATAAAATAAGACATGTGCTAGAGACAGGGGTCCCCTGATGTAAGTTGCTACTGGAGTAGACTGATATTTGTAGGGCCAAGCCCTAAGGAAATTAAACTTGTTGTTAGGCCCAAACCTTGAAGAAACATTGATTTGTAGGACTTAGGCTTGTTAGAAACATGCCCCCAAAAATTGTTGTTGTTTTTTTTCTTTTTTTAAGAACAAGCACTGAGAACAAAAAAAATACTCTACTGGTCTAGTGTCAGTGACCACTTGTCATTGTCAAATTATCACGGTGCCCATGATTGCTGGCTTTTCTTGTCAGTTAGCAATGGGTGCTTTCCATTGGTTGCCTGTGATTAGTCCACCCAGTATTGCCTATATAGACTGGTCTCCTGCACCCTTTCACTGCCCTTTCGTGGTGTTTCTATGCAAGTGATCGCCTGCCTATGGATTCCTGTGTCATCTTGGGCCTGTCTGACTTCTCTCCTGTTCCTGCGCCTGTGTACCTACCCGGATAGCCTGTCTACTCTCCAGAGTCGTTCATGTGTACAGATCCGGCCTGGTTGGCATTCCTGCTTCTGTATCCTGACCCGTCCTGGTTGACGTTCCTGTTCCTGGATCCCAATTTGGCTGCATTCCGCTTGGCTCTGGTCGCCTCAGCGACATTCTGACTTCTGGTGCATTCCTAGGTTGGCACCGCTGATTTCAGGCTTCTGGTCTCTGTTATAGCTCCGGTAGGGCCTCCATGTTGGTCCAGTACGCAGTACTGGTTTGCTCCACTCTATCACCGGTTGCTTGTGCTGCCTCCATTATCACACTGGTAGGGCCTTCGTGTTTGTCCAGTACACGGTACTGGTTTGCGCCACTCTGCACTGGATGCTAGTGCTGCCTCCATTATCGCACCGGTAGGTCCTCAGTGTTTGTCCAGTACGTGGTACTGGCTTGTTCCACTCTACACTGGTTGCTAGTGCTGCCTTCATTATAGCACCGGTAGGGCCTCAGTGTTTGTCCAGTACGCGGTACTGGTTTGCTCCACTCTACACCGGTTGCTAGTGCTGCCTCCATTATCGCACTGGTAGGGTATCACGGTGCCCGTGATTGGTGCTATACACTGTCTATCACCTGCAGGGGCTCCTATTGGCTGCCTGTTGTCTGCCCGCCTCTGACTGCCTATTTAGACTCAGCTCAGACACCCTTTGGTTGCCCTTTCGTGGTGTCTCTGACAGTACCTGTTTGTTCTTCCTGTCATGCTGTTTGGGCCTGTTCCAGTGTTCCAGAGTCCAGAGCTACAGAGTCCTGTGTTCCAGTCTGTCTCGCTGCTTGAGGCCTGTTCCAGTGTTCCAGAGTCTTCAGCTACTGAATCTTGAGTTCCAGTGTTCCTGTGTTCGTCTGTTCCTGTTCCAGTCTGCTTGCCACTCCGGTTGGACCTCCGTGACGACTGATGCTCCGGTTGTTTCGTCTGGCCTGTTCCGGTTGCTGTTTATTCAGCGGTGTTCGCTGTGCTCCACCTTCATTTAGTCTCCGAGTTCCCATCCGGTAGTCGCTTGTTGACATTGCTCACTCTCTCGCCTTGGCGATATTCTTACTGAGTTGGTCCCAGCGTGCGGACGCTGGTTAACCCCAGTAAACCTGGTGGCAGATTATACTGTTGGTCCCAGCATGCGGACGTTGGTTAACCCCATTAAACCTGGTGGCAGATTATACTGTTGGTCCCAGCGTGCGGACGTTGGTTAACCCCATTAAACCTGGTGGCAGATTATACTGTTGGTCCCAGCGTGCGGACGCTGGTTAACTCCATTTAACCTGGTGGCAGATTATACTGTTGGTCCCAGCATGCGGACGCTGGTTAACTCCATTAAACCTGGTGGCACATTATCCTGTTGGTCCCAGCGTGCGGACGCTGGTTAACTCCATTAAAGCTGGTGGCAGATTATACTGTTGGTCCCAGCGCGCGGGTGCTGGTTTACTCCATTAAACCTGGTAACATATTATACTGATGGTTCCAGCGTGCGGACGCTGGTTATCTCCGTTTAACCTGTTGGTCTCCTCCTTTGGGGCTGTCCTGCCCGGTATTGGTGAGGCCGGTAGAACCGGTACATTCCATCTCACGGTTTCTTTACCCGGTATTGGCAGGACCGGTAGAGCCTCTTCACAGTATTCACTGAGGCTGCCTTGCCCGGTATTGGTAAGGCCGGTAGAACCGGTACATTCCATCTCACGGTTGCCTTACCAGGTATTGGCAAGGCCGGTAGAGCCTATCCTCAACATCTCCCAAGGCTGCCTTGCCCGGTATTGGTAAGGCCGGTAGAAGTGGTTATTCCATCTCACGGTTGCCTTACCCGGTATTGGCAAGGTCGGTAGAGCCTGCTATTGCTATTCCTTATAGCCGCCTAGGTTGCCTTGCTCGGTATATTAGGCAAGGCCGGTAGAACCTGTTCTATTTCTCAGTTGCTATATATATATTGTATGCATATGTGTGTGAAGCCTATGGGGAGTGCTTTAACTTTTCAATAAAGTTATGCTTTTACCTAAACCTGTTGTCTGAGAGTCTTAACAAACCGTGACATAGGGCCTCCGTGTTTGTCCAGTACGTGGTACTGGTTTGCTCCACTCTAACGCCGGTTGCTAATGCTGCCTCCGTTATAGCACCTGTAGGGCCTCCGTGTTTGTCCAGTAAGTGGTACTGGTTTGCTCCACTCCTACACCGGTTGCTTGCTGCCTTCGTTAAAGCACCAGTAGGGCCTTCGCTACACTGTTTCACTTCTGCCATAGGCTGCCTTACCCGGTATATTGGTAAGGCCGGTAGAGCCTCCTCAGTTCTATTGTGTCAGGTTCTGGGCTGCCTTGCCCAGTATATTGGTAAGGCCGGTAGAGCCTCCTAGGTCCCGTTATGCCATCCTCTAGGCTGCCTTACCCGGTATTTTGGTAAGGCTGGTAGAGCCTATACATTGTATCATTGTATGCTATGCTACTTGAACCTGTTGTGTGTCTGAAATATATGTGCGATGTTCAGGACCTGTGAGGGTTCTTATTATTTTTTCAATAAAGCTGTGTTTTTATCTTAACTCTGTGTCTGTGAGTCAAAACAAACCGTGACACAAATGCCCTGGTGTAATTACGGAATATGTGAGTTGCTGCTGAGTTGTTTAAACAGCAGGATGATTAGGCAGCTCATAGGGAATGAGATCAACAACAGCAGCAACATGGGTGATTGATGATGAAGGTTCCACTTGCTTTAACTAGCACCTGAGGCAGTGGCAGCACAATAAGTAGCCCCCAGTATATGTGGAGAAAAGAAGAAGTTGGCCAATAATTCTTCTCCACCTGCCCTTCCTCCAAAATCATGGGTGTGTTGTTAGTAGTTGTGGGCGAAAGTTGTCGCTGTGTTCCCTCAAGAAATCCTGCAAAAACCACATTGTTGCATTTTTCGCCCACTGGTCAAAGTTCTTCTCCATTTTTTCAATGGCTAGAAAGTTTGTGCCCTTTGATTTACGTGGTTTTTGCCTTTTCGCTATACAAAAGTGACAGAGCGAGGTAGACGTGCTGTGCTGTTCTGCTGGATCTTTTTGCAAAATTGAGGAAGAAGAGGCTCAAAGTGACTGCTATCACTAAGAGAAAGCATAAAAATAACAAAAAGAGGAGTTTGAAGGACCGTTATGTATTCATTTATGTACGAGCCTGAGGAGGAGGAGGAAGTGAGCACTGCAGAACCAATGCTGTCCAGTCCCCCTAAATCACCCCTAAGGATATTGTTGAATTTAACGAGAAGGGAGGGAGAAAAGGGTAGTACTAGTGAGAGCAAGGCAGGTCAGCTGCCTGTGCCTGCTGTAAGACATACTGCACCTACTGCCACTAGTGCTGTGCCTGCTGTCAGATGTGCTGCCCCTATTACCACCAGTGCGGTGCCTGCTGCCTGTAGTGCCGCTTCTGCTACTAGTGTTGTGCATTCTGTTAGTGCTGATCCTGCTGCCACCAGTTCTGTGCCGGCTCTCAGATGTTTTGCCCCTGCTGCCACCAGTGCTGTGCCTGCTGCAAGTGTTGAACCTGCTGCCATCAGTGCTGAACCTGCTGCAAGTGTGTCTTGTAATAACCAGGAGAGGGGGAAGGAGAAGATGATGCCAAGTGTGACAGGAGGGGACCCTAATTCACACTTACCATCCCCAAGTAGTCCCGCCAGTGCTATCACTACTACTGTTACTAAGCCCTAACAGCTTGTTAGTGTTAGGAGTAAAGGAGGGGGTAATCAATATCCTCATATTACTAGTGACTGTGAGGAGGAAGACTCTGAGGCTGAACTTGATGTGGTTGGTGTTAGTAGTAGTAACAATAATGGTGAAGCAGCCAGTGGAACTATTGTTAGAGGAGTGGTAGGGGAAGCAATTGAGAGCATCCAGACTAGCAGTCAAGGGAGCCCACACCATTCTTCTGGCACTAGGAGTCCCCTTCCCTTCAATACAGTGTCAAAGTGGAACATGATCCTGAAGAGGCCAGAACAGTTGGGGAATAGCAGGCTCAGAAATAATAATACCACCACCAACACCAGATGCATAGATCAGCTGCCTGTGCCTGCTGCTACTGCTGCCAGTCTGCCTTCTTCACGTCACCAAGAAATGGCAAGTGTGACATTAGGGGACCCTATGTCACATTGCTTGTCACCTCTTCCAAACAGCAGTGAGATGTCTGTAATAGAGCAGCAGCAGCACATAGGGGCTATTGGTGGTGGTGATGATGATGATGTTACTGGTAGGCATCAGCACAACCTCTAGCAGTTAGCTTTTGGAATTTTTGTAATTTGCAACTGATCTAATTCCTACTGCTGAGATGTAAGGACAGAAGGATGCTGAGGAGTAGGCTAGTGTGCCACAGACCATTGTGGACACAGTGGGAATGGGGCCAACAAGTGATGCTGGACTAGGACAGGTTCCACTTTCCAGTGGCAGCAATAATTCTGGTCCTAGTTGCAGTGCTGACTCTGAGGCAGTAGTAGCAACAGCTGCAACGTCATCCATATCCACAGGGGAATGTGGAGGACAAGAAGAGGCCATTCTTCTCCACCTGTTCCCTGTTCCTATCCCCTGAAATCATGGGTGTGGAAATAGTTTTCTGTTGGGGCACGCACAGTGCAGTCATCACCAATGGCACTGTGCGCAATTTGCGACAAGTCGGTGAGAAGAGGAAAGGAGGGAACACACCTTGGCACAAGAGCCCTGATAATATACATGAAACACAGACACCATGACATTTATGTCAAACATGTTAAAACGAAATACTCACCACAGAAATTAAGCACCGCTTTTGCTGTACCCCCTGACTCTCCAGAAAGCCAACAAGGCAGAGATCAAAGAGGAGGAAGAATAGAGAAACCCAGGCAGAGACTGTGAGTTCCATGACAAGTGAAACAATAAGCTTGCCATCACCTTCTAGGGTAACTACATCTTCTGCCAAGCCACCTCTTTTATCATTATCTCCTCCACCAAATGATAGACACTCTGTTGATGTTAAGATGTGACAATTTGTGTCTACCCATTGCACACTGTGTGGTGCACTGACCACACATAGCAGTGTGGTGGAGGAGAATTGCAAGCAGGGCATCAAGCGGCATGTGAAGAGATTCTATCCCGCAGAATATGCTAAGATGGTGGCAGGGAGGGTTCATCTTTACTATTAAACTGTCAGCAAATTTTCCTGTGTCCACTGCGGGGTGTGGACAAGGGGTATAGTGACAGCAGCAGTACTTGGGTTCTGGTGTCATGGTGTTTGGATACAGTTGTGCCCCCAGATATTATTTACCACACGTACTGTGCACACTGCAGTTGCTGATGATGAGAGGCACAGTTCCTGCTCTCAAGTTAAAATTTTATATTCCAAAAACAACACACCCATGAATTTGGAGGAGGGGCAAGTGGAAAAGAGTTATTGGCCACACATACTGGGGGCTACTTAGTGTACTGTTACTGTCTCAGGTTCATCACTGGAGATAGTTGTGGCAAGTGGAACCTTCATCATCCATCATCACCCATGTTACTGCTATTTGTGATCCCATTCCTTTTCATCTGCCTACTCATCCTGTTGCTTAAATAACTCAGCAGCAGCAGTAAGAACAGCAGTTGCAACTTCTGCAATTATGGACTCAGACTCAGGAGGAGGACATTTGACAATGGCCAGTGGCCACTGGCCAACACGACCTGCTTGCACAAGGCAACTAGGGCACTTTTTTCTCAGAGCTTGTGCTTTAAAAAGAACAAAAAAACAAAAAAAAAAACATTCCTATAAAAGAAAAAAAAATACAATGTTTGGGGGTTTGTTTCTATAAAGCCTAAGTCCTACAGATCAGTATTTCCTTAGGGCTTGTGCCAAACAAGCTTAAGTCCTACAAATCAATGTTTCTTCAGGACTTGTGTCTCTAATAATTCTAAGTCCTATAAATCAATGTTTCCTCAGGGCTTTGGCCTCTAACAACAAATCTAACAAATCATCCTCTTCAAAATACTCTATCAAGTCAAGTATCAGTCTACCCAGTGGCAGCTTATGTCAAGGGGTTCCTGTCTCTATCACTTTACATACAAATTTCTTATTTTATTTTATTTTTTTATTAACTGTCCCCTCAATACCAGTCAAGAACTTCCCCCCAAAACAAATTCCCTGTTCAACTGATTCATTCCCCAGACTCCACCCACCAACACGGGCACCCGCCTCACACCCCTTTTATAACATGTCTTACGGGGTATTTTTATTTGCATTTAGGATTTATTTTTTATTAACTGCCTGCCATTCCCAGTAAATAACCCCCCCAAAAAAGCATTCCCTGTTCAACTGATTCTTTTCCTACACCCCACCAACACAGGCACCCTCATGCCCCTTTTATACTATGATTTTGAGAAATAAATTAATATTTGCTATGTGTTGTGTGTAAATTTAATGTTCCCATTTATTTCAATGAGCTTAGCAAAAAATCAGAAAATTGGCACTTTTCACAGGAAATTATTTGCAAGACGGAAAGTGCCATTATTCACTGATTTCTGTTTGAGGTGAAAATTTTCACCCATCCCTAGTTTTTAGAATAGATATTTTTCCCTTGAGAGCAGGAACTGTGCCTCTCATCAACAAATGCAATGTGCACAGTGTGTGTGATGAATAGAGGAAGGACTGGGAACAATGGGCACATCTGGACTCACACCAAACACTTGGCATAACTTTAACCAAACACCATGATGCTTAGGGTCCCAATGTGAAATGATCCAACCAGAAACCAGGTGCTGCTGCTGTCACACTCAGGCACAACGCCCATTGTCCACTCCCCGCTAAGTACACATGACAACTTACAGACAGTTTAATAATAATAATGAACCCTCCCTGCCACCAGTTTATCATACTCTGAGGGATGGAATCTCCTCAGATGCCCCTTGATGCCCTGCTTACAATTCTCCTTCACCACACTGTCATGTTTGGTCAGTGCACCACAGAGTGTTCAATAGGTGGACACAATCTGCCACATCCTGACATCTACTGAATGGATATCAACCGATGGGGGGATATAAAGATGAACGAGGTGGATCACCAGGAGATGTAGTTACCCTAGAGCAAGAAGGTGATGGCGAGCCAATCAGTTTGCTCGCCATCGAACTTTCAGGCTCTGTCTGGATATCTCTATTCTTCCTACTCTTAGATTTCCACCTCTCCTCTTGTTGTCTTTAAAGTGAGTAAAGGGGTACAGCAACAGTGGTGCCCAATTTCTTTGGTGGGTGTTTGGCTTTAACATGTTCCACATAAATGTCATGGTGTCTGTGCTTCATGTGTGTGATCAAGGAGGTTGTGCCAAGATGTGTTCCCTCCTTTCCCCTTTTCATTGACTTGTCACAAATTGTTCACAGTGCCATTGGTGATGACTGCACTGTGCCTGCCTCAAGAGAAAAATGGACCCACATCCAGGACCTCAATGGGGAGGGGAAAGGTGGAGAATGATGACCTATTTGTTCTCCTCCTCGACATTCCCCTTCACTAGTCCTGTATCACTTGTCCCCATTACCACTGTGGCAAACTAGCCTTTTCCTCAGCATCCTGCTGCCTTTGCAATTTCATCAGCAGTAGTGTTGAGCGAGCATGCTCGGCCGATGCTCGGATCGGCTCGAGCATCGCTCTGCTCGGCACATGGCGGTACTCGTCGAGTACCGCCATGTGCTCGCCCGCCATGTTCGGGTGGCGGGGATCTGTGCCGGAAGGAGGCACAGATCTGAAGATGCTCCGCTGGACCACCAGGGACTGGAGGTACGGGGGCATTGCGGAGATGAAGGGGGCATTGCGGAGATGAAGGGGGCATTGCGGAGATGAAGGGGGACAGTGTGGAGATGAAGGGGGACAGTGTGGAGATGAAGGGGGACATTGCGGAGATGAAGGGGGCATTGCGGAGATGAAGGGGGACAGTGTGGAGATGAAGGGGGACATTGTGGAAGGGGGACATTGCGGAGATGAAGGGGGCATTGCGAAGATGAAGGGGGCATTGCGGAGATGAAGGGGGACAGTGTGGAGATGAAGGGGGACAGTGTGGAGATGAAGGGGGCATTGCGGAGATGAAGGGGGACAGTGTGGAGATGAAGGGGGACATTGTGGAAGGGGGACATTGCGGAGATGAAGGGGGACATTGCGGAGATGAAGGGGGACATTGTGGAGATGAAGGGGGCATTGACCAGGCACCCTCCCCTCATCAGAGCAGGGGGTGCCTGGTGTAATGCTTGTGTCGCCCCATTGAAGTCAATGGGGCTCGGGTGCTCGGCCGGGCACTCGAGCCTCCGGCGGTGCTCGGTCAGAGCACCCGAGCACCCGAGCATCGGGGTGCTCGCTCAACACTAATCAGCAGCAGAAATTAGAGCAGAAGCAAACTCCACAAATTCCAAAAGTTCACTGCTGGTGGGGTTGATGATGCCCATCAACATCCCTGTCTCCCATTCCTTCTCAGTTTGGACTAAAAAGTGCATTAATATATCTTCTACCCCAGCTAGGCCACCATCATCATCACCACCACCACCAGTCCCAGCTTACTGCTGCTACTGCTCTATTACTGATGTCTCAACGGTTGGAGGAGGTGATGAGAAGTGTGACAGTGATCCCCTATGGTCACACTTGCCATCTCTTGTAGACCTTAAGAAGGCAGACTGACAGCACAAGCAGCAGGCATAGGCAGCTGATCTGTGCTTCTGGTGGTATTATTGCTACTAGGCAACAATTCTGCCTTCTTCAGGATCATGTTCCACCTGGACAATGGCATAGGGTTAAGGGGACGCCCAGGTCCAGGGGAATTTTGTGGTCTCTCTTTACCACTAGTTTGGGCGTTCTCCATACTTCCCCTACCAGCTGCTTCACCATCACTGTTACTACTACTAACACCAATCAATTTCATTCCCTGAGTCTTCCTCCTCACTAGTAATATGATCGCCCCTCCATCACTCCTAACAATCTGAGTCTGTACAAGCTTTTAAAAAGTAGTACTAGTAGTGGGACGGCTTGAGGATGGCAAGTGTGACTTAGTGTCCCCTGCCATCACATGTGGCATCATCTCCTCCTCCCCACCCCTGAGAATTATAAGACACACTTGCAGCAGGTGCATTACTGGCAGCATGTGCAGTACTGCCAACAGGCCCAGGTAGCTAACCTGTCCTGCTCACACTACTAACCTCTCCTTCCTCCCATGAGACAAATTTCCCCTTGATCCCTAGGGGTTAAGTAGGGGGATGGCCATCATTGGGACTGGGGATCCAGGGCATCAAGGCCCTTTCATGTTGGTGGTGGTGGTCACTTCATCCTCTTCAGACTCCCTGGACACATAACGATCCTTCTATGATGATGATGTCAAGTAATAATAAAAATAAAGTACAACCTAAAATGTGGCAGAAGTGTATTATAGTGGTGGTGGTCTGGCTGGTATGGTGTGATTGTGTATGTATATAGTTTTTACCATTTTCATGTTTGCATCAAATTGTTATCTTCCTTCTCAGATTATTGACACACATTACTTTTCGGTCATAGAAGTGGTCCCAAGTGAGGTAGATGATGGCAATCCTTCTTCACATCCGTCCTCCACCTCCTCATCTGCTCAGATGTTAATATATTGAACTGGCTTTGTCTGTCATACTCCTCTGCAGCAGGAGCCATAGGTGTTATTTGGACTGAACTAACTGTTGGCACTGACAGCAGCACACTCTCTGACACATAAATAACTTCACTAATTCTTTTTTCTGCTTTAGAGCCCTGGGAACTTTTTAAAGTGCTTCTGTTGCTGCTAGTTGTGGCACCTTTGGCCTGCTGATAGTGTGTCTCCCAGTCAGACCTGTGGTTGTGCTTCAGGTGGGATCTCATAGAAGAGGTGTCTAGGTGTGAGCCTGCTTTCCCCCTGCTCATGTGCTTTTTGCACAGACAACAGATTTCCACATGCTTACCTTGAGGATCCTGAGTGAGTGACTTCATGGAATGAGGGGTTCCTGAGGTGGTGCTGCTACTACTACTAGTGGGGCTAGATGTTGATACAATGCTACTGCCACTACTACTAGGTACCAAAAGTGCAGCACTTACAGCAGCAGCAGCAGAGGTACTCTTCATATCTAACATTGTGGATGTTAATAACTTGTGTTGCTGTTTCTGCTGCTGGGTACTCAAAACAGGTGTGTGTGACTGAGTGGGACTTGGACTTTGAAGAGGCAATGATCCTGATGATGACTGATCGGGTGACTGTGTGATATCTGTATTTGTCCAAGGTCAGACTTTCCAGCGATTTTCTCAAACAGTTTATAGGCGGGCACAGTGCTCCTTTTCAGTGGTGGAAGATTCAACCTTTGCCTTTCTGCTAACTTTATTGCCCTGTCATCATCCTCACTGTCAACTTCATCTGTATCTGAACAAGAGAAGGATGCTGGAGGGATATATTCTAGATCTGCATCATCATCAGTCATCATTAGGTCATCCTAAGCAGCATCAACATCACCTGACAGCTCTTGCCACTACCCTTATATTCCTCTAAGGTTTTAGACGTCTCAAACAATTTATTTTTACATTTACTGTAACAAAGTTTGCTACTACTTTGAGGACGGATGTTTTGGTGCTTGTTTGTCTCATTATCTGATGCAGCAGGTGGCTCATCTGTTACACCTTCCTCTATTATGCTATTACCAGCATCATCAACACTTGAATGTGACTTGTTGTCATCTTCATTGTTCTTCTTATGTTCTTCTTTATTTCTACTGGTACTGGTGGTGCTGGACGTTTTGCTGGGACCTTGACAAACTGCATCCTCCTTTGGAGTAGATGGATCATCATCATTTATTGCACACGCAACCATTGCTGCAGTCAGTTTTTGAACTACTACTTTACTCTCACATCCCTGCAATGCTCCAACCTTCGCCCTCCACCTGCCCCTTGTGCGTTTGCTGGACATTACTCAACTACTCTGTGTGTTTTTACTCTACAGCACACAACACAACTGATGGAATATGTCTTGCCTTAGCCTAGTCAGCTGTCTGTCACTCTCACCTAATACAGAGAACAAATGTCCTTCCTAAAAGATTCCCTAAACTAAACTTCAATTCCCCTCTCTGTCTTCTCTAGTTCAAACAATATGCTGCTCTCTCCTCTCACAAACACAGAATGGCTGCTGTGAGAGTCTGACAGCCTTTTATATGGCTATAGAAAACTTTCCTGTGGTGGAGAAATATTAGGTGAAAAAAAGCAGTAAAAAGTGGAAAATCGGCACTTTCCATGGGAAATTATTCGCACCCGGTCCTAACAAGTAATCTGGAATTTCCAAGGCACCCCAGCCCTAACAGGTAAACTGGATATATGACACCAGGCCCTTGTAGCCAAAAGCGCCTTTATAAAGGCAGTGTCGTTTTGTCTTGGGAGAGGGGTGAGTTCCTACCAGGAGGAGGTGCCATTGTTGCAGAGAGACCTGAACCTGTTCCCCAGGATAAGGCAGAGGGGTTAGTGCCTGCCCAGCAGAGACTTCGCAGCAGAGGGGACGATACCTGCTCCGCGGTGACATGTTCCAGTGGGTAGAAGTGCGAGTCCATACCCAGGTCACTGCTCCCCATTGGGCTGGCTGCACCTGGAGGTCTTCCAATCCGGTTGACCGCTCCTCCTCTGTGTGGTGCAGCTAGATCCAGTGGCAAACGGCCCAGGTCTTTCCGGTGGTCCTCTGAGGCCGGTCTGGTGTAAATGACCTGGTAGGCGCCCCCCTAACGCTACAGGGGCGGGTGCCTGCCACGGGCGGCGTGCCGTCACATTGGTGGCAGCGGTGGGATCTCTGCACTACAGAGTCCAAACCACCACCAGGATTCACCTCCATCGGGAGGTTCAGAGGAGAGCACAGCCAGGCCCCGAGATGGAAGCCATATACAAGCAGCTGAGCATCGCATCGCTGAAGGAGCTGATCATCGCCCGAGGGTCTGATCATGGTCATCGCAGTAAGCCAGAGCTTGTTCTTCATCTGATCAGGATGGATGTGGAGGCTGGCATAGCTAAGGCCCCAGCTCCACAGCAAAGAACAGAAACCCCCTTTCAGCAGAGGATGAGGGAGAGACTGGCTTACTTAACCCCACCTGTCTCTGAGAGCGCCATCAGAGAGATAACGCAGCAGGTTTGGGCAGAGCTAGCCCGTGAAGGAGGCACAAGGTTCAATAGTAGATCTCTTCTTGATGCTGGGTCCTGGAGAAACAATGGAACAATAATGGATCTTAAAGTAACCCACCAGCTCCCCTGTGTAGTGATACGTGAACTGGTGAGTGGGAGTGAGCTCACCAGCAGCCCCATGAAGATGGCCCCTTTGTTAATGGACACTGCCCTGGAGAAGGAGCAATGTGTGCTCTCCAGGGGCATGGATGATACGGCCCTGAGGAATGGGACTGCGGTCTTCCTCAAGGCAGAGAATTGCCCTGCGGTTTGTGGCCTGAAAGAAGAGGACCCCAGCAGAATGGAGGAGTTTAGTGCTGCTGGCCCTCTTGTTGACCCTATGGACTGTGAACTGGTGGGTGGGAATGCGTTCCCCACCAGCCCCCCTGTGAACCCTGGCCTGGTGAGTAGGAGCAAGCTCACCAGGGCCTGGAAAACCCCTGCTGCTGTGGATGAGACGCAGGTCCCCACCAGCAGCTCCTGTCCGTTCCTTGTGGATGTCGCCCTGGAGAAAGAGGAATGTGTGCTCTCCAGGGCCACAGATATGTCTGCCATGGGAAGTGGGACCGCAGTCCTTCCCACTGGCCACGTGGACTTTGAACTGGTGAGGGAGGAGACATGCCTTACCAGCAACCCTGCAACTTTTCCTGTGAACCCCATACTGGTGAGTAGGAGAGAGCTCCCCAGTCCCCCTGTGACCCCTGGCCTGGTGAGTGGGAGCGAGCTCACCATGCCCTGTGAAACCCCGGCTGTAATGAGTGGGACAACAGCCCTCATCAGCAGTCCAAAGCCTGTTGCCCCTTTTCCTGATACCCCAGCCTTGGTGAGTGGGACCACGGTCCTCACCAGGGATGCCCTTGTTGCCCATGAATCTTTTGATCCCAGCCTGGTGGGTGGGAATTCATTCTCCACCAGGCCAACTGTTGATCCAGCCAAAGGGAGTGGGACCACTGTCCTCCCTAAGGAAGTTGGGAGTTGCCCCAGTTTTGCCAGCAGCCCAATGCCTGTTTGTCCTGGATTGGTGAGTGGGAGTGCGCTCCTCACCGGTCCTCTAGATGTCTCTACCCTGAGCAAAACAGTCCACAGTGTTGTCAATAGCCCCTTAGATGCCCCTGCCAAACAAGTTCCCAGTGGTTCTAACAGTTCTCTAAGTGTTGCTGCAATTCAGGAGAGTGAGAACAACATCCTCTCCTGCTCCTGGGGGCTGCTTGCCCCACAAAAAGGGGGAGATGTGCCCCTTTCCCCACACTTTGATCCCCAGGCCATTGAGAACCCAAAAATCCAGTTACCACAAACAGATCCCCCCTATAGACTGGCTCTGGACCCTGAGCCGCTGGCCCCAGATCCAGGAAAGGTTGGGGAGGGGGGAGAGAGATATATGACACCCGGCCCTTATAGCCAAAAGCACCTGTATAAAGGCGGTGTCGTTTTATCTCGGGAGAGGGGTGAGTTCCTGCCAGGAGGAGGCGCCATCGCTGCAGAGGGACCTGAACCTGTTCCCCAGGATAAGGCAGAGGGGTTAGTGCCTGCCCAGCAGAGACTTCGCAGCAGAGGGGACGATACCTGCTCCGTGGTCACCTGTTCCAGTGGGTAGAAGTGCGAGTCCTTACCCAGGTCACTACTCCCCATTGGGCTGGCTGCACCTGGAGGTCTTCCAATCCGGTTGACCGCTCCTCCTCTGTGTGGTGCAGCTAGATCCAGTGGCAAATGACCCAGGTCTGTCCGGTGGTCCTCTGAGGCCGGTCTGGTGTAAATGACCTGGTAGGCGCTCCCCTAACTCTACAGGGGCGGGTGCCTGCCGCGGGCGGCGGGCCGTCACACCCCAGTCCTAACATGTAATCTGGAATTTCCAAGGCACCTGGCCCTAACTTGTAATCTGAAATATCCAAGGTACCCTGCACTAACAATTAATCTGAAATTTCCAAGGCACTCGGTCCTAACAAGTAATCTGGAATTTCCAAGGCACTCGGCCCTAAAAAGTAATCTGGGATTTCCAAGTCACCTCAGTCCTAACATGTAATCTGGACTTTCCAAAGCACTCGGACCTAACAAGTAATCAGAGATTTCCAAGGCACCTCAGTCCTAACATGTAATATGGAATTTCCAAGGCACCAGGTCCTAACAAGTAATTTGGAATTTACAAGGCACCCGACCCTAACATGTTATCTGGAATTTCCAAGGCAACCTGTCCTAACAAGTAATATGGAATTTCAAAAGCACCCGGCACTAACCAGTAATCTGTAATTTTCATGGCACCCGGTGCTAACAAGTATTCTGGAATTTCCAAGCCACTCAGCCATAACAAGTAATCTGGGATTTCCAAGGCACCCGAGCCCTAACATGTAATCTGGAATTTTCAAGGCACCCGGCAGTAACAAATAATCTGGAATGTCCAAGGCACCCGGTCCTAACAAATAATCTGGAATTTCCAAGTCACCCAGTCATAACATATAATCTGGAATTTCCAAGGCACCTCAGTCCTAACATGTAAAATGGAATTTCCAAGGCATCCCGGCCCTAACATGTAATCTGGAATTTCCAAGGCACCCGGCCCTAACATGTAATCTGGAATTTCCAAGGCACCCGGCCCTAACGAGCAATCTGGAATTTCCAAGGCATCCCGGACCTAACAAGTAATCTTGAATTTCCAAGGCACCCGGCCCTAACCAGTAATCTGGAATTTCCAAGGCACCCGGTCCTAAGAAGTATTCTGGAATTTCCAAGGCACTCGGCCCTAACATGTAAACTGAAATGTCCAAGGCACCCGACCCTAACCAGTAATCTGGAATTTCCAAAGCACCTGGTCCTAACAAGTAATCTTGAATTTCCAAGGCACCCGGCCCTAACCAGTAATCTGGAATTTCCAAGGCACCCGGTCCTAAGAAGTATTCTGGAATTTCCAAGGCACTCGGCCCTAACATGTAAACTGAAATGTCCAAGGCACCGGACCCTAACCAGTAATCTGGAATTTCCAAGCACCTGGTCCTAACAAGTAATCTGTAATTTCCAAGGCACCAGGCCCTAACCAGTAATCTGGAATTTCCAAGGCACCCAACCCTAACAAGCAATGTGGAATTTCCAAGGCATCCCGGTCCTAACAAGTAATCTGGAATTTCCAAGGCATCTCAGTCCTAACATGTAATATGGAATTTCCAAGGCACCAGGTCCTAACAAGTAATCTGGAATTTCCAAGGCACCCGACCCTAACATGTTATCTGGAATTTCCAAAGCATCCCTCTCCTAACATGTAATCTGGAATTTCCAAGGCACCCAGTCCTAACAAGTAATATGGAATTTCAAAGGCAACCGGCCCTAACCAGTAATCTGTAATTTTCAAGGCACCTGGTCTTAACAAGTATTCTGGAATTTCCAAGCCACTCAGCCGTAACAAGTAATCTGGGATTTCGAAGGCAACCCAGTCCTAACATTTAACCTGGAATTTCCAAGGCACCTGGCCCTAACATGTAATCTGAAATATCCAAGGTACCCTACACTAACAATTAATCTGAAATGTCCAAGGCACCCGGTCCTAACAAGTAATCTGGAATTTCCAAGGCACTCGGCCCTAAAAAGTAATCTGGGATTTCCAAGTCACCTCAGTCCTAACATGTAATCTGGACTTTCCAAAGCACTCGGCCCTAACAAGTAATCAGAGATTTCCAAGGCACCCAGTCCTAACATGTAATCTGGAATTTCCAAGGCACCAGGTCCTAAAAAGTAATCTGGAATTTCCAAGGCACCCGACCCTAACATGTTATCTGGAATTTCCAAGGCAACCTGTCCTAACAAGTAATATGGAATTTCAAAGGCACCCGGCACTAACCAGTAATCTGTAATTTTCAAGGCACCCGGTGCTAACAAGTATTCTGGAATTTCCACCCACTCAACCATAACAAGTAATCTGGGATTTCCAAGGCACCCCAGTCCTAACATGTAATCTGGAATTTTCAAGGCACCCGGCTCTAACAAATAATCTGGAATGTCCAAGGCACCCGGTCCTAACAAATAATCTGGAATTTCCAAGGCACCCAGCCATAACATATAATCTGGAATTTCCAAGGCACCCGGTCCTAACATGTAAAATGGAATTTCCAAGGCATCCCGGCCCTAACATGTAATCAGGAATTTCCAAGGCATCACGGCCCTAACATGTAAAATGGAATTTCCAAGGCACCCGGTCCTAAGAAGTATTCTGGAATTTCCAAGGCACTCGGCCCTAACATGTAAACTGAAATGTCCAAGGCACCCGACCCTAACCAGTAATCTGGAATTTCCAAAGCACCTGGTCCTAACAAGTAATCTGTAATTTCCAAGGCACCCGACCCTAACAAGCAATATGGAATTTCCAAGGCATCCCGGTCCTAACAAGTAATCTGGAATTTCCAAGGCATCTCAGTCCTAACATGTAATATGGAATTTCCAAGGCACCAGGTCCTAACATGTAATCTGGAATTTCCAATGCACCCGACCCTAACATGTTATCTGGAATTTCCAAAGCATCCCTCTCCTAACATGTAATCTGGAATTTCCAAGGCACCCACTCCTAACAAATAATATGGAATTTCAAAGGCACCCGGCACTAACCAGTAATCTGTCATTTTCAAGGCACCCAGTCCTTACAAGTAATCTGGAATTTCCAAGGCACCCGGTCCTAACAAGTGATCTGGAATTTCCAAGGCACCCAGTCCTAACAAGTAATATGGAATTTCAAAGGCACCCGGCACTAACCAGTAATCTGTCATTTTCAAGGCACCCGGTCCTTACAAGTATTCTGGAATTTCCAAGCCACTCAGCCATAACAAGTAATCTCAGATTTCCAAGGAACCCCAGTCCTAACATGTAATCTGGAATTTCCAAGGCACCTGGCCCTAACATGTAATCTAAAAGGTACAAGGCACCCAACCCTAACCAGTATTTCCAAGGCACCCCGTTCTAACAAGTAATCTGAAATTTCCAAGGCACCCGGTCCGAACAAGTAATCTGGAAATTCCAAGGCACCCGACCCTAACAAGCAATATGGAATTTCCAAGGCATCCCGGTCCTAACAAGTAATCTGGAATTTCCAAGGCATCTCAGTCCTAACATGTAATATGGAATTTCCAAGGCACCAGGTCCTAACATGTAATCTGGAATTTCCAAGGCACCCGACCCTAACATGTTATCTGGAATTTCCAAAGCATCCCTCTCCTAACATGTAATCTGGAATTTCCAAGGCACCCACTCCTAACAAATAATATGGAATTTCAAAGGCAACCGGCCCTAACCAGTAATCTGTAATTTTCAAGGCACCCAGTCCTTACAAGTAATCTGGAATTTCCAAGGCACCCGGTCCTAACAAGTGATCTGGAATTTCCAAGGCACCCAGTCCTAACAAGTAATATGGAATTTCAAAGGCACCCGGCACTAACCAGTAATCTGTCATTTTCAAGGCACCCAGTCCTTACAAGTAATCTGGAATTTCCAAGGCACCCGGTCCTAACAAGTGATCTGGAATTTCCAAGGCACCCAATCCTAACAAGTAATATGGAATTTCAAAGGCACCCGGCACTAACCAGTAATCTGTCATTTTCAAGGCACCCAGTCCTTACAAGTATTCTGGAATTTCCAAGCCACTCAGCCATAACAAGTAATCTCAGATTTCCAAGGCACCCCAGTCCTAACATGTAATCTGGAATTTCCAAGGCACCTGGCCCTAACATGTAATCTAAAAGGTACAAGGCACCCAGCCCTAACCAGTATTTCCAAGGCACCCCGTTCTAACAAGTAATCTGAAATTTCCAAGGCACCCGGTCCGAACAAGTAATCTGGAAATTCCAAGGCACTCAGCCCTAACAAGTAATCTGGGATTTTTAAGGCACCTCAGTCCTAACATGTAATATGGAATTTCCAAGGCACCAGGTTCTCATCAGTAATCTGGAACTTCCAAGACACCAGGTCCTAACAAGTCATCTGGAATTTCAAAGGCACCCCAGTCATAACAGGTAATCTGGAATTTCCAAGGCACTCAGTCCTAACAAGTAATCTGGAGTTTCCAAGGCACCCCAAACCCTAACAGGTAATCTGGGATTTCCAAGGCACCCAGTTCTAACATGTAATCTGGAATATCCAAGGCACCAGGCCCTAACCAGTAATCTGGAATTTCCAAGGCACCCAGTTCTAACATGTAATCTGGAATATCCAAGGCACCCGGCTCTAACAAGTATTCTGGAATTTCCAAGGCACCTGGACCTAACAAGTAATCTGGACTTTCCAAGGTACCCAGTCCTTATAAATAATCTGGATTTTCCAAGGCACCCGGTCCTAACATGTAGTCTGGAATTTCCAAGGAACCAGGCATTTACCAGTAATCTGGAATTTCCAAGGCACCTGGTCCTAACAGGTAATCTGGAATTTCCAAGGCATTCAGTCCTAACAAATAATCTGGAGTTTCCAAGGCACCCGGTCCTAACAAGTAATCTGGACTTTCCAAGGCATCTGGTTGACACCCCACTAATGTATAGGTGATTTTTCACAGGTTTAATGAAAGGAGCAATACATGAATGTATAGTTATTATTAGATCTCACAGTGACAATGATAATAAGGAGCATATTGTGCACAATTATGTCCATAAATAGACATTAGAATATAAACTTTATCATTTTTCTTCCTGGGAAAGGTGTGGCACCCTGAGCTGGGGCTCATAGCACATTAAAGGGCCACGGCACCTTGTTTAAAAACCACTGTTTTACAGACCATAGGGGTGTGAAACAGAGTAAAACATTGGCCATTTTACCTAAACACCTCTAACCTCCCATCCACATTTGCATACACATACATACATACATATACACACACACATATATATACATACATATACACATACATACATACATAAAATAGATACATATAATAACACAAACATTCACAAACACTCACAGACACACGCACACAAATATATACACATTTACACACAAACATACATACATATGCACACGCACACATATACATACATACATACATACATATAAAAATACATATATATAAAAACACACACATTCACAAACACACACAGACACACACACAAATATATACACATATGCACGCACACACACTTGTGTATACACAAACACACACATATACCCATATATACACATATACACACACACACACTTTTCTACACACACACGCACACATATGCACACATACATACATTTATATACACACACACTCTTGTGTATACACATACACACACAGATTTACACATTTTCAGACACAAAGGTTCAAAACTAAATGACCTACCAGAAAGGTGTATAATTAAATGTGTATTTAATGTACAAAGTTACCTCTACAGACAGAGGGAGATAAAGAGGACAGACACCAATCCAAATCAATAGCCCACAATCTGGTAAATAAACCATACATTGTCTGATTAACACCAAGTAGGAAATATAACCCAGGATAATATAGTTTGCCCTTCTCTGCTGGAAGGCAGATCCCAGGATGAACAGAAGGCAATGAAGCTACTTGTCTGCACTGTTGGTCTTCTCTATAAACCTGACCACATCTTTCCATACACGCAATGCTCACTGCAGGACATCACTTCTTGAGGGATTCAGGATCAGCCAGTTAATCTAGTGGAACAGTGTGAATATAAAAATCTTATCACTAATTTGGTCAAATGAAAATTGAAATTCTTAAAGGTACAGTAACTTTTTTAAGATTAAATAAATACATTTGTTAAAGGACTTTCCCTTTAATTGCAACAATGTTAAATATAACACCCAGTGCTCTGAGATTTATCATTCAGATGCTTCTGCAGTTCAAGTTGTTCAAAATGATATATCTAGAAATGCCATAATAACATAATTAGCTTTAATAAAATACTTAGCGGAGAGTTTTCTGTCTCTGCTGCTCTGTGCGGCTGTGGAGTTGGCGGCAGTGGAGACAGTACTATGTGGCACAGCCCCCCGAATCCTGGCCCTCATGGGCCGATGCCCATTACACACTGATGGAATGTGAACAGAGACTGCCTTTATATATGGGCGGTCTTCATTCAAATTCCTTCACAGCCATTGGCTGTGGTGTTCTTATGCACATCCCAGCCAATCAGTTTAAAACACAGCCGTTCGAAGCTGACTGGCTGGGATGTGCTTAAGCACATCATAACCTACGGCTGTGAGGGAATTGGAACAGACACTGCCCATATATATAGGCAGTCTCTGTTCAAATTCCCTCAGTGTGTAATAGGCATCGGCCCCTGAGGGAAAGGATGACAGGGCTGTGCCACATAGTACTGTCTCTGCTGCCTCCGTCTCCGTGGCTGCACACAGTGGCGGAGACAGACAAGTCTGAGCTAAGTCTTTTATTAAAGCTAATTATGTTGTTATGGCATTTCTGTATATATTATTTGGAACAACCTGGATATCGCTGGATAACAGGAAGCATATTTGTATTTAGAATTGGACAGTAATACATGCTTTAGCCCTTTTGAGCCCCAGAGAGGAAAGCAACACATTGCTTTGCACTCAAGGGGTTAAACTGTGTATTAGTGTGCCGGATATTTCAGCATTGTACTCATTCATCTTTTATTTTTTATTTACAGATACAAGAAAGAAGAAAGAAGAGAAGATACAAGAAAGAAGAATGAAGAGAAGATACAAGAAAGAAGAGAAGGACAGAAGAGGACCAGGAAGCTGAGGACTGCTCTGGACATCAGGATTAATGGTAAGTGTTACTTGTAAAGGGGTGTTGTTTTGTTACTTAGCTGGGTTAACTCTATGAAAGCCGGCGGGGTGATTATACCCCGCTGGCACTCATAGGGTTATTTCTACTAACATTAAACACACTTTTTAGGCATTTTGGATGAATTGATGTGGGGCTTAGGGTTTTTTAACTTTTTTTTCCCTTCAGTTTCTGCATCTGCTGTTTGAAGTTGCGACAAGGGTCTCAAGTAAAAAAACACTGGGTCTTAACTTTCCTGAGATAAATTGAGTCCCTTATTGGATCCTCATGGCTAACGCAGACATTTGAATTTCAAATTATGGTGTTTTCATTATTTACTCTGGGTGAAAATACCTCTTAACTTTATCACTGACGGCTTTTGTTTTTTGTGGGTAGTTGTTCACAGCACAGGCATTTGAATAGCTTACTGAGCTTGAAAAAATGCAGTTTGCAGAAAAAACAGCCATCGCCAACATTTGGAGTACAACTTGTCATTGAGGAATCATTAAGGGACCCTGGTTAAGAAGCCAGAACCTGAATGTTATTCCTTCTGAGCAGGTTTAGAAGAGGCAGTATAGTGCTCGGAGGGGTCTTACGTGCAGAGGCACTGAACATTAAGATCTCCCTTTCAATACTGTTTCCACTTGCAGGAAATGAGTCATGAAGATTTGTAGTAAATGTGATTTTATTCTGAATACATTTGGTTTTCTTTCTCCGCTCCTGGTTATGTCCTGTGGTTCCATGTGGAAATCTGAAGTTTTAACTGAAGTGGATCTGTCATTTTGTAACAAATAAGTGATGTTGAAATACATTTCAGGACCAATTATATTTATGTGAGCCATATTTTATTTTAAATACTAATTGATGAGATATTTAGCTTTGTCAGTTAGATCTACAGGGCATGCCTAGCAGATTCAACATTCAATACTGCTCTGTATTGGCAATTATCTCTGGTCCTGAGCACACTGGAGAGGAGGAGCCTGTCTGGAGCTTCACTAGGAACACTAGGGAGAAGGTGATCCCAAGGACGGGACCTGCAACAAGGAGAAAGAGAAACTGCATTGCTTCCCTAGGGCCACGTTGCATCAAGAGACAAGGGACAGGGTTCCTATAAGGGTCCTCAGTGCATTGCCTCCCCTCTAACCACAACCATTTCCCTAAGGGATTTAGCATGATAGTCCTTTCATAGGAAGTGACAAGTAGCAAGTGTAGGGTTCTCAAGAAAGTGGGGTGGTCAGAGGTATCTGTGACTGAGGGAAAAGAAGATTGCTAATGGTGTTAAACCTTATGTTTCCTGGTGTCCCAGCTGTGAGGTTATTATGCACCACACAGGGACAACGCCATGAAGAAAGTGACAATTAGGGATAACAGATGTTCTCCTGGAGTTACAGGGTCTAGATTTGACTAAGACATCTGTACTTGAAAGGATTCAATGCCAGTCTGATTCTGAAGGTGTCACATAAATAAACAGAAATGTGTCACCCACAGCTGCCCATCACCCAGTCAGTGTGACACTGTACGATGGTTGGTGAATGTTATGATGAACAATTTGCAGTGCTCACTTACTGATTGGATGAGGGGCCGAGCATCTTTCTTTCCTCCTTGCACGTGATTTATATCTATAAGAAACCTTACACCGAATCTACCAAATATGAGTACAATCACATAGACATCTACTAGATCTCAGATACAAGTCTGAGGACCAAATCCTTGTCTACTTACTACTGAGTTTTTTGCAGCGCATTCCACATCTGGTAGTGCAGCAGCTAAATCTCCAAGGACAATCATCATCACTTCTGCACCTCTTACCCATAGGGGGACATTCACTGAAGTTTGGACATTTCCTAGGAGGATCTGTTAAATGAATGGACATTTCATTACAATCTGACACCTGTTACATCACAGGAGGAGAACGCATAGTGTTACACATGCAATGCGTTGCGTACCCCTCTGCCACTCAACGGGTTCAGGAATGTATTTGTTCATGCTTGGTGTTAATTCATTTCTTTTATTTTACAGAAAGAAGACAGAAGACTGAAGAGAAGGCGGAAGACAGGAGAAAGAAGAGAAGAAAGAAGACAAGAGAAGGTGGAAGATAGGAGAAAGAAGAGAAGACAGAAGACTGAAGAGAAGGCGGAAGATAGGAGAAAGAAGAGAAGACAGAAGACTGAAGAGAAGGCGGAAGATAGGAGAAAGAAGAGAAGAAAGAAGACTGAAGAGAAGGCGGAAGATAGGAGAAAGTAGAGAAGAAAGAAGACTGAAGAGAAGGCGGAAGATAGGAGAAAGAAGAGAAGACAGATGACTGAAGAGAAGGCGGAAGATAAGAGAAAGTAGAGAAGAAAGAAGACTGAAGAGAAGGCGGAAGAAAGGAGAAAGTAGAGAAGACAGAAGACTGAAGAGAAGGTGGAAGATAGGAGAAAGAAGAGAAGACAGAAGACTGAAGAGTAGGCAGAAGATAGGAGAAAGTAGAGAAGAAAGAAGACTGAAGAGAAGGCGGAAGATAGGAGAAAGTAGAGAAGAAAGAAGACTGAAGAGAAGGCGGAAGATAGAAATAAGAGAAGACAGAAGACTAAAGAGAAGGCAGAAGATAGGAGAAAGAAGAGAAGAAAGAAGACTGAAGAGAAGGCGGAAGATAGAAATAAGAGAAGACAGAAGACTAAAGAGAAGGCAGAAGATAGGAGAAAGAAGAGAAGAAAGAAGACTGAAGAGAAGGCGGAAGATAGGAGAAAGAAGAGAAGAAGGAAGACTGAAGAGAAGGCAGAAGATAGGAGAAAGAAGAGAAGAAAGAAGACAAGAGAAGGCAGAAGATAGGAGAAAGTAGAGAAGACAGAAGACTGAAGAGAAGACGGAAGATAGGAGAAAGAAGAGAAGACAGAAGACTGAAGAGAAGGCGGAAGATAGGAGAAAGAAAAGAAGACAGAAGACTGAAGAGAAGGCGGAAGATAGGAGAAAGTAGAGAAGACAGATGACTGAAGAGAAGGCGGAAGATAGGAGAAAGTAGAGAAGAAAGAAGACAAGAGAAGGCAGAAGATAGGAGAAAGTAGAGAAGACAGAAGACTGAAGAGAAGGCGGAAGATAGGAGAAAGAAGAGAAGACAGAAGACTAAAGAGAAGGCGGAAGATAGGAGAAAGAAGAGAAGAAAGAAGACGGAAGAGAAGGCGGAAGATAGAAATAAGAGAAGACAGAAGACTAAAGAGAAGGCAGAAGATAGGAGAAAGAAGACAAGAAAGAAAACTGAAGAGAAGGCGGAAGATAGGAGAAAGAAGAGAAGAAGGAAGACTGAAGAGAAGGCAGAAGATAGGAGAAAGTAGAGAAGGCGGAAGATAGGAGAAAGAAGAGAAGACAGAAGACTAAAGAGAAGGCGAAAGATAGGAGAAAGTAGAGAAGAAAGAAGACTGAAGAGAAGGCGGAAGATAGAAATAAGAGAAGACAGAAGACTAAAGAGAAGGCAGAAGATAGGAGAAAGAAGACAAGAAAGAAAACTGAAGAGAAGGCGGAAGATAGGAGAAAGAAGAGAAGAAGGAAGACTGAAGAGAAGGCAGAAGATAGGAGAAAGTAGAGAAGGCGGAAGATAGGAGAAAGAAGAGAAGACAGAAGACTGAAGAGAAGGCGGAAGATAGGAGAAAGAAAAGAAGACAGAAGACTGAAGAGAAGGAGGAAGATAGGAGAAAGTAGAGAAGACAGAAGACTGAAGAGAAGGAGGAAGATAGGAGAAAGAAGAGAAGACTGAAGAGAAGGCGGAAGATAGGAGAAAGAAGAGAAGAAAGAAGACAAGAGAAGGCGGAAGATAGGAGAAAGAAGAGAAGACAGAAGACTGAAGAGAAGGCGGAAGATAGGAGAAAGAAGAGAAGACAGAAGACTGAAGATAAGGCGGAAGATAGGAGAAAGAAGAGAAGACAGAAGACTGAAGAGAAGGCGGAAGATAGGAGAAAGTAGAGAAGAAAGAAGACTGAAGAGAAGACGGAAGATAGGAAAAAGAAGAGAAGAAAGAAAACTGAAGAGATTGCGGAAGATAGGAGAAAGAAGAAAAGACAGAAGACTGAAGAGAAGTCGAAAGATAGGAGAAAGTAGAGAAGAAAGAAGACTGAAGAGAAGGTGGAAGATAGGAGAAAGTGGAGAAGACATAAGACTGAAGAGAAGGCGGAAGATAGGAGAAAGAAGAGAAGACAGAAGACTGAAGAGAAGGCGGAAGATAGGAGAAAGCAGAGAAGAAAGAAGACTGAAGAGAAGGCGGAAGATAGGAGAAAGAAGAGAAGACACAAGACTGAAGAGAAGGAGGAAGATAGGAGAAAGAAGAGAAGACAGAAGACTGAAGAGAAGGCGGAAGATAGGAGAAAGAAGAGAAAACAGAAGACTGAAGAGAAGGCGGAAGATAGGAGAAAGCAGAGAAGAAAGAAGACTGAAGAGAATGCGGAAGATAGGAGAAAGAAGAGAAGACACAAGACTGAAGAGAAGGAGGAAGATAGGAGAAAGAAGAGAAGACAGAAGACTGAAGAGAAGGCGGAAGATAGGAGAAAGAAGAGAAGACAGAAGACTGAAGAGAAGGCGGAAGATAGGAGAAAGAAGAGAAGACAGAAGACTGAAGAGAATTCGGAAGATAGGAGAAAGTAGAGAAGAAACAAGACAAGAGAAGGCGGAAGATAGAAGAAAGCAGAGAAGAAAGAAGACTGAAGAGAAGGCGGAAGATAGGAGAAAGAAGAGAAGACAGAAGACTGAAGAGAAGGTGGAAGATAGGAGAAAGTAGAGAAGACAGAAGACTGAAGAGAAGGCGGAAGATAGGAGAAAGTAGAGAAGACAGAAGACTTAAGAGAAGGCGGAAGATAGGAGAAAGAAGAGAAAACAGAAGACTGAAGAGAAGGCGGAAGATAGGAGAAAGAAGAGAAGAAAGAAGACTGAAGAGAAGGCGATAGATAGGAGAAAGAAGAGAACACAGAAGGACAGTGGATGACATTTAAGTGTAACACGGATCAGTTAACGATCGTTGCTTGGCAGTATGTCAAGCACCAATAGTTGTTTTTTACTGTTCAGTTCCCAATATCCCTGCTTTTAGCGGCGTTTTGGGAACTAAACGCACAAAACGGAAGTTCAGCCACAAGACTATTTTTGTGTCTTAAAGTCCTTTGGAAATCTAGCTGGTAGGCCTTTAAATACTGCGTTAAACATGTTAGTTTAACAGCCGGAATTCACTTTGGCCCTACCGGCTATGTTAACGGCTGAGTTTAAATCTACCCCCAGGTTTCCTCAAGTTCCTCTCTGTAGAACCATAGGCTAGGTTCTACCATCCCTGCTGCTACTGAGGTCCATGGTTACAGGTGTTCGCTCAGTGTCAGCTCCTGAGTAGTGGACTGTGCACTGTCCTTACACCTGCCCTGGGAAGGTTGGGGAAGTGTTTTGCTCATGTATTATTTCTCTTAATAAACTGGTTGAATTTACCTGTGTTCTGTGATTTATTATCCTGGTGTTCCATGACAGTAACATTCATTTCTGAAGGAATTAATCTTATATGTACATGGACATTTCTCGATGTAATGGTACTATATAATTAAAAGTGAAACTCCAGGGCAGTGAGTAGCCAAATAACAACTAACTAATGATTTTATTCATTCTCAAGGAGCATTTCACATTTCTTGACTTGATTTTGAAAGCCCTTATGGTGATTCCATAAATGTGAACGGTTGTCCAGATGTGTATCCTTGCTCTTAGTGTTGTGAAATCACCTGCACCTCACTGATTAAGCCTAAAAAGACCAAACCGTACCTCTGGCATTAACTGGCATTCTTGTGTAAAGTAGACTTGTCTGTCATTTCAAAACTGGACAGCACTTTTGAGCAGGATTAGTCTGATAAATACATGGAAAGGTCTCCTCTGTAAAGGTGCTAGATGCTAGATACTTCTGAGGGTCCAGCCCTACAACCAGAGGTGAGTGCTTGTGTATGTTCTCAGGGAGAAGGTCACATATTTTGTCTTGCCATTTCTAATAGCACAGTGAGAGATAACTTTAACTTTGAACTGAGCTAATTAATATAATGTGCTGGGGATTAAAGTAAAGTGCCGGCCTGTACTAACAAGTTTTCCTTTTAACCCTTTAAGAACCAGGGGGCTGTGCAATGTATTATATCTGTAATAAACCTTCCACTGTATCAATCAACTATAAATGAAACACACAGGACTTTACTAGATAAAGGCTGAGGATCTAGTATTTGTCTACTTACCAGGGATGGGGTATACACATTCCCATCCACACATTGCTTTGCAGCACTTCTTATACAAGGGGCAGTCATTGTCACTAAAGCATTCTGGAGTGGACTCCAGACATTCTATCACAGCTGGGACTGGGGCAGGACAGCGTCCAGAGTGTGCTGAGGAATAAATGGAAATTGTATTATAATCTTACTTCTATTAGTATCACAGTGAAGTGAAAGGATAGTGTTACACATGGGGCCATATGCACAAACTCAAAAGTGGAACAATTTGGGGGTAAATCAACTACACCATAGATACAAATGCCACAACTTTTTTATTAATTTAAATTGAAATTTTAAGAACTTGAATTCTGTTGAGGTCTCCAACATCTCCAGCATTCAAGGGGTTAAATTCCTATTCATATTAGTAGGAATGTGTTTGCCCTCATGCAGTAAATTAAGGCTATGGTATTTGTATATCTGTGTCTTTCTCTTTCCTTTTGTGTAAATGTGTGAGTTTATAAATGTGTGTGTGTGTGTGTGTGTGTGTAAATGTGTATGTGTATGGGTGTGTATGGATGTGTAACATGTATGTGTGTGTGTGAGCACGTGTAGGAGTGTGTGTCTGTATGGGCAATTTAACCCTTGCCATGCTGCCGCCTCTTTAGCTGAGCCTTCTCACACCTGTACTGAGCCTATGCTAGTATATCGCTACTTCTGCTGAGCCGGCCGCGTATATGCCTGGTCTGGTCGGCAGCTCACCCTGTCAACCGCAGAGTAGTCGAGTTCGTTAACGCGTCCGGTGAGGTGCTATTGGCTCTTAAGCAAACGCTGGGTTCTCCGGTTTATGCCCATGGGGGCTATTGGATCAAGCTATTGCAGCAAAGGGTGGTCTCCGGTATACGCCCGTGGGAGGCTATTGGCTTCATCATTTGCAGTGTATTGTGGTCTCCGTTGTTACGCCCGTGGAGGCTACTGGCTCAAGCTCTTGCAGGTTGTCTCCGGTATATGCCCGTGGGGGCTATTGGCTCAAACGATCCCTGTGTAGTTGGTCTCCGTTATTATGCCCGTGGGGGCTATTTGCAAGCTCTTGCAGTGCAAGCTACTACCGTTGTTACGCCCATGGGGGCTACCGACTCACGCACTTGCAGATTAAGTTGTATCCATTGCTATGCCCGTGGGGGCTATTCTGTGCAACTTTTCTGCTGATTGTTGCTCTGGTCTAGTACTGCCTAGCAGCTTCCCAGCCTTTAGAACTTTAGGTGTTGCACCATCTACACCTATAGCTGCTTCATCACCATCTTGGGTGTGCCAAACACCACAACAGAGACTGACTAATTATTGCATTTTACCCTTGATTTGTTTCTCTACTGTGTGCCTGTCCTGAGACAGTATATGTGATAACTCTGTTTCTGTATACTGGGCCTGTGGGGGCATATCTGTATATATTTCACTAATATTTCATGTTGCCTTTAGAGGGTGATCTTTCATCTTAATTTTCATTTAATAAAACTGTGTTTTATTCTACCAGCTAGTCTGAGTGTCTTAAAAAATAGTTACAGCCTTTCATCTAGTCTTAATGTATGACCTCTTGTTTTTAGTCAGATCTTTTGAGTAAATATTTTGTTAGCTACTTCTTTGTATCAAACTCAAATATAAGTATAAATGGTAATCATATCACCCCTTAGAGGTCTATTCTCTAATGTAGACAAACTCAGTTTGGCTAGTCTCTCTGTATAACTCTGATCCTCCACTCTATGATGATTATGATAAGGAATTCACTTCCAGTGGAATATAAATATGAAAACCATTTTCATCAGTGTATAACCTGTCATGTATCGTGTATTCAGACTACATTCTAAATATGCCTGAAGACTTCAGTTGTCTTGAAAGCTTGTATCCTAGAGCCATTTAGTTTGCCAATAAATGTATTACTTTTACTCCAGTTTATTTTACCAGTATCCTGCTTTTTCTACAGCTAACACTGTATTACCTGTTACCATTATCCATTTTGTTGCACTTCCAATTCAAGCAGAACTTTCAATTGTTTGAAACCCTGTCCTATATTATTAGTGCTGTTTAATTGTCTCTAGAACACCAGGTTGTTTTAATTTTAAATACATGGTTAATGAGAAATTCTCTTTGAAACTTACATTCCTTGCAAGCTCAGTATAATGATAAACGGAGCTTATTGTAAAGATAGACAAGATTACCACACATATGAAGAGAAGTGTTAACACACTCCCTGGTAGAACTGGGAGTAGAATTACAGTACTGGGAAGTCCAGTGCCGCTGTGCTGCAGGTAGCCTTTGATGCAGAATGCAGAAATGGGTCCCAGAAATGTAAGTTTCAAAGTGAATTTCTCATTAACCATGGATTTAAATTAAAACAACCTGGAGTTCTACAGACAATTAAACAGCACTAATAAAATGGGACAGGGTTTCAAACAAATGAAAATTCCACTTTCAATAATGTATTATTTAAGAATTGTGCACAAATATGTACTCCATATTTTAGATGAGGCCTAACCAATGATTTATACAGAGGTAGAATTATATTCCCACCCCTTGCTTCTACACCTCTTTTTATGCAGGCTAGTACATTATTTGCTCTTGCAGCAGCTGAGTGACTCTGCACACTACTGTGAAGTCTATTGTCTATCAGTACACCTAAATCTTTCTATAATGAGGATTCCCTGAGTTGTTTCCCATTTAGAGTATATGAAGCATGTTGTTTCTACAGCCCTAATGCATAACCTTAACACGTCACTTCTGCACATTTATTAAAAATGTTCTCCAAATCTTTGTACATACAACTTACAATGCCCACTTCTAGATCATTATTAAACATTAGAAGTTGTAAATCAATGGGCCTGATACTAAATTTTGCGTGTCATGTTTCTCTGTTTTCCATGTCTTACTGGAATCTGCTTCCAGCTTCCTGGTCTCCCCCTTGGTTCTTTTCCCCACCCAGTCCCTTTACTCTTTATCTAGCACAGGCACCTTGCGCTTGTGTGCGATCTAAGCATTCTTGTTGTCATATTGTATCCAGTCTTGATCGAGTGATTTACAGATCCGGCTATTCCTTACTAACCCTTTGTCTGTTGATTCGACTCTTGTATACCTCCTCAGCTTCAACCTCTGGCTTTCTCCTTAGACCATTCACTTGCCAGCTCCTTGGTGCTGCGTTTGTCCGACTGGTTATTTACTCTGCTTTGCTCAACGATTCTCAAGGTGCCCTTGTATTTCTTCCTTGTAGTCCTGTTGTCGACTCCCAGTTGCCGTCTCCCTGTTGTCAACTCTCTGTTACTGACTCCCTGTGCAACCAGTCTCTGATTCCCTGTTGTCGACTCCCTGTTGTTGACCCCCTGTTGCCGACTCCCTGTTGCCGACTCCCTGATGCAGACTCCTAGTGCATCCAGTCTCCGACTCCCTGTCATTGGTTCCTGTGGCCTCTTAGTCGAAGATTTCTGTGCTAGTTCCAACTGAGACAAGTTCAGTTGCTGGTAGGTTTGTCTACATCTGTGACAGTTCTCAGAACAGTCTGTATCTATGGGTGCTATCCTGCCATCAGGCTTCACAGCCTGCACCTTTGAAACCGGCTTCGGCCACAGCAAGTCATCTCTAGAGCAGCCCGCGATCCCCAACTACGCTCTCTATCCTGCGCCCTCTAGCATCTCATTCTCTGAGGCCTACCTAGTAATAGAGTTAATTTTGTCTTGTGTTGCTCTGTTTCTTTTATATCAATAGCTGATTGTCACCTCTTGGCAGGACCATATCCCTGCTCAAGCGTATCCAGCAGCTTTCAAGGGCACTTCCTGATCTGAAAACGTTACACTGCGGCACCCTGCTTAAAACATAACACCAACTTAAGAAGTTTCCATTTATAACAACTGTCATCTGTCATACACAGATATGACCTACCAAACCGAAGCCTTTTAATGTATGTAGTAAACTGTGTAGTGAGATGCACTATCAAAAGCTTTTGGCAAAACAAATTGTACTATGTCTACAACAATATATATATATAAATGTTAGGTATGGAATGCATTCACTGTTAGAAGTACTTATGATGTTCTGTGTGCTCATCCGTTAGGAAGATCAAGCATACAGTACAGAGTTATAGGAAAGCACTCATAGGATCATTTTGCAGTGAAACACAAGTGGTTTATTCAATCAGTATTTTGGCCAGCATTTGATAAAGGCCACAAGTGCTGGCAGAAACATTGACTGAATAAACAAACTGTGTTTCTCTGCAAAAGGATCCTACTGTGAGTGCTTTCCATAACTCTGTACTATATATATATATATAATTTTTTTTTCTTCTTGTAGATGGTGATAGGGTCAGCAGGAACCCTTATCTGAGCCATTACAAAGTCTGACAGATACTAGAAAAGTCAGATACTTACTGTGAATGACAATATTTTATACAGGGCAAGAAGACATCACAATCAGCTTTGTTGTGTACCTTACAGTGAATCCACAATACTTTTATATTGTCCACTAAATGTGCCAGGCAGGGGGAAAAAGTAGGAGCAGTGCAGGGCCTGTTAGTAAAGTGATAGTCCAAAAAGTACACAATAGATTGTGTGTGTGTGATGTCTCGCTTGGTTCCTCAACATACTTTATCTCATCTACTATCAGTCTGCCTCAGTCACAGCTCATGTCAGCGTCCTTCTCTCTGTCACCTATCAATATTATTATTATTTTTTATTAAAGGGGAACTACCACCCCGCAATAACTTTACATTAATTAATTCTTCATCTGGCGACTAGCTGCTTAGTAGCGCTAGTCGCCAGAAATATTACCTGGTTTCAAAGATTTTCCAGTTTTTCGGAGACTCACAGTAGCAGGAAGCACGGACATCTCGTCATAGTGACGTCTGTGCACCTGCGCTGTCAGTCCCTTTTGGAGCCGGCCTTTGTCTGTCCAGTCAGTCACACAGAATTTTAGGATATTTGGGTTTATTCTCCTTTGCTCCCTTCTCACACCCTCAGACTCCCCTAACACAGAAGTAACAATCAGATCAGGAAGGAACCTGGATCACATCTGCCGGTGTTTTCCCAGTCAGTCACACAAGATTTTGTGATATTTAGGGTCAACCTCCTTTCTCCCTTCCTGTCCCCCAGAGTGCTCCCAGACTCCCCTAATACTGAGAACAAGACTCCATAAACTAAGCTCCATCTCTACTTTATTAACCTGTTTTCTCTAGGTCACAAATGTGCTACTTTCTCTTTCTCTCACAAACACAGAATGGCATGCTGTGGGGCCCTGATAATTGTGGGAAAAGGAGGGGAACTTGCCATGTGATGTGGAGAAATTCAGTTTTCCCATTGATTTCAATTCAGTGAGCTAGTGTTACACTCCTTCCATTTGTTCTGTATTGTCCATTCCTGATTTTACTCCTTACCCTGTCTCTCTAGATTATGTGTTTCCTGTTCTGTTTTTTCTCTTGCTCCTTAAAGGGATAGTAATACTTAAGTATTACTAATCCCCATAGTAAAGTACTACTAAAAAAAAAAACATATTGCCCCCAGTGTCACCTCTCAAACCTTTATGGTTTGAGAGATGAACGCTTCTAAAGTTGCCCTCTCCCTCTCCCTTCCCCCTAGTCAGCATTCTAGCTGACTGAAGGGAAATCCATCATAGATCATCAGGCAGCTCTGCAGCAGAGCCACGATCTCATTAATTAAAAAAAAAAACTTTCACTAAAACCAAGCACACGTAGAAAACCATTTCAGTGAAAGTTTTTGTTTTTAGGAACACGATCCGTCTGTGCTGGAGAGCTGCCTGAAAGTCGTACGACTTTCTTCCCTGCAGTCAGCTACAACGCTGACTATGGGAAAGGGGGAGGGAGAGGGCAACTTTAGAAACGATCATCTCTCAAACCATAAAGGTTTGAGAGATGACACTGGGGGCAATACGATTTTTTTTAGTAGTACTTTGCTATAGGGATTAGTAATACTTAAGTATTACTATCCCTTAAACCTTTATCTGACATCACTTCCTGTCTGCTGATGCACAATCTTAGCGTTTCTGTTTGTGTTCTTGTGGTTCCAGCGTCCTGGTGTTATGAGTTGTTTCATTCCTAGTTGCTGACCATGGCCTTGTTTAACTACCTGTTTTCTACCTCATTGTTTCAGTGGACTTTCAGTTTGACCCAGCTCTTTTAATTGACTATTCTCTGATTTGGTGCCTGTTCCACTGTTGCTATTCCAGCCTGGAGAGTAGTTTTTCAGGCACTACCTCTACTCTATCTCCCTTCTGCGGCCTAGGCAAACTGGCCTAGCACAGTGCAAGTCCTTTGTCTCCTGGATTCAGCCACCAGTTTCACCTGAGTCCCAAGGTACACCCCTAGAAGGTTAATCTGGTTGTGAGCCAGCTCCTCCGGTCAACACTAATCTGGTCTTGCTAAAAGCAACTCTAATTTGGCCTAGGCCAAAGAAAGACATCCTAGGGGGTAGTCATCGCAATCCAGCTCTGCTCCCCATCCAGTGCACCCAAGCTTCTAGCCTATCAGGTTAACCTTCTAGTCTTCTCCCTATTGTTGCTTTGGGTATTTCTTTTCCATATTAATAGCTATCTGCTCATACTCTGTGGAGTTCTTCTACAGAGCTGGATATCAGATAGCTTATATCTGTTCCTGCCAGCTTACAGCAAGGTGAAAAAAATGAAGAACATGCACTTTTTGTGAATAATTTAGAGACATTTTTCTTCTGTTTCTCTTTTGAGGCAAAAACTTTTGCCAATCTTTACTGAACATATAACCACTTCTCTGGAAAGCTACCAAACTACCTGAGCAGTATTCTAATTCCAGCTATCCATACTATGTAAAATCTTTGCTACATTGCCAACAGTTCACTGACTGTTCCACACTAACTGAACAGTATGTTCACTCCAGATCTCCATACTAAAACTATACCCTCCACTCCACTGCTAACAACTCACTGACTATTCCACACTACCTGAGCATTATGATTAGTGTTGAGCGAGCATGCTCGGCCGATGCTCGGATCGGCTCGAGCATCGCTCTGCTCGGCACATGGCGGTACTCGTACGAGTACCGCATGTGCTCGCCCGCCATGTTCGGGTCTCCTCCCCGCACGTTTTGCGGCTGCTGCGCAGCCAATAAACGTGCAGGGAGGCTCTGACATCGGTGTAATGCCAGCAGCCATGTTGGCTGCTGGCATTACACTGATTGGCTGGCCAGAACCCGTGGTCGGGTGCTGTATAGCACCTGACCATCGAGTTCGGCTCAGTCTTAGCCAGGGAGAGCTGAGGATAGGAAGGGAAAGGCAGTGTAGGGAGGAAAACAAGCAAAATTGTGAAAAAAAAGAACCAAAAGTCCTTTTTAGGACTACTGTGTGTGGGGGCAGCAGGTTATTTTGTGTGGGGGGAAAAAAACAAAAAAAAAAATATATATTCTGTTTAGTGTGCAAAGTTGCAGATTAGAGCACATTCTGTTTAGTGTGCACAGTTGCAGATTAGATCACATTCTGTTTAGTGTGCAAAGTTGCAGATTAGAGCACATTCTGTTTAGTGTGCAAAGTTGCAGATTAGAGCACATTCTGTTTAGTGTGCAAAGTTGCAGATTAGAGCACATTCTGTTAAGTCTTCAAACTAAAATATCAAAGTCACATATTCCATTCAGTGTGCGTCGCCGCAGTTTAGCAGCACATTCTGTGTACTGTGCAGAGTTGTAGAATAGGAAGAAATACTGTTAAGTCTTCAAACTAAAATATCAAAGTCACATATTCCATTCAGTGTGCTTCGCCGCAGTTTAGCAGCATATTCTGTGTACTCTGCACAGTTGCAGAATAGGAAGAAATACTGTTAAGTTTTCAAACTAAAATATTAAAGTCACATATTCCATTCAGTGTGTGTCACCGCCGTTTAGCAGCCTATTGTGTGTACTCTGCACAGTTGCAGAATAGGAAGAAATACTGTTAAGTTTTCAAACTCAAATATTAAAGTCACATATTCCATTCTGTGTTCGTCACCGCAGTTTAGCAGCCTATTCTGTGTACTCTGCACAGTTGCAGACTAGGAAGAAATACTGTTAAGTTTTCAAACTCAAATATTAAAGTCACATATTCCATTCAGTGTGTGTCACCGCCGTTTAGCAGCCTATTCTGTGTACTCTGCACAGTTGCAGACTAGGAAGAAATACTGTTAAGTTTTCAAACTAAAATACTAAAGTCACATATTCCATTCAGTGTGTGTCACCGCAGTTTAGCAGCCTATTTTGTGTACTCTGCACAGTTGCAGACTAGGAAGAAATACTGTTAAGTTTTCAAACTCAAATATTAAAGTCACATATTCCATTCAGTGTGTGTCACCGCCGTTTAGCAGCCTATTCTGTGTACTCTGCACAGTTGCAGAATAGGAAGAAATACTGTTAAGTTTTCAAACTCAAATATTAAAGTCACATATTCCATTCAGTGTGTGTCACCGCCGTTTAGCAGCCTATTGTGTGTACTCTGCACAGTTGCAGAATAGGAAGAAATACTGTTAAGTTTTCAAACTCAAATATTAAAGTCACATATTCCATTCTGTGTTCGTCACCGCAGTTTAGCAGCCTATTCTGTGTACTCTGCACAGTTGCAGACTAGGAAGAAATACTGTTAAGTTTTCAAACTCAAATATTAAAGTCACATATTCCATTCAGTGTGTGTCACCGCCGTTTAGCAGCCTATTGTGTGTACTCTGCACAGTTGCAGAATAGGAAGAAATACTGTTAAGTTTTCAAACTCAAATATTAAAGTCACATATTCCATTCAGTGTGTGTCACCGCAGTTTAGCAGCCTATTCTGTGTACTCTGCACAGTTGCAGACTAGGAAGAAATACTGTTAAGTTTTCAAACTCAAATATTAAAGTCACATATTCCGTGTAAGATGAAGAAGGCGGGTAAAAAGGGACGGGGAAGTGGACGTGATCCTGATAGTTCAGGGCGCGGGTCAGGACGCGGAGAAACTGTGCCTGGTGCCAGAGCACAAGAAAGAAAGACATCCACCATACCTAGCTTCATGTCTAATTTTACAGGGCGTCGCAGGACATCACTCTCGAGGTCCGACCACTGCGAACAGGTGGTCGGTTGGATGACAGCTGATACTGCTTCCAGTCGGTTAAGCACTAGGGATGAGCGAGCACCCCGATGCTCGGGTGCTCGGGTGCTTTGACCGAGCACCCCCTGAGGCTCGAGTGCTCGGCCGAGCACCCGAGCCCCATTGAAAAGCATGGGAGCACTCGAGCATTAAACCAGGCACCCCCTGCTCTGATGAGCGGAGGGTGCCTGGTCAATGTCCCCCTTCATCTCCGCTATGCCCCTCTTCCACAATGTCCCCCTTCATCTCCTATGCCATAGAGGAGATGAAGTGGGACATTGTGGAAGAGGGGCATAGCGGAGATGAAGGGGGACATTGTGGAAGAGGGGCATAGACTCTATGACCCTCTTCCACAATGTCCCCCTTCATCTCCGCTATGCCCCTCTTCCACAATGTCCCCCTTCATCTGCTCTATGGCATAGGAGATGAAGGGGGACATTGTGGAAGAGGGGCATAGCGGAGATGAAGGGGGACATTGTGGAAGAGGGGCATAGCGGAGATGAAGGGGGACATTGTGGAAGAGGGGCATAGAGTCTATGCCCCTCTTCCACAATGTCCCCCTTCATCTCCGCAATGCCCCCTTCATCTCCGCAATGCCCCCGTACCTCCAGTCCCTGGTGGTCCAGCGGAGCGTCTTCGGATCTGTGCCTCTTCCGGCACAGATCCCCTTCACCCGAACATGTCGGGCGAGCACATGGCGGTACTCGTACGAGTACCGCCATGTGCCGAGCAGAGCGATGCTCGAGCCGATCCGAGCATCGGCCGAGCACGCTCGCTCAACACTATTAAGCACCACCCTGTCTTCCACCAAGTCCACTCTCAGTAGCCAAGAGTCTGGTCAACATAATCCTCACTCTGATCATCCTTCCTCCCACCATACACGGTCTGGTCAAAGAAGTGATCCCACACTGGGATATAGTGAGGAGCTCGTCTCATCACCAATCCTTCATTTGACCCTCTCTCCAAGCACGCTTGCAGAGGAACATGACATCTTGTGCCCTGATTCACAACCTCTAGAGGCTACCCAATCACAAGAAGATGACAGATGTGAACGGCATTTAAGGTCAGAGGAAGTAGTGGATGATGATGATGATGATGAGACACAGTTGCCATTAAATCAACCACTATATCCGTCTCAAGACCTTGTTGAGGAGAATGTTATACAGTTGTCAATGACTGAGTATGTGGTGGGATCAAGACTTGAGGAGGATGATCAGAGTGAGGAAGTGGAGGAGGACTTGGTGGACGATGAGGTGACTGACCCCACCTGGGAAGGTGTAGAGCCGAGCGATGACAGCAGTCCTGAGGGTGAGCCATCTGCAGCACCGCAACAGGCTGGAAGAGGCAGTGGTGTGGCTACAGAAAGAAGGCGGACCGCACCAAACCGGCCCGCAAATGTTCCACGGAGCACCCCCTTGCGTAAATCTACCTTGCCAAAGGGTAGGTGTTCCGCGGTATGGCGTTTTTTTAAGGAAAGTGCGGACGACAAAAGAATTGTAGTTTGCAACCTGTGCCACACCAGAATGAGCCGAGGCATGAACACTAGAAACCTCACCACCACCAGCATGATCCGACACATGGCATCCAAGCACCGTAGTAAGTGGGAGGAACGCCTGGATCGCCCATCTGTGTCTGCAGGCCACACCACTGCCTCCTCTTCCCCTGTTTTCGGTGCCGGCCAATCGCCTGTCGAAGGCGCAGGCCCGCATACCTCCCGCCCTGCACCTGTACCATCTGAAGCACCATCAGCGACCACATCCACTTCCCTGTCCCAGCGCAGCGTCCAAATGTCGTTACCCCAGGCATTTGAGCGCAAGAGAAAGTACCCAGCCACCCACCCACAGGCCATAGCACTAACCTCACACCTTTCCAAATTACTGGCCATCGAAATGCTGCCATTTAGGCTTGTGGACACTGAGTCCTTCCGCAGCCTGATGGCAGCAGCTGTCCCTCGGTACGCGGTCCCCAGCCGCCACTACTTTTCCCGGTGTGCCATCCCCGCATTACACCACCATGTGTCCCGTAACATCACCCGTGTCCTGACCAACGCAGTTACTGGGAAGGTCCACTTAATGACTGACACATGGACAAGTGCTTGTGGCCAGGGACGCTACATTTCCCTGACGGCACACTGGGTGAATGTCGTGGAGGCTGGGAGCGACTCGGACCCTGGGATGGCACGGGTGCTACCCACGCCGAGGATTGCGGGCCCTACCTCCATCAGGGTTTCCGCCAGCACCTACGTTATTGGCTCCTCCTCCTCCGTTTCCACCTCCGAATTCTCTACACGCAGCGCCACTCCCCCATCAGCCAGTAGCTGGAAGCAGTGTAGCACTGCAGTGGGGAAGCGTCAACAGGCCGTGCTGAAGCGATCTGCCTTGGGGACAAACAGCACACGGCCTCAGAGCTGTTGCAGGGGATTAGTCACCAGACCGAGCAGTGGCTCTCGCCACTCAACCTGCAACCAGGCATGGTTGTGTGTGATAATGGGCGTAACTTGGTGGCGGCTTTGGAGCTCGGCAAGCTCACACACGTACCATGCCTAGCGCATGTATTTAATTTAGTGGTGCAGCGATTTCTAAAAACCTACCCCAATGTGCATGATCTCTTGACCAAGGTGCGCCGCGTGTGTGCACATTTCCGTAAGTCATCTACAGCTTCGGCCGGCCTGTTGAAGCTGCAGCAGCGCTTACAATTGCCAGCTCACCGGCTGCTGTGTGACGTGAGCACGCGCTGGAACTACACCTTCCACATGTTGGCCCGGCTTTGTGAGCAGCAGAGGACAGTAGTGGAGTACCAGCTGTTACACGGTCGTCGCCTCTCCGTTCAACTTCCTGTAATCAGAAGTGAGGAGTGGGAATGGATGTCAGACCTCTGCGAGGTTTTACGCAATTTTGAGGAATCGACACAGATGGTGAGCGGCGATAACGCTATTATCAGTGTAACCATCCCACTTCTGTGTCTACTGAAACGCTCGCTGCTCACAATTAAAACCGACGCTTTGCATGTGGAAGAGGTGGAAATGGGGGAGGAAGAGCTTACACAAGGTGATAGCCAGAGCACCCTCACTTCGTCTTCTCAGCGACAATTGGAGGAGGCGGAGGAGGAGGAGGAGGAGGAGGAAGACACGGTTGCCTCCGCTACAGAGGGTAGCCATGGAACTTTAGTTCCATCTCTTCAGCGTGGGTGGGCAGAAGAGGAGGAAGAGGATGAGGATATTGAGAGTCATCCTCCTGGTGAGGACAGCGAAATCTTGACTGTTGGTACTCTGGCACACATGGCTGACTTTATGTTAGGCTGCCTTTCCCGTGACCCACACGTTATACGCATTTTAAACAACACGGATTACTGGGTGTTCACCCTTCTGGACCCCCGCTACAAAGAGAATTTCTCATCTCTCATTCCTCCGGTGGAGAGGACAAGCAAAATGGTGCAATACCAGAAGGTTCTTGTTGAAAAATTGCTCCAAAATTTTCCATCTGACAACGCTGGCGGCAGAGTACGTGCTACCTTGGCCAACAGAGAAGGGGAGAAAAGGGGAGCACACAGCAGTTCCGAGAAAGGCAGGGCAACACTCTCCAAGGCGTGGGACACCTTCATGACACCCCGCCAGCACCCTCACCCTGATGCGCAGCCTAGTGTCACAAGGAGGGAAAAGTTTTGGAAGATGGTGAAGGAGTACGTAGCAGACCGTGTCAGCGTCCTCAATGATCCCTCTGTGCCTTACAACTACTGGGTGTCCAAGCTGGACACGTGGTATGAACTGGCACTCTACGCCTTGGAGGTGCTGGCCTGCCCTGCCGCCAGCGTTCTGTCTGAGCGGGTATTTAGTGCTGCTGGTGGCATCATAACAGATAAGCGTATCCGCCTTTCCACCGACAATGCTGATAGGTTGACACTTATAAAAATGAACAAGGCCTGGATTTCCCCTGACTTCTCCACTCCACTGGAGGAAAGCCCCGGGGGAACATAAACTCACTTTATATATGTTATTTACAATGATGGGAATACTCTGTATTCCCATTCACCCCTTCCACCCAAAAAACGGGTATATGGTTGACTCTTAATCTTCTCATCCTCCTCCTCCTCTTCCATATGCCCTGGGATATAATTTTTATATAGGGCCAGCTCACCAGCGGGCCCTGTGATATAATTTTTATATAGGGCCAGCTCACCAGCGGGCCCTGTGATATAATTTTTATATAGGGCCAGCTCACCAGCGGGCCCTGTTTGACAATTTTTATATAGGTCAGCTCACCAGCGGGCCTTCTCATATAATGTTTTATTGGGTCAGCTCTCTAGCGGGCCCTCTCATATAATGTTTTATAGCGTCAGCTCACTAGTGGGCCTTCGCATATAATGTTTAGGATGGTCAGCTCTGCAGCAGACCCTCACCCATAATGTTTTAGATGGTCAGCTCAGCGCACGTTTCCCTCTTAATCATGGCCTCAGTTCAATAAAATCAAGGAAATTTTTGGGAGAATTTGCCTCTGCGCACGTTTCCCTCTTAATCATGGCCTCAGTTCTGAAAATCAAGGAAATTTTTGGGAGAATTTGCCTCTGCGCACGTTTCCCTCTTAATCATGGCCTCAATTCTGAAAATCAAGGAAATTTTTGGGAGAATTTGCCTCTGCGCACGTTTCCCTCTTAATCATGGCCTCAGTTCTGAAAATCAAGGAAATTTTTGGGAGAATTTGCCTCTGCGCACGTTTCCCTCTTAATCATGGCCTCAGTTCTGAAAATCAAGGAAATTTTTGGGAGAATTTGCCTCTGCGCACGTTTCCCTCTTAATCATGGCCTCACTTCAGAAAATCAAGGAAATTTTTGGGAGAATTTGCAGATGATATACAAGTAAATATACAGCAAATATTGTTTGGTAACAATTTTTCGCCTACAGTCGTTTTTATTTTCCTTTTTGTGTGTTTTATGGTCAGTCTGTAAAAATGGCGTACTACGGGCGAAAGATCGTTCCCAGCAGCAATGTTGGAGTCCAAGATGCATCCAGACATCCTCCCTATGCTGTCCCTGAACCATTTCTGTGGTGTTTCCATCCTTTTCTGCCCTTTTCCTATGGACCAGGCACCCTCCCCTCATCAGAGCAGGGGGTGCCTGGTGTAATGCTCGAGTCCTCCCATTGACTTCAATGGGGCTCGGGTGCTCGGCCGAGCACTCGAGCCTCAGGGGGTGCTCGGTCAGAGCACCCGAACACCCGAGCATTGGGGTGCTCGCTCATCACTAATTATGTTCACTCCAGATCTCCATGCTAACTATAACCTCCACTTCACAGCTAACAACTCACTGACTATTCCACACTACCTGAGCAGTATGATCACTCCAGCTCTCCATACTAACTATATCCTCCACTCTACTACAAACAACTCACTGACTATTCCACACTACATGAGAAATATGATCACTTCAGCTCTCCATGCTAACTATAACAATAACCTAACTACTGTACAGAGGAAAAGATAGATTTATCACATTCATTTTCATTTTAAAAACTTTACTGCAATTTAAAATTTCAGAAAATCCATTTAAATGCCCCTTCCCATACAGCAGTGCAGTCTGTGCCTACCTGCCTGTAGATGAATTATGACTGTTCCGCTATGCAGTCTGATGCTGTCAATGGAGGAACAAGAGACTTTGGCAGGTCATGTGGCAGTCATATGACATGAAGTACTTCCTGCCGTCCAGCCTGCCCTGAGCAAAACTGAACTCCATATTCCAGATGAGGTCTTACTAAGGATTTATAGAGCAAAACACATATTCTCATCATGTGCCCATTTTTATACAGGATGGCATTCTACTGGCTCTTGCACAAGCTGACTGACACTGTACACTGCTGTTAAGTTTATTTTATAACAGTAATCTCAAAAGCTTCTCTGACATGAATTAACCAAGTAGCTTCCCATTTAGTGTATATGTAGCATGCTTGGTTCTGCAATCCAAATCATAATCTTACTTTTATCTATATCAATCATAACCTGCATTTTCTGCCATTTCACTCAGTTTATCCAAATCTTTCTGTAAATAGAAAACACACTGTTTCTCTATGGATTTCCTTATTTAATTTCTTTACCATCAGCAAAGACACAGATGCTACTTTCAGTGCTTATTTAACTAATAAATTAAGCTGAACCCTGAGACACTCCGCTGACAACTTGAAAAGGTTCTGTTTACATTTCTCTTCTTTCTATCATTTTCTCTTCATACAGATATAATGTGTCACCTTGATCAGTTTCAATTGATACAGCAACATCTCCTGAACCACAGTATCACAGGCTTCAGCACATACCAAGTAGAATTCATCAGTGGCCATTGCTACTTACCGTCCCATAGAATGCAACAGATGTGTTTGACATAATTTAGCTTTCATAAAACCATGATAAATCTTAGAAATAATACTGTTGTTTATCCCGAATACTGTCTCTTTGTAACTCATCTAATATCCTGTCAAAATAGCTCTTTACATAAAAATTAAAAAGAGCTAAAGATGTGACCTAGGAATTGCTTTGCAGATATGGGAATTAGTCATTTTTTATTATGATTAATTCTCAATAAAACATATCTTTTGCAGCTGTGTATCTTTGTTTCACTTTGTTTGCCATTTCATTAACTATATAAATAGGGATAAATCTGGCTGGTCTCTGAGACAATGGCCAGTGAAAATTAACAAAATTTTCTAAAAGACATTGTCACCATGTCTGGGAAATACAAATAGTCAGAAAACCTGGATATCAGGTCAGAGGGGCAATCTAACCTTAGGGGTAAACAAGTGAATTAAAAATGTATACACATGCTTAGGTGGGCTAAGGGTGCCACCTAGTGGCTAGGTGATGACAGAGGTAACCACCTGTCAGTAAAGATTAATTAAGGTGGGATCTCAGCTAACCAATTAGATCAAGACACATATTCACCACACCTTTTGGGAGTGATCCACCTTGCATGTGGAAAAACTCAATAAAAGAAGGGAGCCAGGGTCAGTAGGAGACTGATGGACTGGTGGACTGACTAAGGAGTAAAAGGCAAAGATCCAGAGATATCCAGGGATTCCCAGGAGATACCCCATCAAAGACAGAGAGACCACAATGAAGTGACTCTACCATATTTCAGGATGTGCAAAAGTCTTGGTAAATATATTTCTTAAACTTTATTTGTTTTATTTTAGCTTCTCTACATGGGTTATATGATCAATCAAATAATGACATTGCCTTAAAGTTTTAGGATAGAGTAGATATTAGCTGGATCAGATTTTGTAACCTCAGAAAGGGAATATTGATTCAGCTAGAAATTATATTGTTTCCTCTACTGTGGAATATTTGATTTAGTCATATATCATCCTACATATATTATGAGGAGAAACTAAGTGAACCAGTTAAGTGAGGACACTATTTTAAACCTATGCTTATTGGCTTTAAGTAAAGTAGCAAGATCCTCAAATACGTGGTTGAGGTAATCTAGTGTTGTAAAAGAGGTGGTTACTCTGTTTCATAAGATAAAATACCCATGTCCCTTTAGGCCCAAGGCAACTGTAACTGGAGAGTGTCTATAATTGCGGTATGTGGTTTTGCCCAGGTATTTGTTCTGTTTTAAGCCTGTATTAATTACTGCTGAATCTACTGTAGTGTAGCATAATCAGTGTATTACTGTGTGTTATTTCTATAATTAGTGTATAATAAATTTCTATATTTTATTTACCAAGTGCGTGATCACTGATATAATTTAATTATATGTTTATATTATCGCCTTGTACAAACTACTTGAGAGGGACTGTTTTTATGAATGGTTATTGGTCATCTTTAGTGGCATCTACTCATTCATAACTCAGGAACCCTGACAATCCTACCCACTATGGAAGTTGGCTTTCCTCCAATTACAGGGAATGATGCCTTATGAGAATGAGTTAAGCATAATGGGCCTGTTAATATGGAACTACGCTCCCTAAGTGCCCTTGGGTGCATGTCATCAGGTTCAGATGCTTTATTCACGTTCAACTTTTTCTTTTTTGTTTGGATTTTGTCCTCAGTAAATCCTGCATATGTTGAAGGAAATACTGTGATTCCCTCAGTCTGCCATTTTTAAAAAGTCTAAAGTATTTTCTAGAGAGTCTATTGCATTCTTCACATGACGCAGCTGACCTTTCTGACAAAAACAAAGTGAGCATCACCTTCTTCCTCACTATTTCTATGCAAACCTCATTATTAAGGCATCTTGGACTTAATTTGTTCCTCTTAATAGTCAGTGGTATATATTGATGAGTATATTTATCTGTTTCATTTTTAATAAATTGCATGTGCATCTATCTTTGAAGATTACATCTCACTGAATCCTGAATTTGATGGCAGATAAGAACCATTTGGCCCATCTAGTCTGCCCATTTTCTCTACTGTAAAAATCTTATTTGGTCTTTGATCTTGTCTTATGTTCAGGAGCGCCTTATCCCTTCCCCATGCATGCTTAAAATTCTGTCACTGTTGTAACGTCTTCCACTTCTACTGGCGGGCTATTCCACTTATCTACTACCCTCTTAATGAAGTAAAACTTTCTTAAACTATGTTTAAACCTGTGTCCTTCTTGTTTTAGACTACAGCCTCTTGTCCTAACATTTTTACTTCTTTGAAATGTACTTCCGTCCTGCACTTTGTTGAATTCCTTCATGTATTTGAGTGTTTCTATTATACTCCCTCTATCTCTTCTCTCCTCCAAGATGTACATGTTCAGATCCTTTAATCTATCCTGATATTTCTTTTCCTGTAAACCAGTCACCAGTTTAGTAGCTCTTCTCTGAGTTCTCTCTAGAGTATCTATATCCTTCTGGAGATGGGGTCTCCAGTACTGTACACAATACTCTAGGTGAGGTCTAACTAGAGACCTGTAGAGTGGCATGACCATTTACCTTTTTCTGCTACTAATGGTCCTAGCTATACATCCCAGCACCCTGCTTGCATTCCCAAATGCTTTGTTACATTGCCTGCCTATATTTAAGTCATCATAAATAATTACTCCCAAATCCTTGACAGCACAGTACACTTTATACTATATTTTTTCTTTGGAGTTTTATATCACATGTGCATTATTTTACATTTATTAACATTAAACTGTAGCTGCCACATTTGGCTTATTCCCCCAGGAATGTCTACCCTGTTGCAGGTCTTTCTATCATCTGCAAAAAAGTATACCTTACCTTGAAGACCTTTTGCAATCTCAGAGGTACCCCACTAGTAACACACCCCTTGTCCGAATATTCTTCATTGACCACCACCCTCTGCCTCCTGTCACTCAACCATTGCCTTATTCAACTATTTTTACATCCCAACCCAAACATTGCAATTTATTAATGAGTCTTCTATGAGGGACAGTGTCATATGCTTTACTGAAATCTAGATAAGCTATATCCACTGCTCCACTTTAGTCTATTATTTAGGTACCCAGTCAAAAAAATCTATGAGATTAGTTTGACAAGATCTCCCTGCCATAAGCTCATGTTATTTGGGATCTTGCAAGCCATTTAAATTCAGAAATGAAACCATGCTTTCCTTTAACATAGTTTCCTTTAATATTCCCAATACTGACATAAGACTTACTGGTTTGTAGTTACCAGACTCTTCCCTTCTACTTTTTGTGAAGCAGTACTATATTTGCTATCTTCCAATCTTCTGAAACTACTTCTGTCAACAGTGACTGATTGAATAACACAGCTTTTTTGCATTGGAAAATTAGCATTTTTAAAGATTAATGTCTTAGCTGATCCTTCCTTAACTAGTTTCAAAAGCAGATCATGCAATTATGCATTAGTATCATAAACAGATTAATGTCAAAAGGAAGTAGAGATAGACTAGAGATTGTCAGGACGAGAGTCAGTTTTTTACAGATAAGTTAAATCTGCCTGGTGTGTTACTCACGTTTCTGTGCCCAGGTGCCCACAGAGCACAAAGTGAGTCCCAGAAGGAGAGAGATGGTGACTGGAGTCATGTTGTCTCACGATTCTGAGTCTTGTTCTGTCACACACTGAGATTTATACTCTGGGATTGGGGAATAAACCATGTAATTGAGGAACAAGGAAGAGGAACAAAACCAGTTCTACCTTACTGCAATACTGTATGTCACAATCAAAAGCTAAAAATATTATTGACAACTACACATAATTATTATAATTGTATCAGCCCGGCTACTGTAATTAATTGATGGTCAGTGCAACATGTGTAAACACTTTATAGTCCGATTCAGTACATTTATACCTACACAGTGTGATATTGTCATTATAGCCAACACTTTATAGTCAGATTCAGTACATTTATACCTACACAGTGTAATATTGTCATTATCGCCAACACTTTATAGTCAGATTCAGTACATTCATACCTACACAGTGTAATATTGTCATTATCGCCAACACTTTATAGTCAGATTCAGTACATTTATACCTACACAGTGTAATATTGTCATTATCGCCAACACTTTATAGTCAGATTCAGTACATTTATACCTACACAGTGTAATATTGTCATTATTGCCAGCACTTTATAGTCCCATTCAGTACATTTATACCTACACAGTGTGATATTGTCATTATCGCCAACACTTTATAGTCAGATTCAGTACATTTATACCTACACAGTGTGATATTGTCATTATCTCCAACACTTTATAGTCAGATTCAGTACATTTATACCTACACAGTGTAATATTGTCATTATCGCCAACACTTTATAGTCAGATTCAGTACATTTATACCTACACAGTGTAATATTGTCATTATCGCCAACACTTTATAGTCAGATTCAGTACATTCATACCTACACAGTGTAATATTGTCATTATCACCAACACTTTATAGTCACATTCAGTACATTTATACCTACACAGTGTAATATTGTCATTATCGCCAACACTTTATAGTCAGATTCAGTACATTCATACCTACACATTGTGATATTGTCATTATAGCCAACACTTTATAGTCCGATTCAGTACATTCATACCTACACATTGTGATATTGTCATTATCGCCAACACTTTATAGTCAGATTCAGTACATTTATACCTACACAGTGTGATATTGTCATTATCGCCAACACTTTATAGTCCGATTCAGTATATTCATACCTACACAGTGTAATTATCACGGTCCCCGTGATTCCCTGTCACTCTCTGTGGTGGTGCTCTTCCATTGGCGGAGCTTGATTGGCCCGCCCAGGGTGTCCCTTTTTTATACTGGGCCTATGACACCTGTCAGGTGCCCTTTCGTGGTGTTCCTGGTCCTGCGCCTTTGTGACTGTGATCCTGCGTTCCTGTGTACCGGCTCGGCTCGTCTGACTACTCTGCTGTTCCTGCTCCGTGATTGACCCGGTTCTGGCTGACTTTCCTGCTCCGTGATTGACCCGGCTTTGGCTGACTTCCTGCTTCGTGATTGACCCGGCTTTGGCTGACTTCCTGCTACGTGATTGACCCGGCTCTGGCTGATGTTCCTGCTCCGTGATTCATCTGATCCTGTCTGTCGTTCCTGCCTGGCGACATTCTGAGCCTGCTCGCAGCTTGCACTGTCTGATCACGCCTCCTGTGTTACTGTGGCCTCCGATACTGAGCCCGTTTGTTGCCTCCATTACCGAGCCTGTCAGAGAGTACTGCCGATCTATTGCCATTGTTACCGAGTCTGTTTGAGAACACTTGCTGTGCTGGTTGCCTCCGTTACCGAGCCTGTCAGTGTACCCTTGACAAGCTTGTTGCTTTCCATCCTGAGTCGTATTAACACTTGTAGAGCTGTTGCCGCCTTCACCGAGCCTATCTGTTTCCACTGCAGAGCTGTACCTTTCTTTAGGTGCTCGTTTTCCAGGAGTTGTCGCACCACGTGGTGCTGTTGGGCATTCCTGTACTCTGTCAGTGTGTGCTCTGCTCCGGCACTGGAAGGGTGCCTTGGCTCTGGTCCACTCTCGCTCACAGTGTAGTTCCATCTGATCGCACCTAGAAGTGCGTTTGGCTCATAGTATATTGGCTTGGGCAGTGTCTCCTCCGTTACAGCACTTAGGGGTGCTTTTGGCTCCGGTCCTATTTACACACGCAGTGTTCCTCCGTTACCGCACCTGGGGTGCTCCTGTATCTGGCTCTATTGGTTCTGGCAGTATCTCTCCTCCATTGAAATACCCTTGTAGGGGTATTGGCTCAAGCTCCTGTTGGTCATTGCTATTCTATTGGGCATTTCGATATCTGGTTGTGATTCAGTTCAGTCGCACTGCTTGAGCTTGCTAGCTGCACTACTACTACTGGGACTGTTTATGCACCGGGCGTGGGCTAATCACCACCACAGAGACTGACCCTTGTTGAGCATTAACCCTTGCCTGTGTTTATGCTCCATTCTGCCTGCTCTTGCTATATTAGGCCTGTATATTATCCATTACCTGCATCACTGTAATACCGATTCTGGTCCCCAGGGGCATTGTTCCTTATTTTATTTTAATAAAACTGTGTTTTATTTCTAACCCTGGTCTGAGTGTCAGTAAACCGTAACAGTAATATTGTCATTATCGCCAACAATTCATAGTCAAATTGAGTACATTCATACCTACACAGTGTAATATTGTCATTATCGCCAACACTTTATAGTCAGATTCAGTACATTTATACCTACACAGTGTAATATTGTCATTATCGCCAACACTTTATAGTCAGATTCAGTACATTCATACCTACACAGTGTGATATTGTCATTATCTCCAACACTTTATAGTCAGATTCAGTACATTTATACCTACACAGTGTGATATTGTCATTATCTCCAACACTTTATAGTCAGATTCAGTACATTTATACCTACACAGTGTAATATTGTCATTATCGCCAACACTTTATAGTCCGATTCAGTACATTCATGCCTACACAGTATAATATTGTCATTATCACCAACACTTTATAGTCAGATTCAGTACATTTATACCTACACAGTGTGATATTGTCATTATCGTCAACACTTTATAGTCCGATTCAGTACATTTATACCTACACAGTGTAATATTGTCATTATCGCCAACACTTTATAGTCAGATTCAGTACATTTATACCTACACAGTGTAATATTGTCATTATCACCAACACTTTATAGTCAGATTCAGTACATTCATACCTACACAGTATAATATTGTCATTATCACCAACACTTTATAGTCAGATTCAGTACATTCATACCTACACAGTGTAATATTGTCATTATCACCAACACTTTATAGTCAGATTCAGTACATTTATAGCTACAGAGTGTGATATTGTCATTATCTCCAACACTTTATAGTCAGATTCAGTACATTTATACCTACACAGTGTAATATTGTCATTATCGCCAACACTTTATAGTCAGATTCAGTACATTTATACCTACACAGTGTGATATTGTCATTATCACCAACACTTTATAGTCAGATTCAGTACATTTATACCTACACAGTGTGATATTGTCATTATCACCAACACTTTATAGTCCGATTCAGTACATTTATCCCTACACAGTGTGATATTGTCATTATCACCAACACTTTATAGTCAGATTCAGTACATTTATACCTACACAGTGTAATATTGTCATTATCACCAACACTTTATAGTCAGATTCAGTACATTTATACCTACACAGTGTGATATTGTCATTATCGCCAACACTTTATAGTCACATTCAGTACATTCATACCTACACAGTGTGATATTGTCATTATCACCAACACTTTATAGTCAGATTCAGTACATTTATACCTACAGAGTGTGATATTGTCATTATCACCAACACTTTATAGTCAGATTCAGTACATTTATCCCTACACAGTGTGATATTGTCATTATCACCAACACTTTATAGTCAGATTCAGTACATTTATACCTACAGAGTGTGATATTGTCATTATCTCCAACACTTTATAGTCCGATTCAGTACATTCATGCCTACACAGTATAATATTGTCATTATCACCAACACTTTATAGTCAGATTCAGTACATTTATACCTACACAGTGTGATATTGTCATTATCGTCAACACTTTATAGTCCGATTCAGTACATTTATACCTACACAGTGTAATATTGTCATTATCGCCAACACTTTATAGTCAGATTCAGTACATTTATACCTACACAGTGTAATATTGTCATTATCACCAACACTTTATAGTCAGATTCAGTACATTCATACCTACACAGTATAATATTGTCATTATCACCAACACTTTATAGTCAGATTCAGTACATTCATACCTACACAGTGTAATATTGTCATTATCACCAACACTTTATAGTCAGATTCAGTACATTTATACCTACACAGTGTGATATTGTCATTATCTCCAACACTTTATAGTCAGATTCAGTACATTTATACCTACACAGTGTAATATTGTCATTATCGCCAACACTTTATAGTCAGATTCAGTACATTTATACCTACACAGTGTGATATTGTCATTATCACCAACACTTTATAGTCAGATTCAGTACATTTATACCTACACAGTGTGATATTGTCATTATCACCAACACTTTATAGTCCGATTCAGTACATTTATCCCTACACAGTGTGATATTGTCATTATCACCAACACTTTATAGTCAGATTCAGTACATTTATACCTACACAGTGTAATATTGTCATTATCACCAACACTTTATAGTCAGATTCAGTACATTTATACCTACACAGTGTGATATTGTCATTATCGCCAACACTTTATAGTCACATTCAGTACATTCATACCTACACAGTGTGATATTGTCATTATCACCAACACTTTATAGTCAGATTCAGTACATTTATACCTACAGAGTGTGATATTGTCATTATCACCAACACTTTATAGTCAGATTCAGTACATTTATCCCTACACAGTGTGATATTGTCATTATCACCAACACTTTATAGTCAGATTCAGTACATTTATACCTACAGAGTGTGATATTGTCATTATCTCCAACACTTTATAGTCAGATTCAGTACATTTATCCCTACACAGTGTGATATTGTCATTATCACCAACACTTTATAGTCAGATTCAGTACATTTATACCTACACAGTGTGATATTGTCATTATCACCAACACTTTATAGTCAGATTCAGTACATTCATACCTACACAGTATAATATTGTCATTATCACCAACACTTTATAGTCAGATTCAGTACATTTATACCTACACAGTGTAATATTGTCATTATCACCAACACTTTATAGTCATATTCAGTACATTTATACCTACACAGTGTAATATTGTCATTATCACCAACACTTTATAGTCAGATTCAGTACATTTATACCTACACAGTGTAATATTGTCATTATCACCAACACTTTATAGTCAGATTCAGTACATTCATACCTACACAGTGTGATATTGTCATTATCGCCATCACTTTATAGTCACATTCAGTACATTCATACCTACACAGTGTAATATTGTCATTATCGCCAACACTTTATAGTCAGATTCAGTACATTTATACCTACACAGTATAATATTGTCATTATCACCAACACTTTATAGTCAGATTCAGTACATTTATACCTACACAGTGTAATATTGTCATTATCACCAACACTTTATAGTCAGATTCAGTACATTTATACCTACACAGTGTAATATTGTCATTATCACCAACACTTTATAGTCAGATTCAGTACATTTATACCTACACAGTGTGATATTGTCATTATCACCAACACTTTATAGTCAGATTCAGTACATTCATACCTACACAGTGTGATATTGTCATTATCGCCAACACTTTATAGTCACATTCAGTACATTCATACCTACACAGTGTAATATTGTCATTATCGCAAACACTTTATAGTCAGATTCAGTACATTTATACCTACACAGTGTAATATTGTCATTATCGCCAACACTTTATAGTCACATTCAGTACATTTATACCTACACAGTGTAATATTGTCATTATAGCCAACACTTTATAGTCAGATTCAGTACATTTATACCTACACAGTGTAATATTGTCATTATCTCCAACACTTTATAGTCAGATTCAGTACATTTATACCTACACAGTATAATATTGTCATTATAGCCAACACTTTATAGTCAGATTCAGTACATTTATACCCACACAGTGTGATATTGTCATTATCACCAACACTTTATAGTCAGATTCAGTACATTCATACCTACACAGTGTGATATTGTCATTATCTCCAACACTTTATAGTCAGATTCAGTACATTTATACCTACACAGTGTAATATTGTCATTATCTCCAACACTTTATAGTCCGATTCAGTACATTTATACCTACACAATGTGATATTGTCATTATCACCAACACTTCATAGTCCGATTCAGTACATTTATACCTACACAGTGTGATATTGTCATTATCTCCAACACTTTATAGTCAGATTCAGTACATTTATACCTACGCAGTATGATATTGTCATTATCGCCAACACTTTATAGTCCGATTCAGTACATTCATACCTACACAGTGTAATATTGTCATTATCTCCAACACTTTATAGTCAGATTCAGTACATTTATACCTACACAGTGTGATATTGTCATTATCTCCAACACTTTATAGTCCGATTCAGTACATTTATACCCACACAGTGTAATATTGTCATTATCGCCAACACTTCATAGTCACATTCAGTACATTTATACCTACACAGTGTAATATTGTCATTATCGCCAACACTTTATAGTCCAATTCAGTACATTCATACCTACACAGTGTAATATTGTCATTATCTCCAACACTTTATAGTCAGATTCAGTACATTCATACCTACACAGTGTAATATTGTCATTATCTCCAACACTTTATAGTCAGATTCAGTACATTTATACCCACACAGTGTAATATTGTCATTATCGCCAACACTTCATAGTCACATTCAGTACATTTATACCTACACAGTGTAATATTGTCATTATCGCCAACACTTTATAGTCCAATTCAGTACATTCATACCTACACAGTGTAATATTGTCATTATCTCCAACACTTTATAGTCAGATTCAGTACATTCATACCTACACAGTGTAATATTGTCATTATCACCAACACTTTATAGTCAGATTCAGTACATTTATACCTACACAGTGTGATATTGTCATTATCACCAACACTTTATAGTCAGATTCAGTACATTTATACCTACACAGTGTGATATTGTCATTATCACCAACACTTTATAGTCAGATTCAGTACATTTATACCTACACAGTGTAATATTGTCATTATCTCCAACACTTTATAGTCAGATTCAGTACATTTATACCTACACAGTGTGATATTGTCATTATCACCAACACTTTATAGTCAGATTCAGTACATTTATACCTACACAGTGTAATATTGTCATTGTCTCCAACACTTTATAGTCAGATTCAATACATTTATACCTACACAGTGTGATATTGTCATTATCGCCAACACTTTATAGTCAGATTCAGTACATTTATTCCTACACAGTATAATATTGTCATTATCGCCAACACTTCATAGTCACATTCAGTACATTTATACCTCACAGTGTGATATTGTCATTATCGCCAACACTTTATAGTCCAATTCAGTACATTTATACCTACACAGTGTGATATTGTCATTATCGCCAACACTTTATAGTCAGATTCAGTACATTTATACCTACACAGTGTGATATTGTCATTATCGCCAACACTTTATAGTCAGATTCAGTACATTTATACCTACACAGTGTAATATTGTCATTATCACCAACACTTTATAGTCAGATTCAGTACATTTATACCTACACAGTGTGATATTGTCATTATCGCCAACACTTTATAGTCAGATTCAGTACATTTATACCTACACAGTGTAATATTGTCATTATCACCAACACTTTATAGTCAGATTCAGTACATTTATACCTACACAGTGTGATATTGTCATTATCGCCAACACTTTATAGTCAGATTCAGTATATTTATACCTACACAGTGTGATATTGTCATTATCGCCAACACTTTATAGTCAGATTCAGTACATTTATACCCACACAGTGTAATATTGTCATTATCTCCAACACTTTATAGTCAGATTCAGTACATTTATACCTACACAGTGTGATATTGTCATTATCTCCAACACTTTATAGTCAGATTCAGTACATTCATACCTACACAGTGTAATATTGTCATTATCTCCAACACTTTATAGTCAGATTCAGTACATTTATACCTACACAGTGTGATATTGTCATTATCTCCAACACTTTATAGTCACATTCAGTACATTTATACCTACACAGTGTAATATTGTCATTATCGCCAACACTTTATAGTCACATTCAGTACATTTATCCCTACACAGTGTGATATTGTCATTATCTCCAACACTTTATAGTCAGATTCAGTACATTTATACCTACACAGTATAATATTGTCATTATCGCCAACACTTCATAGTCACATTCAGTACATTTATACCTACACAGTGTAATATTGTCATTATCTCCAACACTTTATAGTCAGATTCAGTACATTTATACCTACACAGTGTAATATTGTCATTATCGCCAACACTTTATAGTCAGATTCAGTACATTTATACCTACACAGTATAATATTGTCATTATCGCCAACACTTCATAGTCACATTCAGTACATTTATACCTACACAGTGTAATATTGTCATTATCTCCAACACTTTATAGTCCGATTCAGTACATTTATACCTACACAGTGTGATATTGTCATTATCGTCAACACTTTTACTCTTTCTTTCAGAAGGACACAGACTGACTATAATACAGGTGATTATTTCATGTAAATTGAAGTAGCGAGAGAGCTGCTTGTGATAATGCTTGTGTGGTGTATGTGTGTGTGTGTATGTGTATGTATGTGTGTGATTGTATACGTATGTGTGTGTGTGATTGTATAGGTATGTGTGTGTTTCTGTGTGTGTGTGTGTTTGTTTATGTATGTGTGTGTGTGTGTGTATGTGTATTTGTGTATGTGCTTGTGTGTATATGTGTGTGTATGTGTTTGTGTATGTCTGCATGTGTGTGTACGTATGTGTGTGTGTCTCTGTGTGTGTGTGTGTGTGTGTGTGTGTATATATGTATTTTTGTGTGTAACAGTAAAGGATTTGCAGAATTTGTGTCCTGTATTCCTGTTGGTAACTGTTATGTCCGACCTCATGGACAGACATCCAGGACAGACTGATGATGTTATATTATGAAAAAATACAGGGGAAGGAGGGGGTCATTAGGATTTTCTCATCATAGTAAACTAAGTGCAGGTTATTACTAGGAGGTGTTACTACCCCTTTAGACTGTTGTGTGACAGTGTGAAAATCTGTGTTATTGACTCTGTGTCCTCGATGTAATTCGGTCTGACGGCTAAAAACACAGCTGAAAGGCATTTTTTGAAGAATGATAAGCAAGTCAATTACCTGTGATATGAAAAAATGCTGGCAAAAATCAACCTGTCATGCAATAAGCTATTTTTCACAGAAATGGAAACTTTTCCTCTTTTCTGCCTTTCCTGTCATGTCTAAATAGAGAGAACCCTGGTATTTCTACATCCCAGTCATTTCTTTCATTGTACCAGGTCTCTGTAATCCCCACTAAGTCCACCTCTTCACTAGTTATTACTGCAATGACGTCTTAATACATAACCCCTGGGGTGTGGTAGTATAACTGGGAAATGGGGATATTAGTTAAGGAGACAAATAATTGCAATCTTTTTGGTTTTAGTCCTAGTTTTGATTAGTGTTTACCAGATACATTGTTAAAAGCATGCCAGGATTCCCCAACCTATGTGCAGAGAGGAATCAGAATGTAGACAGTTAAAGCTAGCGAGTGGGTCTTTATTGAAGCGAGATCTCCTATCTTGGTAAATGTACCTGCAGGAAAAGATCCTGTCCTGGGAAGTCTGCCAGCTAAAGGAACATGTCTAGGTGTATAGTCTGGATTCTTTTTGCTTTATCCTGGTCTAAGTTCATTTATTGTCCTGTACCTTTAAACTGCTGCTTAGCTTTTGAGGTGGTTTGATGCTCATTGAAGGCCTTCTTTTCCTGCTCCAGTGAATGCTTCTTGTTCCAGCACAACTTATTCCAGTCCGAACCTAGTACCCATTCATGTCTTTGTCAGAAGCCTGGATCCTTGTGATCAAGACCAGCATGTCTCTGGGTTCCACCTGTGGGCTGAGGCACCAAGCGCTCTTCTGATGGTTTGCAGTCTCCACTCTTTGGTGATGATTCTTCCATTCAATATGAAGATCTTTTGGAGGACCATGACTTATAGTATTTATCCAGACAATCCACAAGTAAGTGGCATCTTGGTTCTGTTTTCTAAAGCTTTGCAATTGATTTGTCAGCTGTATGACTTTTTATATTCACCACATTGATAGTTTCAGAGTCCCCCCATCTTGTCTGTGTGGCTGGGGATATCAGCTCTGCATGTCTTTAATATTTGTTTGGTCTCTTCTACTTTGGCCCTTTACAAAAGTTGTTCTCATTATGGATTTATCATTTATTAGGGTTATCCTATCTCTGGATTTTCATCCATTCCTACAAATAACTTTATAGATATGATTGAAGGAGAAGTGACATCTCCTAATAATACCCATCAAACTTACCTTACTATGACCAGAAAATCCTAATGGCCCCATTCGTTTTTCCATTGTCCCTTGGTTCAAGAAATAACTATTTCAATCAGTCGTGAATGTCATGTCCCTAGAAGTGAACAGGATGGTTACTAATAAGCCCATGGGACACACACTCCACCATTGTTTTACAATGGATTGCATATCCCTCTAATCCTTACTGGGGTGAGTAGGTTCATACCCTCTGCCTGTATTCGTACTGAAAAACTGTCAGCAGCTGTCACTCCAGCCTTCATGGACCTGAGACACAGGGCTGATTGTTATCTCTTCAACAAAATCACAAGTGTGAAAGCGTTAGGGGCCATTAGCATTTTCTGGCCATTGTAAAGTTAGTGGGGTTTATTCTTGGTAGTTCTTCTTTAATGATAACTTCATGTCCCAACTAGTAGAGGAAACGACTAGGAATGAAGCCTTGTGGGACCTAGTGATCTCAAATGAGTATGAACAAGTTAAGGCTGCATTTTGGTAATACAGACCGCAATATATATATATTTTTTTGTCAAAGTATTTTACCAGGAAGAATACATTGAGTTTATCTCTTGTTTTCAATTATGTCCTGGTCTGGACTCATTTTATCTAACTCAGAGAGGTGAAAGACAGAGCTCACCTTGCTGTGACTAGAACCTGCAACCTTGCACCTTAACCAACTGAGCCATCTCACCACTGAATTTTCGAGAAACCAGTTACGTCTTCAAATACAACTTTAATAATGTTAAATCCCTTCCCAGATCCCATACATTGGGGTGTAGCCTTAAAAACATAGGAAACCGAGGAATTTATTCTTTGCATTTACATTGTTACACAAGGTGATTTTATTACATGTATCTGTGCTGGAATGATAATGATTGGGAGTTGTTTTTACTCATTTATACAAATTGATTAAGCGGAAATAAAAGGAGTAAATGGACTCTTCATGCAATATGCGGTCACTCCCTAGAAAGGTTTGATTAACTGATATATAATTAGACAAATAATGATAGAAGACACAATGTGAAAATAAATATAGAACAAGGATGCACAAAAACCCGTAACTATACAACTGGCTGATGAAAACAGTAAGAAGCAACACAATGAACATCCCCCTTGTCTCTATATATATATTTTAGGGCTTAAAACTTGAAGTCTTTTGCTACTAGCTAGACCTGAAAAGTAACTTGCCACCGCAAGACATAACATACCCACCAGAGATGAATTTCTACTCGCCAGGGCTAAATTTTCACTCGCAATTGGCTAGTGGCGAGTGGAAATTTTGAGCCCTGTAAATTTATATATTGTCAGAGGGTCTGACCTTGTCTGGGAAAGAAATGGTTAAGAGGCTATCCAGAAACTATTTTGTCTGTATATAGTTATATTAGGCCTGTGTGTGTCTTTATATAGAATTCGTTTTGTTTCTCTAGAAATGGATTTTTGAGACTTTCATGCAGTAAATATCCTTGAAAGAGGTCTCTCTCTCTCTCGCCTTGAACAGGAATTTTATCTAGTGTAGGAGAATTGCACCTGTGTTTTTACATCCCTGAGAGAGAGGACGATGTTTTGAAACTTCTGTCATTATTTCTTATCTACATTACTTATTATATTTGATGGACACTGTAGGCTTTCCTGAAGATTTCTGGTAGTAGACTGCCATCTAGCAGCATGGTAGATTTATTTATGCACGTTTGTATGTATATCTTGGTATATAGTAATTACCAATCACAAAGCTTGATAGAAATTTAAAGGTTACCTAATATTCTAATTCTCTATGGAGTGAACTATGAGAGAAAAATGGGTGTACCTTTTCTGTTAAGGGGGGGTTAGGTAATATAAGCATTGTACAGGGGGAAATAGCGGCTTTTTGTTTGGCTGAATTTCCTAGTTGCAGTACCTTGTCCAAGCTGAGCCTGAGAGACCACACCTTGACCTAGGATTGGTAAAGTAGAAATACATGTTATATATACAAAAGCACTGTATGTACTTCTAAAATTATTACAGCCCAGTCTATTCTAGGGTAATTCTTATAATCCCTAGTGGAACTGGTCAACCTATTGAGAACTATTACACAGTAGCCATTTGGCTGTAAAGTTAGAATAATTTTTGGAAGTCATACAGTCCAATCATAGAAATAATAGAGTGAGATCAGATTGATAGCAATTTTAGGCCAATGAGAGTTCTAGTTAGCTAGGGGAAGTGATGAGAAGGGATGGGCCAAAATCTTTGCCTCAAAATCAGTGAATAATAGCGCTTCCCACCTGGAGAATAATTTTTCACAGAAAGTGCTGTTTTTTCTGCTTTTTCTGCCGAGTTCATTGCATTGAAATCGATTGAAAGACTGAATTTACACACAACACAAAACAAATGTTATTTTATTTCCCAAAGACATAGGATAAAAGGGGTATGAGGGTGCCTGTGTTGATGGTGTATGGGAAAGAATTGGGTGAACAAGGAATTTTTTGAGGGGAGATTTTGTTTACTGGGATAGTTAATAAAAAATAAATAAATAGAATAAAAAAACCCAGATAAGACATGGTATAAATGGGATCTGAGGAGGGTGCCTGTGTTGGTGGGTGGAGTCTGGGGAAAGAATCAGTTGAACAGGGAATTTGTTTTTGGGGGGTTTCTTGACTGGTATTGGGGAGACAGTTAATAAAATAAATAAATAAAATAAAATAAGACACGTGCTAGAGACAGGGGTCCCCTGATGTAAGTTGCTACTGGAGTAGACTGATATTTGTAGGACCAAGCCCTAAGGAAACATTGATTTGTTGAAGGAAATTAAACTTGTTGTTAGGCCCAAACCTTGAAGAAACATTGATTTGTAGGACTTAGGCTTGTTAGAAACATGCCCCCAAAAATTGTTGTTGTTTTTTTTTCTTTTTTTAAGAACAAGCACTGAGAAAAAAAAATACTCTACTGGTCTAGTACCAGTGGCCACTTGTCATTGTCAAATTATCATGGTGCCCGTGATTGCTGGCTTTTCTTGTCAGTTAGCAATGGGTGCTTTCCATTGGTTGCCTGTGATTAGTCCGCCCAGTATTGCCTATATAGACTGGGCTCCTGCACCCTTTCACTGCCCTTTCATGGTGTTTCTATGCCAGTGATCGCCTGCCTATGGATTCCTGTGTACCTCTTTGGCCTGTCTGACTTCTCTCCTGTTCCTGCGCCTGTGTATCGACCAGATAGCCTGTCTACTCTCCAGAGTTGTTCCTATGTACTGATCCGGCCTGTCTGATGTTCCTGTTTCCGTATCTGACCCGGTTTGGCTGACGTTTCTGCTCCGGTATCCTGACCCAGCCTGGCTGACGTTCCTGTTCCTGGATCCCAACTTGGCTGCATTCCGCTTGGCTCCGGTCGCCTCAGCGACATTCTGACTTCTGGTGCATTCCTAGGTTGCCACCGCTTATTTCAGGCTTCTGGTCTCCGTTATAGCTCTGGTAGGGCCTCCGTGTTGGTCCAGTACGCGGTACTGGTTTGCTCCACTCTATCACCGGTTGCTTGTGCTGCCTCCATTATCGCACCGGTAGGTCCTCAGTGTTTGTCCAGTATGTGGTACTGGTTTGCTCCACTCTACACCGGTTGCTAGTGCTGCCTCCATTATCGCACTGGTAGGGTATCACGGTGCCTGTGATTGGTGCTATACACTATCACCAGCAGGGGCTCCTATTGGCTGCCTATTGTCTGCCCGCCTCTGACTGCCTATTTAGACTCAGCTCAGACACCCTTTGGTTGCCCTTTCGTGGTGTCTCTGACAGTACCTGTTTGTTCTTCCTGTCATGCTGTTTGGGCCTGTTCCAGTGTTCCAGAGTCCAGAGCTACAGAGTCCTGTGTTCCAGTCTGTCTCGCTGCTTGAGGCCTGTTCCAGTGTTCCAGAGTCCAGAGCTACAGAGTCCTGTGTTCCAGTCTGTTTTGCTGCTTGAGGCCTGTTCCAGTGTTCCAGAGTCCAGAGCTACAGAGTCCTGTGTTCCAGTCTGTCTCACTGCTTGAGGCCTGTTCCAGTGTTCCAGAGTCTTCTGCTACTGAATCTTGATTTCCATTGTTCCTGATTTCATCTGTTCCTGTTCCAGTCTGCTTGCCACTCCGGTTGGACCTCCGTATTGACTGATGCTCCAGTTGTTTCGTCTGGCCTGTTCCGGTTGCTGTTTATTCAGCGGTGTTCGCTGTGCTCCACCTTCATTTAGTCTCCGAGTTCCCATCCGGTAGTCGCTTGGCTACATTGCTCACTCTCTCGCCTCGGCGATATTCTTACTGTGGTGGTCCCAGAGTGAGGACGCTGGTTAACCCCAGTAAACCTGGTGGCAGATTATACTGTTGGTCCCAGAGTGAGGACGCTGGTTAACCCCAGTAAACCTGGTGGCAGATTATACTGTTGGTCCCAGCGTGCGGACGCTGGTTAACTCCATTAAACCTGGTGGCAGATTATACTGTTGGTCCCAGAGTGCGGACGCTGGTTAACTCCATTAAACCTGGTGGCAGATTATACTGTTGGTCCCAGCGTGCGGACGCTGGTTAACCCCATTAAACCTGGTGGCAGATTAAACTGTTGTTCCCAGCGTGCGGACGCTGGTTAACTCCATTAAATCTGGAAGCAGATTATCCTGTTGGTCCCAGCGGGCGGATGCTGGTTAACTCCATTTAACCTGGTGGCACATTATCCTGTTGGTCCCAGTGTGCGGACGCTGGTTAACTCCATTAAAGCTGGTGGCAGATTATACTGTTGGTCCCAGCGCGCGGGTGCTGGTTTACTCCATTAAACCTGGTAACATATTATACTGATGGTTCCAGCGTGCGGACGCTGGTTATCTCCGTTTAACCTGGTCGTCTCCTCCTTTGGGGCTGTCCTGCCCGGTATTGGTGAGGCCGGTAGAACCGGTACATTCCATCTCACGGTTGCCTTACCCGGTATGGGCAGGACCGGTAGAGCCTATCCTCAACATCTCCCAAGGCTGCCTTGCCCGGTATTGGTAAGGCCGGTAGAACCGGTTATTCCATCTCACAGTTGCCTTACCCGGTATTGGCAAGGTCGGTAGAGCCTGCTATTGCTATTCCTTATAGCCGCCTAGGTTGCCTTGCTCGGTATATTAGGCAAGGCCGGTAGAACCTGTTCTATTTCTCAGTTGCTATATATATATTGTATGTATATGTGTGTGAAGCCTATGGGGAGTGCTTTAACTTTTCAATAAAGTTATGCTTTTACCTAAACCTGTTGTCTGAGAGTCTTAACAAACCGTGACATAGGGCCTCCGTGTTTGTCCAGTACGTGGTACTGGTTTGCTCCACTCTAACACCGGATGCTAATGCTGCCTCCGTTATAGCACCTGTAGGGCCTCCGTGTTTGTCCAGTAAGTGGTACTGGTTTGCTCCACTTCTACACCGGTTGCTTGCTGCCTTCATTATAGCACCAGTAGGGCCTCCGCTACAACGTTTCACTTCTGCCATAGGCTGCCTTACCCGGTATATTGGTAAGGCCGGTAGAGCCTCCTCAGTTCTATTGTGTCAGGTTCTGGGCTGCCTTGCCCGGTATATTGGTAAGGCCGGTAGAGCCTCCTAGGTCCCGTTGTGCCATCCTTTAGGCTGCCTGCCGCAGGCTGGTAAGGCTGGTAGAGCCTATACATTGTATCATTGTATGCTATGCTACTTGAACCTGTTGTGTGTGTCTGAAACATATGTGCGATGTTCAGGATCTGTGAGGGTTCTTATTATCTTTTCAATAAAGTTGTGTTTTTATCTTAAATCTGTGTCTGTGAGTCAAAACAAACCGTGACACAAATGCCCTGGTGTAATTACGGAATATGTGAGTTGCTGCTGAGTTGTTTAAACAGCAGGATGATTAGGCAGCTCATAGGGAATGAGATCAACAACAGCAGCAACATGGGTGATAGATGATGAAGGTTCCACTTGCTTTAACTAGCACCTGAGGCAGTGGCAGCACAATAAGTAGCCCCCAGTATATGTGGAGAAAAGAAGAAGTTGGCCAATAATTCTTCTCCACCTGCCCCTCCTCCAAAATCATGGGTGTGTTGTTAGTAGTTGTGGGCGAAAGTTGTCGCTGTGTTCCCTCAAGAAATCCTGCAAAAACCACATTGTTGCATTTTTCGCCCACTGGTCAAAGTTCTTCTCTATTTTTTCAATGGCTAGAAAGTTTGTACCCTTTGATTTACGTGGTTTTTGCCTTTTCGCTATACAAAAGTGACAGAGCGAGGTAGACGTGCTGTGCTGTTCTGCTGGATCTTTTTGCAAAATTGAGGAAGAAGAGGCTCAAAGTGACTGCTATCACTAAGAGAAAGCATAAAAATAACAAAAAGAGGAGTATGAAGGACCGTTATGTATTCATTTATGTACGAGCCTGAGGAGGAGGAGGAAGTGAGCACTGCAGAACCAATGCTGTCCAGTCCCCCTAAATCACCCCTAAGGATATTGTTGAATTTAACAAGAAGGGAGGAAGAAAAGGGCAGTACTAGTGCCTGTGCCTGCTGTAAGACATGCTGCCCCAACTGCCACTAGTGCTGTGCCTGCTGTCAGATGTGCTGCCCCTATAACCACCAGTGTGGTGCCTGCTGCCTGTAGTGCCGCTTCTGCAACTAGTGTTGTGCATTCTGTTAGTGCTGATCCTGCTGCCACCAGTTCTGTGCCGGCTCTCAGATGTGTTGCCCCTGCTGCCACCAGTGCTGTGTCTGCTGCAAGTGTTGAACCTGCTGCCATCAGTGCTGAACCTGCTGCAAGTGTGTCTTGTAATAACCAGGAGAGGGGGAAGGAGAAGATGATGCCAAGTGTGACAGGAATAGACCCTAATTCACACTTACCATCCCCAAGCAGTCCCGCCAGTGCTAGCACTACTACTGTTACTAAGCCCTAGCAGCTTGTTAGTGTTAGGAGTAGAGGAGGGGGTAATCAATATCCTCATATTACTAGTGACTGTGAGGAGGAAGACTCTGAGGCTGAACTTGATGTGGTTGGTGTTAGTAGTAGTAACAATAATGGTGTAGCAGCCAGTGGAACTATTGTTAGGGGAGTGGTAGGGGAAGCAATTGAGAGCATCCAGACTAGCAGTCAAGGGAGCCCACACCATTCTTCTGGCACTAGGAGTCCCCTTCCCTTCAATACAGTGTCAAAGTGGAACATGATCCTGAAGAGGCCAGAACAGTTGGGGAATAGCAGGCTCTGAAATAATAATACCAACACCAACACCAGATGCATAGATCAGCTGCCTGTGCCTGCTGCTACTGCTGCCAGTCTGCCTTCTTCACGTCACCAAGAAATGGCAAGTGTGACATTAGGGGACCCTATGTCACATTGCTTGTCACCTCTTCCAAACAGCAGTGAGATGTCTGTAATAGAGCAGCAGCAGCACATAGGGGCTATTGGTGGTGGTGATGATGATGATGTTACTGGTAGGCATCAGCACAACCACTAGTAGTGAGCTTTTGGAATTTTTGTAATTTGCAACTGATCTAATTCCTGCTGCTGAGATGTAAGGACAGAAGGATGCTGAGGAGTAGGCTAGTGTGCCACAGACCATTGTGGACACAGTGGGAATGGGGTCAACAAGTGATGCTGGACTAGGACAGGTTCCACTTTCTAGTGGCAGGAATAATTCTGGTCCTAGTTGCAGTGCTGACTCTGAGGCAGTAGTAGCAACAGCTGCAACGTCATCCATATCCACAGGGGAATGTGGAGGACAAGAAGAGGCCATTCTTCTCCACCTGTTCCCTGCTCCTATCCCCTGAAATCATGGGTGTGGAAATAGTTTTCTGTTGGGGCAGGCACAGTGCAGTCATCACCAATGGCACTGTGCGCAATTTGCGACAAGTCGGTGAGAAGAGGAAAGGAGGGAACACACCTTGGCACAAGAGCCCTGATAACATACATGAAACACAGACACCATGACAATTATGTCAAACATGTTAAAACAAAATACTCACCACAGAAATTAAGCACCACTTTTGCTGTACCCCCTGACTCTCCAGAAAGCCAACATGAGGCAGAGATCAAAGAGGAGGAAGAATAGAGAAACCCAGGCAGAGACTGTGAGTTCCATGACAAGTGAAACAACAAGCTTGCCATCACCTTCTAAGGTAACTACATCTTCTGCCAAGCCACCTCTTTTATCATTATCTCCTCCACCAAATGATAGACACTCTGTTGATGTTAAGATGTGACAATTTGTGTCCACCGATTGCACACTGTGTGGTGCACTGACCACACATGCCAGTGTGGTGGAGGAGAATCGCAAGCAGGGCATCAAGCGGCATGTGAAGAGATTCCATCCCGCAGAATATGCTAAGATGGTGGCAGGGAGGGTTCATCTTTTCTATTAAACTGTCAGCAAATTTTCCTGTGTCCTTAGCGGGTTCTGGACAAGGGGTATAGTGACAGCAGAAGTACTTGGGTTCTGGTGTCATGGTGTTTGGATACAGTTGTGCCCCCAGATATTATTTACCACACGCACTGTGCACACTGCAGTTGCTGATGATGAGAGGCACAGTTCCTGCTCTCAAGGGAAAATTTTATATTCCAAAAACAACACACCCATGAATTTGGAGGAGGGGCTTGTGGAGAAGAATTATTGGCCACATATACTGGGGGCTACTTAGTGTACTGTTACTGTCTCAGGTTCATCACTGGAGATAGTTGTGGCAAGTGGAACCTTCATCATCCATCATCACCCATGTTACTGCTATTTGTGATCCCATTCCTTTTCATCTGCCTACTCATCCTGTTGCTTAAATACTCAGCAGCAGCAGTAAGAACAGCAGTTGCAACTTCTGCAATTATGGACTCAGACTCAGGAGGAGGACATTTGACAATGGCCAGTGGCCACTGGCCAACATGACCTGCTTGCACAAGGCAACTAGGGCACTTTTTTCTCAGAGCTTGTGCTTTAAAAAAAACAAACAAAAAAAAACAAAACAAAACAAAAAAAACATATTCCTATAAAAGAAAAAAAATACAATGTTTGGGGGTTTGTTTCTGTAAAGCCTAAGTCCTACAGATCAGTGTTTCCTTAGGGCTTGTGCCAAACAAGCTTAAGTCCTACAAATCAATGTTTCTTCAGGACTTGTGTCTCTAATAATTCTAAGTCCTATAAATCAATGTTTCCTCAGGGCTTCGGCCTCTAACAACAAATCTAACAAATCATCCTCTTCTAAATACTCTATCAAGTCAAGTATCAGTCCACCCCAGTGGCAGCTTATGTTAAGGGGTTCCTGTCTCTATCACTTTACATACAAATTTCTTATTTTATTTTATTTTTTTTATTAACTGTCCCCCCAATAACAGTCAAGAACTTCCCCCAAAAACAAATTCCCTGTTTAACTGATTCATTCCCCAGACTCCACCCACCAACACGGACACCCTCCTTACACCCCTTTTATAACATTTCTTACGGGGTATTTTTAATTGCATTTAGGATTTATTTTTTATTAACTGCCTGCCATTCCCAGTAAATAACCCCCCCAAAAAAGCATTCACTGTTCAACTGATTCTTTTCCAACACCCCACCAACACAGGCACCCTCATGCCCCTTTTATACTATGACTTTGAGAAATAAATTAATATTTGCTATGTGTTGTGTGTAAATTTAATGTTCCCATTTATTTCAATGAGCTAAGCAAAAAAATCAGAAAATTGGCACTTTTCACAGGAAATTATTTGCAAGACGGAAAGTGCCATTATTCACTGATTTCAGTTTGAGGTGAAAATTTTCACCCATCCCTAGTTGTTAGAATAGATATTTTTCCTTTGAGAGCAGGAACTGTGCCTCTCATCAACAACTGCAGTGTGCACAGTGTGTGTGATGAATAGAGGAAGGACTGGGAACAATGGGCACGTCTGGACTCACATCAAACACTTGGCATAACTTTAACCAAACACCATGATGCTTAGGGTCCCAATGTGAAATGATCCAACCAGAAATCAGGTGCTGCTGCTGTCACACTCAGGCACAACGCCCATTGTCCACTCCCCGCTAAGTACACATGACAACTTACAGACAGTTTAATAATAATAATGAACCCTCGCTGCCACCAGTTTATCATATTCTGAGGGATGGAATCTCCTCAGATGCCCCTTGATGCCCTGCTTACAATTCTCCTCCACCACACTGTCATGTTTGGTCAGTGCACCACAGAGTGTTCAATAGGTGGACACAATCTGCCACATCCTGACATCTACTGAATGGATATCAACCGATGGGGGGATATAAAGATGAACGAGGTGGATCACCAGGAGATGTAGTTACCCTAGAGCAAAAAGGTGATGGCGAGCCAATCGGTTTGCTCACCATCAAACTGTCTGGATATCTCTATTCTTCCTACTCTTAGATTTCCACCTCTCCTCTTGTTGTCTTTAAGGTGAGTAAAGGGGTACAGCAACAGTGGTGCCCAATTTCTTTGGTGGGTGTTTGGCTTTAACATGTTCCACATAAATGTCATGGTGTCTGTGCTTCATGTGTGTGATCAAGGAGATTGTGCCAAGGTGTGTTCCCTCCTTTCCCCTTTTCACTGACTTGTCACACATTGTTCACAGTGCCATTGGTGATGACTGCACTGTGCCTGCCTCAAGAGAAAAATAGACCCACATCCAGGACCTCAGTGGGGAGGGGAAAGGTGGAGAATGATGACCTATTTGTTCTCCTCCTCGACATTCCCCTTCACTAGTCCTGTATCACTTGTCCCCATTACCACTGTGGCAAACTAGCCTTTTCCTCAGCATCCTGCTGCCTTTGCAATTTCATCAGCAGCAGAAATTAGAGCAGTAGCAAACTGCACAAATTCCAAAAGTTCACTGCTGGTGGGGTTGATGATGCCCATCAACATCCCTGTCTCCCATTCCTTCTCAGTTTGGATAAAAGTGCATTAATATATCTTCTACCCCAGCTAGGCCACCGTCATCATCACCACCACCACCAGTCCCACCTTACTGCTGCTACTGCTCTATTACAGATGTCTCAACGGTTGGAGGAGGTGATGAGAAGTGTGACAGTGATCCCCTATGGTCACACTTGCCATCTCTTGTAGACCTTAAGAAGGCAGACTGACAGCACAAGCAGCAGGCATAGGCAGCTGATCTGTGCTTCTGGTGGTATTATTGCTGCTAGGCAACAATTCTGCCTTCTTCAGGATCATGTTCCACCTGGACAATGGCATAGGGTTAAGGGGACGCCCAGGTCCAGGGGAATTTTGTGGTCTCTCTTTACCACTAGTTTGGGCGTTCTCCATACTTCCCCTACCAGCTGCTTAACCATCACTGTTACTACTACTAACACCAATCAATTTCATTCCCTGAGTCTTCCTCCTCACTAGTAATATGATCGCCCCTCCATCACTCCTAACAATCTGAATCTGTACAAGCTTTTAAAAAGTAGTACTAGTAGTGGGACGGCTTGAGGATGGCAAGTGTGACTTAGTGTCCCCTGCCATCACATGTGGCATCATCTCCTCCTCCCCACCCCTGAGAATTATAAGACACACTTGCAGCAGGTGCCGCACTGGCAGCATGTGCAGTACTGCCAACAGGCCCAGGTAGCTAACCTGTCCTGCTAACACTACTAACCTCTCCTTCCTCCCATGAGACATATTTCCCCTAGATCCCTAGGGGTTAAGTAGGGGGATGGCCATCATTGGGACTGGGGATCCAGGGCATCAAGGCCCTTTCATGTTGGTGGTGGTGGTCACTTCATCCTCTTCAGACTCCCTGGACACATAACGATCCTTCTATGATGATGATGTCAAGTAATAATAAAAATAAAGTACAACCTAAAATGTGGCAGAAGTGTATTATAGTGGTGGTGGTCTGGCTGGTATGGTGTGATTGTGTATGTATATAGTTTTTACCATTTTCATGTTTGCATCAAATTGTTATCTTCCTTCTCAGATTATTGACACACATTACTTTTCGGTCATAGAAGTGGTCCCAAGTGAGGTAGATGATGGCAATCCTTCTTCACATCCATCCTCCACCTCCTCATCTGCTCAGATGTTAATATATTGAACTGGCTTTGTCTGTCATACTCCTCTGCAGCAGGAGCCATAGGTGTTATTTGGACTGAACTAACTGTTGGCACTGACAGCAGCACACTCTCTGACACATAAATAACTTCACTAATTCTTTTTTCTGCTTTAGAGCCCTGGGAACTTTTTAAAGTGCTTCTGTTGCTGCTAGTTGTGGCACCTTTGGCCTGCTGATAGTGTGTCTCCCAGTCAGACCTGTGGTTGTGCTTCAGGTGGGATCTCATAGAAGAGGTGTCTAGGTGTGAGCCTGCTTTCCCCCTGCTCATGTGCTTTTTGCACAGACAACAGATTTCCACATGCTTAGCTTGAGGATCCTGAGTGAGTGACTTCATGGAATGAGGGGTTCCTGAGGTGGTGCTGCTACTACTACTAGTGGGGCTAGATGTTGATACAATGCTACTGCCACTACTACTAGGTACCAAAAGTGCAGCACTTACAGCAGCAGCAGCAGCAGAGGTACTCTTCATGTCTAACATTGTGGATGTTAATAACTTGTGTTGCTGTTTCTGCTGCTGGGACTCAAAACAGTTGTGTGTGACTGAGTGGGACTTGGACTTTGAAGAGGCAATGATCCTGATGATGACTGATCGGGTGACTGTGTGATATCTGTATTTGTCCAAGGTCAGACTTTCCATCGATTTTCTCAAACAGTTTATAGGCGGGCACAGTGCTCCTTTTCAGTGGTGGAAGATTCAACCTTTGCCTTTCTGCTAACTTTATTGCCCTGTCATCATCCTCACTGTCAACTTCATCTGTATCTGAACAAGAGAAGGATGCTGGAGGGATATATTCTAGATCTGCATCATCATCAGTCATCATTAGGTCATCCTAAGCAGCATCAACATCACCTGACAGCTCTTGCCACTACCCTTATATTCCTCTAAGGTTTTAGACGTCTCAAACAATTTATTTTTACATTTACTGTAACAAAGTTTGCTACTACTTTGAGGACGGATGTTTTGGTGCTTGTTTGTCTCATTATCTGATGCAGCAGGTGGTTCATCTGTTACACCTTCCTCTATTATGCTATTGTCAGCATCATCAACACTTGAATGTGACTTGTTGTCATCTTCATTGTTCTTCTTATGTTCTTCTTTATTTCTACTGGTACTGGTGGTGCTGGACGTTTTGCTGGGACCTTGACAAACTGCATCCTCCTTTGGAGTAGATGGATCATCATCATTTATTGCACACGCAACCATTGCTGCAGTCAGTTTTTGAACTACTACTTTACTCTCACATCCCTGCAATGCTCCAACCTTCGCCCTCCACCTGCCCCTTGTGCGTTTGCTGGACATTACTCAACTACTCTGTGTGTTTTTACTCTACAGCACACAACACAACTGATGGAATATGTCTTGCCTTAGCCTAGTCAGCTGTCTGTCACTCTCACCTAATACAGAGAACAAATGTCCTTCCTAAAAGATTCCCTAAACTAAACTTCAATTCCCCTCTCTGTCTTCTCTAGGTGGGGGATATATGACACCAGGCCCTTGTAGCCAAAAGCGCCTTTATAAAGGCAGTGTCGTTTTGTCTTGGGAGAGGGGTGAGTTCCTACCAGGAGGAGGTGCCATTGTTGCAGAGAGACCTGAACCTGTTCCCCAGGATAAGGCAGAGGGGTTAGTGCCTGCCCAGCAGAGACTTCGCAGCAGAGGGGACGATACCTGCTCCGCGGTGACCTGTTCCAGTGGGTAGAAGTGCGAGTCCATACCCAGGTCACTGCTCCCCATTGGGCTGGCTGCACCTGGAGGTCTTCCAATCCGGTTGACCGCTCCTCCTCTGTGTGGTGCAGCTAGATCCAGTGGCAAACGGCCCAGGTCTTTCCGGTGGTCCTCTGAGGCCGGTCTGGTGTAAATGACTTGGTAGGCGCCCCCCTAACGCTACAGGGGCGGGTGCCTGCCATGGGCGGCGGGCCGTCACATTGGTGGCAGCGGTGGGATCTCTGCACTACAGAGTCCAAACCACCACCAGGATTCACCTCCATCGGGAGGTTCAGAGGAGAGCACAGCCAGGCCCCGAGATGGAAGCCATATACAAGCAGCTGAGCATCGCATCGCTGAAGGAGCTGATCATCGCCCGAGGGTCTGATCATGGTCATCGCAGTAAGCCAGAGCTTGTTCTTCATCTGATCAGGATGGATGTGGAGGCTGGCATAGCTAAGGCCCCAGCTCCACAGCAAAGAACAGAAACCCCCTTTCAGCAGAGGATGAGGGAGAGACTGGCTTACTTAACCCCACCTGTCTCTGAGAGCGCCATCAGAGAGATAACGCAGCAGGTTTGGGCAGAGCTAGCCCGTGAAGGAGGCACAAGGTTCAATAGTAGATCTCTTCTTGATGCTGGGTCCTGGAGAAACAATGGAACAATAATGGATCTTAAAGTAACCCACCAGCTCCCCTGTGTAGTGATACGTGAACTGGTGAGTGGGAGTGAGCTCACCAGCAGCCCCATGAAGATGGCCCCTTTGTTAATGGACACTGCCCTGGAGAAGGAGCAATGTGTGCTCTCCAGGGGCATGGATGATACGGCCCTGAGGAATGGGACTGCGGTCTTCCTCAAGGCAGAGAATTGCCCTGCGGTTTGTGGCCTGAAAGAAGAGGACCCCAGCAGAATGGAGGAGTTTAGTGCTGCTGGCCCTCTTGTTGACCCTATGGACTGTGAACTGGTGGGTGGGAATGCGTTCCCCACCAGCCCCCCTGTGAACCCTGGCCTGGTGAGTAGGAGCAAGCTCACCAGGGCCTGGAAAACCCCTGCTGCTGTGGATGAGACGCAGGTCCCCACCAGCAGCTCCTGTCCGTTCCTTGTGGATGTCGCCCTGGAGAAAGAGGAATGTGTGCTCTCCAGGGCCACAGATATGTCTGCCATGGGAAGTGGGACCGCAGTCCTTCCCACTGGCCACGTGGACTTTGAACTGGTGAGGGAGGAGACATGCCTTACCAGCAACCCTGCAACTTTTCCTGTGAACCCCATACTGGTGAGTAGGAGAGAGCTCCCCAGTCCCCCTGTGACCCCTGGCCTGGTGAGTGGGAGCGAGCTCACCATGCCCTGTGAAACCCCGGCTGTAATGAGTGGGACAACAGCCCTCATCAGCAGTCCAAAGCCTGTTGCCCCTTTTCCTGATACCCCAGCCTTGGTGAGTGGGACCACGGTCCTCACCAGGGATGCCCTTGTTGCCCATGAATCTTTTGATCCCAGCCTGGTGGGTGGGAATTCATTCTCCACCAGGCCAACTGTTGATCCAGCCAAAGGTAGTGGGACCACTGTCCTCCCTAAGGAAGTTGGGAGTTGCCCCAGTTTTGCCAGCAGCCCAATGCCTGTTTGTCCTGGATTGGTGAGTGGGAGTGCGCTCCTCACCGGTCCTCTAGATGTCTCTACCCTGAGCAAAACAGTCCACAGTGTTGTCAATAGCCCCTTAGATGCCCCTGCCAAACAAGTTCCCAGTGGTTCTAACAGTTCTCTAAGTGTTGCTGCAATTCAGGAGAGTGAGAACAACATCCTCTCCTGCTCCTGGGGGCTGCTTGCCCCACAAAAAGGGGGAGATGTGCCCCTTTCCCCACACTTTGATCCCCAGGCCATTGAGAACCCAAAAATCCAGTTACCACAAACAGATCCCCCCTATAGACTGGCTCTGGACCCTGAGCCGCTGGCCCCAGATCCTGGAAAGGTTGGGGAGGGGGGAGAGAGATATATGACACCCGGCCCTTATAGCCAAAAGCACCTTTATAAAGGCGGTGTCGTTTTATCTCGGGAGAGGGGTGAGTTCCTGCCAGGAGGAGGCGCCATCGCTGCAGAGGGACCTGAACCTGTTCCCCAGGATAAGGCAGAGGGGTTAGTGCCTGCCCAGCAGAGACTTCGCAGCAGAGGGGACGATACCTGCTCCGTGGTCACCTGTTCCAGTGGGTAGAAGTGCGAGTCCTTACCCAGGTCACTACTCCCCATTGGGCTGGCTGCACCTGGAGGTCTTCCAATCCGGTTGACCGCTCCTCCTCTGTGTGGTGCAGCTAGATCCAGTGGCAAATGACCCAGGTCTGTCCGGTGGTCCTCTGAGGCTGGTCTGGTGTAAATGACCTGGTAGGCGCTCCCCTAACTCTACAGGGGCGGGTGCCTGCCGCGGGCGGCGGGCCGTCACACCCCAGTCCTAACATGTAATCTGGAATTTCCAAGGCACCTGGCCCTAACATGTAATCTGAAATATCCAAGGTACCCTGCACTAACAATTAATCTGAAATTTCCAAGGCACTCGGTCCTAACAAGTAATCTGGAATTTCCAAGGCACTCGGCCCTAAAAAGTAATCTGGGATTTCCAAGTCACCTCAGTCCTAACATGTAATCTGGACTTTCCAAAGCACTCGGACCTAACAAGTAATCAGAGATTTCCAAGGCACCTCAGTCCTAACATGTAATATGGAATTTCCAAGGCACCAGGTCCTAACAAGTAATTTGGAATTTACAAGGCACCCGACCCTAACATGTTATCTGGAATTTCCAAGGCAACCTGTCCTAACAAGTAATATGGAATTTCAAAGGCACCCGGCACTAACCAGTAATCTGTAATTTTCATGGCACCCGGTGCTAACAAGTATTCTGGAATTTCCAAGCCACTCAGCCATAACAAGTAATCTGGGATTTCCAAGGCACCCGAGCCCTAACATGTAATCTGGAATTTTCAAGGCACCCGGCCCTAACAAATAATCTGGAATGTCCAAGGCACCCGGTCCTAACAAATAATCTGGAATTTCCAAGGCACCCATCCCTAACCAGTAATCTGGAATTTCCAAGGCACCCAGTCATAACATATAATCTGGAATTTCCAAGGCACCTCAGTCCTAACATGTAAAATGGAATTTCCAAGGCATCCCGGCCCTAACATGTAATCTGGAATTTCCAAGGCACCCGGCCCTAACATGTAATCTGGAATTTCCAAGGCACCCGGCCCTAACCAGTAATCTGGAATTTCCAAGGCATCCGGTCCTAAGAAGTATTCTGGAATTTCCAAGGCACCCCAGCCCTAACAGGTAAACTGAAATGTCCAAGGCACCCGACCCTAACCAGTAATCTGGAATTTCCAAAGCACCTGGTCCTAACAAGTAATCTTGAATTTCCAAGGCACCCGGCCCTAACCAGTAATCTGGAATTTCCAAGGCACCCGGTCCTAAGAAGTATTCTGGAATTTCCAAGGCACTCGGCCCTAACATGTAAACTGAAATGTCCAAGGCACCGGACCCTAACCAGTAATCTGGAATTTCCAAAGCACCTGGTCCTAACAAGTAATCTGTAATTTCCAAGGCACCAGGCCCTAACCAGTAATCTGGAATTTCCAAGGCACCCAACCCTAACAAGCAATGTGGAATTTCCAAGGCATCCCGGTCCTAACAAGTAATCTGGAATTTCCAAGGCATCTCAGTCCTAACATGTAATATGGAATTTCCAAGGCACCAGGTCCTAACAAGTAATCTGGAATTTCCAAGGCACCCGACCCTAACATGTTATCTGGAATTTCCAAAGCATCCCTCTCCTAACATGTAATCTGGAATTTCCAAGGCACCCAGTCCTAACAAGTAATATGGAATTTCAAAGGCAACCGGCCCTAACCAGTAATCTGTAATTTTCAAGGCACCTGGTCTTAACAAGTATTCTGGAATTTCCAAGCCACTCAGCCGTAACAAGTAATCTGGGATTTCGAAGGCACCCCAGTCCTAACATTTAACCTGGAATTTCCAAGGCACCTGGCCCTAACATGTAATCTGAAATATCCAAGGTACCCTACACTAACAATTAATCTGAAATGTCCAAGGCACCCGGTCCTAACAAGTAATCTGGAATTTCCAAGGCACTCGGCCCTAAAAAGTAATCTGGGATTTCCAAGTCACCTCAGTCCTAACATGTAATCTGGACTTTCCAAAGCACTCGGCCCTAACAAGTAATCAGAGATTTCCAAGGCACCCAGTCCTAACATGTAATCTGGAATTTCCAAGGCACCAGGTCCTAAAAAGTAATCTGGAATTTCCAAGGCACCCGACCCTAACATGTTATCTGGAATTTCCAAGGCAACCTGTCCTAACAAGTAATATGGAATTTCAAAGGCACCCGGCACTAACCAGTAATCTGTAATTTTCAAGGCACCCGGTGCTAACAAGTATTCTGGAATTTCCACCCACTCAACCATAACAAGTAATCTGGGATTTCCAAGGCACCCCAGTCCTAACATGTAATCTGGAATTTTCAAGGCACCCGGCTCTAACAAATAATCTGGAATGTCCAAGGCACCCGGTCCTAACAAATAATCTGGAATTTCCAAGGCACCCAGCCATAACATATAATCTGGAATTTCCAAGGCACCCAGTCCTAACATGTAAAATGGAATTTCCAAGGCATCCCGGCCCTAACATGTAATCAGGAATTTCCAAGGCATCACGGCCCTAACATGTAAAATGGAATTTCCAAGGCACCCGGTCCTAAGAAGTATTCTGGAATTTCCAAGGCACTCGGCCCTAACATGTAAACTGAAATGTCCAAGGCACCCGACCCTAACCAGTAATCTGGAATTTCCAAAGCACCTGGTCCTAACAAGTAATCTGTAATTTCCAAGGCACCCGACCCTAACAAGCAATATGGAATTTCCAAGGCATCCCGGTCCTAACAAGTAATCTGGAATTTCCAAGGCATCTCAGTCCTAACATGTAATATGGAATTTCCAAGGCACCAGGTCCTAACATGTAATCTGGAATTTCCAATGCACCCGACCCTAACATGTTATCTGGAATTTCCAAAGCATCCCTCTCCTAACATGTAATCTGGAATTTCCAAGGCACCCACTCCTAACAAATAATATGGAATTTCAAAGGCACCCGGCACTAACCAGTAATCTGTCATTTTCAAGGCACCCAGTCCTTACAAGTAATCTGGAATTTCCAAGGCACCCGGTCCTAACAAGTGATCTGGAATTTCCAAGGCACCCAGTCCTAACAAGTAATATGGAATTTCAAAGGCACCCGGCACTAACCAGTAATCTGTCATTTTCAAGGCACCCGGTCCTTACAAGTATTCTGGAATTTCCAAGCCACTCAGCCATAACAAGTAATCTCAGATTTCCAAGGAACCCCAGTCCTAACATGTAATCTGGAATTTCCAAGGCACCTGGCCCTAACATGTAATCTAAAAGGTACAAGGCACCCAACCCTAACCAGTATTTCCAAGGCACCCCGTTCTAACAAGTAATCTGAAATTTCCAAGGCACCCGGTCCGAACAAGTAATCTGGAAATTCCAAAGCACCCGACCCTAACAAGCAATATGGAATTTCCAAGGCATCCCGGTCCTAACAAGTAATCTGGAATTTCCAAGGCATCTCAGTCCTAACATGTAATATGGAATTTCCAAGGCACCAGGTCCTAACATGTAATCTGGAATTTCCAAGGCACCCGACCCTAACATGTTATCTGGAATTTCCAAAGCATCCCTCTCCTAACATGTAATCTGGAATTTCCAAGGCACCCACTCCTAACAAATAATATGGAATTTCAAAGGCAACCGGCCCTAACCAGTAATCTGTAATTTTCAAGGCACCCAGTCCTTACAAGTAATCTGGAATTTCCAAGGCACCCGGTCCTAACAAGTGATCTGGAATTTCCAAGGCACCCAGTCCTAACAAGTAATATGGAATTTCAAAGGCACCCGGCACTAACCAGTAATCTGTCATTTTCAAGGCACCCAGTCCTTACAAGTAATCTGGAATTTCCAAGGCACCCGGTCCTAACAAGTGATCTGGAATTTCCAAGGCACCCAGTCCTAACAAGTAATATGGAATTTCAAAGGCACCCGGCACTAACCTGTAATCTGTCATTTTCAAGGCACCCAGTCCCTACAAGTATTCTGGAATTTCCAAGCCACTCAGCCATAACAAGTAATCTCAGATTTCCAAGGCACCCCAGTCCTAACATGTAATCTGGAATTTCCAAGGCACCTGGCCCTAACATGTAATCTAAAAGGTACAAGGCACCCAGCCCTAACCAGTATTTCCAAGGCACCCCGTTCTAACAAGTAATCTGAAATTTCCAAGGCACCCGGTCCGAACAAGTAATCTGGAAATTCCAAGGCACTCAGCCCTAACAAGTAATCTGGGATTTTTAAGGCACCTCAGTCCTAACATGTAATATGGAATTTCCAAGGCACCAGGTTCTCATCAGTAATCTGGAACTTCCAAGACACCAGGTCCTAACAAGTCATCTGGAATTTCAAAGGCACCCCAGTCATAACAGGTAATCTGGAATTTCCAAGGCACTCAGTCCTAACAAGTAATCTGGAGTTTCCAAGGCACCCCAACCCTAACAGGTAATCTGGGATTTCCAAGGCACCCAGTTCTAACATGTAATCTGGAATATCCAAGGCACCAGGCCCTAACCAGTAATCTGGAATTTCCAAGGCACCCAGTTCTAACATGTAATCTGGAATATCCAAGGCACCCGGCTCTAACAAGTATTCTGGAATTTCCAAGGCACCTGGACCTAACAAGTAATCTGGACTTTCCAAGGTACCCAGTCCTTATAAATAATCTGGATTTTCCAAGGCACCCGGTCCTAACATGTAGTCTGGAATTTCCAAGGAACCAGGCATTTACCAGTAATCTGGAATTTCCAAGGCACCTGGTCCTAACAGGTAATCTGGAATTTCCAAGGCACTCAGTCCTAACAAATAATCTGGAGTTTCCAAGGCACCCGGTCCTAACAAGTAATCTGGACTTTCCAAGGCATCTGGTTGACACCCCACTAATGTATAGGTGATTTTTCACAGGTTTAATGAAAGGAGCAATACATGAATGTATAGTTATTATTAGATCTCACAGTGACAATGATAATAAGGAGCATATTGTGCACAATTATGTCCATAAATAGACATTAGAATATAAACTTTATCATTTTTCTTCCTGGGAAAGGTGTGGCACCCTGAGCTGGGGCTCATAGCACATTAAAGGGCCACGGCACCTTGTTTAAAAACCACTGCTTTACAGACCATAGGGGTGTGAAACAGAGTAAAACATTGGCCATTTTACCTAAACACCTCTAACCTCCCATCCACATTTGCATACACATACATACATACATATACACACACACATATATATACATACATATACACATACATACATACATAAAATATATACATATAATAACACAAACATTCACAAACACTCACAGACACACGCACACAAATATATACACATTTACACACAAACATACATACATATGCACACGCACACATATACATACATACATACACATACATACATACATACATACATATAAAAATACATATATATAAAAACACACACATTCACAAACACACACAGACACACACACAAATATATACACATATACACGCACACACACTTGTGTATACACAAACACACACATATACCCATATATACACATATACACACACACACACTTTTCTACACACACACGCACACATATGCACACATACATACATTTATATACACACACACTCTTGTGTATACACATACACACACAGATTTACACATTTTCAGACACAAAGGTTCAAAACTAAATGACCTACCAGACAGGTGTATAATTAAATGTGTATTTAATGTACAAAGTTACCTCTACAGACAGAGGGAGATAAAGAGGACAGACACCAATCCAAATCAATAGCCCACAATCTGGTAAATAAACCATACATTGTCTGATTAACACCAAGTAGGAAATATAACCCAGGATAATATAGTTTGCCCTCCTCTGCTGGAAGGCAGATCCCAGGATGAACAGAAGGCAATGAAGCTACTTGTCTGCACTGTTGGTCTTCTCTATAAACCTGACCACATCTTTCCATACACGCAATGCTCACTGTAGGACATCACTTCTTGAGGGATTCAGGATCAGACAGTTAATCTAGTGGAACAGTGTGAATATAAAAATCTTATCACTAATTTGGTCAAATGAAAATTGAAATTCTTAAAGGTACAGTAACTTTTTTAAGATTAAATAAATACATTTGTTAAAGGACTTTCCCTTTAATTGCAACAATGTTAAATATAACACCCAGTGCTCTGAGATTTATCATTGAGATGCTTCTGCAGTTCAAGTTGTTCAAAATGATATATCTAGAAATGCCATAATAACATAATTAGCTTTAATAAAATACTTAGCGGAGAGTTTTCTGTCTCTGCTGCTCTGTGCGGCTGTGGAGTTGGCGGCAGTGGAGACAGTACTATGTGGCACAGCCCCCCCAATCCTGGCCCTCATGGGCCGATGCCCATTACACACTGATGGAATGTGAACAGAGACTGCCTTTATATATGGGCGGTCTTCATTCAAATTCCTTCACAGCCATTGGCTGTGGTGTTCTTATGCACATCCCAGCCAATCAGTTTAAAACACAGCCGTTCGAAGCTGACTGGCTGGGATGTGCTTAAGCACATCACAACCTACGGCTGTGAGGGAATTGGAACAGACACTGCCCATATATATAGGCAGTCTCTGTTCAAATTCCCTCAGTGTGTAATAGGCATCGGCCCCTGAGGGAAAGGATGACAGGGCTGTGCCACATAGTACTGTCTCTGCTGCCTCCGTCTCCGTGGCTGCACACAGTGGCGGAGACAGACAAGTCTGAGCTAAGTCTTTTATTAAAGCTAATTATGTTGTTATGGCATTTCTGTATATATTATTTGGAACAACCTGGATATCGCTGGATAACAGGAAGCATATTTGTATTTAGAATTGGACAGTAATACATGCTTTAGCCCTTTTGAGCCCCAGAGAGGAAAGCAACACATTGCTTTGCACTCAAGGGGTTAAACTGTGTATTAGTGTGCCGGATATTTCAGCATTGTACTCATTCATCTTTTATTTTTTATTTACAGATACAAGAAAGAAGAAAGAAGAGAAGATACAAGAAAGAAGAATGAAGAGAAGATACAAGAAAGAAGAGAAGGACAGAAGAGGACCAGGAAGCTGAGGACTGCTCTGGACATCAGGATTAATGGTAAGTGTTACTAGTAATGGGGTGTTGTTTTGTTACTTAGCTGGGTTAACTCTATGAAAGCCGGCGGGGTGATTATACCCCGCTGGCACTCATAGGGTTATTTCTACTAACATTAAACACACTTTTTAGGCATTTTGGATGAATTGATGTGGGGCTTAGGGTTTTTTAACTTTTTTTTCCCTTCAGTTTCTGCATCTGCTGTTTGAAGTTGCGACAAGGGTCTCAAGTAAAAAAACACTGGGTCTTAACTTTCCTGAGATAAATTGAGTCCCTTATTGGATCCTCATGGCTAACGCAGACATTTGAATTTCAAATTATGGTGTTTTCATTATTTACTCTGGGTGAAAATACCTCTTAACTTTATCACTGACGGCTTTTGTTTTTTGTGGGTAGTTGTTCACAGCACAGGCATTTGAATAGCTTACTGAGCTTGAAAAAATGCAGTTTGCAGAAAAAACAGCCATCGCCAACATTTGGAGTACAACTTGTCATTGAGGAATCATTAAGGGACCCTGGTTAAGAAGCCAGAACCTGAATGTTATTCCTTCTGAGCAGGTTTAGAAGAGGCAGTATAGTGCTCGGAGGGGTCTTACGTGCAGAGGCACTGAACATTAAGATCTCCCTTTCAATACTGTTTCCACTTGCAGGAAATGAGTCATGAAGATTTGTAGTAAATGTGATTTTATTCTGAATACATTTGGTTTTCTTTCTCCGCTCCTGGTTATGTCCTGTGGGTCCATGTGGAAATCTGAAGTTTTAACTGAAGTGGATCTGTCATTTTGTAACAAATAAGTGATGTTGAAATACATTTCAGGACCAATTATATTTATGTGAGCCATATTTTATTTTAAATACTAATTGATGAGATATTTAGCTTTGTCAGTTAGATCTACAGGGCATGCCTAGCAGATTCAACATTCAATACTGCTCTGTATTGGCAATTATCTCTGGTCCTGAGCACACTGGAGAGGAGGAGCCTGTCTGGAGCTTCACTAGGACCACTAGGGAGAAGGTGATCCCAAGGACGGGACCTGCAACAAGGAGAAAGAGAAACTGCATTGCTTCCCTAGGGCCACGTTGCATCAAGAGACAAGGGACAGGGTTCCTATAAGGGTCCTCAGTGCATTGCCTCCCCTCTAACCACAACCATTTCCCTAAGTAATTTAGCATGATAGTCCTTTCATAGGAAGTGACAAGTAGCAAGTGTAGGGTTCTCAAGAAAGTGGGGTGGTCAGAGGTATCTGTGACTGAGGGAAAAGAAGATTGCTGATGGTGTTAAACCTTATGTTTCCTGGTGTCCCAGCTGTGAGGTTATTATGCACCACACAGGGACAACGCCATGAAGAGAGTGACAATTAGGGATAACAGATGTTCTCCTGGAGTTACAGGGTCTAGATTTGACTAAGACATCTGTACTTGAAAGGATTCAATGCCAGTCTGATTCTGAAGGTGTCACATAAATAAACAGAAATGTGTCACCCACAGCTGCCCATCACCCAGTCAGTGTGGCACTGTACGATGGTTGGTGAATGTTATGATGAACAATTTGCAGTGCTCACTTACTGATTGGATGAGGGGCCGAGCATCTTTCTTTCCTCCTTGCACGTGATTTATATCTATAAGAAACCTTACACCGAATCTACCAAATATGAGTACAATCACATAGACATCTACTAGATCTCAGATACAAGTCTGAGACCCAAATCCTTGTCACTTACTATTGAGTTTTTTGCAGCGCATTCCACATCTGGTAGTGCAGCAGCTAAATCTCCAAGGACAATCATCATCACTTCTGCACCTCTTACCCATAGGGGGACATTCACTGAAGTTTGGACATTTCCTAGGAGGATCTGTTAAATGAATGGACATTTCATTACAATCTGACACCTGTTACATCACAGGAGGAGAACGCATAGTGTTACACATGCAATGCGTTGCGTACCCCTCTGCCACTCAACGGGTTCAGGAATGTATTTGTTCATGCTTGGTGTTAATTCATTTCTTTTATTTTACAGAAAGAAGACAGAAGACTGAAGAGAAGGCGGAAGACAGGAGAAAGAAGAGAAGAAAGAAGACAAGAGAAGGTGGAAGATAGGAGAAAGAAGAGAAGACAGAAGACTGAAGAGAAGGCGGAAGATAGGAGAAAGAAGAGAAGATAGAAGACTGAAGAGAAGGCGGAAGATAGGAGAAAGAAGAGAAGAAAGAAGACTGAAGAGAAGGCGGAAGATAGGAGAAAGTAGAGAAGAAAGAAGACTGAAGAGAAGGCGGAAGATAGGAGAAAGAAGAGAAGACAGATGACTGAAGAGAAGGCGGAAGATAAGAGAAAGTAGAGAAGAAAGAAGACTGAAGAGAAGGCGGAAGAAAGGAGAAAGTAGAGAAGACAGAAGACTGAAGAGAAGGTGGAAGATAGGAGAAAGAAGAGAAGACAGAAGACTGAAGAGAAGGCAGAAGATAGGAGAAAGTAGAGAAGACAGAAGACTGAAAAGAAGGCGGAAGATAGGAGAAAGAAGAGAAGACAGAAGACTGAAGAGAAGGCAGAAGATAGGAGAAAGAAGAGAAGAAAGAAGACTGAAGAGAAGGCGGAAGATAGGAGAAAGTAGAGAAGAAAGAAGACTGAAGAGAAGGCGGAAGATAGAAATAAGAGAAGACAGAAGACTAAAGAGAAGGCAGAAGATAGGAGAAAGAAGAGAAGAAAGAAGACTGAAGAGAAGGCGGAAGATAGGAGAAAGAAGAGAAGAAGGAAGACTGAAGAGAAGGCAGAAGATAGGAGAAAGAAGAGAAGAAAGAAGACAAGAGAAGGCAGAAGATAGGAGAAAGTAGAGAAGACAGAAGACTGAAGAGAAGGCGGAAGATAGGAGAAAGAAGAGAAGACAGAAGACTGAAGAGAAGGCGGAAGATAGGAGAAAGAAGAGAAGACAGAAGACTGAAGAGAAGGCGGAAGATAGGAGAAAGAAAAGAAGACAGAAGACTGAAGAGAAGGCGGAAGATAGGAGAAAGTAGAGAAGAAAGAAGACTGAAGAGAAGGCGGAAGATAGGAGAAAGAAGAGAAGACAGATGACTGAAGAGAAGGCGGAAGATAGGAGAAAGTAGAGAAGAAAGAAGACAAGAGAAGGCAGAAGATAGGAGAAAGTAGAGAAGACAGAAGACTGAAGAGAAGGCGGAAGATAGGAGAAAGAAGAGAAGACAGAAGACTAAAGAGAAGGCGGAAGATAGGAGAAAGTAGAGAAGAAAGAAGACTAAAGAGAAGGCGGAAGATAGAAATAAGAGAAGACAGAAGACTAAAGAGAAGGCAGAAGATAGGAGAAAGAAGACAAGAAAGAAGACTGAAGAGAAGGCGGAAGATAGGAGAAAGAAAAGAAGACAGAAGACTAAAGAGAAGGCGGAAGATAGGAGAAAGAAGAGAAGACAGAAGACTGAAGAGAAGGCGGAAGATAGGAGAAAGAAGGGAAGAAAGAAGACTGAAGAGAAGGCAGAAGATAGGAGAAAGAAGAGAAGAAAGAAGACTGAAGAGAAGGCGGAAGATAGGAGAAAGAAGAGAAGACAGAAGACTGAAGAGAAGGCGAAAGATAGGAGAAAGTAGAGAAGAAAGAAGACTGAAGAGAAGGCGGAAGATAGGAGAAAGAAGAGAAGACAGAAGACTGAAGAGAAGGCGGAAGATAGGAGATAGAAGAGAAGAAAGAAGACTGAAGAGAAGGCGGAAGATAGGAGAAAGAAGAGAAGACAGAAGACTGAAGAGAAGGCGGAAGAACGGAGAAAGAAGAGAAGACAGAAGACTGAAGAGAAGGCAGAAGATAAGAGAAAGAAGAGAAGAAAGAAGACTGAAGAGAAGGCGGAAGACAGGAGAAAGAAGAGTAGAAAGAAGACTGAAAAGAAGACGGAAGATAGGAGAAAGAAGAGAAGACAGAAGACAGAAGAGAAGGCGGAAGATAGGAGAAAGCAGAGAAGACAGAAGACTGAAGAGAAGTCGGAATATAGGAGAAAGAAGAGAAGAAAGAAGACTGAAGAGAAGGCGGAAGATAGGAGAAAGAAGAGAAGACAGAAGACTGAAGAGAAGGCGGAAGATAGGAGAAAGTAGAGAAGACAGAAGACTAAAGAGAAGGTGGAAGATAAGAGAAAGAAGAGAAGAAAGAAGACTGAAGAGAAGGCGGAAGATAAGATAAAGATGAGAAGACAGAAGACTGAAGAGAAGGAGGAAGATAGGAGAAAGAAGAGAAGAAAGAAGACAAGAGAAGGCGGAAGATAGGAGAAAGAAGAAAAGACAGAAGACTGAAGAGAAGGCGAAAGATAGGAGAAAGAAGAGAAGACAGAAGACTGAAGAGAAGGCGAAGATAGGAGAAAGAAGAGAAGACAGAAGACTGAAGAGAAGGAGGAAGATAGGAGAAAGAAGAGAAGACAGAAGACTGAAGAGAAGGCTGAAAATAGGAGAAAGAGGAGAAGACAGAAGACTGAAGAGAAGGCGGAAGACAGGAGAAAGAAGAGAAGACAGAAGACTGAAGAGAAGGCGGAAGATAGGAGAAAGTAGAGAAGAAAGGAGACTGAAGAGAAGGCAGAAGATAAGAGAAATAAGAGAAGAAAGAAGACTGAAGAGAATGCGGAAGATAGGAGAAAGAAGACAAGACAGAAGACTGAAGAGAAGGCGGAAGATAGGAGAAAGCAGAGAAGAAAGAAGACAAGAGAAGCAGAAGATAGGAGAAAGTAGAGAAGACAGAAGACTGAAGAGAAGGCGGAAGATAGGAGAAAGAAGAGAAGACAGAAGACTGAAGAGAAGGCAGAAGATAGGAGAAAGAAGAGAAGAAAGAAGACTGAAGAGAAGGCGGAAGATAGGAGAAAGAAGAGAAGACAGAAGACTGAAGAGAAGGCGGAAGATAGGAGAAAGTAGAGAAGAAAGAAAACAAGAGAAGGCAGAAGATAGGAGAAAGTAGAGAAGACAGAAGACTGAAAAGAAGGCGGAAGATAGGAGAAAGAAGAGAAGACAGAAGACTGAAGAGAAGGAGGAAGATAGGAGAAAGAAGAGAAGACAGAAGACTGAAGAGAAGGCGGAAGATAGGAGAAAGTAGAGAAGACAGAAGACTGAAGAGAGGGCGGAAGATAGGAGAAAGAAGAGAAGACAGAAGACTGAAGAGAAGGCGGAACATAAGAGAAAGAAGAGAAGACAGAATACTGAAGAGTAGGCGGAAGATAGGAGAAAGTAGAGAAGAAAGAAGACAAGAGAAAGCGGAAGATAGAAGAAAGAAGAGAAGACTGAAGAGAAGGCGGAAGATAGGAGAAAGAAGAGAAGACAGAAGACTGAAGAGAAGGCGGAAGATAGGAGAAAGAAGAGAAGACAGAAGACTGAAGAGAAGGCGGAAGATAAGAGAAAGAAGAGAAGAAAGAAGACTAAAGAGAAGGCGGAAGATAGGAGAAAGAAGAGAAGACAGAAGACGGAAGAGAATTCGGAAGATAGGAGAAAGAAGAGAAGAAAGAAGACTGAAGAGAAGGCGGAAGATAGGAGAAAGCAGAGAAGAAAGAAAACTGAAGAGAAGGAAGAAGATAGGAGAAAGAAGAGAAGACAGAAGACTGAAGAGAAGGCGGAAGATAGGAGAAAGTAGAGAAGAAAGAAGACAAGAGAAAGCGGAAGATAGGAGAAAGAAGAGAAGACAGAAGACTGAAGAGAAGGTGGAAGATAGGAGAAAGTAGAGAAGAAAGAAGACAAGAGAAGGCAGAAGATAGGAGAAAGTAGAGAAGACAGAAGACTGAAGAGAAGGCGGAAGATAGGAGAAAGAAGAGAAAACAGAAGACTAAAGAGAAGGCGGAAGATAGGAGAAAGTAGAGAAGAAAGAAGACTAAAGAGAAGGCGGAAGATAGAAATAAGAGAAGACAGAAGACTAAAGAGAAGGCAGAAGATAGGAGAAAGAAGACAAGAAAGAAGACTGAAGAGAAGGCGGAAGATAGGAGAAAGAAGAGAAGAAGGAAGACTGAAGAGAAGGCAGAAGATAGGAGAAAGTAGAGAAGGCGGAAGATAGGAGAAAGAAGAGAAGACAGAAGACTGAAGAGAAGGCGGAAGATAGGAGAAAGAAAAGAAGACAGAAGACTGAAGAGAAGGAGGAAGATAGGAGAAAGTAGAGAAGACAGAAGACTGAAGAGAAGGAGGAAGATAGGAGAAAGAAGAGAAGACAGAAGACTGAAGAGAAGGCGGAAGATAGGAGAAAGAAGAGAAGACAGAAGACTGAAGAGAAGGCGGAAGATAGGAGAAAGTAGAGAAGAAAGAAGACTGAAGAGAAGGCGGAAGATAAGAGAAAGAAGAGAAGACAGAAGACTAAAGAGAAGGCAGAAGATAGGAGAAAGAAGAGAAGAAAGAAGACTGAAGAGAAGGCGGAAGATAGGAGAAGGAAGAGAAGACAGAAGACTGAAGAGAAGGAGGAAGATAGGAGAAAGAAGGGAAGAAAGAAGACTGAAGAGAAGGCAGAAGATAGGAGAAAGAATAGAAGAAAGAAGACTGAAGAGAAGGCGGAAGATAGGAGAAAGAAGAGAAGACAGAAGACTGAAGAGAAGGCGAAAGATAGGAGAAATTAGAGAAGAAAGAAGACTGAAGAGAAGGCGGAAGATAGGAGAAAGAAGAGAAGACAGAAGACTGAAGAGAAGGCGGAAGATAGGAGAAAGTAGAGAAGAAAGAAGACTGAAGAGAAGGCGGAAGATAGGAGAAAGAAGAGAAGACAGATGACTGAAGAGAAGGCGGAAGATAGGAGAAAGTAGAGAAGAAAGAAGACAAGAGAAGGCAGAAGATAGGAGAAAGTATAGAAGACAGAAGACTGAAGAGAAGGCGGAAGATAGGAGAAAGAAGAGAAGACAGAAGACTGAAGAGAAGGCAGAAGATAGGAGAAAGAAGAGAAGAAAGAAGACTGAAGAGAAGGCGGAAGATAGGAGAAAGTAGAGAAGAAAGAAGACTGAAGAGAAGGCGGAAGATAAAAATAAGAGAAGACAGAAGACTAAAGAGAAGACAGAAGATAGGAGAAAGAAGAGAAGAAAGAAGACTGAAGAGAAGGCGGAAGATAGGAGAAAGAAGAGAAGAAGGAAGACTGAAGAGAAGGCAGAAGATAGGAGAAAGAAGAGAAGAAAGTAGACAAGAGAAGGCAGAAGATAGGAGAAAGTAGAGAAGACAGAAGACTGAAGAGAAGGCGGAAGATAGGAGAAAGTAGAGAAGACAGAAGACTGAATAGAAGGCGGAAGATAGGAGAAAGTAGAGAAGAAAGAAGACTGAAGAGAAGGCGGAAGATAGGAGAAAGAAGTGAAGACAGAAGACTGAAGAGAAGGCGGAAGATAGGAGAAAGAAAAGAAGACAGAAGACTAAAGAGAAGGAGGAAGAGAGGAGAAAGTAGAGAAGAAAGAAGACAAGAGAAGGCAGAAGATAGGAGAAAGTAGAAAAGACAGAAGACTGAAGAGAAGGCGGAAGATAGGAGAAAGTAGAGAAGAAAGAAGACAAGAGAAGGCAGAAGATAGGAGAAAGTAGAAAAGACAGAAGACTGAAGAGAAGGCGGAAGATAGGAGAAAGTAGAGAAGACAGAAGACTGAATAGAAGGCGGAAGATAGGAGAAAGTAGAGAAGAAAGAAGACTGAAGAGAAGGCGGAAGATAGGAGAAAGAAGTGAAGACAGAAGACTGAAGAGAGTTCGGAAGATAGGAGAAAGTAGAGAAGAAAGAAAACTGAAGAGAAGGCGGAAGATAGGAGAAAGTAGAGAAGAAAGAAGACTAAAGAGAAGGCGGAAGATAAGAGAAAGAAGAGAAGACAGAAGACTGAAGAGAAGGCGGAAGATAGGAGAAAGAAGAGAAGAAAGAAGACTGAAGAGAAGGCGGAAGATAGGAGAAAGAACAGAAGACAGAAGACTGAAGAGAAGGCGGAAGATAGGAGAAAGAAGAGAAGAAAGAAGACTGAAGAGAAGGCGGAAGATAGGAGAAAGCAGAGAAGAAAGAAGACTGAAGAGAAGGAGGAAGATAGGAGAAAGAAGAGAAGACAGAAGACTGAAGAGAAGGCGGAAGATAGGAGAAAGCAGAGAAGAAAGAAGACAAGAGAAGGCGGAAGATAGGAGAAAGAAGAGAAGACAGAAGACTGAAGAGATGGCAGAAGATAGGAGAAAGAAGAGGAGACAGAAGACTGAATAGAAGGAGGAAGATAGGAGAAAGAAGAGAAGAAAGAAGACAAGAGAAGGCGGAAGATAGGAGAAAGAAGAGAAGATAGAAGACAAGAGAAGGCAGAAGATAGGAGAAAGTAGAAAAGACAGAAGACTGAAGAGAATGCGAAAGATAGGAGAAAGTATAGAAGACAGAAGACTGAAGAGAAATCGGAAGATAGGAGAAAGTAGAGAAGACAGAAGACTGAAGAGAAGGCAGAAGATAGGAGAAAGAAGAGAAGACAGAAGACTGAAGAGAAGGCGGAAGATAGGAGAAAGTAGAGAAGACAGAAGACTGAAGAGAAGGCGGAAGATAGGAGAAAGAAGAGAAGACAGAAGACTGAAGAGAAGGCGGAAGATAAGAGAAAGAAGAGAAGACAGAAGACTGAATTGAAGGCGGAAGATAGGAGAAAGTAGAGAAGACAGAAGACAAGAGAAAGCGGAAGATAGGAGAAAGAAGAGAAGACAGAAGACTGAAAAGAAGGCGGAAGATAGGAGAAAGAAGAGAAGAAAGAAGACTGAAGAGAAGGCGGAAGATAGGAGAAAGCAGAGAAGAAAGAAGACTGAAGAGAAGGAGGAAGATAGGAGAAAGAAGAGAAGACAGAAGACTGAAGAGAAGGCGGAAGATAGGAGAAAGTAGAGAAGAAAGAAGACAAGAGAAGGCGGAAGATAGGAGAAAGTAGAGAAGACAGAAGACTGAAGAGAAGGCGGAAGATAGGAGAAAGTAGAGAAGAAAGAAGACAAGAGAAGGCGGAAGATAGGAGAAAGAAGAGAAGACAGAAGACTGAAGAGAAGGCGGAAGATAGGAGAAAGAAGAGAAGACAGAAGACTGAAGATAAGGCGGAAGATAGGAGAAAGAAGAGAAGACAGAAGACTGAAGAGAGTTCGGAAGATAGGAGAAAGTAGAGAAGAAAGAAAACTGAAGTAAAGGCGGAAGATAGGAGAAAGTAGAGAAGAAAGAAGACTAAAGAGAAGGCGGAAGATAAGAGAAAGAAGAGAAGACAGAAGACTGAAGAGAAGGCGGAAGATAGGAGAAAGAAGAGAAGAAAGAAGACTGAAGAGAAGGCGGAAGATAGGAGAAAGAACAGAAGACAGAAGACTGAAGAGAAGGCGGAAGATAGGAGAAAGAAGAGAAGAAAGAAGACTGAAGAGAAGCCGGAAGATAGGAGAAAGCAGAGAAGAAAGAAGACTGAAGAGAAGGAGGAAGATAGGAGAAAGAAGAGAAGACAGAAGACTGAAGAGAAGGCGGAAGATAGGAGAAAGCAGAGAAGAAAGAAGACTGAAGAGATGGCAGAAGATAGGAGAAAGAAGAGAAGACAGAAGACTGAATAGAAGGAGGAAGATAGGAGAAAGAAGAGAAGAAAGAAGACAAGAGAAGGCGGAAGATAGGAGAAAGAAGAGAAGACAGAAGACTGTAGAGAAGGTGGAAGACAGGAGAGAGAAGAGAAGACAGAAGACTAAAGAGAAGGCAGAAGATAGGAGAAAGAAGAGAAGACAGATGACTGAAGAGAAGGAGGAAGATAGGAGAAAGAAGAGAAGACAGAAGACTGAAGAGAAGGCGGAAGATAGGAGAAAGTAGAGAAGATAGAAGACAAGAGAAGGCAGAAGATAGGAGAAAGTAGAAAAGACAGAAGACTGAAGAGAATGCGGAAGATAGGAGAAAGTATAGAAGACAGAAGACTGAAGAGAAATCGGAAGATAGGAGAAAGTAGAGAAGACAGAAGACTGAAGAGAAGGCGGAAGATAGGAGAAAGTAGAGAAGACAGAAGACTGAAGAGAAGGCGGAAGATAGGAGAAAGAAGAGAAGACAGAAGACTGAAGAGAAGGCGGAAGATAAGAGAAAGAAGAGAAGACAGAAGACTGAATTGAAGGCGGAAGATAGGAGAAAGTAGAGAAGACAGAAGACAAGAGAAAGCGGAAGATAGGAGAAAGAAGAGAAGACAGAAGACTGAAGAGAAGGCGGAAGATAGGAGAAAGAAGAGAAGAAAGAAGACTGAAGAGAAGGCGGAAGATAGGAGAAAGCAGAGAAGAAAGAAGACTGAAGAGAAGGAGGAAGATAGGAGAAAGAAGAGAAGACAGAAGACTGAAGAGAAGGCGGAAGATAGGAGAAAGTAGAGAAGAAAGAAGACAAGAGAAGGCGGAAGATAGGAGAAAGTAGAGAAGACAGAAGACTGAAGAGAAGGCGGAAGATAGGAGAAAGTAGAGAAAAAAGAAGACAAGAGAAGGCGGAAGATAGGAGAAAGAAGAGAAGACAGAAGACTGAAGAGAAGGCGGAAGATAGGAGAAAGAAGAGAAGACAGAAGACTGAAGATAAGGCGGAAGATAGGAGAAAGAAGAGAAGACAGAAGACTGAAGAGAAGGCGGAAGATAGGAGAAAGTAGAGAAGAAAGAAGACTGAAGAGAAGGCGGAAGATAGGAGAAAGAAGAGAAGAAAGAAAACTGAAGAGATTGCGGAAGATAGGAGAAAGAAGAAAAGACAGAAGACTGAAGAGAAGTCGGAAGATAGGAGAAAGTAGAGAAGAAAGAAGACAAGAGAAGGCGGAAGATAGGAGAAAGAAGAGAAGACAGAAGACTGTAGAGAAGGTGGAAGACAGGAGAGAGAAGAGAAGACAGAAGACTAAAGAGAAGGCAGAAGATAGGAGAAAGAAGAGAAGACAGATGACTGAAGAGAAGGAGGAAGATAGGAGAAAGAAGAGAAGACAGAAGACTGAAGAGAAGGCGGAAGATAGGAGAAAGTAGAGAAGATAGAAGACAAGAGAAGGCAGAAGATAGGAGAAAGTAGAAAAGACAGAAGACTGAAGAGAATGCGGAAGATAGGAGAAAGTATAGAAGACAGAAGACTGAAGAGAAATCGGAAGATAGGAGAAAGTAGAGAAGACAGAAGACTGAAGAGAAGGCGGAAGATAGGAGAAAGTAGAGAAGACAGAAGACTGAAGAGAAGGCGGAAGATAGGAGAAAGAAGAGAAGACAGAAGACTGAAGAGAAGGCGGAAGATAAGAGAAAGAAGAGAAGACAGAAGACTGAATTGAAGGCGGAAGATAGGAGAAAGTAGAGAAGACAGAAGACAAGAGAAAGCGGAAGATAGGAGAAAGAAGAGAAGACAGAAGACTGAAGAGAAGGCGGAAGATAGGAGAAAGAAGAGAAGAAAGAAGACTGAAGAGAAGGCGGAAGATAGGAGAAAGCAGAGAAGAAAGAAGACTGAAGAGAAGGAGGAAGATAGGAGAAAGAAGAGAAGACAGAAGACTGAAGAGAAGGCGGAAGATAGGAGAAAGTAGAGAAGAAAGAAGACAAGAGAAGGCGGAAGATAGGAGAAAGTAGAGAAGACAGAAGACTGAAGAGAAGGCGGAAGATAGGAGAAAGTAGAGAAAAAAGAAGACAAGAGAAGGCGGAAGATAGGAGAAAGAAGAGAAGACAGAAGACTGAAGAGAAGGCGGAAGATAGGAGAAAGAAGAGAAGACAGAAGACTGAAGATAAGGCGGAAGATAGGAGAAAGAAGAGAAGACAGAAGACTGAAGAGAAGGCGGAAGATAGGAGAAAGTAGAGAAGAAAGAAGACTGAAGAGAAGGCGGAAGATAGGAGAAAGAAGAGAAGAAAGAAAACTGAAGAGATTGCGGAAGATAGGAGAAAGAAGAAAAGACAGAAGACTGAAGAGAAGTCGGAAGATAGGAGAAAGTAGAGAAGAAAGAAGACTGAAGAGAAGGTGGAAGATAGGAGAAAGTGGAGAAGACATAAGACTGAAGAGAAGGCGGAAGATAGGAGAAAGAAGAGAAGACAGAAGACTGAAGAGAAGGCGGAAGATTGGAGAAAGAAGAGAAGAAAGAAGACTGAAGAGAAGTCGGAAGATAGGAGAAAGAAGAGAAGACAGAAGACTGAAGAGAAGGAGGAAGATAGGAGAAAGAAGAGAAGACAGAAGACTGAAGAGAAGGCGGAAGATAGGAGAAAGAAGAGAAAACAGAAGACTGAAGAGAAGGCGGAAGATAGGAGAAAGCAGAGAAGAAAGAAGACTGAAGAGAATGCGGAAGATAGGAAAAAGAAGAGAAGACACAAGACTGAAGAGAAGGAGGAAGATAGGAGAAAGAAGAGAAGACAGAAGACTGAAGAGAAGGCGGAAGATAGGGGAAAGAAGAGAAGACAGAAGACTGAAGAGAATTCGGAAGATAGGAGAAAGTAGAGAAGAAACAAGACAAGAGAAGGCAGAAGATAGAAGAAAGCAGAGAAGAAAGAAGACTGAAGAGAAGGCGGAAGATAGGAGAAAGAAGAGAAGACAGAAGACTGAAGAGAAGGTGGAAGATAGGAGAAAGTAGAGAAGACAGAAGACTGAAGAGAAGGCGGAAAATAGGAGAAAGTAGAGAAGACAGAAGACTGAAGAGAAGGCGGAAGATAGGAGAAAGAAGAGAAAACAGAAGACTGAAGAGAAGGCGGAAGATAGGAGAAAGAAGAGAAGAAAGAAGACTGAAGAGAAGGCGATAGATAGGAGAAAGAAGAGAACACAGAAGGACAGTGGATGACATTTAAGTGTAACACGGATCAGTTAACGATCGTTGCTTGGCAGTATGTCAAGCACCAATAGTTGTTTTTTACTGTTCAGTTCCCAATATACCTGCTTTTAGCGGCGTTTTGGGAACTAAACGCACAAAACGGAAGTTCAGCCACAAGACTATTTTTGTGTCTTAAAGTCCTTTGGAGTTCTAGCTGGTAGGCCTTTAAATACTGCGTTAAACATGTTAGTTTAACAGCCGGAATTCACTTTGGCCCTACCGGCTATGTTAACGGCTGACTTTAAATCTACCCCCAGGTTTCCTCAAGTTCCTCTCTGTAGAACCATAGGCTAGGTTCTACCATCCCTGCTGCTACTGTGGTCCATGGTTACAGGTGGTCGCTCAGTGTCAGCTCCTGAGTAGTGGACTGTGCACTGTCCTTACACCTGCCCTGGGAAGGTTGGGGAAGTGTTTTGCTCATGTATTATTTCTCTTAATAAACTGGTTGAATTTACCTGTGTTCTGTGATTTATTATCCTGGTGTTCCATGACAGTAACATTCATTTCTGAAGGAATTAATCTTATATGTACATGGACATTTCTCGATGTAATGGTACTATATAATTAAAAGTGAAACTCCAGGGCAGTGAGTAGCCAAATAACAACTAACTAATGATTTTATTCATTCTCAAGGAGCATTTCACATTTCTTGACTTGATTTTGAAAGCCCTTATGGTGATTCCATAAATGTGAACGGTTGTCCAGATGTGTATCCTTGCTCTTAGTGTTGTGAAATCACCTGCACCTCACTGATTAAGCCTAAAAAGACCAAACCGTACCTCTGGCATTAACTGGCATTCTTGTGTAAAGTAGACTTGTCTGTCATTTCAAAACTGGACAGCACTTTTGAGCAGGATTAGTCTGATAAATACATGGAAAGGTCTCCTCTGTAAAGGTGCTAGATGCTAGATACTTCTGAGGGTCCAGCCCTACAACCAGAGGTGAGTGCTTGTGTATGTTCTCAGGGAGAAGGTCACATATTTTGTCTTGCCATTTCTAATAGCACAGTGAGAGATAACTTTAACTTTGAACTGAGCTAATTAATATAATGTGCTGGGGATTAAAGTAAAGTGCCGGCCTGTACTAACAAGTTTTCCTTTTAACCCTTTAAGAACCAGGGGGCTGTGCAATGTATTATATCTGTAATAAACCTTCCACTGTATCAATCAACTATAAATGAAACACGCAGGACTTTACTAGATAAAGGCTGAGGATCTAGTATTTGTCTACTTACCAGGGATGGGGTATACACATTCCCATCCACACATTGCTTTGCAGCACTTCTTATACAAGGGGCAGTCATTGTCACTAAAGCATTCTGGAGTGGACTCCAGACATTTTATCACAGCTGGGACTGGGGCAGGACAGCGTCCAGAGTGTGCTGAGGAATAAATGGAAATTGTATTATAATCTTACTTCTATTAGTATCACAGTGAAGTGAAAGGATAGTGTTACACATGGGGCCATATGCACAAACTCAAAAGTGGAACAATTTGGGGGTAAATCAACTACACCATAGATACAAATGCCACAACTTTTTTATTAATTTAAATTGAAATTTTAAGAACTTGAATTCTGTTGAGGTCTCCAACATCTCCAGCATTCAAGGGGTTAAATTCCTATTCATATTAGTAGGAATGTGTTTGCCATCATGCAGTAAATTAAGGCTATGGTATTTGTATATCTGTGTCTTTCTCTTTCCTTTTGTGTAAATGTGTGAGTTTATAAATGTGTGTGTGTGTGTGTGTGTGTGTGTGTGTAAATGTGTATGTGTATGGGTGTGTATGGATGTGTAACATGTATGTGTGTGTGTGAGCACGTGTAGGAGTGTGTGTCTGTATGGGCAATTTAACCCTTGCCATGCTGCCGCCTCTTTAGCTGAGCCTTCTCACACCTGTACTGAGCCTATGCTAGTATATCGCTACTTCTGCTGAGCCGGCCGCGTATATGCCTGGTCTGGTCGGCGGCTCACCCTGTCAACCGCAGAGTAGTCGAGTTCGTTAACGCGTCCGGTGAGGTGCTATTGGCTCTTACGCAAACGCTGGGTTCTCCGGTTTATGCCCATGGGGGCTATTGGATCAAGCTATTGCAGCAAAGGGTGGTCTCTGGTATACGCCCGTGGGAGGCTATTGGCTTCATCGTTTGCAGTGTATTGTGGTCTCCGTTGTTACGCCCGTGGGGGCTACTGGCTCAAGCTCTTGCAGGTTGTCTCCGGTATATGCCCGTGGGGGCTATTGGCTCAAACGATCCCTGTGTAGTTGGTCTCCGTTATTATGCCCGTGGGGGCTATTTGCAAGCTCTTGCAGTGCAAGCTACTACCGTTGTTACGCCCGTGGGGGCTACCGACTCACGCACTTGCAGATTAAGTTGTATCCATTGCTATGCCCGTGGGGGCTATTCTGTGCAACTTTTCTGCTGATTGTTGCTCTGGTCTAGTACTGCCTAGCAGCTTCCCAGCCTTTAGAACTTTAGGTGTTGCACCATCTACACCTATAGCTGCTTCATCACCATCTTGGGTGTGCCAAACACCACAACAGAGACTGACTAATTATTGCATTTTACCCTTGATTTGTTTCTCTACTGTGTGCCTGTCCTGAGACAGTATATGTGATAACTCTGTTTCTGTATACTGGGCCTGTGGGGGCATATCTGTATATATTTCACTAATATTTCATGTTGCCTTTAGAGGGTGATCTTTCATCTTAATTTTCATTTAATAAAACTGTGTTTTATTCTACCAGCTAGTCTGAGTGTCTTAAAAAATAGTTACAGCCTTTCATCTAGTCTTAATGTATGACCTCTTGTTTTTAGTCAGATCTTTTGAGTAAATATTTTGTTAGCTACTTCTTTGTATCAAACTCAAATATAAGTATAAATGGTAATCATATCACCCCTTAGAGGTCTATTCTCTAATGTAGACAAACCCAGTTTGGCTAGTCTCTCTGTATAACTCTGATCCTCCACTCTATGATGATTATGATAAGGAATTCACTTCCAGTGGAATATAAATATGAAAACCATTTTCATCAGTGTATAACCTGTCATGTATCGTGTATTCAGACTACATTCTAAATATGCCTGAAGACTTCAGTTGTCTTGAAAGCTTGTATCCTAGAGCCATTTAGTTTGCCAATAAATGTATTACTTTTACTCCAGTTTATTTTACCAGTATCCTGCTTTTTCTACAGCTAACACTGTATTACCTGTTACCATTATCCATTTTGTTGCACTTCCAATTCAAGCAGAACTTTCAATTGTTTGAAACCCTGTCCTATATTATTAGTGCTGTTTAATTGTCTCTAGAACACCAGGTTGTTTTAATTTTAAATACATGGTTAATGAGAAATTCTCTTTGAAACTTACATTCCTTGCAAGCTCAGTATAATGATAAACGGAGCTTATTGTAAAGATAGACAAGATTACCACACATATGAAGAGAAGTGTTAACACACTCCCTGGTAGAGCTGGGAGTAGAATTACAGTACTGGGAAGTCCTGTGCCGCTGTGCTGCAGGTAGCCTTTGATGCAGAATGCAGAAATGGGTCCCAGAAATGTAAGTTTCAAAGTGAATTTCTCATTAACCATGGATTTAAATTAAAACAACCTGGAGTTCTACAGACAATTAAACAGCACTAATAAAATGGGACAGGGTTTCAAACAAATGAAAATTCCACTTTCAATAATGTATTATTTAAGAATTGTGCACAAATATGTACTCCATATTTTAGATGAGGCCTAACCAATGATTTATACAGAGGTAGTATTATATTAGCATCCCTTGCTTCTACACCTCTTTTTATGCAGGCTAGTACATTATTTGCTCTTGCAGCAGCTGAGTGACTCTGCACACTACTGTGAAGTCTATTGTCTATCAGTACACCTAAATCTTTCTATAATGAGGATTCACCAAGTTGTTTCCCATTTAGAGTATATGTAGCATGTTGTTTCTACAGCCCTAATGCATAACCTTAACACGTCACTTCTGCACATTTATTAAAAATGTTCTCCAAATCTTTGTACATACAACTTACAATGCCCACTTCTAGATCATTATTAAACATTAGAAGTTGTAAATCAATGGGCCTGATACTAAATTTTGTGTGTCATGTTTCTCTGTTTCCCATGTCTTACTGGAATCTGCTTCCAGCTTCCTGGTCTCCCCCTTGGTTCTTTTCCCCACCCAGTCCCTTTATTCTTTATCTAGCACAGGCACCTTGCGCTTGTGTGCAATCTAAGCATTCTTGTTGTCATATTGTATCCAGTCTTGATCGAGTGATTTACAGATCCGGCTATTCCTTACTAACCCTTTGCCTGTTGATTCGACTCTTGTATACCTCCTCAGCTTCAACCTCTGGCTTTCTCCTTAGACCATTCACTTGCCAGCTCCTTGGTGCTGCGTTTGTCCGACTGGTTATTTACTCTGCTTTGCTCAACGATTCTCAAGGTGCCCTTGTATTTCTTCCTTGTAGTCCTGTTGTCGACTCCCAGTTGCCGTCTCCCTGTTGTCAACTCTCTGTTACTGACTCCCTGTGCAACCAGTCTCTGATTCCCTGTTGTCGACTCCCTGTTGTTGACCCCCTGTTGCCGACTCCCTGTTGCCGACTCCCTGATGCAGACTCCTAGTGCATCCAGTCTCCGACTCCCTGTCATTGGTTCCTGTGGCCTCTTAGTTGAAGATTTCTGTGCTATTTCCAACTGAGACAAGTTCAGTTGCTGGTAGGTTTGTCTACATCTGTGACAGTTCTCAGAACAGTCTGTATCTATGGGTGCTATCCTGCCATCAGGCTTCACAGCCTGCACCTTTGAAACCGGCTTCGGCCACAGCAAGTCATCTCTAGAGCAGCCCGCGATCCCCAACTACGCTCTCTATCCTGCGCCCTCTAGCATCTCATTCTCTGAGGCCTACCTAGTAATAGAGTTAATTTTGTCTTGTGTTGCTCTGTTTCTTTTATATCAATAGCTGATTGTCACCTCTTGGCAGGACCATATCCCTGCTCAAGCGTATCCAGCAGCTTTCAAGGGCACTTCCTGATCTGAAAACGTTACACTGTGGCACCCTGCTTAAAACATAACACCAACTTAAGAAGTTTCCATTTATAACAACTGTCATCTGTCATACACAGATATGACCTACCAAACCGAAGCCTTTTAATGTATGTAGTAAACTGTGTAGTGAGATGCACTATCAAAAGCTTTTGGCAAAACAAATTGTACTATGTCTACAACAATATATATATATAAATGTTAGGTATGGAATGCATTCACTGTTAGAAGTACTTATGATGTTCTGTGTGCTCATCCGTTAGGAAGATCAAGCATACAGTACAGAGTTATAGGAAAGCACTCATAGGATCATTTTGCAGTGAAACACAAGTGGTTTATTCAATCAGTATTTTGGCCAGCATTTGATAAAGGCCACAAGTGCTGGCAGAAACATTGACTGAATAAACAAACTGTGTTTCTCTGCAAAAGGATCCTACTGTGAGTGCTTTCCATAACTCTGTACTATACATATATATATAATTTTTTCTTCTTCTTGTAGATGGTGATAGGGTCAGCAGGAACCCTGATGTGAGCCATTACAAAGTCTGACAGATACTAGAAAAGTCAAATACTTACTGTGAATGACAATATTTTATACAGGGCAAGAAGACATCACAATCAGCTTTGTTGTGTGCCTTACAGTGAATACACAATACTTTTATATTGTCCACCAAATGTGCCAGGCAGGGGGAAAAAGTAAGAGTAGTGCAGGGCCTGTTAGTAAAGTGATAGTCCAAAAAGTACACAATAGATTGTGTGTGTGTGATGTCTCGCTTGGTTCCTCAACATACTTTATCTCATCTACTATCAGTCTGCCTCAGTCACAGCTCATGTCAGCGTCCTTCTCTCTGTCACCTATCAATATTATTATTATTTTTTATTAAAGGGGAACTACCACCCCGCAATAACTTTACATTAATTAATTCTTCACCTGGCGACTAGCTGCTTAGTAGCGCTAGTCGCCAGAAATATTACCTGGTTTCAAAGATTTTCCAGTTTTTCGGAGACTCACAGTAGCAGGAAGCACGGACATCTCGTCATAGTGACGTCCATGCACCTGCGCTGTCAGTCCCTTTTGGAGCCGGCCTTTGTCTGTCCAGTCAGTCACACAGAATTTTAGGATATTTGGGGTTATTCTCCTTTGCTCCCTTCTCACACCCTCAGACTCCCCTAACACAGAAGTAACAATCAGATCAGGAAGGAACCTGGATCACATCTGCCTGTGTTTTCCCAGTCAGTCACACAAGATTTTGTGATATTTAGGGTCAACCTCCTTTCTCCCTTCCTGTCCCCCAGAGTGCTCCCAGACTCCCCTAATACTGAGAACAAGACTCCATAAACTAAGCTCCATCTCTATTAACCTGTCTTCTCAAGCTCATAAATGTGCTACTTTCTCTTTCTCTCACAAACACAGAATGGCATGCTGTGGGGCCCTGATAATTGTGGGAAAAGGAGGGGAACTTGCCATGTGATGTGGAGAAATTCAGTTTTCCCATTGATTTCAATTCAGTGAGCTAGTGTTACACTCCTTCCATTTGTTCTGTATTGTCCATTCCTGATTTTATTCCTTACCCAGTCGCTCTAGATTATGTGTTTCCTGCTCTGCTTTTTCTCTTGCTCCTTAAAGGGATAGTAATACTTAAGTATTACTAATCCCCATAGTAAAGTACTACTAAAAAAAAAACGTATTGCCCCCAGTGTCACCTCTCAAACCTTTATGGTTTGAGAGATGAACGCTTCTAAAGTTGCCCTCTCCCTCCCCCTTCCCCCTAGTCAGCATTCTAGCTGACTGAAGGGAAATCCATCATAGATCATCAGGCAGCTCTGCAGCAGAGCCACGATCTCATTAATTAAAAAAAAAAACTTTCACTAAAACCAAGCACACGTAGAAAACCATTTCAGTGAAAGTTTTTGTTTTTAGGAACACGATCCGTCTGTGCTAGCGTACGACTTTCTTCCCTGCAGTCAGCTACAACACTGACTATGGGAAAGGGGGAGGGAGAGAGCAACTTTAGAAACGATCATCTCTCAAACCATAAAGGTTTGAGAGATGACACTGGGGGCAATACGATTTTTTTTAGTAGTACTTTGCTATAGGGATAGTAATACTTAAGTATTACTATCCCTTAAACCTTTATCTGACATCACTTCCTGTCTGCTGATGCACAATCTTAGCGTTTCTGTTTGTGTTCTTGTGGTTCCAGCGTCCTGGTGTTCTGAATTGTTTCATTCCTAGTTGCTGACCATGGCCTTGTTTAACTACCTGTTTTCTACCTCATTGTTTCAGTGGACTTTCAGTTTGACCCAGCTCTGTTAATTGACTATTCTCTGATTTGGTGCCTGTTCCACTGTTGCTATTCCAGCCTGGAGAGTAGTTTTTCAGGCACTACCTCTACTGTATCTCCCTTCTGCGGCCTAGGCAAACTGGCCCAGCACAGTGCAAGTCCTTTGTCTCCTGGATTCAGCCACCAGTTTCACCTCAGTCCCAAGGTACATCCCTAGAAGGTTAATCTGGTTGTGAGCCAGCTCCTCCGGTCAACACTAATCTGGTCTTGCTAAAAGCAACTCTAATTTGGCCTAGGCCACAGAAAGACATCCTAGGGGGTAGTCATCGCAATCCAGCTCTGCTCCCCATCCAGTTCACCCAAGCTTCTAGCCTATCGGGTTAACCTTCTAGTCTTCTCCCTATTGTTGCTTTGGGTATTTCTTTTCCATATTAATAGCTATCTGCTCATACTCTGTGGAGTTCTTCTACAGAGCTGGATATCAGATAGCTTATATCTGTTCCTGCCAGCTTACAGCAAGGTGAAAAAAATGAAGAACCTGCACTTTTTGTGAATAATTTAGAGACATTTTTCTTCTGTTTCTGTTTTGAGGCAAAAACTTTTGCCAATCTTTACTGAACATATAACCACTTCTCTGGAAAGCTACCAAACTACCTGAGCAGTATTATAATTCCAGCTATCCATACTATGTAAAATCTTTGCTACATTGCCAACAGTTCACTGACTGTTCCACACTAACTGAGCAGTATGTTCACTCCAGATCTCCATACTAAAACTATACCCTCCACTGCTAACAACTCACTGACTGTTCCACACTAACTGAGCAGTATGTTCACTCCAGATCTCCATACTAAAACTATACCCTCCACTGCTAACAACTCACTGACTATTCCACACTACCTGAACAGTATGACCACTCCAGATCTCCATACTAACTATAACCTCCACTCCACTGCTAACAACTCACTGACTATTCCACACTACCTGAACAGTATGACCACTCCAGATCTCCATACTAACTATAACCTCCACTCCACTACTAACAACTCACTGACTATTCCACACTACCTGAGCATTATGATCACTCCAGATCTCCATGCTAACTATAACCTCCACTTCACAGCTAACAACTCACTGACTATTCCACACTACCTGAGCAGTATGATCACTCCAGATCTCCATACTAACTATAACCTCCACTCCATTACTAACAACTCACTGACTATTCCACACTACCTGAGCAGTATGATCACTCCAGCTCTCCATACTAACTATAACCTCCACTCCACTGCTAACAACTCACTGACTGTTCTACACTACCTGAGCAGTATGATCACTCCAGCTCTCCATACTAACTATAACCTCCACTCCACTGCTAACAAATCACTGACTATTCCACACTACCTGAGCAGTACGATCACTCCAGATCTCCATACTAACTATAACCTCCACTACTAACAACTCACTGACTTTTCCACACTACCTGAGCAGTATGATCACTCCAGCTCTCCATACTAACTATATCCTCCACTCTACTACAAACAACTCACTGACTATTCCACACTACATGAGCAATATGATCACTTCAGCTCTCCATGCTAACTATAACAATAACCTAACTACTGTACAGAGGAAAAGATAGATTTATCACACTCATTTTCATTTTAAAAACTTTACTGCAATTTAAAACTTTCAGAAAATCCATTTAAATGCCCCTTCCCATACAGCAGTGCAGTCTGTGCCTACCTGCCTGTAGATGAATTATGACTGTTCCGCTATGCAGTCTGATGCTGTCAATGGAGGAACAAGAGACTTTGGCAGGTCATGTGTTAGTCATATGACATGAAGTACTTCCTGCCGTCCAGCCTGCCCTGAGCAAAACTGAACTCCATATTCCAGATGAGGTCTTACCAAGGACTTATAGAGCAAAACACATATTCTCATCATGTGCCCATTTTTATACAGGATGGCATTCTACTGGCTCTTGCACAAGCTGACTGACACTGTACACTGCTGTTAAGTTTATTTTATAACAGTAATCTCAAAAGCTTCTCTGACATGAATTAACCAAGTAGCTTCCCATTTAGTGTATATGTAGCATACTTGGTTCTGCAATCCAAATCTTAATCTTACTTTTATCTATATCAATCATAACCTGCATTTTCTGCCATTTCACTCAGTTTATCCAAATCTTTCTGTAAACAGAAAACACACTGTTTCTCTATGGATTTCCTTATTTCATTTCTTTACCATCAGCAAAGACACAGATGCTACTTTCAGTGCTTATTTAACTAATAAATTAAGCTGAACCCTGAGACACTCCGCTGACAACTTGAAAAGGTTCTGTTTACATTTCTCTTCTTTCTATCATTTTCTCTTCATACAGATATAATGTGTCACCTTGATCAGTTTCAACTGATACAGAACATCTCCTGAACCACAGTATCACAGGCTTCAGCACATACCAAGTAGAATTCATCAGTGGCCATTGCTACTTACCGTCCCGTGGAATGCAAGTAGATGTGTTTGACATAATTTAGCTTTCATAAAACCATGATAAATCTTAGAAATAATACTGTTGTTTATCCCGAATACTGTCTCTTTGTAACTCATCTAATATCCTGTCAAAATAGCTCTTTACATAAAAATTAAAAAGAGCTAAAGATGTGACCTAGGAATTGCTTTGCAGATATGGGAATTAGTCATTTTTTATTAGGATTAGTTCTCAATAAAACATATCTTTTGCAGCTGTGTATCTTTGTTTCACTTTGTTTGCCATTTCATTAACTATATAAATAGGGATAAATCTGGCTGGTCTCTGAGACAATGGCCAGTGAAAATTAACAAAATTTTCTAAAAGACATTGTCACCATGTCTGGGAAATACAAATAGTCAGAAAACCTGGATATCAGGTCAGAGGGGCAATCTAACCTTAGGGGTAAACAGTGAATTAAAAATGTATACACATGCTTTGGTGGGCTAAGGGTGCCACCTAGTGGCCAGGTGATGACAGACGTAACCACCTGTCAGTAAAGATTAATTAAGGTGGGATCTCAGCTAACCAATTAGATCAAGACACATATTCACCACACCTTTTGGGAGTGTTCCACCTTGCATGTGGAAAAACTCAATAAAAGAAGGGAGCCAGGGGGCAGTAGGAGACTGATGGACTGGTGGACTGACTAAGGAGTAAAAGGCAAAGATCCAGACTAGAGATATCCAGGGATTCCCAGGAGATACCCCATCAAAGACAGAGAGACCACAAGGAAGTGACTCTACCATATTTCAGGATCTGCAAAAGTCTTGGTAAATATATCTCTTAAACTTTATCTGTCTTATTTTAGCTTCTCTACATGGGTTATATGACCAATCAAATAATGACATTGCCTTAAAGTTTTAGGATAGAGTAGATAATAGCTGGATCAGATTTTCTAACCTCAGAAAGGGAATATTGATTCAGCTAGAAATTATATTGATTCCTCTACAGTGGAATATTTGATTTAGTCATATATCATCCTACATATATTATGAGGAGAAACTAAGTGAACCAGTTAAGTGAGGACACTATTTTAAACCTATGCTTATTGGCTTTAAGTAAAGTAGCAAGATCCTGAAATACGTGGTTGAGGTAATCTAGTGTTGTAAAAGAAGTGGTTACTCTGTTTCATAAGATAAAATACCCATGTCCCTTTAGGCAACTGTAACTGGAGAGTGTCTATAATTGCGGTATGTGGTTTTGCCCAGGTATTTGTTCTGTTTTAAGCCTGTATTAATTACTGCTGAATGTATGGTATCATAATCAGTGTATTACTGTGTGTTATTTCTATAATTAGTGTATAATACATTTCTGTATTTTATTTACCAAGTGCGTGATCACTGATATAATTTAATTATATGTTTATATTATCGACTTGTACAAACTACTTGAGAGGGACTGTTTTTATGAATGGTTATTGGTCATCTTTAGTGGCATCTACTCATTCATAACTCAGAAACCCTGACAATCCTACCCACTATGGAAGCTGGCTTTCCTCCAATTACAGGGAATTATGCCTTATGAGAATGAGTTAAGCATAATGGGCCTGTTAATATAGAACTACGCTCCCTAAGTGCCCTTGGGTGCATGTCATCAGGTTCAGATGCTTTATTCACGTTCAACTTTTTCTTTTTTGTTTGGATTTTGCCCTCAGTAAATTCTGCATATGTTGAAGGAAATACTGTGATTCCCTCAGTCTGCCATTTTTAGAAAGTCTAAAGTATTTTCTAGAGAGTCTATTGCATTCTTCACATGACGCAGCTGACCTTTCTGACAAAAACAAATTGAGCATCACCTTCCTCCTCACTATTTCTATGCAAACCTCATTATTAAGGCATCTTGGACTTAATTTGTTCCTCTTAATAGCCAGTGGTATATATTGATGAGTATATTTATCTGTTTCATTTTTAATAAATTGCATGTACATCTATCTTTGAAGATTACATCTCACTGAATCCTGAATTTGATGGCAGATAATAACCCTTTGGCCCATCTAGTCTGCCCATTTTCTCTACTGTAAAAATCTTATTTGGTCTTTGATCTTGTCTTATGTTCAGGAGCGCCTTATCCCTACCCCATGCATGCTTAAAATTCTGTCACTGTTTTAACGTCTTCCGCTTCTGCTGGCGGGCTATTCCACATATCTACTACCCTCTTAATGAAGTAAAACTTTCTTAAACTATGTTTAAACCTGTGTCCTTCTTGTTTTAGACTACAGCCTCTTGTCCTAACATTTTACTTCTTTGAAATGTACTTCCCTCCTGCACTTTGTTGAATTCCTTCATGTATTTGAGTGTTTCTATTATACTCCCTCTGTCTCTTCTCTCCTCCAAGATGTACATGTTCGGATCCTTTAGTCTATCCTGATATTTCTTTTCCTGTAAACCAGTCACCAGTTTAGTAGCTCTTCCTGAATTCTCTCTAGAGTATCTATATCCTTCTGGAGATGGGGTCTCAAGTACTGTACACAATACTCTAGGTGAGGTCTAACTAGAGACCTGTAGAGTGGTATGACCATTTCCCTTTTTCTGCTACTAATGGTCCTAGCTATACATCCCAGCACCCTGCTTGCATTCCCAAATGCTTTGTTACATTGCCTGCCTATATTTAAGTCATCATAAATAATTACTCCCAAATCCTTGACAGCACAGTACACTTTATACTATATTTTTTCTTTGGAGTTTTATATCCCAAGTGTATTATTTTACATTTATTAACATTAAACTGTAGCTGCCACATTTGGCTTATTCCCCCAGGAATGTCTACCCTGTTGCAGGTCTTTGTATCATCTGCAAAAAAGTATATCTTACCTTGAAGACCTTTTGCAATCTCAGAGGTACCCCACTAGTAACACACCCCTTGTCCGAATATTCTTCATTGACCACCACCCTCTGCCTCCTGTCACTCAACCATAGCCTTATTCAACTATTTTTACATCCCGACCCAAACATTGCAATTTATTAATGAGTCTTCTATGAGGGACAGTGTCATATGCTTTACTGAAATCTAGATAAGCTATATCCACTGCTCCACTTTAGTCTATTATTTAGGTACCCAGTCAAAAAAATCTATGAGATTAGTTTGACAAGATCTCCCTGCCATAAGCTCATGTTGTTTGGGATCTTGCAAGCCATTTAAATCCAGAAATTAAACCATGCTTTCCTTTAACATAGTTTCCTTTAATATTCCCAATACTGACATAAGACTTACTGGTTTGTAGTTACCAAACTCTTCCCTTCTACTTTTTGTGAAGCAGTACTATATTTGCTACCTTCCAATCTTCTGAAACTACTTCTGTCAACAGTGACTGATTGAATAACACAGCTTTTTTGCATTGGAAAATTAGCATTTTTAAAGATTAATGTCTTAGCTGATCCTTTCTTAACTAGTTTCAAAAGCAGATCATGCAATTATGCATTAGTATCATAAACAGATTAATGTCAAAAGGAAGTAGAGATAGACTAGAGATTGTCAGGACGAGAGTCAGTTTTTTACAGATAAGTTAAATCTGCATGGCATGTTACTCACGTTTCTGTGCCCAGGTGCCCACAGAGCACAAAGTGAGTCCCAGAAGGAGAGAGATGGTGACTGGAGTCATGTTGTCCCACGAGTCTGAGTCTTGTTCTGTCACACACTGAGATTTATACTCTGGGATTGGGGAATAAACCATGTAATTGAGGAACAAGGAAGAGGAACAAAACCAGTTCTACCTTACTGCAATACTGTATGTCACAATCAAAAGCTAAAAATATTATTGACAACTACACATAATTATTATAATTGTATCAGCCCAGCTACTGTAATTAATTGAGGGTCAGTGCAACATGTGTAAACACTTTATAGTCCGATTCAGTACATTTATACCTACACAGTGTGATATTGTCATTATCACCAACACTTTATAGTCAGATTCAGTACATTTATACCTACACAGTGTAATATTGTCATTATCACCAACACTTTATAGTCCGATTCAGTACATTTATACCTACACAGTGTGATATTGTCATTATAGCCAACACTTTATAGTCAGATTCAGTACATTTATACCTACACAGTGTGATATTGTCATTATCACCAACACTTTATAGTCAGATTCAGTACATTTATACCTACACAGTGTAATATTGTCATTATCGCCAACACTTTGTAGTCAGATTCAGTACATTTATACCTACACAGTGTGATATTGTCATTATAGCCAACACTTTATAGTCAGATTCAGTACATTTATACCTACACAGTGTGATATTGTCATTATCACCAACACTTTATAGTCAGATTCAGTACATTTATACCTACACAGTGTGATATTGTCATTATCACCAACACTTTATAGTCAGATTCAGTACATTTATACCTACACAGTGTGATATTGTCATTATCACCAACACTTTATAGTCCGATTCAGTACATTTATACCTACACAGTGTGATATTGTCATTATAGCCAACACTTTATAGTCAGATTCAGTACATTTATACCTACACAGTGTGATATTGTCATTATCACCAACACTTTATAGTCAGATTCAGTACATTTATACCTACACAGTGTGATATTGTCATTATCACCAACACTTTATAGTCAGATTCAGTACATTTATACCTACACAGTGTAATATTGTCATTATCACCAACACTTTATAGTCAGATTCAGTACATTTATACCTACACAGTGTAATATTATCATTATCGCCAACACTTTATAGTCCGATTCAGTACATTTATACCTACAAAGTGTAATATTGTCATTATCGCCAACACTTTATAGTCAGATTCAGTATATTCATACCTACACAGTGTGATATTGTCATTATCACCAACACTTTATAGTCCGATTCAGTATATTCATACCTACACAGTGTAATTATCACGGTCCCCGTGATTCCCTGTCACTCTCTGTGGTGGTGCTCTTCCATTGGCGGAGCTTGATTGACCCGCCCAGGGTGTCCCTTTATATACTGGGCCTATGACACCTGTCAGGTGCCCTTTCGTGGTGTTCCTGTTCCTGCGCATTTGTGACTGTGATCCTGCGTTCCTGTGTACCGGCTCGGCTCGTCTGACTACTCTGCTGTTCCTGCTCCGTGATTGACCCGGTTCTGGCTGACTTTCCTGCTCCGTGATTGACCCAGTTCTGGCTGACGTTCCTGCTCCGTGATTGACCCGGCTTTGGCTGACTTCCTGCTACGTGATTGACACGGCTCTGGCTGATGTTCCTGCTCCGTGATTCATCTGATCCTGTCTGTCGTTCCTGCCTGGCGACATTCTGAGCCTGCTCGCAGCTTGCACTGTCTGATCACGCCTCCTGTGTTACTGTGGCCTCCTATACTGAGCCCGTTTGTTGCCTCCATTACCGAGCCTGTCAGAGAGTACTGCCGATCTATTGCCATTGTTACCGAGTCTGTTTGAGAACACTTGCTGTGCTGGTTGCCTCCATTACCGAGCCTGTCAGTGTACCCTTGACAAGCTTGTTGCTTTCCATCCTGAGCCGTATTAACACTTGTAGAGCTGTTGCCGCCTTCACCGAGCCTATCTGTTTCCACTGCAGAGCTGTACCTTTCTTTAGGTGCTCGTTTTCCAGGAGTTGTCGCACCACGTGGTGCTGTTGGGCATTCCTGTACTCTGTCAGTGTGTGCTCTGCTCCGGCACCGGAAGGGCGCCTTGGCTCTGGTCCACTCTCGCTCACAGTGTAGTTCCATCTGATCGCACCTAGAAGTGCGTTTGGCTCATAGTATATTGGCTTGGGCAGTGTCTCCTCCGTTACAGCACTTAGGGGTGCTTTTGGCTCCGGTCCTATTTGCACACGCAGTGTTCCTCCGTTACCGCACCTGGGGTGCTCCTGTATCTGGCTCTATTGGTTCTGGCAGTATCTCTCCTCCATTGAAATACCCTTGTAGGGGTATTGGCTCCAGCTCCTGTTGGTCATTGCTATACTATTGGGCATTTCGATACACTATCTGGTTGTGATTCAGTTCAGTCGCACTGCTTGAGCTTGTTAGCTGCTCTACTACTACTGGGACTGTTTATGCACCGGGCGTGGGCTAATCACCACCACAGAGACTGACCCTTGTTGAGCATTAACCCTTGCCTGTGTTTATGCTCCATTCTGCCTGCTCTTGCTATATTAGGCCTGTATATTATCCATTACCTGCATCACTGTAATATCGATTCTGGTCCCCAGGGGCATTGTTCCTTATTTTATTTTAATAAAACTGTGTTTTATTTCTAACCCTGGTCTGAGTGTCAGTAAACCGTAACAGTAATATTGTCATTATCGCCAACACTTTATAGTCAGATTCAGTACATTCATACCTACACAGTGTAATATTGTCATTATCGCCAACACTTTATAGTCAGATTCAGTACATTTATACCTACACAGTGTGATATTGTCATTATCGTCAACACTTTATAGTCAGATTCAGTACATTTACACCTACACAGTGTAATATTGTCATTATCGCCAACACTTTATAGTCAGATTCAGTACATTCATACCTACACAGTGTGATATTGTCATTATCGCCAACACTTTATAGTCCGATTCAGTACATTTACACCTACACAGTGTAATATTGTCATTATCGCCAACACTTTTACTCTTTCTTTCAGAAGGACACAGACTGACTATAATACAGGTGATTATTTCATGTAAATTGAAGTAGTGAAAGAGCTGCTTGTGATAATGCTTGTGTGGTGTATGTGTGTGTGTGTATGTGTATGTGTGTGTGTGATTGTATATGTATGTGTGTGTGTTTCTGTGTGTGTATGTGTGTGTGTGTTTGTTTATGTATGTGTGTGTGTGTGTGTGTGTATGTATGTGTATTTGTGTATGTGCTTGTGTGTGTGTATGTGTTTGTGTATGTCTGCATGTGTGTGTACGTATGTGTGTGTGTCTCTGTGTGTGTGTGTATATGTATTTTTGTGTGTAACAGTAAAGGATTTGCAGAATTTGTGTCCTGTATTCCTGTTGGTAACTGTTATGTCCGACCTCATGGACAGACATCCAGGACAGACTGATGATGTTATATTATGAAAAAATACAGGGGAAGGAGGGGGTCATTAGGATTTTCTCATCATAGTAAACTAAGTGCAGGTTATTACTAGGAGGTGTTACTACCCCTTTAGACTGTTGTGTGACAGTGGGAAAATCTGTGTTATTGACTCTGTGTCCTCGATGTAATTCAGTCTGACGGCTAAAAAAAAACAGCTGATTGCATTTTTTGAAGAACGATAAGCAAGTCAATTACCTGTGATATGAAAAAATGCTGGCAAAAATCAACCTGTCATGGAATAAGCTATTTTTCACAGAAATGGAAACTTTTCCTCTTTTCTGCCTTTCCTGTCTTCTCTAAATAGAGAGAACCCTGGTATTTCTACATCCCAGTCATTTCTTTCATTGTACCAGGTCTCTGTAATCCCCACTAAGTCCACCTCTTCACTAGTTTTTATTGCAATGACGTCTTAATACATAACCCCTGGGGTGTGGTAGTATAACTGGGAAATGGGGATATTAGTTAAGGAGACAAATAATTGCAATCTCTTTGGTTTTAGTCCTAATGTTGATTAGTGTTTACCAGATACATTGTTAAAAGCATGCCGGGATTCCCCAACCTGTGTGCAGAGAGGAATCAGAATGTAGACAGTTAAAGCTTGTGAGTGGGTCTTTCTGGAAGGGAGATCTCCTATCTTGGTAAATGTACCTGCAGGCAAAGATCCTGTCCTGGGAAGTCTGCCAGCTAAAGGAACATGTCTAGGTGTATAGTCTGGATTCTTTTTGCTTTATCCTGGTCTGAGTTCATATATTGTCCTGTACCTTTAAACTGCTGCTTAGCTTTTGAGGTGGTTTGATGCTCATTGAAGGCCTTGTTTTCCTGCTCCAGTGAATGCTTCTTGTTCCAGCACAACTTATTCCAGTCCGAGCCTAGTACCCATTCATGTCTTTGTCAGAAGCCTGGATCCTTGTGATCAAGACCAGCATGTCTCTGGGTTCCACCTGTGGGCTGAGGCACCAAGCTCTCTTCTGGTGGTTTGCAGTCTCCACTCTGTGGTGATGATTCTTCCATCCAATATGAAGATCTTTTGGAGGACCATGACTTATAGTATTTATCCAGAAAATCCCCAATTAAGTGGCATCTTGGTTCTGTTTTCTAAAGCTTTGCAATTGATTTGTCAGCTGTATGACTTTTTATATTCACCACATTGATAGTTTCAGAGTCCCCCCATCTTGTCTGTGTGGCTGGGGATATCAGCTCTGCATGTCTTTAATATTTGTTTGGTCTCTTCTACTTTGGCCCTTTACAAGAGTTGTTCTCATTATGGATTTATCATTTATTATCTTGTCTCCTGATTTTCATCCATCCCTAGAAATAACTTTATAGATATGATTGAAGGAGAAGTGACATCTCCTAATAATACCCATCAAACTTACCTTAATATGACCAGAAAATCCTAATGGCCCCACTCATTTTTCCATTGTCCCTTGGTTCAAGAAATAACTTCTTCAATCAGTCGTGGATGTCATGTCTCTAGAGGTGAACAGGACAGTTACTAATAAGCCCATGGGACACACACTCCACCATTGCTTTACAATGGATTGCATATCCGTCTAATACCCTCTGCCTGTATTCGTACTGAAAAACTGTCAGCAGCTGTCACTCCAGCCTTCATGGACCTGATATGCAGAACTGATTGTTATTTCTTCAACAAAACCACAAGTGTGAAAGCGTTAGGGGCCATTAGGATTTTCTGGCCATTGTAAAGTTAGTGGGGTTTATTCTTGGTAGTTCTCCTTTAATGATAACTTCATGTCCCAACTAGTAGAAGAGGCAACTAGGAATGAAGCCTTATGGGACCTAGTGATCTCAAATGAGTATGAACAAGGTAAGGCTGCATTTTGGTAATACAGACCATAATATATGTATTTTTTTTTGTCAAAGTATTTTACCAGGAAGAATACATTGAGTTTATCTCTTGTTTTCAATTATGTCCTGGTCTGGACTCATTTTATCTAACTCAGAGAGGTGAAAGACAGAGCTCACCTTGCTGTGAGTAGAACCTGCAACCTTGCACCTTAACCAACTGAGCCATCTCACCACTGAATTTTCGAGAAACCAGTTACGTCTTCAGATACAACTTTAATAATGTTAAATCCCTTCCCAGATCCCATACATTGGGGTGTAGCCTTAAAAACATAGGAAACCGAGGAATTTATTCTTTGCATTTACATTGTTACACAAGATGATTTTATTACATGTATCTGTGCTGGAATGATAATGATTGGGAGTTGTTTTTACTCATTTATACAAATTGATTAAGCGGAAATAAAAGGAGTAAATGGACTCTTCATGCAATATGCGGTCACTCCCTAGAAAGGTTTGATTAACTGATATATAATTAGACAAATAATGATATAAGACGCAATGTGAAAATAAATATAGAACAAGGATGCACAAAAACCCGTAACTATCCAACTGGCTGATGAAAACAGTAAGAAGCAAAACACTCAACATCCCCCTTGTCTATATATATATATATATATTTTAGGGCTTAAAACTTGAAGTCTTTTGCTACTAGCTAGACCTGAAAAGTAACTCGCCACCGCAAGACATAACATACCCACCAGAGCTGAATTTCTACTCACCAGGGCTAAATTTTCACTCGCAATTGGCTAGTGGCGGTGGAAATTTTGAGCCCTGTATATTTATATATTGTCAGAGGGTCTGATCTTGTCTGGGAAAGAAATGGTTAAGAGGCTATCCAGAAACGATTTTGTCTGTATATATTTATATTAGGCCTGTGTGTGTCTTTATATAGAATTTGTTTTGTTTCTCTAGAAATGGATTTTTGAGACTTTCATGCAGTAAATATCCTTGAAAGAGGTCTCTCTCTCTCGCCTTGAACAGGAATTTTATGTAGTGTAGGAGAATTGCACCTGTGTTTTTACACCCCTGAGAGAGAGGACGTTGTTTTGAAACTTCTGTCATTATTTCTTATCTACATTACTTATTATATTTGATGGACACTGTAGTCTTTCCTGAAGATTTCTGGTAGTAGACTGCCATCTAGCAGCATGGTAGATTTATTTATGCACGTTTGTATGTATATCTTGGTATATAGTAATTACCAATCACAAAGCTTGATAGAAATTTAAAGGTTACCTAATATTCTAATTCTCTATGGAGTGAACTATGAGAGAAGAATGGGTGTACCTTTTCTGTTAAGGGCGGGTTAGGTAATATAAGCATTGTACAGGGGGAAATAGCGGCTTTTTGTTTGGCTGAATTTCCTAGTTGCAGTACCTTGTCCAAGCTGAGCCTGAGAGACCACACCTTGACCTAGGATTGGTAAAGTAGAAATACATGTTATATATACAAAAGCACTGTATGTACTTCTAAAATTATTACAGCCCAGTCTATTCTAGGGTAATTCTAATAATCCCTAGTGGAACTGGTCAACCTATTGAGAACTATTACACAGTAGCCATTTGGCTGTTAAGTTAGAATAATTTTTGGAAGTCATACAGTCCAATCATAGAAATAATAGAGTGAGATCAGATTGATAGCAATTTTAGGCCAATGAGAGTTCTAGTTAGCTAGGGGAAGTGATGAGAAGGGATGGGCCAAAATCGTTGCCTCAAAATCAGTGAATAATAGCACTTCCCACCTGGAGAATAATTTTTCACAAAAAGTGCTGTTTTTTCTGCTTTTTCTGCCTAGTTCTTTGCATTGAAATTGATTGAAAGACTGAATTTACACACAACACAAAACAAATGTTATTTTATTTCCCAAAGACATAGGATAAAAGGGGTATGAGGGTGCCTGTGTTGATGGTGTATGGGAAAGAATTGGGTGAACAAGGAATTTTTTGAGGGGAGATTTTGTTTACTGGGATAGTTAATAAAAAATAAATAAATAGAATAAAAAAACCCATAAGACATGGTATAAAAGGGATCTGAGGAGGGTGCCTGTGTTGGTGGGTGGAGTCTGGGGAAAGAAACAGTTGAACAGGGAATTTGTTTTTGGGGGGTTTCTTGACTGGTATTGGGGAGACAGTTAATAAAATAAATAAATAAAATAAAATAAGACACGTGCTAGAGACAGGGGTCCCCTGATGTAAGTTGCTACTGGAGTAGACTGATATTTGTAGGTCCAAGCCCTAAGGAAACATTGATTTGTTGAAGGAAATTAAACTTGTTGTTAGGCCCAAACCTTGAAGAAACATTGATTTGTAGGACTTAGGCTTGTTAGAAACATGCCCCCAAAAATTGTTGTTGTTTTTTTTTTCTTTTTTTAAGAACAAGCACTGAGAAAAAAAAATACTCTACTGGTCTAGTGCCAGTGGCCACTTGTCATTGTCAGATTATCACGGTGCCCGTGCTGGCTTTTCTTGTCAGTTAGCAATGGGTGCTTTCCATTGGTTGCCTGTGATTAGTCCGCCCAGTATTGCCTATATAGACTGGGCTCCTGCACCCTTTCACTGCCCTTTCGTGGTGTTTCTATGCCAGTGATCGCCTGCCTATGGATTCCTGTGTACCTCTTTGGCCTGTCTGACTTCTCTCCTGTTCCTGCTCCTGTGAATCGACCGGATAGCCTGTCCACTCTCCAGAGTTGTTCCTATGTACTGATCCGGCCTGGCTGATGTTCCTGCTTCTGTATCCGACCCGGTTTGGCTGAAGTTTCTGCTCCGGTATCCTGACCCGGCCTGGCTGACGTTTCTGTTCCTAGATCCCAATTTGGCTGCATTCCTCTTGACTCTGGTCGCCTCAGCGACATTCTGACTTCTGGTGCATTCAAAGGTTGGCGCCGCTGATTTCAGGCTTCTGGTCTCCGTTATAGCTCCGGTAGGGCCTCCATGTTGGTCCAGTATGCAGCACTGGTTTGCTCCACTCTACACCGGTTGTTTGTGCTGCCTCCATTATAGCACCGGTAGGTCCTCAGTGTTTGTCCAGTACACGGTACTGGTTTGCTCCACTCTACACCGGTTGCTAGTGCTGCCTCCATTATCGCTCTGGTAGGGTATCACGGTGCCTGTGATTGGTGCTATACACTGTCTATCACCTGCAGGGGCTCCTATTGGCTGCCTATTGTCTGCCCGCCTCTGACTGCCTATTTATACTCAGCTCAGGCACCCTTTGGTTGCCCTTTCGTGGTGTCTCTGACAGTACCTGTTTGTTCTTCCTGTCATGTTCCAGTGTTCCAGAATCCAGAGCTACAGAGTCCTGTGTTCCAGTCTGTCTTGCTGCTTGAGGCCTGTTCCAGTGTTCCCGAGTCTTCTGCTACTGAATCTTGAGTTCCAGTGTTCCTGATTTCGTCTGTTCCTGTTCCAGTCTGCTTGCCACTCCGGTTGGACCTCCGTGACGGCTGATGCTCCAGTTGTTTCGTCTGGCTTGTTCCGGTTGCTGTTTATTCAGTGGTGTTCGCTGTGCTCCACCTTCATTTAGTCTCCGAGTTCCCATCCGGTAGTCGCTTGGCTACGTTGCTCACTCTCTCGCCTCGGCGATATTCTTACTGTGGTGGTCCCAGCGTACGGACGCTGGCTAACCCCAGTAAAACTGGTGGCAGATTATACTGTTGGTCCCAGCGTGCGGACGCTGGTTAACCCCATTAAACCTGGTGGCAGATTATACTGTTGGTCCCAGCGTGTGGACGCTGGTTAACTCCATTAAACCTGGTGGCAGATTATACTGTTGGTCCCAGCGGGCGGATGCTGGTTAACTCCATTTAACCTGGTGGCACATTATCCTGTTGGTCCCAGCGTGTGGACGCTGGTTAACTCCATTAAACCTGGTGGCACATTATCCTGTTGGTCCCAGTGTGCGGACGCTGGTTAACTCTGTTTAACCTGGTGGTCTCCTCCTTTGGGGCTGTCCTGCCCGGTATTGGTGAGGCCCTAGAACCGGTACATTCCATCTCACGGTTGCCTTACCCGGTATTGGCAGGACCGGTAGAGCCTCTTCACAGTATTCACTGAGGCTGGCTTGCCCGGTATTGGTAAGGCCGGTAGAACCGGTACATTCCATCTCACGGTTGCCTTACCAGGTATTGGCAAGGCCGGTAGAGCCTATCCTCAACATCTCCCAAGGCTGCCTTGCCCGGTATTGGTAAGGCCGGTAGAACAGGTTATTCCATCTCACGGTTGCCTTACCCGGTATTGGCAAGGTCGGTAGAGCCTGCTATTGCTATTCCTTATAGCCGCCTAGGTTGCCTTGCTCGGTATATTAGGCAAGGCCGGTAGAACCTGTTCTATTTCTCAGTTGGTATATATTGTATGTATATGTGTGTGAACCCTATGGGGAGTGCTTTAACTTTTCAATAAAGTTATGCTTTTACCTAAACCTGTTGTCTGAGAGTCTTAACAAACCATGACATAGGGCCTCCGTGTTTGTCCAGTATGTGGTACTGGTTTGCTCCACTCTAACGCCGGTTGCTAATGCTGCCTCCGTTATAGCACCTGTAGGGCCTCCGTGTTTGTCCAGTAAGTGGTACTGGTTTGCTCCACTCCTACACCGGTTGCTTGCTGCCTTCGTTATAGCACCAGTACGGCCTCCGCTACAACGTTTCACTTCTGCCATAGGCTGCCTTACCCGGTATATTGGTAAGGCCGGTAGAGCCTCCTAGGTCCCGTTGTGCCATCCTCTAGGCTGCCTTACCCGGTATTTTGGTAAGGCTGGTAGAGCCTATACATTGTATGCTATGCTACTTGAACCTGTTGTGTGTCTGAAACATATGTGCGATGTTCAGGACCTGTGAGGGTTCTTATTATCTTTTCAATAAAGCTGTGTTTTTATCTTAACTCTGTGGCTGTGAGTCAAAACAAACCGTGACACAAATGCCCTGGTGTAATTACGGAATATGTGAGTTGCTGCTGAGTTGTTTAAACAGCAGGATGATTAGGCAGCTCATAGGGAATGGGATCAACAACAGCAGTAACATGGGTGATAGATGATGAAGGTTCCATTTGCTTTAACTAGCACCTGAGGCAGTGGCAACACAATAAGTAGCCCCCAGTATATGTGGAGAAAAGAAGAAGTTGGCCAATAATTCTTCTCCACCTGCCCCTCCTCCAAAATCATGGGTGTGTTGTTAGTAGTTGTGGGCGAAAGTTGTAGCTGTGTTCCCTCAAGAAATCCTGCAAAAACCACATTGTTGCATTTTTCGCCCACTGGTCAAAGTTCTTCTCCATTTTTTCAATGGCTAGAAAGTTTGTGCCCTTTGATTTACGTGGTTTTTGCCTTTTCGCTATACAAAAGTGACAGAGCGAGGTAGACGTGCTGTCCTGTTCTGCTGGATCTTTTTGCAAAATTGGGGAAGAAGAGGCTCAAAGTGACTGCTATCACTAAGAGAAAGCATAAAAATAACAAAAAGAGGAGTTTGAAGGACCGTTATGTATTCATTTATGTACGAGCCTGAGGAGGAGGAGGAAGTGAGCACTGCAGAACCAATGCTGTCCAGTCCCCCTAAATCACCCCTAAGGATATTGTTGAATTTAACAAGAAGGGAGGAAGAAAAGGGCAGTACTAGTGAGAGCAAGGCAGGTCAGCTGCCTGTGCCTGCTGTAAGACATACTGCACCTACTGCCACTAGTGCTGTGCCTGCTGTCAGATGTGCTGCCCCTATAACCACCAGTGTGGTGCCTGCTGCCTGTAGTGCCGCTTCTGCCACTAGTGTTGTGCATTCTGTTAGTGCTGATCCTGCTGCCACCAGTTCTGTGCCGGCTCTCAGATGTGTTGCCCCTGCTGCCACCAGTGCTGTGTCTGCTGCAAGTGTTGAACCTGCTGCAATCAGTGCTGAACCTGTTGCCAGTGTGTCTTGTAATAACCAGGAGAGGGGGAAGGAGAAGATGATGCCAAGTGTGACAGGAATAGACCCTAATTCACACTTACCATCCCCAAGCAGTCCCGCCAGTGCTAGCACTACTACTGTTACTAAGCCCTAGCAGCCTGTTAGTGTTAGGAGTAAAGGAGGGGGTAATCAATATCCTCATATTACTAGTGACTGTGAGGAGGAAGACTCTGGGCTGAACTTGATGTGGTTGGTGTTAGTAGTAGTAACAATAATGGTGAAGCAGCCAGTGGAACTATTGTTAGGGGAGTGGTAGGGGAAGCAATTGAGAGCATCCAGACTAGCAGTCAAGGGAGCCCACACCATTCTTCTGGCTCTGGGAGTCCTCCACTTCCCTTCACTACAGTGTCCAAGTGGAACATGATCCTGAAGAGGCCAGAACAGTTGGGGAATAGCAGGCTCTGAAATAATAATACCAACACCAACACCAGATGCATAGATCAGCTGCCTGTGCCTGCTGCTACTGCTGCCAGTCTGCCTTCTTCACGTCACCAAGAAATGGCAAGTGTGACATTAGGGGACCCTATGTCACATTGCTTGTCACCTCTTCCAAACAGCAGTGAGATGTCTGTAATAGAGCAGCAGCAGCACATAGGGGCTATTGGTGGTGGTGATGATGATGATGTTACTGGTAGGCATCAGCACAACCTCTAGCAGTGAGCTTTTGGAATTTTTGTAATTTGCAACTGATCTAATTCCTGCTGCTGAGATGTAAGGACAGAAGGATGCTGAGGAGTAGGCTAGTGTGCCACAGACCATTGTGGACACAGTGGGAATGGGGTCAACAAGTGATGCTGGACTAGGACAGGTTCCACTTTCTAGTGGCAGCAATAATTCTGGTCCTAGTTGCAGTGCTGACTCTGAGGCAGTAGTAGCAACAGCTGCAACGTCATCCATATCCACAGGGGAATGTGGAGGACAAGAAGAGGCCATTCTTCTCCACCTGTTCCCTGTTCCTATCCCCTGAAATCATGGGTGTGGAAATAGTTTTCTGTTGGGGCAGGCACAGTGCAGTCATCACCAATGGCACTGTGCGCAATTTGCGACAAGTCGGTGAGAAGAGGAAAGGAGGGAACACACCTTGGCACAAGAGCCCTGATAACATACATGAAACACAGACACCATGACATTTATGTCAAACATGTTAAAACGAAATACTCACCACAGAAATTAAGCACCGCTTTTGCTGTACCCCCTGACTCTCCAGAAAGCCAACAAGGCAGAAATCAAAGAGGAGGAAGAATAGAGAAACCCAGGCAGAGACTGTGAGTTCCATGACAAGTGAAACAACAAGCTTACCATCACCTTCTAGGATAACTACATCTTCTGCCAAGCCACCTCTTTTATCATTATCTCCTCCACCAAATGATAGACACTCTGTTGATGTTAAGATGTGACAATTTGTGTCCACCCATTGCACACTGTGTGGTACACTGACCACACATAGCAGTGTGGTGGAGGAGAATCGCAAGCAGGGCATCAAGCGGCATGTGAAGAGATTCCATCCCGTAGAATATGCTAAGAATGTGGCAGGGAGGGTTCATCTTTACTATTAAACTGTCAGCAAATTTTTCTGTGTCCACAGCGGGGTGTGGACAAGGGGTATAGTGACAGCAGAAGTACTTGGGTTCTGGTGTCATGGTGTTTGGATACAGTTGTGCCCCCAGATATTATTTACCACACGCACTGTGCACACTGCAGTTGCTGATGATGAGAGGCACAGTTCCTGCTCTCAAGGGAAAATTTTATATTCCAAAAACAACACACCCATGAATTTGGAGGAGGGGCAAGTGGAGAAGAATTATTGGCCACATATACTGGGGGCTACTTAGTGTACTGTTACTGTCTCAGGTTCATCACTGGAGATAGTTGTGGCAAGTGGAACCTTCATCATCCATCATCACCCATGTTACTGCTATTTGTGATCACATTCCTTTTCATCTGCCTACTCATCCTGTTGCTTAAATAATTCAGCAGCAGCAGTAAGAACAGCAGTTGCAACTTCTGCAATTATGGACTCAGACTCAGGAGGAGGACATTTGACAATGGCCAGTGGCCACTGGCCAACATGACCTGCTTGCACAAGGCAACTAGGGCACTTTTTTCTCAGAGCTTCTGCTTTAAAAAAAACAAACAAAAAAAAACAAAACAAAACAAAAAAAACATTCCTATAAAAGAAAAAAAATACAATGTTTGGGGGGTTGTTTCTATAAAGCCTAAGTCCTACAGATCAGTGTTTCCTTAGGGCTTGTGCCAAACAAGCTTAAGTCCTACAATCAATGTTTCTTCAGGACTTGTGTCTCTAATAATTCTAAGTCCTATAAATCAATGTTTCCTCAGGGCTTCGGCCTCTAACAACAAATCTAACAAATCATCCTCTTCTAAATACTCTATCAAGTCAAGTATCAGTCCACCCCAGTGGCAGCTTATGTTAAGGGGTTCCTGTCTCTATCACTTTTCATACAAATTTCTTATTTTATTTTATTTTTTTTATTAACTGTCCCCCCAATAACAGTCAAGAACTTCCCCCAAAAACAAATTCCCTGTTTAACTGATTCATTCCCCAGACTCCACCCACCAACACGGGTACCCTTCTCACACCCCTTTTATAACATTTCTTACGGGGTATTTTTAATTGCATTTAGGATTTATTTTTTATTAACTGCCTGCCATTCCCAGTAAATAACCCCCCCAAAAAAGCATTCCCTGTTCAACTGATTCTTTTCCAACACCCCACCAACACAGTCACCCTCATGCCCCTTTTATACTATGACTTTGAGAAATAAATTAATATTTGCTATGTGTTGTGTGTAAATTTAATGTTCCCATTTATTTCAATGAGCTAAGCAAAAAAATCAGAAAATTGGCACTTTTCACGGGAAATTATTTGCAAGACGGAAAGTGCCATTATTCACTGATTTCAGTTTGAGGTGAAAATTTTCACCCATCCCTAGTTGTTAGAATAGATATTTTTCCTTTGAGAGCAGGAACTGTGCCTCTCATCAACAACTGCAGTGTGCACAGTGTGTGTGATGAATAGAGGAAGGACTGGGAACAATGGGCACATCTGGACTCACATCAAACACTTGGCATAACTTTAACCAAACACCATGATGCTTAGGGTCCCAATGTGAAATGATCCAACCAGAAATCAGGTGCTGCTGCTGTCACACTCAGGCACAACGCCCATTGTCCACTCCCCGCTAAGTACAAATGACAACTTACAGACAGTTTAATAATAATAATGAACCCTCCCTGCCACCAGTTTATCATATTCTGAGGGATGGAATCTCCTCAGATGCCCCTTGATGCCCTGCTTACAATTCTCCTCCACCACACTGTCATGTTTGGTCAGTGCACCACAGAGTGTTCAATAGGTGGACGCAATCTGCCACATCCTGACATCTACTGAATGGATATCAACCGATGGGGGGATATAAAGATGAACGAGGTGGATCACCAGGAGATGTAGTTACCCTAGAGCAAGAAGGTGATGGCGAGCCAATCAGTTTGCTCGCCATCGAACTTTCAGGCTCTGTCTGGATATCTCTATTCTTTCTACTCTTAGATTTCCACCTCTCCTCTTGTTGTCTTTAAGGTGAGTAAAGGGGTACAGCAACAGTGGTGCCCAATTTCTTTGGTGGGTGTTTGGCTTTAACATGTTCCACATAAATGTCATGGTGTCTGTGCTTCATGTGTGTGATCAAGGAGATTGTGCCAAGATGTGTTCCCTCCTTTCCCCTTTTCACTGACTTGTCACACATTGTTCACAGTGCTATTGGTGATGACTGCACTGTGCCTGCCTCAAGAGAAAAATAGACCCACATCCAGGACCTCAGTGGGGAGGGGAAAGGTGGAGAATGATGACCTATTTGTTCTTCTCCTCGACATTCCCCTTCACTAGTCCTGTATCACTTGTCCCCATTCCCACTGTGGCAAACTAGCCTTTTCCTCAGCATCCTGCTGCCTTTGCAATTTCATCAGCAGCAGAAATTAGAGCAGAAGCAAACTCCACAAATTCCAAAAGTTCACTGCTGGTGGGGTTGATGATGCCCATCAACATCCCTGTCTCCCATTCCTTCTCAGTTTGGACTAAAAAGTCCATTAATAGCTCTTCTACCCCAGCTTGGCCACCGTCATCATCACCACAACCACCAGTCCCACCTTACTGCTGCTGCTCTATTACAGATGTCTCAACGGTTGGAGGAGGTGATGAGAAGTGTGACAGTGATCCCCTATGGTCACACTTGCCATCTCTTGTAGACCTTAAGAAGGCAGACTGACAGCACAAGCAGCAGGCATAGGCAGCTGATCTGTGCTTCTGGTGGTATTATTGCTGCTAGGCAACAATTCTGCCTTCTTCAGGATCATGTTCCACCTGGACAATGGCATAGGGTTAAGGGGACGCCCAGGTCCAGGGGAATTTTGTGGTCTCTCTTTACCACTAGTTTGGGCGTTCTCCATACTTCCCCTACCAGCTGCTTCACCATCACTGTTACTACTACTAACACCAATCAATTTAATTCCCTGAGTCTTCCTCCTCACTAGTAATATGATCGCCCCTCCATCACTCCTAACAATCTGAGTCTGTACAAGCTTTTAATAAGTAGTACTAGTAGTGGGACTGCTTGAGGATGGCAAGTGTGACTTAGTGTCCCCTGCCATCACATGTGGCATCATCTCCTCCTCCCCACCCCTGAGAATTATAAGACACACTTGCAGCAGGTGCAGCACTGGCAGTATGTGCAGTACTGCCAACAGGCCCAGGTAGCTAACCTGTCCTGCTCACACTACTAACCTCTCCTTCCTCCCATGAGACATATTTCCCCTAGATCCCTAGGGGTTAAGTAGGGGGATGGCAATCATTGGGACTGGGGATCCAGGGCATCAAGGCCCTTTCATGTTGGTGGTGGTGGTGATCACTTCATCCTCTTCAGACTCCCTGGACACATAACGATCCTTCTATGATGATGATGATGATGATGATGTCAAGAGTACAACCTAAAATGTTGCACAAGTGTATTGTAGTGGTGGTGGTCTGGCTGGTATGGTGTGATTGTGTATGTATATAGTTTTTACCATTTTCATGTTTGCATCATATCGTTATCTTCCTTCTCAGATTATTAACACACATTACTTTTCGGTCATAGGAGTGGTCCCAAGTGAGGTAGATGATGGCAATCCTTCTTCACATCCGTCCTCCACCTCCTCATCTGCTCAGATGTTAATATATTGACCTGGCTTTGTCTGTCATACTCCTCTGCAGCAGGAGCCATAGGTGTTATTTGGACTGAACTAGCTGTTGGCACTGGCAGTAGCACACTCTCTGACACATAAATAACTTCACTAATTCTTTTTTCTGTGCTTTTGTTGCTGATAGTTGTGGCACCTTTGGCCTGCTGATAGTGTATCTCTCAGTCAGACCTGTGGTTGTGCTTCAGGTGGGATCTCATAGAAGAGGTGTCTAGGTGTGAGCCTGCCTTCCCCCTGCTGATGTGATTTTTGCACAGACAACAGATTTCCACATGCTTAGCTTGAGGATCCTGTGTGAGTGATTTCATGGAATGAGGGGATCCTGAGGTGGTGCTGCTCCTACTACTAGTGGGGCTAGATGTTGATACAATGCTACTGCCACTACTACTAGGTACCAAAAGTGCAGCACTTACAGCAGCAGCAGCAGAGGTACTCTTCATATCTAAAATTGTGGATGTTAATTACTTTTGCTGCTGTTTCTCCTGCTGGTTACTCAAAACAGGTGTGTGTGACTGAGTGGGACTTGGACTTTGAAGAGGCAATGATCCTGATGATGACTGATCGGGTGACTGTGTGATATCTGTATTTGTTCAAGGTCAGACTTTCCAGTGATTTTCTCAAACAGTTTATAGACGGGCACAGCGCACCTTTTCAGTGGTGGAAGATTCAGCCTTTGCCTTTCTGCTAACTTTATTGCCCTGTCATCATCCTCACTGTAAACTTCATCTGTAGCTGAACAAGAGAAGGAGGCTGGAGGGATATATTCTAGATCTGCATCATCATCAGTCATCATTAGGTCATCCTAAGCAGCATCAACATCACCTGACAGCTCTTGCCACTACCCTTATATTCCTCTAAGCTTTTAGAGGTCTCAAACAATTTATTTTTACTTTTACTGTAACAAAGTTTGCTACTACTTTGAGAACGGATGTTTTGGTGATTGTTTGTCTCATTATCTGATGCAGCAGGTGGTTCATCTGTTACACCTTCCTCTATTATGCTATTGCCAGCATCATCAACACTTGAATGTGACTTGTTGTCATCTTCATTGTTCTTCTTATGTTCTTCTTTATTTCTACTGGCACTGGTGGTGCTGGACGTTTTGCTGGGACCTTGACAAACTGCATCCTCCTTTGGAGTAGATGGATCATCGTCATTTATTGCACACGCAACCATTGCTGCAGTCAGTTTTTGAACTACTACTTTACTCTCACTTCCCTGCAATGCTCCAACCTTCGCCCTCCACCTGCCCCTTGTGCGTTTGCTGGACATTACTCAACTACTCTGTGTGTTTTTACTCTACAGCACACAACACAACTGATGGAGTATGTCTTGCCTTAGCCTAGTCAGCTGTCTGTCTCTCTCACCTGATACAGAGAACAAATGTCCTTCCTAAAACATTCCCTAAACTAAACTTCAATTCCCCTCTCTGTCTTCTCTAGTTCAAACAATATGCTGCTCTCTCCTCTCACAAACACAGAATGGCTGCTGTGAGAGCCTGACAGCCTTTTATATGGCTATAGAAAACTTTCCTGTGGTGGAGAAATATTAGGTAAAAAAAAGCAGTAAAAAGTGGAAAATTGGCACTTTCCATGGGAAATTATTCGCACCCGGTCCTAACAAGTAATCTGGAATTTCCAAGGCACCCCAGCCCTAACAGGTAAACTGGAATTTCCAAGGCACCAAGTCCTAACATGTCATCTGGAATTTCCAAGGCACAAGGCCCTAACCAGTAATCTGGAATTTCCAAGGCACTCGGCCCTAACAAGTAATCTGAGATTTCCAAGGCACCCAGTCCTAACAAGTAATATGGAATTTCAAAGGCACCCGGCACTAACCAGTAATCTGTCATTTTCAAGGCACCCGGTCCTTACAAGTATTCTGGAATTTCCAAGCCACTCAGCCATAACAAGTAATCTCAGATTTCCAAGGCACCCTAGTACTAACATTTAATCTGGAATTTCCAAGGCACCTGGCCCTAACATGTAATCTAAAATGTACAAGGCACCCAGCCCTAACCAGTAATATGGAATTTCCAAGGCACCAGGCCCTTACCAGTAATCGGGAATTTACAAGGCACCCGGTCCTAACAAGTAATCTGGAATTTCCAAGGCACCCGGTCCTAACAAGTAATCTGGAATTTCCAAGGCACCCCAGCCATAACAGGTAATCTGGAATTTCCAAGGCACCCGAGCCCTAACAGGTAATCTGGAATTTCCAAGGCACTCAGTCATAACAAGTAATCTGGAGTTTCCAAAGCACCCAGTTCTATCATGTAATCTGGAATTTCCAAGGCACCAGGCCGTAACCAGTAATCTGGAATTTCAAAGGCACCCGGTCCTAACATGTAATCTGGAATTTCCAAGGCACCCGGCCCTTATGTGTAACCTGGATTTTCCAAGGCACCTGGACCTAACAGGTAATCTGGACATTCAAAGGCACCCAGCCCTTATAAATAATCTGGATTTTCCAAGGCACCCAGTCCTAACACGTAATCTGGAATTTCCAAGGAACCAGGCCCTAACAAGTAATATGGAATTTCAAAGGCAACTGGCCCTAACATGTTATCTGGAATGTCCAAGGCATCTGGTTGACACCCCACTAATGTATAGGTGATTTTTCACTGGTTTAATGAAAGGAGCAATACATGAATGTGTAGTTATTATTAGATCTCACAGTGACAATGATAATAAGGAGCATATTGTGCACAATTATGTCCATAAATAGACATTAGAATATAAACTTTATCATTTTTCTTCATGGGAAAGGTGTGGCACCCTGAGCTGGGGCTCATAGCACATTAAAGGGCCACGGCACCTTGTTTGAAAACCACTGTTTTACAGACCATAGGGGTGTGAAACAGAGTAAAACATTGGCCATTTTACCTAAACACCTCTAACCTCCCATCCACATTTGCATACACATACATACATACATATACACACACACATATACATACATACATATACACATACATACATACATACATATAAAAATACATATATATAAAAACACACACATTCACAAACACACACAGACACACACACAAATATATACACATATACATGCACACACACTTGTGTATACACAAACACACACATATACCCATATATTCACATATACACACTCACTTTTCTACACACACACGCACACATATGCACACATATGCATACATACATACATTTATATACACACACGCACACACTCTTGTGTATATACACATACACACACAGATTTACACATTTTCAGATACAAAGGTTCAAAACTAAATGATCTACCAGACAGCTGTATAATTAAATGTGTATTTAATGTACAAAGTTTCCTCTACAGACAGAGGAAGATAAAGAGGACAGACACCAATCCAAATCAGTAACCCACAATCTGGTAAATAAACCATACATTGTCTGATTAACACCAAGTAGGAAATATAACCCAGGATAATATAGTTTGCCCTCCTCTGCTGGAAGGCAAATCCCAGGATGAACAGAAGGCAATGAAGCTACTTGTGTGCACTGTTGATCTTCTCTATAAACCTGACCACATCTCTCCAAACACGCGCTGCTCACTGCAGGACATCACTTCTTGAGGGATACAGGATCAACCAGTTAATCTAGTGGAACAGTGTGAATATAAAAATCTTATCACTAATTTAGTCAAATGAAAATTGAAATTCTTAAAGGTACAGTAACTTTTTTAAGATTAAATAAATACATTTGTTAAAGGACTTTACCTTCCAGTTGTAACAATGTTAAATATAACACCCAGTGCTCTGAGATTTATCATTCAGATGCTACTGCAGTTCAAGTTGTTCAAAATAATATAAATAGAAATGCCATAATAACATAATCAGCGTTAATAAAATACTTAGCTCAGAGTTGTCTGTGTGCGGCCATGGAGCTGGAGGCAGCAGAGACAATACTATGTGGCACAGCCCCCCATATATAAAAGCAGTCTCTGTTCAAATTCCCTCAGTGTGTAACATGCATCGGCCCCTGAGGGAAAGGACGACGGGGCTGTGCAACATAATACTGTCTCCGCTGCCACCACCTCCGTGGCCGCACACAGTGGTGGAGACAGACAACTTTGAGCTAAGTATTTTATTAAAGCTAATTATGTTATTATGACATTTCTGGATATATTATTTGGAACAACCTGGATATCACTGGAGAACAGGAAGCATATTTATATTTAGAATCGGACAGTAATACATGTTTTAACCCTTTTGAGCCCCAGAGAGGAAAGCAACACATTGCTTTGCACTCAAGGGGTTAAACTATGTATTAGTGTGCCGGATATTTCAGCATTGTATTCAGTCATCTTTTATTTTTTATTTACAGATACAAGAAAGAAGAATGAAGAGAAGATACAAGAAAGAAGAGGAGGACAGAAGAGGACCAGGAAACTGAGGACTACTCTGGAAATCAGGATTAATTGTAAGTGTTACTTGTAATGGGATGTTGTTTTGTTACTTAGCTGGGTTAACCCTATGAATGTCGGCGGGGTGATTATACCCCACTGGCACTCACAGGGTTAATTCTACTAACATTAATCACACTTTTTAGGCATTTTGGATGGATTGATGTGGGGCTTAGGGTTTTTTAACTTTTTTCCCTTCAGTTTCTGCGTCGGCTGTTTGACGATGAGATAAGGGTCTCAAGTAGAAAAAAAATGGGTCTTAACTTTCCTGCGATAAATTGAGTCCCTTATTGGATCCTCATGGCTAACGCAGACATTTGAATTTCAAATTATGGTGTTTTCATTATTTACTCTGGGTGAAAACACCTCTTAACTTTATCACTGACGGCTTTTGTTTTTTGTCGGTAGTTGTTCACAGCACAGGCATTTGAATATCTTACTGAGCTTGAAAAAATGCAGTTTGCAGAAAAAACAGCCATCGCCAACATTTGGAGTACAACTTGTCAATGAGGAATCATTAAGGGACCCTGGTTAAGAAGCCAGAACCTGAATGTTATTCCTTCTGAGCAGGGTTAGAAGAGGCAGTATAGTGCTCGGAGGGGTCTTACGTACAGAGGCACTGAACATTAAGATCTCCCTTTCAGTACTGTTTCTATTTGCAGGAAATGAGTCATGAAGATTTGTAGTAAATTTAATTTTATTCTGAATACATTTGTTTTTCTTTCTCCGCTCCTGGTTATGTCCTGTGATTCCATGTGGAAATCTGAAGTTTTTAACTGAAGTGGATCTGTCATTTTGTAACAAATAAATGATGTTTAAATACATTTCAGGACCAATTATATTTATGTGAGCCATATTTTATTTTAAATACTAATTGATGAGATATTTATCTTTGTCAGTTAAATCTACAGGGCATGCCTAGCAGATTCAACATTCAATACTGCTCTGTTTTGGCAATTATCTCTGGTCCTGAGCACACTGGAGAGGAGGAGCCTGTCTGGAGCTTCACTAGGACCACTAGGGAGAAGGTGATCCCAAGGACAGGACCTGCAACAAGGAGAAAGAGAAACTGCATTGCTTCCCTAGGGCCACGTTGCATCAAGAGACAAGGGACAGGGTTCCTATAAGGGTCCTCAGTGCATTGCCTCCCCCCTAACCACAGCTATTTCCCTAAGGGATTTAGCATGATAGTCTTTCCATAGGAAATGACAAGTAACAAGTGTAGGGTTCTCAAGAAAGTGGGGACATCAGAGGTATCTGTGACTGAGGGAAAAGAAGATTGCTGATGGTGTTAAACCTTATGTTTCCTGGTGCCCCAGCTGTGAGGTTATTATGCACCACACAGGGACAACGCCATGAAGAGAGTGACAATTAGGGGTAACAGACTTCTTCTGGGGTTACACGGTCTAGATTGGACTAAAACATCTGTACTTGAAAGGATTCAATGCCAATCGGATTCTGAAGGTGTTACATAAATAAACAGAAATGTGCCACCCACAGTTGCCCATCACCCAATCAGTGTGGTACTGTACAATGTCTGGCGAATTCTACAATGAACAGTTTGCAGTGCTCACTTTCTGATTGGATGAGGGGCCGAGCATCTTTCTTTCCTCCTTGCACGTGATTTATAGCTGTAAGAAACGTTACACCGAATCTACCAAATGTGATTACAAACACATAGACATCTACTAGATCTCAGATACAAGTCTGAGACCCAAACCCTTGTCTACTTACTATTGAGTTTTCCTGCAGCGCATTCCACATCCAGTAGGGCAGCAGCTAAATCTCCAAGGACAGTCACGATCACTCCGGCACCTCTTACTCTTAGGGGGACATTTACGGTCATTTGGACATTTCCTAGGAGGATCTGTTAAATGAATGGAGATTTCATTATAACCTTTTACATCACAGTGAGGAGAAAGCATAGTGTTACACATGGGGCCATATGCACAGACCAGATTCACCACTGGGGACTAGTTAATTTATATAAATTTGAATGCAGCAGATGTCTCCAATGCATTGTGAATCATATGTATAAAGGAAATGTGGAGGAAGTCTATAGCAGGCCCTGTGCACCAATATTCCCTAAATTCACATATAGTTATATGAGGCATTTAACCCATTGAATGCTAGAGAGGACTCCATTTCATCAATTTACATTGTGTTGGGTTCAAGGGGTTACATGAAAGGGGATTTTATTTGTTCTCTGGTGCATTTATTTGGACACAGAATTGCTCCCTTCTGTCTGTGTATAAAGAGGAAAAGGTGGGTCTGTATATCTTATAAATCAGAAGGAAGAGGGGCTGCATTTAACCCCTGAGAGCCAGCAGGGTACACAATGCTTTGCAAAAGTAATGTGTTGCACTCTTCTTTGGACCTCAAGGGGATAAACATTATAAGGAATGTAATCAATCTGCAAAAGGACAATAAAAAAAATCAAAATAGAAATGAGAAACAAATTGTCTGATAGAGAAAGACAAATCCAAAAAAAATCTTCATATTCACAAATAGAAAAGAGATGGAGAGGATAATGCAGGTCCTATTAATATTCATCGGGGCAGGTTGGTTAGTTGGGGTAAGAATGTGACAGATAATGATATATTGTATTCTATAGTATTAAAGAAATTACTTTATAATCCCCCCACACACCCTACTACTGAGATCAGCCTCTTCTACAGTGAATCATAGAAACATAGAATTTGACTGCAAATAAGAACCATTCAGCCTACCTAGTCGCCCATTTTCCTACTCCAAAAACCTCAAACCTTATTTGGTCCTTGGTCTTGTCTTGTGTTCAGGACAGCCTTATGCCTGTCCAGCGCCGGCACCACCTATAGTCGAGGTAGGCGCCAGCCTATGGCAAACATCTACTGGGGGAGCAGTCAGAACCAGATGAGATGGCCCTTACATGGGATAGAGGCTGAGATTTGCCACCCCAAGTCTCATTGCTTTCCCTTCAGAACCCCCTTTCCCTGTGATCCTCTGTGCTCGAGTAAAGTCTCATGTAATTGTAGCCTAGGAATGAGTCAGGGTAACGTCACGACAAGCAGCCGCACTCTCTGCTAGTCTCCATGTAGCTTGCGCGGGCTGCATAGATTCTGCACATACCGGGGCAGAATGGGACTCTGGCAACAGCACTTCCAAGGAAAGGGAACAGAGGAGCACCGGTATTTAAGGTAAGTTCAGCTCATCACTTTTTTTTAACCCTCGGAAGGCCAGAGAGGTATCCAATGCATTGCATTGGTTTGGATACCTCTCTGGCCCTCAAAAGGATAAATATGAATCCTTAGACGATAACAGGCACAAATGTGACACAATACTTTGTAATGTAACCACTGAATAGTCAGCATGTTGCAGATGAATTCAACCAACTTAAAGGGATAGTAATACTTGAATTTTACTATCCCGATCTTGTAGCCATTGAAAAACTGAATTCAATGAGCCCAACGGCATCTCTCAAACCTTTATGGTTTGAGAGATATCCACTTTCAAAGTTTTGTTTTTTTCCCTCTCCCCTGATGTCAGCGTTCTAGCTGACAGCAGGGGAATTCGGTCCCAGGTCTTGTGGAGGCTCTTCAGCAGAGCCGAGATCATGTTATGGAAGAAGAAATCCTTCACTGAAATGGTCTTCTACGTGTGCTTGCAAACCAAGAGCAAACCAAGCACAAGTAGAAGACTATATCAGTGAAGGAATTCTTCTTCCATAACGCGATCTCAGCTCTGCTGAAGAGCGTCCGCTTGGTCAGAGACCGGATTCCCCTGCTGTCAGCTAGAACACTGACGTCAGTGGAGAGGGAACTTTGAAAGGGGATATCTCTCAAACCATAAAGGTTTGAGAGATGCTGCTGCGCTCATTTAATTTAGTTTTTAAGGGCTACAAGATGTAAAATGTAAGTATTACTATCCCTTTAAAATACAATAACAAGGTTCTGATGCCCTTAGCTTCTATTCTGAGACACCTTGGCCTTCGTGTGTTGCCTCTGGCAAAAAGCCTTCATTTTCCCTGGGCCCCAATTACATGTATTTAAAGGGATAGTAATACTTAAAAATAATTTTATTTTACATTGTAGCCCTTAAAAAAACATGAAAAATTATATAAGTCTTATCTCCCAAACCTTTATGGTTTGGAAGATATTCACTTGTAAAATATAGCAAAATTCTCTTTTCCTGGCTGTTTTAGCCAAGTCTGCCATCTAGTGGACAGATTTGGAATTCGGTCCACAGAGCAACCGGCAGCTCTTTAGCAGTGCCGAGATCACGATCTTTGAAAAGAACTGCTTAATTGGAACTATCTACAAAGTGGGCCTGGCTTGAAAGCACACTTTGTAGACAATTCCAATTAAGAAATTCTTTTTAAAGATGGTGATCTCAGCACTTCTGGAGAGGCACAGCCGGTCCCGGGACTGGATTCCAAATCTGAAGGGTGGAGCAATGACGTCACTCCAGGGGAAACTTTACTTCTGAATATCTCCCAAACCATAAAGGTTTGGGAGATAAGACTTATATAATTTTTCATGTTTTTTTAAGGACTACAAAATAAAATCAACTTATTTTCAAGTATTACTATCCCTTTAATACAGCCCAGCCCTGCACTATTATGTCAGTGTTGGACCCTTTCTCTATGCCAACAGTGCTGGTGCTTCCTCTCTCTGCCAGAAGTGCTGTACCCACCAGGTTTCTGACATTTGAGGCTCCCTTCTGAAAGCACTATTCAAAATCACCCTCTCTTTGTCATCAGAGCTGGAGCCTCTACTCAGTCAACCCTTGTAATATTTCATCAGTGTTGCCATGCCCTCTTCTTTGCCATCAGAATTGCAAACACATCATACCAGAAGTGCCGGGTGTCCCTTTTCTGTCAGCACTGTCCACCCATGGCTTCAATTTACAAACCCTGGCACTGTTGTGGAGCTCTACCCCTTAACTCAGTGTTTCACAGCTTTAGTCCTCAAGGCTCACCAGCACTTCACATTTTCAGGATCTCCCTGCTTGATCACAGCTGGCTATTCAGTAGCTCAGTCCTTGTGATTGAGGCACCGGTACTCAATCAGGCATATCCTGAAAACCTGATCTGTTGTGTGCTCTCAGTGGGAGTTGAGAATCCAGGCTCCTTTTCCAGTATATTGATAGTTCCACATTGTTCTAGCAGTGTTAAAACCCCTACCCACTCTGGCATAGTGCTCTATGCCAACAGTATTGCCCCTCTTTTCTGCTAGCCACTTTGGACCCCAACACACACATACTGACACATACACATAAAGGGAACACACTAAAACACTGATACTTATACACATACAGAGAACACACACATTGAGACATACACATATAGGGAACACACATACATTGACACTTATGCATGTATAGGGAACACACACACACACTGACACTTATACGCATAGGAAACACACAAATTGACACTTATACACATATAGGAAATACACTGACACTTATACACATACAGGGAACACACATGCATTGACACTTATACACATAGGGAAAAAATAAACACACTAACACTTATACACACTAAGGGGCATAAAGGGATGGGACACAAGGGGTGGGGCATAAAGGGGCAGGACACAAGAGGCAGAGCCTATGGGGTGGCAAAAATTAGGTTTTGCCTAGGGTGGCACAGTCTTGTGCCTATCCCATGCATGGTAAGATCCCATCACTGTATTTACCTCTAACACTACTGCTGGTGGGCTGTTCCACTTATCTACTACCCTCGTAGTGAAGTAAAACTTTCTTACATTACATCTAAAGCTCTGTCCCTCTAGTTTTAGACTATGGCCTCTTGCCCTAACATTTCTACTCCTTTGAAAAATACTTCCATATTGTTTGTTGTTGAATTCCATCTATTTGAATGTTTTTAACAAATTCCCTCTCTCTCTCTTTCTCTCATCAAAGCTATACATGTTTAAATCCTTTAGTCTATCCTGATATTTTTTATCCTGTAATTGGGCTGAACTGACAGAGTACTCTATTTAACTCTGACAGCGCTTCAGATGTGTTCATACAGCTCACACTGAGGCCAAGTCCCAACAGATTGGTCTACTGGGTCAGCCTCTTCACTGCAGAAGAAAACATCAGCAACAGGGGAGGGAAGGTGAATACAAATGTTTATATCTATAAAACTATTATGTATTAAAGATTGTGCATGACATATGTTACACTCCACAATTCTGCAGAATGATGCATGCATGTGTTTTCAAAATCAAGTAAAAAATTTGAAAGGAACATTCATTTCTGAAGGAATTAATCTTATATGTACATGGACATTTCTTGGTGTGATGGTACTATATAGTTAAAAGTGAAACTCCTGGGCAGTGAGTAGCCAAATAACGACTAACTAATGATTTTATTCATTCTCAAGGAGCATTTCACATTTCTTGACTTGATTTTGAAAACCCTTATTTTGATTCCCTAAATGTGTTGTCCAGATGTGGATCCTTTCTCTTAGTGTTGTGAAATCATCTGCACCTCACTGATGAAGCCCAAGAAGACCAAACTGTACCTCTGGCATTACCTGGTATTCTTGTGTAAAGTAGACTTGTCTGTCATTTCAAAACTGGACTGAACTTCTGATAAATACATGGAAAGGTCTCCTCTGTAAAGGTGCTAGAGGCCTAGAATGTGATACTCCTGAGGGTCCAGCCCTACAACCAGAGATGAATGCTTGTGTATGTTCTCAAGGAGAAGGTCACTTATTTTTCTTGCCAATTCTAATAGCACAGTGAGCGATAACGTTGAACTGAGCTAATTAATATAATGTGCCGGGGATTAAAGTAAAGTGCCTCCTGTACTGCCAAGTTTTCCTTTTAACCCTTTAAGAACCAGGGGGCTGTGCAATGCATTATTGTAGTAAACCTTCCACTGAATCAATCAACTATAAGTGCAAACCTGCAGGACATTACTAGATAAAGGCTGAGGATCTAGTATTTGTCTACTTACCAGGGATGGGGTATACACATTCCCATCCACACCCTCGATCGCAGCACTTCTGATCCCAGGGGCAGCCATTGTCATTAAAGCATTTTGGATCGGCATGCCGGATACACATTTTCCCGCCTGGGCCAGGACATTTTCCATAGTGAGCTGAGGAATAAATGAAAATGTTATTATGATCTTCTAATAATATCACAGTAATGAGAAAGGATAGTATAACACAAGGGGCCATATGCACAAAATCAAAAGTGGAAGATTTGGGGGAGAATTAATCCAAATTTCACAACTTTTTATTATGTTAACGTGAAAATATAACAAGTTGAATTCTATAGAGGTCTCCAACATCTCTGGCATTCAGGTTAAAATTCCCATTTATAGGAATGTGTTTGGCCTCATGTAGTACATTAAGGCTATGGGTGTTTGTATACCTGTATCTTTCTCTTTCCTTGTGTGTAAATGTGAGTGTGTGTGTGTGTGTGTGTGTGTAAATGAGTGTGTTTGTGTGTTTGGCTGTCTGTCTGTCTGTCATTTAGCATGAATATGCATGTATTCCTAAGTGTGTTTATGTGTTATTGTGCCTGTTCATGTATGTGTGTGCATTATGAGTGTTTGTGTGTATGTGTGTGTATGGGGGGGGGGGGTTTGTGGGTCTGTGTGTGTGTGTCTGTCTCTCTCTCATTTAGCATGAATATGCATGTATTCCAATGCATGTGTATGTATGTGTGTGTATCAGTGTGTGTCTGTATATTATGTATATGTATAACACAATTGATGAGACTGAAGAAAGACATGTGTCCATCAAGTCCAGTCCAAGCCATATCACCCCTGTTTATCCAGAGGAAGGCACAACAAACCTCTACTGAAGCCATTTCCAATTATGCCCCAAAGTGGGAGGAAAAATTCCTTCCTGACTCCAAATGGCAGTCAGATAGGTTGTTGATCCAGCAAATTTTCTGCTTTGAAGCCAACTGTCATAATCATCAATATGTTTTGAGCTAGAAAGGTATCCATTACTTTTTGAAAGCATTTAAGTATCTGCAAGTACAGCATGTCATGGAAAATATTTCCATAATTCAACTGCCCTTACTGTAAAAAAATCCATGCTTGTCGATAGTGACTGATTGAATAACACAGCTTTTGTTTGCATTGGAAAATTAGCATTTTTAAAGATTAATGTCTTAGCTGATCCTTTCTTAACTAGTTTCAAAAGCAGATCATGCAATTATGCATTAGTATCATAAACAGATTGAAGTCAAAAGGAAGTAGAGATAGACTAGATACTGTCAGAACGAGAGTCAGTTTCTTACAGATAAGTTATATCTGCCTCTTGTGTTACTCACGTTTCTGTGCCCAGGTGCCCACAGAGCACAAAGTGAGTCCCAGAAGGAGAGAGATGGTGACTGGAGTCATGTTGTTCCACGAGTCTGAGTCTTGTTCTGTCACACACTGTATTTATACTCTGGGATCTAGGAATAAACCATGCAATTGAGGAACAATGACGAAGACTGGACCAACAAAACCAGTTCTACCTTACTGCAATACTGTATGTCACAATCAAAATCTAAAAATATTACTGACAACTAAACATAATTATTATAATTGTATCAGCCCAGCTACTGTAATTAATGGAAAGTCAGTGGAACATGTGTAAACACTTTATAGTCAGATTCAGTACATTTATCCCTACACAGTGTAATATTGTCATTATCACCAACACTTTATAGTCAGATTCAGTACATTTATACCTACACAGTGTAATATTGTCATTATCGCCAACACTTTATAGTCAGATTCAGTACATTTATACTTACACAGTGTAATATTGTCATTATCGCCAACACTTTATAGTCAGATTCAGTACATTTATACTTACACAGTGTAATATTGTCATTATCGCCAACACTTTATAGTCAGATTAAGTACATTTATACCTACACAGTATAATATTGTCATTATCACCAACACTTTATAGTCAGATTCAGTACATTTATACCTACACAGTGTGATATTGTCATTATCGCCAATACTTTATAGTCAGATTCAGTACATTCATACCTACACAGTGTAATATTGTCATTATCGCCAACACTTTATAGTCAGATTCAGTACATTTATACCTACACAGTGTGATATTGTCATTATCGCCAACAATTTATAGTCAGATTCAGTACATTTATACCTACACAGTGTGATATTGTCATTATCTCCAACACTTTATAGTCAGATTCAGTATATTTATACCCACACAGTGTGATATTGTCATTATCGCCAACACTTTATAGTCAGATTCAGTACATTTATACCCACACAGTGTGATATTGTCATTATCGCCAACAGGACACATACTGACTATAATACATGTGATTATTTCATGTAAATTGAAGTAGTGAGAGAGCTGCTTGTGATAATGCTTGTGTGGTGTATGTGTGTGTGTGTTTGTGTATGTGTGTGTTTATGTATGTATTTGTGTGTGTGGGTTTATGTGTGATTGTATACGTATGTGTGTGTGATTGTACGTGTTTGTGTGTATGTGTGTTTGTATGTATGTGTATTTGTTTGTCTGCATGTGTGTGTGTATGTATGTGTGTGTGTCTATCTGTGTCTGTGGTGTGTGTATGTATTTGTGTGTGTAACTGTAAAGGGTTTGCAAAATTTGTGTCCTGTATTCCTGTTGGTAACTGTCATGTCTGACCCTATGAACATGACATCCAGGACAGACTGATGATGTTATTTCATGAAAAAATACAGGGGAAGGAGGGGGTCATTAGGATTTTTTGATCATAGTAAAGTAAATTAAGGTTATTATTAGGAGGTGTTACTACCCCTTTAAACTGTTGTGTGACAGTGTGAAAATCTGAGTTTTTGACTCTGTGTCCTTGAGTCAATTAAATCCAACAGCTGAAGGCATTTTTTGATGCCAGATAAGCTATTCAATTACCTGTGCTATGAAAACAGGCCTGCAAAAAACAACCTGTCACACAATAAGCTATTTTTGACATAAATGGTAACAACCCCTCCTCTTTTCTGCCTTTCCTGTCTTCTCTAAATAGAGAGAACCCTGGTATTTCTACATCCCAGTCATTTCTTTCGTTGGACCAGGTCTCTGTAATCCCCACTAAGTCCACCTCTTCACTAGTTATTATTGCAATGAGTTCAGGGATCTTATTTGAGGTCCTACTGTTTTTTGACCTATGTGTCACAGACGTACCTTGTCCAAATTCATGCTGTGCAATGCTGTGAGAGCAAGTGGATTTATCCTGTATCATTCCATTACACCCCTCTAATAATTTAAATACCTGTTTACAAAACTAGTGAACCGTTCTCTGAAACCTCTGTTCCCTTGTGAGAAATATGCAAGCCATCCTTTTTGTACAATTTCTTGTTACACCAAATAGAACTGGTGGTAGAAAACAAAGACAAATCTAAGTTCTTGTTCCCATTTCCCTAGCCATGAATTAAAGTCTCTAATTCACTTCATCCTACCATCATCTTCCTTATATTACCAGAACCTCTGAAACAGATAAATTAGAAGCAACTTGCTGCAGATCTTTACGTAGCTTCTTAAAACCATCTTTTTACCACATCTCATTGCAAGCCAAACCATTTGTCCCTAAATGGACAATGACATCCAACTCTCCATCCTGTCTTGCTTCCTTAACAGTTTTTAAAATGTGTCTTCTATCTCTGTGAGCTGACATCTGATTTCCTTGCAACCACCATGACTATCCTCCAAATTCACACATTAGTGGTTGCAGTCTGATTTACCTGTGAATTAGAAGTTGGTGAACCAATAGTAATAGCACTGGATAATTCATTTCTGCTTTATCACCTTTTTATCACACCTTAATACATAACCCCTGAGGTGTGGCAGTATAACTGGGAAAGGGGATATTTAGTTAAGCAGACAAATAACTACAATATTTTTGGTCACAGTCCTAATTCTGATTACATTGTTAATAGCATGCTGAGATTCCCCAACCTGTGTGCAGAGAGGAATCAGAATGTAGACAGTTAAAGCTTGTGAGTGGGTATTTCTGGAAGGGAGATCTCCTATCCTGTTAAATGTACCTGTAGGCAAGGATCCTGTGCCTGGGAAGTCTGCCAGATAAAGGAACATGACTAGGTATCTACTCTGGATTCTTATATTTGCCTTATCCTGGTCATATATTGTCCTGTACCTTTAAACTGCTGCTTAGCTTAGAAGGGGGGGGGGGGTTTGATGCTCATTGAAAGCCTTGTTTTCCTGTTCCAGTGAATTGTGCGTGTTCTGGCACAAGGTATTCCAGTCAGAGCTTAGTACCCATTCATGTCTTTGTCAGAAGTCTGACTCCTTGTGACAAAGACCAGCGTGTCTCTGGTTCCACCTGTGGTCTGAGGCACCAAGCTCTCTTCTGATGGTTTGCAGTCTCCACTCTGTGGTGATGATTCTTCCATCCAATATGAAGATCTTTTTGGGGTACAATCACTTATAGTATTTATCCAGAAAATCCCCAAGTAAGTGGCATCTTGGTTCTGTTTTCTAAAGCTTTGCAATTGATTTGTCAGCTGTATGACTTTTTATCATTGCCATAGTTTCTTCAGAGTCCCCCCATATTGTCTGTGTGGCTGGGGACATCAGCTCTGCATGTCTTTAATATTTGTTTGGTCTCTTCTACTTTGGCCCTTTACAAGAATTGTTCTCATCCTAAAGGCCCCATTCATTTTTCCATAGTCCCTTTGTTCAAGAAATAACTTCTTCAATCAGTCATGGATGTCATGTCTCTGGAGGTGAACAGGACAGTTACTAACAGGCCCATGGGACACACACTCCACCACTTCACAAGGTAATATTAACCATTTAAGGACTAGAGAATGTGTAATGCATTGCTTTACAATGGATTGCATATCCGTCTAATCCTTACTGGGGTGAGTAGGTTCATACCCTCTGCCTGTATTCGTACTGAAAAACTGTCAGCAGCTGTCACTCCAGCCTTCATGAACCTGAGATGCAGGACTGATTGTTATCTCTTGAACAAAAGCACAAGGGTAAAATTGTTAGCGACATTAGGATTTTCTGGCCATTGTATAGTAATTGGGGTTATTCTTAGTAGTTCTTCTTTAATGATAACTTCATGTTCCCAATTAGTATTGGAGATGACTAGGAATGAAGCCTGGTGGGACCTAGTGATCTTAAATGATTCTGAATAAGATCAGGGATCATTTGGGTGATACAGACCAGAATATTCACCACTGAATTTTCCAAAAAACAGTGAAGTCTTGAAATACAACTTTAAAAATGGTAAAATCAGTTCTACATCCCATACATTGGGGTGTAGCCTTGAAAAACAGAAACACAAGGAAATCCAAATTATTCTTTGGATTTACGTTTGTTACATAAGGTGATTTTATTACATGTATCTGTGCTGGAATGATAATGACTGGGAGTTGTTTTCACTGCTTTATACAAATAGATTTAGCTGAAATAAAAGGTGCAAATTGACTATTCATGCAAAATACAGGTGTGGTCACTCTCTAGAACGGTTTGATTAAGTGATATGTAATTAGACAACTAATGATAGAAGACACAATGTGCAAAATAAATATAGACATAGGACGCACAAAAACCCATGTGTATCCAACTGACTGATGAAAACGGTAAGAAGCAAGACATTGGGCATCCCCCTTGTCTATAAAGGGTTAAAGCACTGTGTACACTTGTGGCACAATACATATATATATATATATATATATATATATATATATATATATATATATATATATAGTCTGGAAGGATATGCACTCACACTAAATAGATACTTTAAATACCGGGTGCCACAGGAAAGAATAATATATATGAAGATAGGCTGTGATAGTCAAAAAGATACCAATGTTTAATGGTCAAATGATGCAATGTTTCGGTCCACTTTTAGGGACCTTTATCAAGCAAACATGAAACACTAATGATATACTTTTAAATACTAATGTAGAGATCTCACCTCATGTAACCCAAACGACCCTCAATGATGACGTGAGGAATAGAAAAGTAGGTGAGAACGGATAGAGAAAACCATCACACAAGCGCCATAGCAGCCAAGGGAGACAACACCAAACAGTGCCACCCTGTGTTCAGGAAAGAAAATGCAGTATACCATGTTACATATAGCATACAGCAAATGCATAATGAAATCAATATGTATTGATAACATCCTAAGAATAATAGGATCAACATGTAGCAATGACATCCTAAGCAGAAAGGTATTAACGTTCAGGTAGGAAACAACTGAACATATTTTGTTCGTTTAAGCCGTCAGGGCTAAGAGTATTGAGTTCCCTGATCCAAAAACATTCACGTTGCAGTAATTTTTTATGGTGATCACCTCCCTGTTTATATGCCGGTACATGCTCAATGCTTATAAAATTAAAATTACCGACTGCATGTTTATCAGAGAGGTAATGTTTCACTACTGGCTACTCAGTCTGTTGGTCCCAGAATGCTGTCTTTATTGCTGATCTATGACCAGTCATACGTTCACATATAGCACAAGTAGTTTTGCCTACATAGGCTAGATCACAAGGACAGATAATCAAATATATGACATACTCAGTTGGCATGTAATATGTTGTTTGATCTTATATTTCGTATTGGACTGTGGATGAGTAAAAAACTTTCCTGGACTCATAGATCCACAGGTGGTGCACCCCTTACAGCGGAAGCATCCCGGGGGTGTAGTTTTCAGCCATGTCTGTTTTTTACGGGTATAACTCTCGATGGGGTCAGTGTTGACAATCAGATCTCTTAAATTGGGACCTCTTCTATATCCCGTGAGGATGAAGTATATTTTGTAGATATTGTCAATCTGTCCCCTTTGGTTTTCTTGGGTTTTACTTGGTCTGCTTTGTTGTGTACCAATTCATTACATAATATCTCCAGTTTCTTTTTTTTTATGACCTCTTGCAGTGAATCTTTGTATCATCTGATCCAGTTGTTCATCACAAATTCTTTTGTCCGAATTGTTCCTTATTACCCTTAGAAACTGAGATTTGGGTAAGGAAGCTTTTAAAGTAGTATGGAAACTAGAACTATGTAATAAGGTATTGTGGTCTGTTTCTTTTCGGAATAAGCTGTATCCCTTTCTTCGTAAATCTATATATATAAAAGAAGACTTTGTGCCTGCCAAAACACACCCGGGGAGGCAGAGAGGAGGAGTTACTGCTCCCATTGGGTGATTCTATCATGCAGGGAGTTGGCCTGCCCCAACTATGCAGCCCGCCCATGACTATCAAAGACAGAAAAAAACAAAATGGATGCCTCTTGCTCCTACACCACAGACAAACACACATGCCCCACTCACACAGCACCAAACACACACACACACACGCCCCACTCACACACACAGAGCACCAAACACACACACACACAAAGCCAGAAAGAAATAGGGTTGACACACACACACACAGTCACTCACCCTGACTCCCAGTGGCCTCAGCAGGACCTGTAGTACAGCCACTGAAGGGAAGCTGCAGCTCCAGGGGAACAAAATGGCACTCAAAGGGTTAATGTTGGCCCTTATTGCTGAATTATTTCTTGACTGTCATCATTTGCCATGCAAGACACTGGACAGACCGCCACCAGGTACACACTTAACCCACTGACTGCCACAGGGTTGTGTATCAAGTTTTACCCCTCAGGGAGTGTGTTCAAACCCCTCACATGGTAAACTTGCATTTCCCTCCCACTTCTCCTCCTTCCCCTGCCTATTACTAACACTTTTTCCACATTTATGTTAAGCCCCACCTCTACTCACGATTAAGCCCCACCCACTTTTAACCCAGATTACCCCATTTGTCTCTCCACATCAGCACCACATGACTCCCCTCCATGGACTCCAAGTCAAAGTTCCCAGGTATGAATACACTTCCCACTGCTATTTAACTCTGTCATGCCTCTCTATACCTTAACCCTAATGTGCGCATATGTTTCTGCGCATATATGTTGCGTGTGTACATCTCTGTTACATATGTGTGCATCTCTGATGTCTTTTGCATGTCTCTGCTGCTCACTGTGTGTATGAGTCTGCCTGTGTGTTGCATATGTCTGTGTTTATCAGTGTGTCTACATTTCAGACACATGCGCCCATCGGTCATAACATGACGGCCAACGCCGTCCCACATTGGTAGTGTGTATATATATATATATATATATATATATATATATATATATGAGAGAAAACCTGCGTCCCCTGCCACACACACCCAGGGGCAGCTGTAAGGATGAGTTAGCCCACCCCCCAACATCAGTCTTAACCCTTTGAGTGCCAGAGGGGTACGCATACATTTCAAACTAGGCTGACCAGACCTCACCTTTAACCGGGGACTCATGGGAAAAATGCATACTGCAGGACTGCATTGATTTCAGTCAAGTACTGAAAAATGGCTATTTCCTATGTGTCCCCAGTTAAAGGTGAGATCTGGTCAGCCTATTGCAAAGCAATGTGTTGCGTACCTCTCTGGCACTCAAAGGGTTAACGCTCTCCTCCACAATTCACATACTGCTACATCACTTCTCTCGACTTACAACTCCTACAGTAAACAACTCATGGCACAATAATATAACCCGCCAACAAGCAGCTCCCATTTTGCTGGGGAGCCGCACATTGATCACTTCTTTAAAAAAGAGCATAAAAACTTCTGTTTCCACCCCCTGTCCCATAATGCACTGGGACATTCAGAGGCAGATTGGAATCAGGTGAGTGGAGTCAGGTTAGAACACACAGCTTAAAAAAAGAAAATATATTTGCATGCCAAAAAAGGAGAGGATTTGATCAGAAGTAGTCAAGCTGTGAATGGCTACCATTTGGAAAGTCTTAACAATAAAAAAGATTTAAACATAGTAACAGTATAGCTAACAGGGTATGCATAAAATGGAATATATGCATGGGGTGGGAATATAATTCTACCTCTATGTAAATTCTTGGCTGTGATAGAATATGAATTACTGTTTTGAACACTATTTCTTGTAAAAACATTAATGAACTGGAAAAAGTATATAGGCATACAACAAAACAGACATAATTACTATTTACAGGTATGTTCAAAGCCAATGCAAATCATCATTGGGGAACTCTTTACAGAAAGATCTGGGAAAAAAATCAAGGAAAGGAAAGGCACTTTGAAGTAAAACAAAAGCAAGGATTTTTTGCAGTAAGGGTTGTAAGTATGTACAGTTATGAGAGGAGGGTGGGTACTTTCAAAAAAGAACTGGACAGCATAATGAATTATAACAATATAGAAAATTAGGACATTTAGTTACAATGCAGATTAGATGTTGATCCAGGGAGATATCGGATTGCATTTTGGAGACAGGATGGATTTTTTTTATTCATTTGCTGCATTATGAAACATTGTCTTCATTTTTTTTCCTTCTCAACAAAGCAAAGGTTGAACTAGAAGGATGTGTGTTTTCTTTCAACCTATTCACTTTGTTTCTATGTCATCCCCATAAATCAGAATTTCTCCATTACAGTCCTCAAGTACTAACTGTGTACGTTTTTAGAATTTCCTTGTCCTAGGACAGATGTACTAATCAGATTGTAAGGTGCACTAATTACACACCTGGGCTTAGAAAGTAAATCCTTAAGTACTTGGCTGTTGAGAAGTATGGTTGATAAACTCTTATGTAAAACAGTGTTGTCCAAGTTGTCACGTGACACATTTTATTTCTTACTGAAAACATTTGAAATCCAAACCTTTTTCAACTTTACATTCAAACCATTTATTCCCTCAATGCTTCATGAGTCTTCAACCCATAAACTCTATTGTCCTAGTGGTTAACTGGGGTAAGTCCCAAATCAGCCAGTTGGGCAACTTAATATAAGCCAAGACACTATGAAATCCTGCCTTACCAGTCTAGATCAGAAGAGGTTTATGGAAATTCATTCACATTTACCAGGATATGCAGACTACATACACTTACATTACAGTATTACATGTGTGAACTAGACCAGACAGAGATAAATATCACTATATTCCAGTGCTACAAAATGCCCTATCAGTGTGAGAATTCAGCAGAAGCTCTGATGAGCAGATGTTAGGATAAAATACACACACAGGGAGTTATACCCAGAACCTGGGAGTAAATTATATAAGAAGGAACATGGAAAAGAACATAGGGTGGTTCTTATTTACTACAGTACTGTATCTCATAATAGAAACCCAAAGTATTTCTAGGACATTAACATAATTATCATAGTTATGCCAGCTTAATTAAAGCAGTTACATGTTAGTCAATGCAGTCTTTATAAATACTTTACCCTTTAGAGATGTGGTATATTTATTCCTATACAAACTTAGGTTACCCTTATTATGGTCACTTATATAATCTGTCAGAGGTAGCAATGAATCCAGAAAGTCCTTCCCCATATGTAATACAGGATCCTGACATTTCACATCTGGCATATTAAAGTCTCCCACAATTATCTCATCAACCCCAATTAGGGGTGGGCAAAAAGTGAGAAAAATTTTCTACATGACTCTTCACGAAAACTTGCCAATTTTTCTCTTTTTTTCGCAAAAGTTTACTACTTTTCGCCAATGCTAAATTTTCCTACTTTTCGCATATTTTACCAAATGTTTTGCCTATATTTCCTATTTGTACAACATTTCCCCACTACAATATTACTTCTTCTGAGGGCTGAAGTTTAGAAATAAGTGGCTGAAAGTCAAAGTTGTGAGTCCTGCAGTAACATATGGCTTGAAAAATGTGTTGGCCTGCAGAATGCATTTGTCCTTTGCCCACAACACTAACTTCCTGCTTAAGTGATGCTGGTACTTATTCACGATGATACATCCTACAATGTGGCAGATGTGTATTGTTGCGATGGTGTGGGGGGGACTAAAATGGTATGGTGTGATTTGTGCATGTGTATAGTTTTTACTATTGTTATGTTTGCATCAGATAGATGTCCTTCTTCTCAGATAATTGACACACATTACTTTTCGGTCATAGCAGTGGTCTCAGTGGGGTAGATGGTGAAAACACTTCTTCACATCTCCTCTCCACCTCCTCATCTGTGCTGATGTTAATGTATTTGTCCTGGCTTTGTCTGTCATGTGTAGTTTCTGCTACCTGATATTCAGATGGGATGAGATGTTGGTTCATTTTTAAAACACTTTTATTTAGCTAGAGAGTAGTGATGAGCGAGCATGCTGGCCGAAGCTCGGTTCGGCTCGAGCATCGCTCTGCTCGGCACATGGCGGTACTCGTACGAGTACCGCATGTGCTCGCCCGCCATGTTCGGGTCTCCTCCCCGCACGTTTCGCGGCTGCTGCGCAGCCAATAAACGTGCGGGGAGGCTCTGACATCAGTGTAATGCCAGCAGCCATGTTGGCTGCTGGCATTACACTGATTGGCTGGCCAGAACCCGTGATCGGGTGCTGTATAGCACCTGACCAGCGAGTTCGGCTCAGTCTTAGCCAGGGAGAGATGAGGATAGGAAGGGAAAGTCAGTGTAGGGAGAAGAAAAGCGAGTTTGAACAAAAAAAAGACCCAAAAGTCCTTTTTAGGACTACTGTGTGTGGGGGCAGCAGATATATTTTGTTTTGGGGGGCAGAGTTAAAAAAAAAAACGTCACATATTCCGTTCACTGTGCCTAGCCGCAGATTAGCAGCACATTCTGTTTAGTGTGCAAAGTTGGTGATTAGCAGCACATTCTGTTTAGTGTGCAAAGTTGGTGATTAGCAGCACATTCATTTTAGTGTGCAAAGTTTCAGATTAGCAGCACATTCTGTTTAGTGTGCAAAGTTGGTGATTAGCAGCACATTCATTTTAGTGTGCAAAGTTGGTGATTAGCAGCACATTCATTTTAGTGTGCAAAGTTTCAGATTAGCAGCACATTCTGTTTAGTGTGCAAAGTTGGTGACTAGCAGCACATTCATTTTAGTGTGCAAAGTTGCAGATTTGCAGCACATTCTGTTTAGTGTGCAAAGTGTAAAAACTAAAAGTCACATATTCCATTCACTGTGCCTAGCCGCAGATAAGCAGCATATTCTGTTTAGTGTGCAAAGTTGCAGATTAGCAGAACATTCTGTTTAGTGTGCAAAGTGTAAAAACTAAAAGTCACATATTCCATTCACTGTGCCTAGCCGCAGATAAGCAGCACATTCTGTTTAGTGTGCAAAGTTGCAGATTAGCAGAACATTCTGTTTAGTGTGCAAAGTGTAAAAACTAAAAGTCCCATATTCCGTTCACTGTGCCTAGCCGCAGATAAGCAGCACATTCTGTTTAGTGTGCAAAGTGTAAAAACTAAAAGTCACATATTCCATTCACTGTGCCTAGCCGCAGATAAGCAGCACATTCTGTTTAGTGTGCAAAGTTGCAGATTAGCAGAACATTCTGTTTAGTGTGCAAAGTGTAAAAACTAAAAGTCCCATATTCCGTTCACTGTGCCTAGCCGCAGATAAGCAGCACATTCTGTTTAGTGTGCAAAGTTGCAGATTATCAGCACATTCTGTTTAGTGTGCAAAGTGTTAAAAATAAAAGTCACATATTCTGTTCACTGTGCCTAGCCGCAGATAAGCAGCACATTCTGTTTAGTGTGCAAAGTTGCAGATTAGCAGAACATTCTGTTTAGTGTGCAAAGTGTAAAAACTAAAAGTCACATATTCCATTCACTGTGCCTAGCCGCAGATAAGCAGCATATTCTGTTTAGTGTGCAAAGTTGCAGATTAGCAGAACATTCTGTTTAGTGTGCAAAGTGTAAAAACTAAAAGTCACATATTCCATTCACTGTGCCTAGCCGCAGATAAGCAGCACATTCTGTTTAGTGTGCAAAGTTGCAGATTAGCAGAACATTCTGTTTAGTGTGCAAAGTGTAAAAAGTAAAAGTCACATATTCCATTCACTGTGCCTAGCCGCAGATAAGCAGCACATACTGTTTAGTGTGCAAAGTTGCAGATTTGCAGCACATATTCCGTGTAATATGAAGAAGGCGGGTAAAAAGGGACGGGGAAGTGGACGTGATCCTGATAGTTCAGGGCGCGGGTCAGGACGCGTAGAAACTGTGCCTGGTGCCAGAGCACAAGAAAGAAAGACATCCACCATACCTAGCTTCATGTCTCAGTTTACAGGGCGTCGCAGGACATCACTCTCGAGGTCAGACCACTGCGAACAGGTGGTCGGTTGGATTTCAGCTGATACTGCTTCCAGTCGGTTAAGCACCACCCTGTCTTCCACCAAGTCCACTCTCAGTAGCCAAGAGTCTGGTCAACATAATCCTCACCCTGATCATCCTTCCTCCCACCATAGAGGGTCTGGTCAAAGAAGTGATCCCACACTGGGATATAGTGAGGAGCTCGTCTCATCACCAATCCTTCATTTGAACCTCTCTCCAAGCACGCTTGCAGAGGAACATGAAATCTTGTGCCCTGATTCACAACCTCTAGAGGGTACCCAATCACAAGAAGATGACAGAGGGGAACGGCATTTAAGGTCAAAGGAAGTGGATGATGATGATGATGAGACACAGTTGCCATCAAATCAACCACTATTACTGTCTCAAGACCTTGATGAGGAGGATGATACACAGTTGTCAATGACTGAGTATGTGGTGGGATCAAGAAATGAGGAGGATGATCAGAGTGAGGAAGTGGAGGAGGACTTGGTGGACGATGAGGTGACTGACCCCACCTGGGAAGGTGGAGAGCCGAGCGATGACAGCAGTCCTGAGGGTGAGCCATCTGCAGCACCGCAACAGGCTGGAAGAGGCAGTGGTGTGGCTACAGAAAGAAGGCGGACCGCACCAAACCGGCCCGCAAATGTTCCACGGAGCACCCCCTTGCGTAAATCTCCCTTGCCAAGGGCTAGGTGTTCCGCAGTATGGCGTTTTTTTAAGGAAAGTGCGGACGACAAAAGAATTGTAGTTTGCAACCTGTGCCACACCAGAATGAGCCGAGGCATGAACACTAGAAACCTCACCACCACCAGCATGATCCGACACATGGCATCCAAGCACCGTAATAAGTGGGAGGAACGCCCGGATCGCCAATCTGTGTCTGCAGGCCACACCACTGCCTCCTCTTCCCCTGTTTTCGGTGCCGGCCAATCGCCTGTCGAAGGCGCAGGCCCGCATACCTCCCGCCCTGCACCTGTACCATCTGAAGCACCATCAGCGACCACATCCACTTCCCTGTCCCAGCGCAGCGTCCAAATGTCGTTACCCCAGGCATTTGAGCGCAAGCGAAAATACCCAGCCACCCACCCACAGGCCATAGCACTAACCTCACACCTTTCCAAATTACTGGCCATCGAAATGCTGCCATTTAGGCTTGTGGAGACTGAGTCCTTCCGCAGCCTGATGGCAGCAGCTGTCCCTCGGTACGCAGTCCCCAGTCGCCACTACTTTTCCCGGTGTGCCGTCCCCGCCTTACACCACCATGTGTCCCGTAACATCACCCGTGCCCTGACCAACGCAGTTACTGGGAAGGTCCACTTAACGACTGACACATGGACAAGTGCTTGTGGCCAGGGACGCTACATTTCCCTGACGGCACACTGGGTGAATGTCGTGGAGGCTGGGAGCGACTCGGACCCTGGGATGGCACAGGTGCTACCCACGCCGAGGATTGCGGGCCCTACCTCCATCAGGGTTTCCGCCAGCACCTACGTTATTGGCTCCTCCTCCTCCTCCTCCGTTTCCACCTCCGAATTCTCTGCGCGCAGCGCCACTCACCCATCAGCCGGTAGCTGGAAGCAGTGTAGCACTGCAGTGGGGAAGCGTCAACAGGCCGTGCTGAAGCTGATCTGCCTTGGGGACAAACAGCACACGGCCTCAGAGCTGTTGCAGGGGATTAGTCACCAGACCGAGCAATGGCTCTCGCCACTCAACCTGCAACCAGGCATGGTTGTGTGTGATAATGGGCGTAACTTGGTGGCAGGTTTGGAGCTCGGCAAGCTCACACACGTACCATGCCTAGCGCATGTATTTAATTTAGTGGTTCAGCGATTTCTAAAAACCTACCCCAATTTGCATGATCTCTTGACGAAGGTGCGCCGCGTGTGTGCACATTTCCGTAAGTCATCAACAGCTTCAGCCGGCCTGTTGAAGCTGCAGCAGCGCTTACAATTGCCAGCTCACCGGCTGCTGTGTGACGTGAGCACGCGCTGGAACTCCACCTTCCACATGTTGGCCCGGCTTTGTGAGCAGCAGAGGGCAGTAGTGGAGTACCAGCTGTTACACGGTCGTCGCCTCTCCGTTCAACTTCCTCTAATCAGAAGTGAGGAGTGGGAATGGATGTCAGACCTCTGTGAGGTTTTACGCAATTTTGAGGAATCGACACAGATGGTGAGCGGCGATAACGCTATTATCAGTGTAACCATCCCACTTCTGTGTCTACTGAAACGCTCGCTGCTCACAATTAAAACCGACGCTTTGCATGTGGAAGAGGTGGAAATGCGGGAGGAAGAGCTTACACAAGGTTATAGCCAGAGCACCCTCACTTCGTCTTCTCAGCGACAATTGGAGGAGGCGGAGGAGGAGGAGGAGGAAGACACGGTTGCCTCCGCTACGGAGGGTAGCCATGGAACTTTAGTTCCATCTCTTCTGCGTGGGTGGGCAGAAGAGGAGGAAGAGGATGAGGAGATTGAGAGTCATCCTCCTGGTGAGGACAGCGAAATCTTTCCTGTTGGTACTCTGGCACACATGGCTGACTTTATGTTAGGCTGCCTTTCCCGTGACCCACGCGTTATACGCATTTTAGACAACACGGATTACTGGGTGTTCACCCTTCTGGACCCCCGCTACAAAGAGAATTTCTCATCTCTCATTCCTCCGGTGGAGAGGACAAGCAAAATGGTGCAATACCAGAAGGTTCTTGTCGAAAAATTGCTCCAAAATTTTCCATCTGACAACGCTGGCAGCAGAGTACGTGCTACCTTGGCCAACCGAGAAGGGGAGAAAAGGGGAGCACACAGCAGTTCCAACAAAGGCAGGGCAACACTCTCCAAGGCGTGGGACACCTTCATGACACCCCGCCAGCACCCTCACCCTGATGCGCAGCCTAGTGTCACAAGGAGGGAAAAGTTTTGGAAGATGGTGAAGGAGTACGTAGCAGACCGTGTCAGCGTCCTCAATGATCCCTCTGTGCCTTACAACTACTGGGTGTCCAAGCTGGACACGTGGTATGAACTGGCACTCTACACCTTGGAGGTGCTGGCCTGCCCTGCCGCCAGCGTTCTGTCTGAGCGGGTATTTAGTGCTGCTGGTGGCATCATAACAGATAAGCGTATCCGCCTTTCCACCGACAATGCTGATAGGTTGACACTTATAAAAATGAACAAGGCCTGGATTTCCCCTGACTTCTCCACTCCACTGGAGGAAAGCCCCGGGGGAACATAAAGTCACTTTATATATGTTATTTACAATGATGGGAATACTCTGTATTCCCATTCACCCCTTCCACCCAAAAAATGGGTATATGGTTGACTCTCTTCCATATACCCTGGGATATAATTTTTATATAGGGCCAGCTCACCAGCGGGCGCTGTTTGACAATTTTTGTATAGGTCAGCTCACCAGCGGGCCTTCTCATATAATGTTTTATTGGGTCAGCTCACCAGCGGGCCTTCTCATATAATGTTTTATTGGGTCAGCTCTCTAGCGGGCCCTCTCATATAATGTTTTATAGCGTCAGCTCACTAGCGGGCCTTCGCATATAATGTTTAGGATGGTCAGCTCCGCAGCAGACCCTCACCCATAATGTTTTAGATGGTCGTCTCAGCGCACGTTTCCCTCTTAATCATGGCCCCAGTTCAGAAAAATCGAGGAAATTTTTGGGAGAATTTGCCTCTGCGCACGTTTCCCTCTTAATCATGGCCCCAGTTCAGAGAAATCGAGGAAATTTTGGGGAGAATTTGCCTCTGCGCACGTTTCCCTCTTAATCATGGTCCCAGTTCCGAAAAATCGATGACATTTTTTGCAGAATTTGCAGATGATATACAAGTAAATATACAGCAAATACTGTTTGGTAACAATTTTTCGCCTAAAGTCGTTTTTATCTTCCTTTTTGTGTGTTTTACGGTCAGTCTGTAAAAATGGCGTACTACGGGCAAAACATCGTTCCCAGCAGCGACGTTGGAGTCCAAGATGCATCCAGACATCCTCCCTATGCTGTCCCTGAACCATTTCTGTGGTGTTTCCATCATTTTCTGCCCTTTTCCTATGGACCAGGCACCCTCCCCTCATCAGAGCAGGGGGTGCCTGGTGTAATGCTCGAGTCCTCCCATTGACTTCAATGGGGCTCGGGTGCTCGGCCGAGCACTCGAGCCTCCGGGGGCGCTCGGTCAGAGCACCCGAACACCCGAGCATTGGGGTGCTCGATCATTACTACTAGAGAGCAATCTCCAAGATCAGCTTTAAGTGAGCACCTCTCTGAATTAAAATCTACAATTTAAAATGTCCTTTAGATAAAGAAGATATCGTTCCGCAGCTTGCTTGTGGTGTATGGCGCTGGGTTGTGATTGCATTATCCCTATGAATACACCCATTGTGTTATGTCTTCATCATGTACTGTGATTGAATTATGTCTCCTGCACTTCCTCAGGTTAACTGTGTAAATAAGCTGTAGTCTCAAATTAAGTGTGTTAGTAGTTCTAAACCAAGGAGTCCTGGTGTCTTTATTTTTGGGTGGTTGAAAGTGTCCTCTCTGATGCCCATCAACGCAAAGTATCCTGTATCGTCGACCGTCTGCTGCCAGCTATCTGCGGACTTTGGGATTTTATGCTGTCAGACTCGTTGACGTGGACTCAGCTCAATGCCTTCAACCGGAAGTAGAGTCATTCACTCTCTATGTCCCATGGTTCAAGTCCGCAAGTTGAAGCTGCATCTGGAGACTCGTTGACCTTCTTTGGCTTGCTTCGCTCGGCGTGCAGTCGACCCCAGCGTTCTTCGATGACTTCCGAGTTGATGACTGGTCCGGCCATCCTCCGACCGGTGCATCCAACGGTGCTCATCCGGCATCAAGAGGGAGAGACCAGGAACGACGGCTGAGGGAGACCAGGTGTCCTTGAAGCTCCCGTTGCAGGGAGGGGACAATCCGAGGTGCCTCCTCTTCAGCTCCTGTTACAATTTGACTAATATTTACCATACTATAGCCCCATGCACTATAGTTTTATTCCCAACACCTCAGTTCCAGAAGGAGATTCGGCATCTGTAAGTCTGCTTGGAATATATATATATATATAGTGAGACTAAAATAAAGCCCTAGATCCCTCACCAATGAAGGCAGTGATCCAGGAACATAGGAGGAGGATTGACGTGGGTAACCATCCTGGGGTTTATACAACAAGTGCTTATATGATTGATAGGAGATCCATAATAGCATCACAAGCAAGTGAGTAAAGTTTCAAGAGCACTGGGTGCTTGGTGTTGGCTCCAAAGTATCTAACATACTACACTCAGGAGACCCTTTCTGCTCTGCTTTCTTTTTTGTATGGTTCATTTTTAAGAATGTTAGTCTCCCAACATTGCTGCTTGATAGCCACGTCCTGAGGTTATTGACAATATAACCAGCTGAACTGAAAACCCTCTCAGACTCAATGCTTGCTGGAGGACAACTGAGGGATTCCACTGGAATACATGTCAATTCTGGCCACACACACACTGTTGTTTTTGCCAGTAGTCCATGGGGCCATTTGTTTGCCTAGAACTTAGCTATCCTGCAAGAATGCAGAAACCATCTCACATACAGTGGGACCACTTCTAGGAGTTACGTGGTGTTCCTGTGTGTCAGTTACCAACCCATACTCAGGGATCAAGTCCCAAAGAGACGGGCTGCTGCCACCACCACCACCAGTGTTGGATTTTTGCCTCCCCTGCTGATACCCATGAATTGCCCTGTGTTCCAAATGGGATATTCTGGTCGATTATGTAGTTGCTTCTGCTGGTTGAAATGCTTTGCTGCCTTCCTTTTCACTATACTGTCTAGATGTTTGTTGTGCCCTCACTTTCTTCCTCTCATCCTAGTACTCACAAGGATAGTCACTTCCTAGACCTTGTGTTTACTAGAGGCTGCACAATCTCGCATTTTAATATCTCTCCTCTTTCACTATCCGATCATCATCTTCTAACATTCAGCACTGCTTCTACATCTTCCGCAATACCTGCTTCCTCTCACAGCTTCACCCGTAACCTCAAATCACTTAATTTCTCTGCTCTCCAGTCCTCCCTGGCTACTGGACTTTAATCTATTCCCATTAATCCTGACACTAACAGCCTTGTCAAAACATACAACTCAGTCCTATCCTACTCTTTGAACCTGCATGTGCCTCTCTCTCTCTCTCTGATCCACCCATGGAACTAACCCACAGCTATGGCTTAATAAAGACACCAGTTTCCTCCGCTCCTGTACCCATTCAGCTGAATGACTCTGCAAAAAGTGTGGTTCTCTGGCAGACTTTCTCCACTATAGATTCTTCCTTTCCTGCTTTAACTCTTCTCAGTCCCTCACTAAAAAACTTTACTTTTCACAGCTAATTAACACTCATAAATCCAATGCCTAATACTTTTTCTCTTCCTTTCACTCCCTCCTCCACCCTCCATCTGCCTCCCCCGCAAACTCCATACAGCCACAAGACTTTGCTGATTACTTCAAAGCCAAGGTGGACTTCATCCAGGATAATAAATCACTTTGTATATCCCCTCCTAGTCCCCCTTGTTTCCTTCCTGGCAATCTAGAATCTTTTTCACTAGTCACAGAGGAGGAACTGACTAACCTGCTATCCTCCACTACCTCCACTATATGCGCACTTGATCTGCTCCCCTCTCACCTTGTCCAATCCCTCTCCCCAACTGTAATCCCTATGCTATTACAAATCTTTAACTCCTCCTTTGCCACTGCTACCTTTCCTGACGACTTCAAGCATGCCTTAGTAACACCCATCCTCAAGAACAACTCCAGCGACAGTAACATACACTCTAGCTATTGACCTGTTTCTCTCCTGCCTTTTGCCTCTAAACTCTTGGAACACCTAGCCTACTCACATCTGCTTGAATTCCTTAAAACACACTACCTGCTGGACCCTTTACAATATGGATTTACACTGCTCACTCCACTGAAACTGCTCTCACAAGAGTGGACAATGATCTTCACATTGCCAAATCTCAAGGTCACTATTCAATACTTATACTTATATCCTGTTTGATCTCTCAGCAGCTTTTGACACTGTTGATCATGCTCTCCTCCTCCACATTCTTCACTCATTAGGAATCTGTAACATAATACTAGATTGGCTCTCCTCTTATCTATCTAACAGATCCTTCAGTGTCTCCTCTGCCACCTTTTCATCATCTCCTGTCCAACTCTCTGTTGGTGTTCCTCAAGATTCTGTTCTAGGACAGCTTCTGTTTTCTCTTTACACAATAACACTTGGGGATCTTATTAACTCATTTGGTCTCAAATATCACATCTATGCAGATGACACTCAGATTTACTTATCTGCACCTCAACTGACTTCTGACATCTAGGCTAAAGTTAAAGATTGCCTCTTGGATATCTCAGACTAGATGGCTCATAGGCACCTCAAACTCAATATGTCTAAAACTGAGCTACTCCTCATCCCACCTAGGCCTGGTCCTGTAGTGCCCTTCCAGGTGACTGTAAATGGCACTACCATATATCCAGTATCAGAAGCACAGTATCTAGGGGTGATAATTGACAAGTCTCTCTCATTCTCCCCTCATATTAATGCCATTGCTAAATTCTGTCGCTTTCTTTTGCGTAACATTGCTAAAATCCGTCCCTTCCTCTGCTCTTCCACAGACAAAGTTCTTTTACACGCAATCATCCTCTCCCGTATGGACTATTGCAACATTCTTCTGTCTGTCATTCTTGCCTCCTATCTCCATCCACTTCAATCTATACAGAATGCTGCAGCAGGAATTACTCTTCTTCCTGCTCCTCCTCAAATATCTCCAATGGCTTCCTATCAAACTCTGGATATCTTACAAAATCTTACTTCTCTCATTCAAGACACTTCTCTCCTCTACTCCTTCTTATATTTCCACTCTGCTCTCCCACTATACCCCATCCCTCCACTTATGTTCAGCCAATGACTGTCTTCTCCCAGCTCCTTTTGTGTCTACAGCCCTCTTACGTATCACAGCTTTTGCTCTCATTGCTCCATATCTGTGAAATGCTCTCCCTCCCACTCTGCACCACTCTCTGATGGCCTTCAAGTCTATCACGGTCCCCGTGATTCCATGTCACACTTTGTGGTGGTGCTCTTCCACTGGCGGAGTTTGACTGGCCTGCCCAGGGTGTCAATTTATATACTGGGCCAATGGCACCTGTTAGGTGCCCCTTCATGGTGTTCCTGTTCCTGCGCCTTTGTTGCTGTGATTCTGCATTCCTGTGTACCGACTTGGCTCGTCTGACTACTCTGCTGTTCCTGCTCCATGATTGACCTGGTTCTGGATGACGTTCCTGCTCCGTGGTTGACCCGGCTTTGGCTGACTTCCTGCTACGTGATTGACCCGGTTCTGGCTGACGTTCCTTCTCCGTGATTCATCAGGTCCTACCTGACGTTCCTGCCTGGCAACTTTCTGAGCCTGCTTGCAGCTTGCACTGACTGATCATGCCTCCTGTGTTACTGTGGCCTCCGATACTGAGCTCATTTGTTGCCTCCGTTACCAAGCCTGTCAGAGAGTACTCCCGAGCTATTGCCGTTGTTACCGAGTCTGTCTGAGAACACTTGCTGTGCTGGTTGCCTCCATTACCGAGCCTGTCTGTATACACTTGCCAAGCTTGTTGCCTTCCATCCTGAGCCGTTTAACACTTGTTGAGCTGTTGCCTCCTTCACCGAGCCTGTCTGTTACCACTGCAGAGCAGTACCTTTCATTAGGTGCTCGTTTCCTAGGAGTTGTAGCACCGCGTGGTGCTGTTGGGCATTCCGGTACTCTGTCAGTGTGTGCTCTGTTCCGGCACCGAAAGGGTGCCTTGGCTCTGGTCTCCTCTCGCTCACAGTGTGGTTACATCAGATCGCACCTAGAAGTGCGTTTGGCTCACGGTATATTGGCTTGGGCAGTGTCTCCTCCATTACCGCACCTAAGGGGTGCTCTTGGCTCCGGTCCCATTTGCACAAACAGTGTTTCCTCCGTTACCGCACCGAGGGGTGCTCCTGTATCTGGCTCCATTGGCTCTGGCAGTGTCTCTCCTCTGGTACTACACCCAAGTAGGGGTATCGGCTCCAGCTCCAGTTGGTCCTTGCTATACTATTGGGCATTACGATACAGCTATATGGTTGTGATTCAGTTCAGTTGCACTGCTTGAGCTTGCTAGCTGCACTACCACTACTGGGACTGTTTATGCACCGGGAATTGGCTATTCACCACTACAGAGACTGTATACCTGTTTTGAGCATTAACCATTACCTGTGTTTCTGCTATATTCTACCTGCTCCTGCTATATTGGGCCTGTACATTATCCATTACTTACCTCACTGTAATACCGATTCTGGCCCCCAGGGGCACTGTTCCTTATTTTATCTCAATAAAACTGTGTTTTATTTCTAACCTTGGTCTGAGTGTCAGAAAACCGTAACAGTACGAAAGGGCCATGACCTCAGACGGTGAGGGTGACAGTAATACACAGAACCTCCACTGGAGGATGGATGTTCATGAGCAACGCTTGGACTAGTTGGCACTGGCCATGCAGACATTACTGGAACATATGGTACACCTCGATAAACCTAACCAAAATCTGGTGGTCCCCCCAGTTCCGACACCGGACAATCATGCTGGGCAATTTGCTGCACCTTCCAGAAGTTTAACGGCAGCGGCGCCATTACCGTTAAGATACAATGGCGAACCTACACTGTGCAGGGGGTTTATCAACCAATTAGAGATATTCTTAGAACTGACACCTCATGCCTTCCTGAATGACCGTAGCAAGGTGGGGTTCATGATATCTCTATTAACGGTAAAGCCCTGGCGTGGGCGAACCCCTTATGGGAGAATGCCAATCTATGTACTCTGAACTTCAATGAGTTTGTAAAGAAGTTTCGGAGAGTATTTGAAATACCTGGGAGAGCCGCCTCTGCTGCCAAGAGATTGATGGAAATACAAATGGGCGATCGTGAGGTAGGCGATTATGCCATAGAATTTCGGATACTGGCAGCAGAGGTAGGCTGGAATAATGAGGCTCTGGTGGCAGCCTTTGCCCAGGGGTTGTCCGATTCTATTAAAGATGAGATTGCGGCCAGAGATATACCCAGTGACTTAGACGAGTATATCGACTATGTTATGCTCATTGACTCTCGCATTCGCGAAAGTCATCTGGCAAAAAGGGCAAAATCCAGAAACTATGGGCACAGAATGGCTGCTGTGAGAGTGCAACACCCTTTTATATGTCTGTACACAGAATGGCTGCTGTGAGACCTGACACCCTTTTATATGGCTGTACACAGAATGGCTGCTGTGAGACCTGACAGCCTTTTATATGTCTGTACACAGAATGACTGCTGTGAGACCTGACACCCTTTTATATGTCTGTACACAGAATGGCTGCTGTGAGTGCCTGACAGTCTTTTATATGTCTGTACACAGAATGGCTGCTGTGAGAGTCTGACACCCTTTTATATGTCTGTACACAGAATGGCTGCTGTGACACCCTGACACCCTTTTATATGTCTGTACACAAAATGGCTGCTGTGACACCCTGACACCCTTTTATATGGCTGTACACAGAATGGCTGCTGTGAGAGCCTGACACCCTTTTATATGTCTGTACACAGAATGGCTGCTGATGTGACACCCTGATACCCTTTTATATGGCTGTACACAGAATGGCTGCTGTGGGACCTTACACCCTTTTATATGTCTGTACACAGAACGGCTGCTGTGATACCCTGACACCCTTTTATATGTCTGTACACAGAATGGCTGCTGTGAGACCTGACACCCTTTTATATGTCTGTACACAGAATGGCTGCTGTGACACCCTGACACCCTTTTATATGTCTGTACACAGAATGGCTGCTGTGACACCCTGACACCTTTTTATATGTCTGTACACAGAATGGCTGCTGTGAGACCTGACACCCTTTTATATGTCTGTACACAGAATGGCTGCTGTGACACCCTGACACCCTTTTATATGGTTGTACACAGAACGGCTGCTGTGACACCCTGACACCCTTTTATATGTCTGTACACAGGATGGCTGCTGTGACACCCTGACACCCTTTTATATGTCTGTACACAGAATGGCTGCTGTGAGATCTGACACCCTTTTATATGTCTGTACACAGAATGGCTGCTGTGAGACCTGACACCCTTTTATATTTATGTACACAGAATGGCTGCTGTGACACCCTGACACCCTTTTATATGTCTGTACACAGAATGGCTGCTGTGAGACCTGACACCCTTTTATATGTCTGTACACAGAATGGCTGCTGTGACACCCTGACACCCTTTTATATGTCTGTACACAAAATGGCTGCTGTGACACCCTGACACCCTTTTATATGGCTGTACACAGAATGGCTGATGTGAGAGCCTGACACCCTTTTATATGTCTGTACACAGAATGGCTGCTGTGAGACCTGACACCCTTTTATATGTCTGTACACAGAATGGCTGCTGTGAGACCTGACACCCTTTTATATGTCTGTACACAGAATGGCTGATGTGAGACCGGACACCCTTTTATATGTCTGTACACAGAATGGCTGCTGTGAGACCTGACACCCTTTTATATGCCTGTACACAGAATGGCTGATGTGAGACCGGACACCCTTTTATATGTCTGTACACAGAATGGCTGCTGTGAGACCTGACACCCTTTTATATGCCTGTACACAGAATGGCTGCTGTGAGACCTGACACCCTTTTATATGGCTGTACACAGAATGGCTGCTCTGAGACCTGACAGTCTTTTATATGTCTGTACACAGAATGGCTGCTGTGAGAGCCTGACACACATTTATATGTCTGTACACAGAATGGCTGCTGTGACACCCTGACACCCTTTTATATGTCTGTACACAGAATGGCTGCTGTGAGACCTGACACCCTTTTATATGTCTGTACACAGAATGGCTGCTGTGAGACCTGAAACCCTTTTATATGGCTGTACACAGAATGGCTGCTGTGAGACCTGGCACCCTTTTATATGTCTTTACACAGAATGACTGCTGTGAGTGCTTGACAGTCTTTTATATGTCTGTACACAGAATGGCTGATGTGAGACCTGACACCCATTTATATGTCTGTAGAAAACGAGAGAAAACTTTTGTGTGGTGGAGAAAAATGTTTCTTCCCATTGATTTCAGTGCAATGAGCGAGGTGAAAAAAGTGAGAAAAAGGTAAAAATCTTCATTTTTCACAGGAAATTATTCACTAAGCTGGAAGTGCCATTATTTGCTGATTTCAGTTTGAGGCAAATATTTTCATTCATCCCTACCCCCAATGTATTTACCTTATTATGACTTTTAAAGCTAACTACAATATCCCTGTCTGTGTAAGTATACATGATTGGATATGTGTGTGTATAGGTACAGGGTGTGTGTGTCTGCACATGTGTGTGTATGTGTATAGGGAATGTATGTGTGTTCATCTCTGTACTTGTGGTGTGTGTCTGTCCATGTGTGTATGGGTGTGTTTGCATGTTTGTGCATATGTGTATGTATGTGTGAGTGCATGTGTGTATATGTGTGAGTGTGTGCATATATGTGTATGTGTATTTATATGTGTTTGAGTATGTATGCGTGCATGTGTTTATGTGTGTATGTGCACATATGTGTGTGTGTTCGTGTGTTCCCACAGACACAAATCAGGACTTTCCATTCACCCCTAATATTTCTTCTGCTTAGTGGGTACTGTAATTTCTGTGACCTTGATTAGTAGACCAGATGACTGCTGATTGGCTTTATATCTAGGAGAAACAAAGTTACAGAGGTCCATGTGGATCACAAGTGGAAAAATTAATTAAAACATTGCAATTACACCAGCGGTTCATTCTCCATTTAAATATATAATTATACTATTAACCCAAATGAATGTCTGGGAGAATTCACACACAATTCCCATGACATGTTAACATGCTTTCATCAGAATACTTAGGTAGTTTACACTAAAAGCAATAACGAATACATTTTTGCGATGTTACAGAACACGCTTTAAACATCTCATTTCTGAATTTATGCCAAGACATGTGTACAGCACTATGAGGATTCACAGTCTCTGAAAGCATATAAAGTAATACATATATATCAGGTGGAAGGTTGTATTGTGGAGGATGGGAGAGATGAGAGAGAGAAAAGTAGGGACAATAAAACCTACTAGAAAGCATACTCTCTGCAGCAACAACAATACAACAACATATTGCAGAACTCCTGTCATTATCATCATCACAAAAATAATTTCATATGTTCAGGGTTGTCAGTCTAACATTTATGGTTGTGACACTTACAGAATATGGGTTGTAGTGGATTCATATGAACACCATCTATGTCCAAGGGGTGGCCCCAGTGCATGTGAGATGTTTACAGAAAACTTACAGGATAACTATGTTCTAGGCTGAAACAATGAAACTTATGAAGTATTGAACATAACAGTATGTTTGGCCCGTATTAGTGTGCACTACAATGGACCTCATCCAGCAGCAGGTGAACCAATGAACTGCAGGGAGGTTTTCCTTTTCACTGCTCTTAAGCACATAATGAACACAAGCACAATTAAACAAGAAAGGCCTCTCCCTATCACACCTTGCATTATAGAATTTGCATACTGAAGAATTCACTGGTAAGAACATTAGTACACAGGACATAAACCTATACAAATAAATTAAATAATAATAATAATAATAATAATAATAATAATGATCTAAATTTAGTACCTCCTTATCACACCCATGTTTTTTCCCTCTGTCAGCCATGCCAGGTTTGGGCAGCTAACAACATTACACAATGACCTGCAGCAGAGGTGTCATAATGGTTCTGCAGTTGGCATCACCAGTACCAAGTGTTATATCTCCCTTATCAAATCACTTGCCTGATATACACCCACGTTTCATTTTTCATATATTGCCCATATAGAATATTCGGCTATATAATGCTCTATGTACATAAATGTTTGGGTAAATATAGATTTTTATGTTTCTTTTTTTTTTTTTATTGTTTAATATTTCTTTATTGGGTTTTACATATTTTTGACAAAAACACAAAATGAAAGAAAGACAGATAAATAAGAAGTGGGGGGACCCCTGTCAAATATCAATTAGGTAACATACAAGGTTATATAAGCATGATCACATAAGGTTATGGAGAACTCAGCCTCGGACCGGGCAACAATGTAAGGTAAGATCCACTCCAGGTGGCAAGAACCTGGGTTCCCACCAACCGGGGAGGACCTCCCTCAGTAACGAAATACAATATTCACAGGAACCCCATCAATGACCGAATCTCTACACAAAAGCAAAAAGAGAAGGGGGGTATCTCCCCAACAGAAAAAGAGAAAGAGATAAGATAACTAAGATAATGAGAAAAGGACAGTAAGGACGCAGAGATCACGAAAGAGAAGGGAAAAAAAAAAAATTTTTGGAAGACGGAAAGAGGGAAAAGGAGTGGGCAGGGGATAGGAGTAAGAGGGACAAGGAGAACTAGGATTGGAGAGGTAAGCAGGAGGAGGAAGAAGAAAGCAAGCAAGAGAGATGGCTCCCACCCAAAACACCCCTCATCCCGCTGTCACGGATTTGAAGACTCTCAGACTTAAGGTTTGGTAAAATAACTTAACTTTATTAAAAGTTAAAGGCAGTCCCCGTAGGGTAAACATACATAACAATACAACAGTAATATAACATATAATAGGTTCTACCGGCTTTGCCTAAATACCGGGCAAGGCAACCCAAGTGACAGTTTTAATGACAGGCTCTACCGGCCTTGCCTATACCGGGTAAGGCAACCGTGAGATGATAACTCCGGTTCTACCGGCCTTACCAATACCGGGCAGGGCAGCCCAAAGGAGTACTGGAGTAGGCTCTACTGGCCCTGCCAATACCAGGTAAGGCAACCTTAAAGATGGTGAATTACAAGGTTCTACCGGCCTTACCAATACCGGGCAGGGCAGCCCAAAGGAGTACTGGAGTAGTCTCTACCGGCCCTGCCAATACCGGGTGAGGTAACTACAGGATGGTATCGTCAAGGTTCTACCGGCCTCACCAATACCGGGCAGGGCAGCCTGAGCGAGTAGACCAGCTGTCAGGTGACTAAGACAGCATAGAGCATAAGTATAGAGGTCTTACTCAGCAGGAGTCTATTGCCAGGGATATCAGACAACCGCAAGGAAGTGGACAGCGACTGACCACAGTACTGGATGTTCAGGAGCAAACCAAGGTCCGCACGTTGGGACTAATGGTAATAGCGCCACCAGGTTTAATGGAGCAAACCAGCGACCGCACGCTGGAACCCACAATGTATATCACAACCAGGTTTAGTGGAGTAAACCAGCGTCCGCACGCTGGGACCAACAACGTATATCGCAACCAGGTTTAGTGGAGCAAACCAGCATCAGCACTCTGGAACCAATAATGTATCTCGCAACCAGTTTAGTGGAGTAAACCAGCGTCCGCATGCTGGGACCAAAAATGTATATAGCAACCAGGTTTAGTGGAGTAAACCAGCGTCCGCACTCTGGGACCAACAATGTATATTACAACCAGGCTTAGTGGAGTAAACCAGCGTCCGCACGCTGGGACCAACAATGTATATCGCCACCAGGTTTAGTGGAGTAACCCAACGTCCGCACGCTGAGACCAGCAATGTATATTGCAACCAGGTTAGTGGAGTAAACCAACATCCGCACGCTGAGACCAACAATGTATATTGCAACCAGATTTAGTGCAGTAAACCAGCGTCCGCATGCTGGGACCAACAATGTATATCGCAACCAGGTTTAGTGGAGTAAACCAGCGTCCGCACGCTGGGACCAACAATGTATATCGCAACCAGGTTTAGTGGAGTAAACCAACAAATTATGATCAGCAGTGAGAAGAACAATGTCGCCAGAGCGACAGCTGGAGCAGGAGATTCAGGAACTCAGTAAGATTAACCCGCGAGGTGCTGGAACACAGGAACACTGGAACTCAGTAAAATTAACCCGCGAGGTGCTGGAACACAGGAACACTGGAACTCTGGAACACAGGAACACTAGTATACAGGAACAATGGAACACAGGATCAGCAAGTACAGCAGGAACAGCAGGAACAGGCCCAGAAGCCTGACAAGCAGGTCAGGCAGAGTGGAGTCAGAAACACCATGAAAGGGCCACCTGGAAGTGCTCAGCCTGGGTTTAAAAAATCTGTGTGAGGAGGTCTAATCACAGACAGCCAGTCATGATACTCAGCAAGTGACTGACACTGAACAGCACCAATCACGGGCACCGTGATACCTGCACCCGCAACTCCATGGGTGACCAACCGGCCCTAATCAAGCCTTAGTCTAAAGGCATCACTCTCCAAGAACTCGGCCCATGGTAACCATCTACTCTCGTGGACCAGGCCTCTACCCTCCGCTGGTGAAGTAAGCCCTCCGCAGAGCGCATATCTTCCACCGCGGCAACCCAATCTCTGTACGAAGGGGCAGAAGAACGTTTCCAGTATCTGGGTATGACCACCTTAGCCGCATTCAATAAACGGACTGTTAGTGAACGAGAATAAATACGCACAGAATGAGAAGTATGTTGTAACAGAAACGCCAGAGGGTCCATAGCAATATCAGAGTCAGCCACCAGTCTAATTGTATCAACCACGGCATACCAGTAAGGCTGAAGCAGAGGACAAGACCACCAAATATGTAAAAAGTCTCCATGATGTGTTTTACAACGCCAGCATCTACTAGTCACGTTGGGACAAAATTTACGTATCAAAGCCGGAACCCTGTACCATCTGGTCAAAACTTTATAAGCATTTTCTTGAATGTGTGCGGATGGAGAACAGCGATGTACAAGCAACGCAATCTTAGTCCATTGTGATTCAGTTAGCACCAAGTTACAATCGGATTCCCAACAACGGACAAAATAGGGTTTGGTGGCTGAGGTGGCAGATAAAAGAAGGGTATGCGTTGTCGATACCAGCTTATGCGGTGGAGAGGTCATAAGGCATAGACGTTCCAAAGGTGTCCGAGAATCCTCCTCTGAAGATGTCGAAGCCAGAGTGTCAACAAAATAGCGGAGCTGAATGTGGAAGTACGGGAGAGAAGGGTGGCATGGCCTATTGTCCAAGATATCCAACAAGGGTTTAAGCTGTATAGGCCTGGCATCACCTACCACATCCCGAAGTCTAGGGAATTGGACCGAATTCGGGAGCAGTTTGCCCAAAGGGCCGCGAAGCGTCCCTGGCGGGAAATCAGTATTGTGGCAAAGAGAGAGCAGGGAAGAAGGGCAGCCAGTCAATCCTGAGGTGGAGACAAGCTTCCTCCAAGATCGTAAAGTGTTCGGAATGGTAGGGTGGGAGCGATCCAGGCAAATGCCAGGATCTCCCGGCACCCACGCGGCCACCGACGTGGGCACAGCCAGAGCGGCCTGCTCCAACCGTACCCACTGCTTCATGGATGGAATTGTCCACTCAACCACTCTAGCGAGAATAACAGCATTGTGATATGCCTCCATGTCCGGCAGGCCTACACCCCCCCAGCTCCCGTCTACAAGTTAGGTATGTATATCCCACTCTCCGACTTCCTGATTTCCAAATGAAGGCCAACAGGAGCTTCCGGATAGAAGAGAAAAATGGTCTAGGAATAGCAATAGGTAAAGTCTGTAAGAGATATAAATAGCGAGGCAAAATGTTCATTTTAATGACCGCCATCCGGCCAAACCAGGAAATATGCAGCCTGGACCAGCGATCTAGATCATTCTTTAGTGTCAACTGAAGAGGGGCAAAGTTTGCATCAAACAAGGAGGCGGGATCCGCAGTAAGACAGATGCCCAGATATTTCACCCCAGTGGATGATCACCGAAAAGGGAAACGCGTTTTTAGGAGTTCGACGTCAGGAGACACCATTGAGACAGTAAGAACCACCGATTTGTCCATGTTAACCCTACAATGCGATAGGCGGCCGTAGAATTCCAGTTGATCATCAGTACTACTAATTCATTGCATGTGGTCCACTTGATGGACAGAGAATTGTATTGGGGATGATCCTGCCTCAACCTACTAACTTGTATTATTTTAAAAATGCACAATTTATATCTGCACTTTTACACTTTTGTGTTTTTATTAAGTGTGACAAATAGGAATTGTTTATCTTTTATAAGTTTTTCTAATTTTTATGCACTTTGTGCGGGAGTGTTTCACTATTGCACAGACCACTGGATATTTATATGGGATTGATGACACAATATTGGCACCTTGAGAAAGAGAGAAAGATCCAGAAGGAAATGAGACATTGACATTAAATAAGCCATGAACCTTTAAGAATACCTGTGAGTGCTGATTTATCTGTATAAATATTCCTTTTTTGTTGCATACATTACCTCTGTCAGGATTGTGTGCCTGGCGATCCATACTGAAGATTGAGTGTTTCCATCTCCCCAAATATATATATATATATCCAACTAAATGTGATAATGGCACCCAGTAAACCCTGCAAACCACTAATCAAACCGCAATAACAGTACCAAGTATCGCTTCTATTCGTGAACTTGTTACTGGACCGAGTTCAAAGAATTAATTACAAAGCACAAATACATGGAGAGTGCTACAATGTATTCCATCATATAACAATAACATTTATTACAAATATAACAACATTATAACTGGTCATCATACTGAGAAATTAACCTCCAAGCTTTATCCCAAAATCAGTACTCTTTTTAGACACAAATCATGTTTAAGTCCCCTGGTTAGAAAATGTATTGTACAACAGATATTGCTGCCAGTCAATGAATATGGTGATATAGTATATGCTCCAGCACCAGAAATCCATCTTAGTAAACTTGACACCCTGTATAATTCAATATGGAGCTTTATCCTCCAATGGAATTACACTACTCATCTCTGTGATATGCTTAAAGAACTAAGGGCTCGATTCAAATGTTGGCGTCGGCAGAAAAAACTGGCAACGCTGGTTTTAATGTCAACTGAGCAATGCAAATGTTCCACTAGTAAGAAGCGACGCCAGTTCTGAAACACACGTCGGCCGTCGCCAGAACAGCAAGATCTCGCCCATAGAGGACAATGTACAAGCAACGCCAAAAGCTATTCAAATTTTGGAGTTAGGTCTAACGCGACTTAAATTGCAACATTTCTCTCCAGAAATCTAACGCCTATTTTTTTTGGAGAACAGCTCAGTAGGCAGAGTAAAAAATCCACAACGACAGTTCTGAACAGCATTCTCTGTGCTCTTCCCTACTCAGCCACTAGGGGAACACAAAGATGGCTTTCAACACCATGGACAGCTATGAATGCCATAGGGATGTGCACTGCTCACCCCTGTGGCATTCAAAGGGTTACAATCAATAATACTAGTACACCAAGCACTACACAATGCCCCCTTCCACATCCCCCCTTAGTATGTCACATATATTGCATATATGTGACATACTAACCCCATCCACATCCACCTCATGGACTTCCATGTACTGGACAAATCTGTCTTTTATTCCACAATTAACACTTTGAGTACCAGAGAGGTAGGAAAGCATTGTTTAGCATGTTTCCTACCCCTCTGGTACCCAAAGGGTTAATAGGCAAGGTATGGATTACATACCTTGCCTGTATATATATGTGTGCGTGTGTGTGTGTTTTAAACTTTTTTTTTATTAAAATACTATTATTACACATAGTTTAAATTAGATCTCATTCATTTTTAATGCCCTACCTGCTGTGTCCCATTGCTATTAGTACTTTTGCTCCACTCTCCTTCAAATGGAGAGTGGAGCAAAAGTACTAATAGCAATGGGACACAGTAAGTAGAACATCATAAATGGATGAGATCTAAGTTAACCCTTTGAGTGCAAGAGTGGTACGCAACGTATTGCAAAGCAATGCGTTGCATGCCACTCTGGCACTCAAAGGGTTAAAATACAATCGAGGGAGCAGGCTGCACTCTGACTGCAGCTTCCCTCATCTTCATTAATAAATTCCTCCTTCATTCTTAAACCTTTGAGTGCCAGAGTGGTACGGAATGCATTGCTAAGCAATGCATTCCGTACCACTCTGGCACTCAAAGGGTTAATTCCATTGCTGCATGTGGCTGTGAAGCCCGCAGCATAAGAAACGGCTGGGCACTAGCGAGGCATTGGAGGAAGCGGGAGGAGGGGAGAGAGACATAGGAGGAAGCGGGTGGTAGGCTTGTATTTGCTGCCCGCTTCCTCCGATACCTCTCCTCACGCGCTGGCATTGTGCCAGGCTGCCTGGCGTCACCCGTTGTACAATGCGTCCCTTCTCACAATGCGTTGTACAATGCACATTGTACAACGCATTGTGAGAAGCGGGATCATAAATACCTGGACTCCTCAGAGGAAGAATGCAATTTAAATCATATCCTCTACCATTGACTGATCCAAGAATCAGCATCTGGACTAACGTTCTTATTTGATTTCCATTATAAACAATGTAATGTGTACTTATATTTAAGAGAGAAGTTTTCATATTTATCTGTATAACATGCCTGAGGAAGAGACCTAAGAAGTCTTGAAAGCTTGCATTTAAATCTGTTTAGTTAGCCAATAAAGGTATCAACTTTACTAAATTTTTGCATCCTGTCAAAAGTCCATATACCCTGTTTTAAACAATATAGTGGCTCCGGAGCATATATTATCTGTGCACAGATGAATCAGTTCCACTTTATCAGAATCTAGTAATCGTTCCTCTGTCAGTGATGTGTTCTTTACAGGTAACAGCAGTTCACTTTTCCCTTTAAGGGTTTTGGCAGATCTCTTTGCCTTTTCTTGCATATGTCCTTAATAATAAGCGGGTAGGTCTTCTTTGTGGCTATAGTATAGTAATAATTAAATATATCTTGCATTCTCCTCTCTCGTCTACTGAATGTTTACCCACAACTTCCTTCCGTAATTAGTAACAAGATGTCTTTGTTACCTGGGGTTTTATTGTCCGTTGTTGTAAGTTTTCAATGCAGACAGAGGGATCCAACCTCCTATGGATAGACCTCCCGTCTCCACTCAGTCTCCATGTGTTAACAAAAAATATCACCAACCGGGAACACAGATGAAATGTGAAAACAGAGCAACAAACAAGGATCTCCTATGCAGGGGAGGGCTGGCCTGGGGTACAGAGGGGCAATTGCCCCCTGGGCTGGTCATATGTCTGGACTGGTAGGCCACTGCATCTCACTAAATCTCCCGATTGCTGCTGTAAATGGAGCTACACTAGTGATAACACAGAGGTACAATCCAAATGGAGCTACACTAGTGATAACACAGAGGTACAATCCAAATGGAGCTACACTAGTGATAACACAGAGGTACAATCCAAATGGAACTACACTAGTGATAACACAGAGGTACAATCCAAATGGAACTACACTAGTGATAACACAGAGGTACAATCCAAATGGAGATACACTACTGATAACACAGAGGTACAATCCAAATGGAACTACACTAGTGATAACACAGAGGTACAATCCAAATGGAGATACACTAGTGATAACACAGAGGTACAATACAAATGGAGATACACTAGTGATAACACAGAGGTACAATACAAATGGAGATACACTAGTGATAACACAGAGGTACAATCCAAATGGAACTACACTAGTGATAACACAGAGGTACAATCCAAATGGAGATACACTAGTGATAACACAGAGGTACAATACAAATGGAGATACACTAGTGATAACACAGAGGTACAATCCAAATGTAACTACACTAGTGATAACACAGAGGTACAATACAAATGGAGATACACTACTGATAACACAGAGGTACAATCCAAATGGATCTACACTAGTGATAACACAGAGGTACAATCCAAATGGAGCTACACTAGTGATAACACAGAGGTACAATCCAAATGGAGATACACTAGTGATAACACAGAGGTATAATCCAAATGGAGATACACTAGTGATAACACAGAGGTACAATCCAAATGGAGCTACACTAGTGATAACACAGAGGTACAATCCAAATGGATCTACACTAGTGATAACACAGAGGTACAATCCAAATGTAACTACACTAGTGATAACACAGAGGTACAATCCAAATGGAGATACACTAGTGATAACACAGAGGTACAATCCAAATGGAGCTACACTAGTGATAACACAGAGGTACAATCCAAATGGAGCTACACTAGTAGCATAAACCATTTCCCTTGTAAGCTCTATAGTATCACTAGGTAAGGTTTACTTTAATTGTAAGCTTTGTAGTGGTGCACTAGTGTAGCCCCATTTCAACTGTAAGCTATGTGGTATCACATGATTTACGTCACAACATCAAAGCCAATTTTAATATTAACAAAAGGGGGTGGGCTGGAACAGTGGCCTGGAATGATAATAGAAATGGGCCACTTGAATGTTTTTGCCCCCTGGGCCACAAATTGCCAGCCCTCCCCTGCTCCTACGAGTTTCGTACTATTGTTTGTACTTCATCAGAGAGCATGATGGGAATCCTTTTGGTGTCCAGTTCTTATTTGGTACCAGTATTATATCATCATTGTGCGTTTTTGGCTCCATTATTATCATATCCATATATAGATATGCATTAGATTTAAACCTAGTGAATCTAGTGAATCTAGTGAATTATCCAATGGTATATAACCTGCCAAAAACATATAACATATAAAGAATTCACAAATATAAATACACTTTTGCAGATATGATTGCACACCCCAAAATTCACATGGTAATATCATATTCACATTGGGAAATGCAATTACCTTCGCACCCTTGACATGCCTTATATCATTTCGCACAAACTGTTCCTCACTAAATTGATCAGTGACCTGTGACCTGAAAGACTGAGTTTGGATATTTGCTGGAAAAATAGAATAAGTATTTTGTGTGTGGTGTTGTGTGGTAAGGGAAAGGTTAAAAAGCAAATCTCTTTGGGGGTTTTTCCCCTCCCTTTGCTGTGAAAGAAGAAGATAATTGCAGTCTGGTGTGGAGGGAGTGACTAATTGCTGTGTTTGTAATTGCTGGATTCCTGGCTTATACAGCAGATACATAGTGAATACTTGAACGTGTGAATCTTGCATCAGTGTGTAAGTGCAGAAGTGTGGTAAGCGTGGGAATTTAAATAACAGGGGATTTCAAGTAAGTGCAGAAGTGTGGTAAGTGAGGGAATTTAAATAACAGAAGAATTCAAATACAGGGGATTTACACAGGGCTACACGTTTATCAATCTTATTGTGCAGCTATTTTTTTCCTTCCTGTCTGCCTTTTTAGCTTGTGGTAAGTGGCATATATGAGTGGAAGCATGATTGTCCATTTAACTCAGTGCACAGTGATGAAGCAGTGTTAACTGAGAAGCGCGTTGGGTGGTTAGTTCAGTTATGTTATTCAATTTTTAGCAAGTTCTGTGTTTACATTGTACTCGAGTAGTAAATTTATATTGCATATTTTTATATACTTTTATATATTTTATATGATTACTCCTAATAAATAAGATGATATTTACATCTATATAGTGTCACTTAGTGTTTCTTATTTTCAGCTACTTACCCCAGTATAGGCCCCCACTTAGTATTACCCTAGATAGAGGGAATATACTCTAGCCCATTTCAGTTTTGGAGGGAACACAAAGGTGGAGTGGAAAGCGGATAATATGGGGAGCTGTATTCTGTAAAGAAACCGACACTGGGGGTCATCCAGTGAAGGCAATCCACACTGAGAGGCCGGTTTTGCCTCACTTGAAGGTGAGTACCATTAACACAGATCCATAGGTGTTATTTGGCACGGTGAAGGAGAACACGTTTGAAGAAGGTGGAGGAGTTATATCTCTGAAATACAGTCTACACTTGGGTTGATTTTTTCTGTTTTTGTATGTATGAGGAAGATATTATAATTGAGGAAATGGCATTAGAAAAGGGGCATGGGGGTGGAGAGGGGGAATGGGCTAGTTCATCTAATAGGGAGTTGCCATTGTTACAGCCTGATAAAAGACAAATGCATTTGACAAAGAATGAAATCTTTAGGAATGGCAAAATGATAAAATGTATGCATGCAAATGCTCGTAGGCTGGCTGGTAAGATGGGGGAACTAGAAATTATTGCAGTACATGAGCAGTATGATCTGATTGGAGTATCTGAAACCTGGTTAGTTGATACGTATGACTTGGCAGTCAATATAAAGGGTTATTCACTTTTTAGAAAAGACAGGGTTAACAAAAGGGGAGGAGGGGTATGCCTATATGTAAAGCGGGCCTTACAACCTAATTTAAGGGAAGATATAAATGAAGGGTCCAATGAAAAGGTAGAGGCCTTGTGGGTAGAAATACACACTGGGGTACACATAATACAAATATGTTAGAAGGGATTTGCTACAAGCCACCTAATGTTGGGGAGTTGGAGGAAGCCCAACTTTTACTGCAAATCGAAAAGGCTTCTAGGTCAGCAAAGGTAATTCTAATGGGAGATTTCAACTTTCCTGAAATTGACTGGAGCAATATGACTTCAGGCACAACAAAGGGAAATATGTTCCTATATTTTATGTCCCAACTAGTAGAGTAGCCAACTAGAAAAGAGGCCTTGCTTGACCTAGTGCTCTCAAACAATTCTGATATGAAAAATAATGTGCAAGTAAGGGAACATTTGGGCAGCAGTGACCACAATATTGTATTCTTTGAAGTTTGTTATGAAAAACACAATAGCAAGAGTTTAACCAAAACATTCAATTTCAAAAAGGATAATTTTACAAAGTTAAAAGAAGTACCCCAGTGGGGTATAAGATAAAAATGCACAAGAATCATGGAATGTATTTAAAATGCTCTTAGGCCAATATACAAGTCAATATATACCATTGGGGAATAAGCACAAGAGGAGAAAAGTGAAACCAGTGTTGCTTAATATTGTGGTTAGCAGTGAAATGAGAAATAAAAAGCAGGCTTTTAAAGTGTTTAAGTCAAACGGGTCAAATGCATCATTTAAAAAAATATGAAGAATGTAATAAAATCTGCAAACAAGCAATTAAGCTATCTAAAATAGAAAATGAGAGAAATATTGCAAATGAGAGCAAGAAAAACCCTAAACAATTCTACAAGTATATTAATAACAAAAAAGTTAAGGTTGATATTGGTCCTCTTAGGACTGAGACAGGTGAATTGATTAGTGAGGATAATGCTATGGCTGATACCCTAAATACATTCTTTGCTTCAGTATATACAAAGGAGGCAGCAGTAACAGGCTACAGGCATATGGACAAAACCACAGAATTTCCTCCATTATCTACATGGCTTACTGAGAACAAGGTCAAAAAGAGAAAGGAAAGAGTTATAGTGAATAAAGAGCATGGACCGGACAGTATACACCCAAGGGTACTTAAGAAACTTAGTTCAGTAATAGAAAACCATTATTCTTAATATTTATTGATTCACTTTCATCAGGCATAGTGCCCTGTGATTGGAGGAAAGCTGATGTAGTTGCATTGTTTAAAAAGGGAGCAAGATCCAAACCAGGAAATAATAGACCTGTGAGCTTGACTTCCATAGTGGGTAAGATACTAGAAGGGTTATTAACTGATAGTATTCAGAACTATGTGAAGACAAACAATATCATTTGTAGGAATCAGCATGGTTTCATGAAGAATAGATCATGTCAGACTAATTTACTTGCATTTTACGAAAGATTAAGTAATAATTTGGACAAGGGAGTTGCTGTTGATGTATTATACTTGGATTTTGCAAAAGCCTTTGATACAGTGCCTCACAACACCTTACTGTATAAATTAAAAGGCTTCGGTTTGGGTGGCGTTATCTGTACATGGATTGAGAACTGGTTAAATGATAGATGGCAGAGAGTTGTTGTAAATGGAACTTTATCAAATTGGTCTAAAGTTGTAAGTGGGGTTCCCCAGGGTTCAGTCCTGGGCCCAATGCTTTTTAATTTGTTTATTAATGATCTAGAAGTGGGAATTGAAAGTAGCATCTCAATTTTGCTGATGACACTAAGCTATGTAAGGAAATACATACAGAGCTGGATGTTTTTTCTCTGCAGAAGGATTTAGATAAACTAAGTGAATGGGCAGAAAAGTGGCAGATGACATTTAATGTAGATAAATGTAAGGTTATGCATTTGAGCTGTAGAAACAAACTTTCAACATATACTGTAAATGGGAAACAACTTGAGGAATCCTCATTAGAGAAAGATTTAGGAGCACTGATAGACGATAGACTTCACAGCAGTGTACAGAGTCACTCAGTTGCTGCAAGAGCAAATAGAGTACTAGCCTGCATAAAAAGAGGTGTAGAAGCAAGAGATGCTAATATTATCCTACCTCTGTATAAATCCTTGGTTAGGCCTCATCTAGAATATGGAGTACAATTTTCGGCGCCTGTTTTTAAAAAAGACATTACTGAACTGGAAAAGATGCAGAGACGTGCATCTTTTTTCGGTCTCATCTACTATGTTACTATCATCCCATATATGTATTAACATCGGTTTTATCATTATGCCCATTAGGACTTAGAGTATGGCATTTAAATAGCTAGTAAGTCTCTTTTTTGCACAAAAGAGAAAATCTTTCTCCTTCTCTTAAGGACCTGGATATTTGCTCAAGAGCCACAATAATACTATAATTCATTGATTTATTATGACATTTTCTGTAATGTTGTGCTAAGGAATATTTTGTATCTGAGTTTATAGTTTCTCTTCTCTTGATTTTTGTTCTCCCTATATAACTATTTTGACAAGGACATGTAATCTTATATATAATGTATGTACTGTTACAGGTAATATGTATAATATTATTGTACCCAGCCATAAATTTTGAAATGCCCCAGTGTAATTGCAGAATTTGCTACTGCTGTTCTTGCTGCTGCTGCTGAGTTGTTTAAACGGGAGGATGATTGAGCAGCTCAAAGGGAAAGGGTTAAACAACAGCAGTAACATGGGTGATGGATGATGAAGTTTTCAGTTGCCACAACTAGCTCCAGTGATGCACCTGAGGCAGTAGCAGCACAATAACTAGCCCCACAACTAGCCACCACCATTTCAGGTATATGTGGAGAAAAGAAGAACACTGGCCTATAATGCTTCTCCACTTACCTGTCCACCAAAATCATGGGTATGCTATTAGAATATAAATGTTTCCATTGAGAGGAAGAACTGTGCCTCTCATCAACAACTGCAATGTTCACAGTGTTTGAGGTCATGGTCAGGCTTTGTCTGGAACAGTTCTGACCAGCCCTCACTGCACACCTCTTTTATTGTTTTGCAAGCCCCGCCCATCACCAGCCCACTTTACCTGACTGACACACCCCTCCTCCCTAACAGCAAGAGAAACAGAGAAAGCTATCCACTCTTTGTCCTTTTCCCACCCAAACAGACAGTGAAGCCATGGAGAAGGCTTGTAAAAAAAAAAAAATGTTTCTGAAACCCTAATGTGGTCTAAAGCATGGGAACATGAAAAACAAATATAGTTACCAAAAATATTGCAACATCACACCATGTAATGGATGCAGTTTTGTTGCACGACTACTTGTGTCCACAACAGCAAGTGTAAAAGACAAAGGAAAGAAAGGGAGGGCGCCCAATAGTGTAATATTTTCTAATAAGTAACAATTTGAAAATGAAAATGTACTCACAAATATATATATGTCACTCGATTATAAACATAAAATCAAGTATAAAATCAGCACAGAAGTATTCTTATACTTGATTTTATACTTGATTTTATGTTTATAATCGAGTGTTTTAAATAAATTTGATATATATAGAATATTTGGAGCCGTCTATAGGAGCTTGAATTTTGAAGACTTAGAGTACCAACATTTGAGCAGCCCTGAACGGAGACAGGATTGTTTTCTCCGGATGTGCGTTTGTCAGCTTAGATCTTAGCTGACATATATATTTGTCAGTTCATTTTCATTTTCAAATTGTTACTTATTAGACAATATTACACTATTGGGCGCCCTCCTTTTCTTTTGTTTGTCTTTCATGATTCATCGTTTGGGGAGAACGTTTGGGGGAGGTGCAGCCCCTGTGTTCCAGTAAAGGACGGAGTGATTGATTTGGGGTAATATATTCCCCTAAAGCGTTTATGCTGTTTCCCACATATGTGTTGGAACAGCATTTTATTTTGTGAGTACCGCACAATAGGGTGATCGGTGGAGGCAATCCTGATATTTGGGTTCAACACAAGGGGTGCCTTCTTCCCCTTTTCTCCCCTTTTCTTTCTTTGCATCTAGATTACAACAGCAAGTGTGGCTTAGGGTCCCACTTGGCATCATCGTCTACTTCTCCCCTCCTCCTGAGTATTAGAGGACACACTAGCAGCAGGCACAGCACTGAGTATTACAAGACACACTAGCAGCAGGCACAGTACTGAGTATTACAAGACACACTAGCAGCAGGCACAGCACTGAGTATTACAAGACACACTAGCAGCAGGCACAGTACTGAGTATTACAAGACACACTAGCAGCAGGCACAGCACTGAGTATTACAAGACACACTAGCAGCAGGCACAGCACTGAGTATTACAAGACACACTAGCAGCAGGTTCAGCATTGGTGGCAGAAGGTTCAGCACTAGTGGCAGAAGCCACAGAACTGGTGGTAGCAGTTTCAGCACTGGCAGCAGGCACAGTACTAGTGACAGCAGGGGCAGCACGTCTCACAGCAGGCACAGTACTGGTGGCAGCAGGTACAGCAATGGTGGCAGCAGGGGCAGCACATCTTGCAGCAGACACAGGCAGCTGTCACTACTACTACCCTTCTCTTCCTCCCTTGCCATTCCCTTTTCTCCCTCCCTTCCCATTAATTTCCCCAAGATCCCCAGGGGTGATATAGGGAGACTGGACAGCATTGGCTCTGTAGTACACACTTCCTCCTCCTCCTCAGACTCAGTGGACACATAAGGGTCCTTCCAGTTCCTCCTTTTACAATTTTTAAACTTTCTCATAGTGATAGCAGTCCCTACGAGCCTCTCCTGCCTCAATTTTCCAAACAAATAACAACAGAACAGAACAGCACGTCTACCTCGCTCTGTAGCTGCTTCTGTTGCATTTCATTTCCACAAATACATCACATTTTTATTTAGAAAAAATGAAAACCATGTAAATCAATGGGTGGAAACTTTGTAGCCATTGAAAAATTGGTGGATAATTTTGGCCAGTGGGCAAAAAACGCAAAGATTTTAATCAGTTTTAAAAGCTGATTTTCTCACAAAAATAGCAGACAATAACTTGGATTTCATGGGATTTCTAGTGGGAACACAACAACAACTTTTGTCCACCCCTATTAGAGGAATGTCCAGGAGAATCCACAGGAGAGCAGGTCAATGCAGACACAGACTGTGAACAGACAGCACATCTGATAATAAGTGGGAAGGACTGACTGCAGTGGGAATGTGCAGGACAAGAACATGAAGGAATCACTGGATTGTATTTCTGGTTTGGTAATGTGCATTGCTTTCCCCTCTGGCAGTCGGGGGTTAAACACTGCCCTACACAGCTTCCCATTGAAGGGGACGAGACAAATAGCTGTAGAGCTGCCAGAGGCCCTCCAGGCTGGTAGAGGATGATGGGAGTTGTAGTCCATTATTGGTTAGCCCTTTTCTATATCTATGTTTATGCTTGCTATTAAGACTTCACGTACCAGATAGATCTTCACCTCCTGCATGATGTCTTTTTAGTCGTCTTACATCAAAGACCTGTGAGTGCTTCTGTTTCATTAGATAAGTCTGATAACCTGTCTCCTGCTTTGTCCAGACCAATCACCTCAATTACTTTACTCTCATGGAGGGAAGTGAAAGTAAAGTAGTAGCTCAAACATTAACAGAGTGGCTATCATTTGGTGGGGAAGGTAACGATGAACGAGGTGGATTGGCAGGAGATGTACTTGTTACCCTAGAGGAAGAAGGTGATGTTGATGGCGAGCTAGTTGTTTTGCTCTTCATGGAACTTCCAGTGTCTGTCTGGGTTTCTTTATTCTTCCTCCTCTTTGATCTCCACCTTTCTGGAGATTCAGGGGGTACAGTAACTGTGGTGCTAGATTTCTGTAACGGGTGTTTGGATTTAACGTGTTTGACATAAATGTCATGGTGTCTGTGTTTCATGTGTGTTATCAGGGAGGTCGTGCCAAGGTGCATTCCCTCCTTTCCCCTTCTCACTAACTTGTCACAAGTTTTGCACTGTATCATTGTTGATGATGACTGCACTGTGCTGCCGGAAGAGAATAATAGTCCCACACCCATGACATCTGGGGGAAGGGATAGGGAATAGGTGGAGAATAGTGGCCTCTTTCTTCTTGTCCTCCATATTCCCCTTCACTATCTGTGGCAGCGGATTATGTTGCTGCTACTGCCTCAGATTTGGCACTGCAACTAGGATCAGGAGGAGTATTGCTACTGCTGGCAAGTGGAACCTGTCCTTGTCCCGCATTACTTATTGACCCCATTCCAACTGTGTGCACGGTGGTCTGTGGCACATTAGCTTGCTCCTCAGCATCCTGCTGCCCTTGCATCTCAGGAGCAGCAGAAATTAGAGCAGTTGCAATTTCCACAAATTCCAAAAGCTGATTGCGAGTGGTGGTGATGCCCATCCTCATCCCTGTCTCTGATTCCTTCTCAGTTTCTGATAAAAAGGCCATCAATATCTCTTCCACCCCAGCTTCTCCAACACCACCACCACCACAACCACTACTCCCTACGTTCTGCTGCTCTATTACAGGCATCTCATTGCTGCTTGGAGGAGGTGACGAGCAATGTGACAGAGGGTCCCCTGCTGTCACACTTGGCATAATTTTCTCCTTCCTCCCCTGAGTACTACAAGAAATACTAGCAGCAGGCAAAGAATTGGTGGCAGCAGGGTTAGCACTAGCAGCAGGTTCAGCATTGGCTACAGGGTCAGCACTGGCAGCAGGTACAACACTAGTGGCAGCACATCTGGTAGCAGGTACAACACTAGTGTCTGCAGGTACAGCAGTGGTGGCACTGGCAGCAGGGGCAATACGTCTTGCATCAGGCACAGGCAGCTGACCTATCCTGCTCTCACTAGTACTACCCTTTTCTCCCTCCCTTCCAATTCCCTTTTCTCCCTCCTTTCTCATTCCCTTTTCTTCCGCCCTTCCAATTAAATTCCCCAAGATCCCTTGGGTTGATTTAGGGGGACTGGACAGCATTGATATAGTAGTGGTCCCTTCCCCCACAGACTCAGTGGACACATAATGGTCCTTCCAGCTCCTCCATTGATTATTTTTTACCCTGCTCATAGTGATAGGAGTCACTATGAGCCTCTCCTGCCTCAATGTTTGCAAACTATAACAGTAGAACAGCACAGCACATCTATCTCGCTCTCTAACTGCTTCTATTGTGTCTGCCTTCAGCGAAAATTGTAACCGCTAGTTTTAAAGCAGATAACAAGGTGTTTTTGAGAAATTTCTTGTGGGAACATGGCAACATTTTTAGCTCATCCCTAGGCATGAGTTGCAGATAACAGAATGTGTTGAATGAAGGTGAGGGCAGAGTCGAAGGTGACCCCAGGTAGTGTGATGGTGGTGCTGTTATCAGTGAGAACAATATCAGGGGTTATAAGCTCAGTTTTGATAAGGTGAAGTTTTAGATGATGGGACAACATCCAGGAACACAGAGCAGTGAGCCAATTAGATAGAAGGGACAGGAGAGAAGGGGAGTGGTCTGGGGAGGAAAGATAGATTTGTGTGTGTTATCAGCATAGAGATGATGGTGAAACCCAAATACTCTTATTAGTTTGCCAAGGGAAGAGGTGTAAATTAAAATATTAAGGGGCTGAGGACTGAAACTTGTGGACAGTGGGAGGGGTGAAGAAGTGGAGCTAGAGTAGGAAACAGTGAAGGAGCATTTGGAGGATAAGGGTCTGACAACCATTCATTATCAGCCACCACTGGAGGAAGCCTTACTGGCCTGGCAGGCTGTGTGTAGTTCTCTGGGCTTGAGCACTCACCGCTGCTGCAGATGGTATTAGATGCTGGTTCACTTCACAAAAGTTAGTCTACTCACACTCCTGCTGGATAGCCATGTCCTACTCTCATTAGCAATATAATCAGCAGAACTGAAAACCCTGTCTGACTGTAAGCTAGCTGGTGGAAAGCTTAGTTTTTCCATTGAAATCTGCCCCGGTGATGGCCTCATTGATTGTTTTATTTGTCAGTACTCCAGTGAGTAATCATTTATACCTAGAACATAGCTATCTCACAGATACTCAGTAACCATCTCATATTCATTGGGATCATTCCATTGAGCTAAACTATGGGTATCAGTTACCAAGACATATTCCTGAGCAGGTCCCATAGAGAAGTGTCAGTGTCATTACCACCACCACCATAATCACAACCACCACCACCGTCCACCCCCGCCACCTCCATCAAGTCCAACTACATTAGACTGCTGCTGCACCTGAGATGAGGATGCTCTGTGTTCTCCAAATTCTTGGGATTCTGTTGTTGCTTTTCAGTGTATAATCCTTTTCTGACTTCTTTATGGTTTCTATTTCTCGTTGGGTCATATGTTTCTTTCTCTTCTCCTCAACAATACAATATTCCACTTGACCTATAATGATTTCTTTATAAGCTTTGAAAGATTATGATTCCTCAGAGAATAAGCTGCTGATTATACTTTGGCACATACTCTAACATTTCATGGTTGAAGTGTGAGTTAGCAATGTTGCAAGAATGCATTCTTCATTGTGTTTTATAGATACAGTTCTAGGATCCTGCCCCAAGCATGCTAACAGATCAGTCACCAACTGGTTCATTCCTGTGTTGTCATTATGAATAGAATTGTCTACTATACTCGTTAATCTTTACTGCAATAAATAAACCCTGAGGTTGTGGGTTTTCAAGTATCCCTCACCAGCACGGGAAAGAGTAGTTTGTTTCTTTAAAAAACATGCTTTTTTCTTTTCTGCTGGGAAGTTTTGCCAGTACAGAAACATATAGTTTTAAAATGTTTTCACTAAGAACACAGACAAATTTTTGAAAATTCTTCCATTTCCTTCCTATGTTACTCAATGAGGTGAAACTTCCAGTTCATATACATAATCTCCTCCCTCTAATGTGGTGCATTGTAGGAGAAAAGTGTGGAAGGAGAAAGAGTGAGAGGGAGATTAAAAAAAATTAAATTAAATATTAACAAAATAAAGTGATTCATAGTGCCGGCTGACCCATCACTGTGGTGGACTGGTGTGATTGACATGTGTATATAGATAGATAGATAGATAGATAGATAGATATGAGATAGATAGATAGATATGAGATAGATAGATAGATAGATAGATAGATAGATAGATAGATATGAGATAGATAGATATGAGATAGATAGATAGATAGATAGATAGATAGATAGATAGATAGATATGAGATAGATAGATATGAGATAGATAGATAGATAGATAGATAGATATGAGATAGATAGACAGATAGATAGACAGATAGATAGATAGATAGATAGATAGATAGATAGATAGATAGATATGAGATAGATAGACAGATAGATAGATAGATATGAGATAGATAGACAGATAGATAGATAGATAGATAGATAGATAGATAAATAGATATGAGATAGATAGATAGATAGATAGATAGATAGATAGATAGAAAAATAAAGAGATAGAAAGATAGATATGAGATAGATAGATAGATAGATAAATAGATAGATAGATAGATAGATAGATAGATAGATATGAGATAGATAGATAGATAGATATGAGATAGATAGACAGATAGATAGATAGATATGAGATAGATAGATAGATAGATAGATAGATATGAGATAGATAGACAGATAGATAGATAGATAGATAGATAGATAGATAGAAAAATAAAGAGATAGAAAGATAGATATGAGATAGATAGATAGATAGATATGAGATAGATAGATAGATAGATAGATAGATGCAGCAGTTATTACTATTATCATGTTACTGACACACATTACTTATCAGTCATAACAGTGGTCCCAAGTGGGGTAGATGGTGGCATCCCTCCTCCACCTCCTCATCTGTGCTGCTGTTAATATATTTGTCCTGGTTTTGTCTCTCATGTGTGGTTTCTGCTACCTGATACTCAGATGGTATGAGATGTTGGTTCATTATTAAGAATGTTAGTCTTCTAACATTGCTGCTTCATAGCCACGTCCTGCGGACACTGACAACATAACCAGCTGCACCGAAAACCCTCTCAGACTCAATGCTTGACACACTGGCAGCAGGCACAGCACTGGTGGCAGCAGGGACAGTATGTCTGACAGCAGGCACAGCACTGGCAGCAGGCAGAGCACTGGTGGCACTGGCAGCACATCTGACAGCAGACACAGCACATCTAGTAGCGGGCACAGCCAGCTGACCTGTCCTGGTCTCACTACCACCCTTTTATTCCTCCCATGACATTAAATTCCCCAAGATCCCTAGGGGTGATTTAGGGGGACTGGACAGCATTGGGTCTGTAGTGCTCACTACCTCCTCCTCAGACTCAGTGGACACATAAAGGTAATTCCAGCCCTTCCTTTTAATTTGTTTAAAACTTTCTCATAGTGATAGGAGTCATTATGAGCCTCTCCTGACTCAATTCTGCTAAAAGATCACAGCAGAACAGCACAGTACGCCCATCTCGCTCTGTAGCTGCTTCTATTGTGTTTCACTTCCTGGAATACGTCCTGCGAAAAAGCAGACAACGTGGTTTTCGTGGGATTTCTCATGGGAACATGACAAGAGCTTTCCCCCACCCCTACTACTAACTTGATTCCTGTCACTTCATAGCTTTACACTCTGACACACCAGGGTTACATTTTTGGATGTTCAGCTGTTATTTACTACATATTATCCCAATCAGACAATCACTAAAGGAGCAGTAAACTATTTTTTATGAAAACACATATTTTACAGAGCATTTCCTGCTGAATAAAACAAGGTCACTCCCATCGCTGTCAGATGTTTTATTCAAAATTTATAGCAGTTTAACCCCTTAAGGACTGGCGGTCATGTGACATTTCCGTCCCATAATGACCGCATAGGCGCACTTGGACGCGCCGGTACACATGACCTGTCACGTGTATCGGCGCGTCATTATGGAGCCTGATAGAGATCACTCCGATCTTGGAGCAGTCAATTTCAGGCCCTATTTTTACTTACAGCGCTCCCGGTAGAGCGCTGTAAGTAAAAAGTACATGACGTACCATGACCGTCAACAGTCCTTGAGTATTTCAAGGATCGTGACGGTCCTGGTACGTCAAGGGTCCTTAAGGGGTTAAATAACCAGGAAGTGAATTTTCTGTGTGTTTACTTCCTGATAGTTCTAACTGACAGGAAGTGAATTTACTGTGTTTACTTCCTGATAGTTCTGACAGGAAGTGAATTTACTGTGTTTACTTCCTGATAGTTCTAACTGACAGGAAGTGACTCAGCAGTTTCTATCACATGGAGAACTGTATGTCTCTAACTTTTCAGACTTTCCTCTCTATTAGAATCTAACAGGAAATCTAATTAGAATTTGACCACTAGAGGGCACTGCTAATGTAAAAAAACATGGGTTTAAACTGTAATAACTCTGGAAATATAAATCTCTCGGCAGTGGGAGTACCATTATTTTACTCAATAGGAAAATACCTACAATATATAAGTTTACTGCTCCTTTAATCTAATGTTAAAATTATCCCTCAACAGAAAAAAAGATCTGGGAACTCTAGGGTTATGGTTTTGTTGCTATTAACCCTTTGAGTGCCAGAGGGGTATTCAACGCATTGCTTTGGCACTCAAATAGTTAACTCCACACATAATTCATAACTCTATTAACATTACAAACTAGATTTCATATGCAAAGTACATTGCGGAGATGAGCAGAGTAAATCTTTTGTACCTCTCTTGCACTCAAAGGGTTAATACTTGTAAAAATCGAAACTACGAATTTTTCAAATTTGTCTTTTTCTTTAGTCACAATATTAACCTTGGTTGAAATGAAAGGTTTTTTTTAGCCTTTTAATTCCCCAGGTTAGTGTTTTACCAATAAACAGAAAGTTATGTAGATTGGGGATGAAAGAGCGGATACAGGGGCTGGTACAGGAAGGTAAACTGGCTCAGTTCTGGATCAGACCAACTGCGTCACAGGGGGCAAATACAACATTCCCAAAATCCCCATCCATACAAATAGGGTTTTTAACGCCTTCAACACCACAGAGGTTTCCAATGCTTTGCATCATAGCACCATTTAACCCTTTGAGTCCTGAAGAGGATCTAATGATTTGCACTACAATGGCTTGGGTACATCTCTGGCACTCAAATGGTGAAATCAGTGGGGATGTTTATTTGTTATAGAACTGACTCAATCCTCTTTCTTCCATTGTCCTCACGGTGATTTTGTGGGAGAAATTATAAGGAAAGTTTGAAACTCTTGAAACCAAACATTTTTTTTTGCTTTTCTTTGATTTTTTTGGATTATAAATATAGAATAAATATATGACGTCAGGCCATATAAACCCCATTCTTTCCTCCGCCATCCATCCATCCGCTATCCATCTAGAACTCTAAATGCGCAGTAGATTTCCAGGCTTGACGGTTCTCATGATGTTCTCAGCTTTATCAGTCCTGGTTTTATTATAAATATATAATTATGAGAGTATTTACTGTAATTAGGGGTGGGCAAAAAGTGTGAAAAATTTCCTGCATAACTTTTTGCAAAAACGATTTTTCAATTTTCCCAAGAAAAATTTTGCCTTTCCGCCTATGCAAAAATGTCCTACTTTTTTGCCTATTTTAACACATTTTCCACCAATGTTAACACATTTTTCACCTATATTTCCTATAGGTACTACATTTCCCACTGTAATATTACTTCTTCTGAGGGCTGTAGTGTGTAGGTGTGACTCCTACAGTAACACATGGCTTGAAAAATGTTTTAGCTTGCAGAGTGTATTTCTCCTTTGCCCACAACACCTACTTCCTTCTTAAAGGGATAGTAATACTTCATTTTATCTTTATTTTATTTTGCAGGCATTAAAAAAACATGAAGAATGATATAAGTCTTATCTCTCAAACCTTTATGGTTTAAGAGATATTCACAAGCAAAGTATCCCCCCCGTTCAGCCAGATCAGAAGGGAGGTGCCCAGGTAGACTGCAGAGAGGGACAATCTTCAATTAAGATAAGGGAAAAAGCTGAAAAACTTGTCAAGGGGGGAAGGGCTTTCATTCTTTTCATATAAAGAAGATTATCCCCTGCCGTTATCTGTACTGTCATACAACCAGACTCACATCTGAGAAGAGATGGCTTACACTAGGTAAAAGGGGGGAAGGGCTTTCATTGTTCTCATAGGAAGAAGATTGTCCCCTTCTGTTATCTGTCTGGTCTATAGACTGGATTCCACATCTGAGAAGAGATGGCTTACACTAGGAAAAAGGGGCGGGAGGGGGAAACTTTGCTTGTGAATATCTCATAAACCATAAAGGTTTGAGAGATAAGACTTATATCGTTCTTCATGTTTTTTTAAGGCCTACAAAATAAAATAAAGTTAAAACGAAGTATTACTATCCCTTTAAGTGGCACTGACACATATTCATGATGATGTCAAGTGATTACAAAAAAAAAGTAGAAACCTACAATGTGGCAGATGTGTATGGCAGTGGTGGTGGTGGGGGACTGGCATGGTGTGATTTGTGTATGTATTTTGTTTTTACCATTGTCACACTCTATCCTCCTTCTCAGATTATTGACACACATCACTTATCGGTCATAGCAGTGATCCCAAGTAGGATAGATGGTTGCATTCCTTCTTCACATCCCTCCTCCACCTCCTCCTCTGTGCCGCTGTTAATACAACTAAGAGTTTCCACTGCAGTACGTGCCAATGCTGGCCACACACCCTGCTTTGTTTGCCAGTAGTCCATGGGGTCATTGTTTCTGCCTAAAATGTAGCTATCCTGCAAGTATGCAGAAACTATCTCACATGCAGAGGGACCACTTCTAGGAGCTACACGGTGTTCCTGTGTGTCATTTAACAACCCATGCTCAGGGAGCAAGTCCCAATGAAATGTGCCGCCACCACTACCATTGTTGGATTTTTGCTGCCCCTGCTGAGACCGTTGAATTTCCCTATGTTCCAAATTGAATATTCTGGTTGACGGTGTTGCTGCTTCTGCTGGTTGAAATGCTTTCCTGCCTTCCTTTTCACTATATTGTCTAGATGTTTGTTGTGTCCTCACTTTCTCCCTCTCATGCCCCACAATGCAACCCTCCACTCGATCAATAAATATATCTCGATATTCCTTGACAGAATCTGTTTCCTCATAGAGTTGCTGCTGATCATTATGACTCCTTGTTGTGACAAACTGCTGATGGCCCTTTGGCAGAAATTCAAAAATTTTGTGTTCAAGCGGGGGTCCAGCAAAGTGACAAGAATGTATTCCTCATTGCTTTTAATGGACACAATGCGAGGAGCTTGTTCAAAGCCCGCTAACATGTCCTTTACCAGCTGGTGGATGTCTCTGTTGTCATTTTGGTAAGAATCCTCAGGCATGCTCCTCATTTTTTCTGCATTAAAAATATCAGTGGTAGAATTTAACTAATTCCTGCCCAAATGTTACTCACCAGCATGGTTGCCTCCTCAAAGGGTTTCTGTAGCTCACATACATCGCACATTAGTTGCCATTGGCCAGGTGACAAAGAGGCTCCCTCCAAAGCCTTTCAGTTTAGCATGGTGTTCTCGCTAATGGCCTTATTATGTTCATACAAAAGATATCACAGGTACATGGTGGAATTCCACCTGGTAGGGACCTCCATTTTCAGCTGGTGATGGGACAGTTTGTTACATTCTCGTATGGAATATAGAGCATTGTGAGCACTGTAGGAGCGACTGAAGCAGGCACAGATTTTGCAAGCAATAGTAGGCATCTCTTTGATGGATTCAGATTCCACCAGGAATCGGGTCACAACTAAATTAGGCACATGGCAAAGCAGGGCACATGCACCATACCACCTATTCTTAAAACAGCGATTATGTTGGAGCCATTATCAGCAAACAAAAAAACAGCTTTTAAGGAGAGGGGTACAAGCAATTACTCTATCACCTGCTCTAGCTTAGTCAGAACATTTACAGCTTTGTGGGACTGTCTCTCTAAACTCTGCATGCACGAGGTGGCATGATGATGGTATGGGCTATTCTGCTGCTGCTGCCTTTTAATCACACTGCCACAACCAGAGGCACGATTACTGGATTTCACCTGATGCTGTAAGCTAGTGTTGTCCACTGTTGGTGCTGGGAGAGAAACCCAGTGAGCAGTCACAGTTGTATAGTCTGTGCTCTGCCCAATTGTCCACATACCTGTTGTCACATGGATTTTCTTGCCATACGCACTTTTCAGTCCTTTGACCACAACACTAACCACCTGTTTGTACAATTCAACACAGGTGTCCTGTAAAAATTACTGTAGCTTGGGATATTCCAGCGTGGAGCTACACATGACATCAGTTCTTTGAAATCTCAGTTTTCTATAAAAGAATACGGCAGCATGTCCATTGCCAACATCTCGGCAACCTTGCCATTCCACAGGCGTACTTTGGGATTGTTTTTGACTCCTTCCTAAGGACTCAGTCAGTGTGGGTTGGCAGGACATGGCAGAAGAAGCCTGAAACTTTATTGCTTTAACAGCATGAGTAGAGGAAGTGGTGGTGGTAGATGCAGCATGTCTATGGGTCTTGCCATCTCCTACAGCAAAGCCAGAGTCATCATACTCCTCTGCAGCAGGAGCTATAGGTGTTATTTGGACTGAACTAACTGTTGGTGCTGGCAGTAGCACACCCTCTGACACATAAATAACTTCACTACTTCTTTTTTCTGCCCTAGGAACTTTTTAAAGTGCTTCTGCTGCTGCTAGTTGTGGCACATTTGACCTGCTGATAGTATATCTCCCAGTTAGACCTGTGGTTGTACTTCAGGTGGGATCTCATAGAGGAGGTGCCTATGTGTGAGCCCTGCTCACGTGCTTTTTGCACAGACAACAGATAGCAACATGCTTAGCTTGAGGATCTTGTGAGCAGTATCTCCATACTGTGGACTTCATAGAATGAGGGGTTCCTGAGGTGGTTCTGCTACTACTACTACTGGGGCTAGATGTTGATGTCAATCTACTGCCACTACTACTAGGTGTCAAAGGTGCAGAACTTACAGCAGCAACAGAAGTACTTGTTATATCTAACATTGTGGATGTTAACCTGCTTTGCTGTTGCTGAGTATTCAAAACAGGGTGTATGGCTGAGTGGGACTTGGACTTTGAAGAGGCGATGATGCTGATGATGACCGATAGGGTGACTGTGTGCTTTTTGACATCTGTGCTTGTCCAGGGTCAGAGTTTCCAATGGCTTTCTCAAACAGTTTATAGATAGGCACAGTGCTCCTTAAAGTCAAGGTATTAAGGCAAAGTAGGACAGACACAATATAAATTTTAACCACCTTTATTAATATATACAGCAATAATAGTATAGCCCACACAACCCCAGGCCACAGGATATAGGACCCAGGCTCCTACATGGAGCTGCACACTGTGCTGTGCCCTGCACTACTGCACGATACCGAGAATAGGCAAGAGACTCGAGAGGAACACCAAGGTGAACAGTGTATATGCGTAAGTTACCACTCAGGGTCTCGAGAGGCAACAGGGAGCGAGAGCAGGCAAGAGCCACAGAACACAGAGGCTACAGGCCAGGCAAGCTAGGAGTGTACAGGTCAGAACCTATGTTGTTAGTCAGACAAGAAAGGGTCATACACAGAGCGAGTTAGTTAGCCAGAGCCACAGGACAGAACCAATGTGGGTAGTCAGACAAACCAGGGGTCATACACGGAGCGGATTCTCAGGAGAGCACTGGTCACAACGGAGCGCAAGAAATAATATCAGAAACACCACGTAAGGGCAATGACTCCTAGCCCCAAGGAGGATTATAAAGGAGCAGAAGGAAGTGGGACCCAATTAGGCCACTCAGAATAGGCCCATAAACAGGCGACCATGCTAGTTCCTGTTACCTGATGTCAGCAATGAGGAAGAGTCTGGATGCCATGCCGGCCAGTGGCCATGCAGGGTTAGGAAGAACAGGAGGGCTAGTCTGCCTGTGGATAATGTAATACTTAAAAGTGGTGGAAGATTCAGCCTCTGACTTTCGCTAACCTTATAACCCTGTCATCATCCTCACTCTCAACTTCATCTGTATCTGAGCAAGAGAAGGATGCTGGAGGGATATATTCTAGATCTGCATCATCATCAGTCATCATTAGGTCATCCTCAGCAGCATCAGCATCACCTGACAGTTCTTGCCCACTACTGCACTTATATTCCTCTAAGCTTCTAGAGGTCTCAAACAATTTCCTTTTACTTTTACTGTAACAAAGTTCGCTACTTATTTGAGTATGGGTGTTTTGGTGCTAGTTTGTCTCACTATCTGATGCAGCAGGCAGTTCAGCTGCTACACCTTCCTCTATTATGCTATTGCCAGCATCATGAACACTTGAATGCGATGGTTGTCATCTTCAGTGTTCTTCTTACATGGTTCATAATTTTTACTGACACTGGGTGCTGGAACTAATTTTGCTGGGACCTTGACAAACTGCATCCTACCTTGGAGTAGAGGGATCATCAACATTGATTGCACACGCTGCAGCAACCATTGCGGCAGTCAGTTTTTGAACTACTACTTTACTCTCACTTCCTTACTCTCCCTCCTCCTTCCCCTTCCTCATCCCCAGCACTTCTCCACCCCTCCTCCTTTCCCTTGTGTGTTTACTAGACATTACTCAACTACACAACACAACTGTTGGAGCTGTATGATGCCTTTCTTAAACAAAGTCAGCTGAGTGTCTCCTAATATATTTAGTTCTTTATTCCTTTCATTTTTTTTTCATTTTTTCTTTAATTTGTCCACCCTGTTGTCTTATCACAGTCTGCCCCAAAAAATTAGAACTGCAAAAAAACAACAACATCTTTCACCAGACTTCCCCACCCAGCACAGAGACAATAACAGCAAGATCAGCAAGTAAATAGGTCCCTAGCTGCCTGTGTCTTGCCTGTCAGTCACATGGAATTTTGGAGTATTTGGGGTCAACCTCCTTCCTCCCTTCTTCTCCCCTTGAGTGCCCCACTGACTCTTCTAACAGAACAAATGTCCTACCTAAAAGATTCCCTAAACGTCAATTCCCCTCTCTGTCTTCTCTAGATCAGAAAACATATCGCTCTCTCCTCTCATAAACACAAAATGGCTGCTGTGAAAGCCTGACAGCCTTTTATATGGCTGTAGAAAATATCCCATTGATTTCAAAGGGCGAAAAAGGTGGGAAAAAGCAGAAAAATGGCACTTTATGCAGGAAATTAACCAAGCGGAAAGTGCTATTATTTTTCCGATTTCAGTTTGAGGCAAACATTTTTGCCCATCCCTAACTGTAATGTTTTTGACATTTTTCAATATTCATTTTATCCTGCAAAGAAAATGGACCATATCCTGTTTATCATAAATACAGAGGCATGATTCCTTTCTTCTACCAGCCTATTAAGGCAGCAGTTTTCATTCTGCTTTCATCAAGGCACCCCGGCCCTAATAAGTAATCTGTAATTTCCAAGGGCATCCCGGCCCTAATAAGCAATCTGAAATTTCCAAGGCACCCGGCACTAACAAGTAATCTGGAATTTCCAAGGCACCCCAGCCCTAACATGTAATCTGGAATGTCAAAGGCACCCCACAAATGTATAGGTAACTTCTCACAAGTTAATGAAAGGAACAATACAGGAATGTGTAGTTATTATTAGGTCTCACAGTGAGAATGATAATAAGGAGCATATTGTGCACAATTATGTCCACAAAGAGACATTAGAAAATAAACTTAATCATTTTTCTTCATGGGAAAGGTGTGGCACCCTGAGCTGGGGCTCATAGCACATTAAAGGGCCACGACACCTTGTTTTGAGAACCACTGCTTTACAGACCATAGGGGTGTGAAACAGACTAAATCACTGTACATTGTGCCTAAACACCACTCACACCCCATCCACATTTACACACACACACTTTCATACATATACATACAATTAAAAACACACACAAATATATACACATATACACACAAACACGCACGTTGTGTATACACAAACACACATACATACCCATATATACACACCTTTTCTACACACACACACACACAGCACACACACACACACCACACACACACACTTGTGTATACAGACACATACAAATATATACATACTTGTGTAAATACACACACACACACATACATATACACATATATACACACACACACACTCTTGTGTACACACACACACACAACACATACATTTACACATTTTTAGACACAAAGGTTCAAGCCTAAATGACCTACCAGACAGCTGTATAATTAAATGTGTATTTATTGTGCAAAGCTACATCAACAGACAGAGGAAGATAAAGAGGACAGACACCAATCCAAATCAATAGCCCAAAATATATAAATCATACATTGTCTTATTAACACCAAGTAGGAAATATAACCCAGGATAATATAATTTGCCCTCCTCTGCTGGAAGACAGGTCCCAGGCTGAACAGAAGGCAATGAAGCTACTTGTCTGCACTGTTGGTCTTCTCTATACACCGACCACATGCTGCTCACTGCAGGACGTCACTTCTTGAGGGATTCAGGATCAGCCAGTTAATCTAATAGAACAGTGTGAATATAAAAATATAGTCACTAATTTGGTTAAATGACAATTCAGATTCTTAAATGTACAGTAAAGTTTTTAAGATTAATTAAATACATATGTTAAAGGACTTTCCCTTCCAATTGTAACAATGTTGAATATAACACCCAGTGCCTCTGAGATTTACCATTCAGATGCTACTGCAGTTCAAGATGTTCAAAATAATATATCCAGAAATGCCATAATAACATAATTAGCTTTAATAAAATACTTATATCTGAGTTGTCTGTCTCCGCTGCTGTGTGTGGCCACAGAGGCAGAGGCAGTGGAGACAGTACTATGTGGCACAGCCCCCCAGTCCTGTCCTTCACGGGCCGATGCCTATTACACACTGAGGGAATTTGAACAGAGACTGCCTATATATATGGGCAGTGTCTGTTCCAATTCCCTCACAGCCGTAGGTTGTGATGTGCTTAAGCACATCCCAGCCAATCAGCTTCAAGCGGCTGTGTTTTAAACTGATTGGCTGGGATGTGTATAAGAACACCCCAGCCAATGGCTGTGAAGGAATCGGAATGAAGACCGCCCATATATAAAGGCAGTCTCTGTTCACATTCCATCAGTGTGTAATGGGTCACATATTTATCTTGCCATTTCTAATAGCACAGTGAGCGATAACTTTAACTTTGAACTGAGCTAATTAATATAATGTGTTGGGGATTAAGAACCAGGGGGCTGTGCAATGCTTTATTGTAGTAAACCTTCCACTGTATGAATCAACTATAAGTGCAAACACGCAGGACTTTACTAGATAAAGGCTGAGGATCTAGTGCTTGTGTACTTACCAGTGATGGGCTATACACATTTCAATCCACACCCTTGATCGCAGCACTTCTTATCCCAGGGGCAGTCATCGTCACTATAGCATTGTGGAAAGGTGTCCGAGAGACAATTTATCAAAATTAAGCCTGGGGGGGTACAGCGTTCAGAGTGAGCTGAGGAATAAATGGAAATTGTATTATAATCTTACTCCTATTAATATCACAGTGAAGTGAAAGGGTAGTGTTACACATGGGGCCATATGCACAAAGTCAAAAGTAGAACAATTTGGGGGTAAATCAATTATACCATAGAAAACTAATCCAAATTCCACAAGATTTTATTAATTTAAATAGAAATTTTAAGAGCTTGAATTTTGTTGAGGTCTCCAACATCTCTGTCATTCAAGAGGTTAAGTTCCCATTTATATGAGTAGGAATGTGTTTGTCCTCCTGCAGTAAATCAGGGCTATGGGTATTTGTATATCTGTGTCTTTCTCTTTCCTTGTGTGTAAATGTGTGAGTGTGTGTGTGTAAATGTGTGTGTGTGTAAATGTGTGAGTGTCTGTGTGTGTAAATGTGTGAGTGTGTATGTGTAAATGTGTGAGTGTGTAAATGTGTGTGTGTGTATGTAAATGTGTGTATGTATAGGTGTTTGTATATCTGTGTCTTTCTCTTTCCTTATGTGTAAATGTGTGAGTGTCTGTGTGTGTAAATGTGTGTGTGTGTAAATGTGTGAGTGTCTCTGTGTGTGTAAATGTGTGAGTGTGTAAATGTTTATGTGAATGGGTGTGTATGGATGTGTAGCATGTATGTGTGTGTGTGCGTGTGTATGGAGGTGTGTGTGTGTGTGTGTCTGTATGTGTGTGTGTGTATGGGTGTGTGTGGGTCTGTGTCTGTGTGTGTCTGTGTGACTGTCTGTCTGTCTCTCTCTCATTTAGCATGAATATGCATGTATTCCTATGTGTGTTTATGTGTTATTGTGCCTGTTCATGTATATGTGTGCATGATGAGTATGTGTGTGTGTTTGTGTGTATGGGTGTGTGTGTGTGTGTGTGTGGGTCTGTGTGTGTGACTGTCTGTCTCTCTCTCATTTAGCATGAATATGCATGTATTCCAGTGCATGTGTATGTATGTGTGTGTATCAGTGTGTGTGTGTGTGTGTCTGTATATTATGTATATGTATAACACAATTGATGAGGCTGAAGAAAGACATGTGTCCATCAAGTCCAGTCCAAGCCATATCACCCCTGTTTATCCAGAGGAAGGCACAACAAACCTCTATTGAAGCCATTTCTAATTATGCCCCAAAGTGGGAGGAAAAATTCCTTCCTGACTCCAAATGGCAGTCAGATAGTTTGTTGATGCAGGGAATTTTCTGCTTTGAAGCCAACTGTCATAATCATCAATATGTTTTGAGCTAGTATCACGGTGGCCGTGATTGCTGCCTTTTCCTGTCAGTTGTCTGTGAAGGCTCTCCATTGGCTGCCTGTCTTGAATCCGCCCAGTATTGCCTATATAGACTGGGTTCTGGCAGTCCTATATAGACTGGATTCTGGCACCCTTTGGTTGCCCTTTCGTGGTGTCTCTATGTCCATAGCCACCTACATCCTGTTTCTGAGTTTCCTGGGCCTTTGCTGCATACACCACCTTCCAGATTCCGTCTGCTTACCTGCCTGACTGCCTCTTCTGCTGAAGTGGTTCCGGCCTCCGTTCCTGATCCGGTTTGGGCTTCCGTTCCTGCTTCCGTTCCTGATCCGGTCGTCTGCCCTTACTGTTCCAGCTTCCTGTCCCGGCCTGACTGTTTGTTCCTGCTTCTGGATCGTGTGCAGAGTTCTCCATCTTCATGTCGCCTGCGCAACATTTTCATCCCTGAGTGTCTATGTGTACTCCAGTACGCGGGAACTGGTTCGCTCCATCTATCACCAGTTGCTTGCTGCTTCCCATACAGCACCGGTACTGTCATCGTGTACTCCAGTACGTGGGTACTGGTTCGCTCCATCTATCACCGGTTGCTTACTGCTTCCCATACAGCACCGGTAGTGTCAATGTGTACTCCAGTACGTGGGTACTGGTTCGCTCCATCTATCACCGGTTGCTTGCTGCTTCCCATACAGCACTGGTAGTGTCATTGTGTACTCCAGTACGCTGGTACTGGTTCGCTCCATATATCACCGGTTGCTTGCAGCTTCCCATACAGCACCGGTAGTGTCATTTTGTACTCCATTATGCGGGTACTGGTTCGCTCCATATATCACCAGTTGCTTGCTGCTTCCCATACAGCACCGGTAGTGTCTATGTGTACTCCAGTATGCGGGTACTGGTTCGCTCCATATATCACCGGTTACTTGCTGCTTCCCATACAGCACCGGTAGTGTCTATGTGTACTCCAGTATGCGGGTACTGGTTCGCTCCATATATCACCGGTTACTTGCTGCTTCCCATACAGCACCGGTAGTGTCTATGTGTACTCCATTATGCGGGTACTGGTTCGCTCCATATATCACCAGTTGCTTGCTGCTTCCCATACAGCACCGGTAGTGTCTATGTGTACTCCAGTATGCGGGTACTGGTTCGCTCCATATATCACCGGTTACTTGCTGCTTCCCATACAGCACCGGTAGTGTCTATGTGTACTCCAGTACGCGGGTACTGGTTCGCTCCATATATCACCGGTTACTTGCTGCTTCCCATACAGCACCGGTAGTGTCATTGTGTACTCCATTATGCGGGTACTGGTTCGCTCCATATATCACCAGTTGCTTGCTGCTTCCCATACAGCACCGGTAGTGTCTATGTGTACTCCAGTATGCGGGTACTGGTTCGCTCCATATATCACCGGTTACTTGCTGCTTCCCATACAGCACCGGTAGTGTCTATGTGTACTCCAGTATGCGGGTACTGGTTCGCTCCATATATCACCGGTTGCTTGCTGCTTCCCATACAGCACTGGTAGTGTCTATGTGTACTCCAGTATGCGGGTACTGGTTCGCTCCATATATCACCGGTTACTTGCTGCTTCTCATACAGCACCGGTAGTGTCTATGTGTACTCCAGTACGCGGGTACTGGTTCGCTCCATATATCACCGGTTACTTGCTGCTTCTCATACAGCACCGGTAGTGTCTATGTGTACTCCAGTACGCGGGTACTGGTTCGCTCCATATATCACCGGTTGCTTGCTGCCTTTCCATACAGCACCGGTAGTGTCTATGTGTACTCCAGTACGCGGGTACTGGTTCGCTCCATATATCACCGGTTACTTGCTGCTTCTCATACAGCACCGGTAGTGTCTATGTGTACTCCAGTACGCGGGTACTGGTTCGCTCCATATATCACCGGTTGCTTGCTGCCTTTCCATACAGCACCGGTAGTGTCTATGTGTACTCCAGTACGCGGGTACTGGTTCGCTCCATATATCACCGGTTACTTGCTGCTTCTCATACAGCACCGGTAGTGTCTATGTGTACTCCAGTATGCGGGTACTGGTTCGCTCCATATATCACCGGTTGCTTGCTGATTCCCATACAGCACCGGTAGTGTCTATGTGTACTCCAGTACGCGGGTACTGGTTCGCTCCATATATCACCGGTTGCTTGCTGCCTTTCCATACAGCACCGGTAGTGTCTATGTGTACTCCAGTACGCGGGTACTGGTTCGCTCCATATATCACCGGTTACTTGCTGCTTCTCATACAGCACCGGTAGTGTCTATGTGTACTCCAGTACGCGGGTACTGGTTCGCTCCATATATCACCGGTTACTTGCTGCCTTTCCATACAGCACCGGTAGTGTCTATGTGTACTCCAGTACGCGGGTACTGGTTCGCTCCATATATCACCGGTTGCTTGCTGCCTTTCCATACAGCACCGGTAGTGTCTATGTGTACTCCAGTACGCGGGTACTGGTTCGCTCCATATATCACCGGTTGCTTGCTGCCTTTCCATACAGCACCGGTAGTGTCTATGTGTACTCCAGTACGCGGGTACTGGTTCGCTCCATATATCACCGGTTACTTGCTGCTTCTCATACAGCACCGGTAGTGTCTATGTGTACTCCAGTACGCGGGTACTGGTTCGCTCCATATATCACCGGTTACTTGCTGCTTCTCATACAGCACCGGTAGTGTCTATGTGTACTACAGTACGCGGGTACTGGTTCGCTCCATATAGCACCGGTTGCTTGCTGCCTTTCCATACAGCACTGGTAGTGTCATTGTGTAGTCCAGTACGAAGGTGCTGGTTTGCTCCTAAATCACCGGCTGCTCGCTGACACCTTATAGCACCAGTAGGCCTCTGTGTAGTCCAGAACATGCGACTGGTTTGCTCCACCACTTCTCAGTCGCTGAGGCCACTTACGCTTCTGTACCAGTACTTGTCACCTCTGGGCTCAAGGCTGCCTTGCCCGGTATATTGGCAGGGCCGGTAGAGCCTTCTCTTTCATTGTACCAGTCTCCAGGCTGCCTTGCCCGGTATATTGGCAGGGCCGGTAGAGCCTATTTCCATATTGTGCCTATCCTAAGGCTGTCTTACCCGGTATTGGCAAGACCGGTAGAGCCTCTCTATTATTATTCTCCATACCATTGTTCACCATTGCATTGTGCTTTTATTTGTTGAGATATATGTGTAATGTCAAACCCGTGAGGGTTTTCTTTAAACTTTCAATAAAGTTGTGTTTTTTATCTTAACTCTGTCTGAGAGTCAAAACAAACCGTGACAGCTAGAAAGGTATCCACTACTTTTTGAAAGCACTTAAGTATCTGCAAGCACATCATCTCATGGAAAATAATTCCATAACTCAACTGCTCTTACTGTAAAAAATCCATGTGTTCATTTTTGTTGAAAGTGCCTTTCATCTAGTATTAATACATGACCTCTTGTTTTTAGTCAGCTCTTTTGAGTAAATATTTTGTTAGCTACTTCTTTTTATCAACCTCATATATATATATATATATATATATATGTAAATGGTAATCATATCTCCCCTTAGAGGTCTATTCTCTAATGTAAACTAACCCAGTTTGGCTAGTCTCTCTTTATATCTCAGATCCACCAATCTATGATGATTGTGATAAGGAATTCACTTCCACTGGAATATAAATATGAAAACAATTTACATCAGTGTATAACCTGTCATGTATCATGTATTCAGACTTCATTCTAAATATGCCTGAAGACTTCAGTTGTCTTGAAAGCTTGTACCATAGAGCCATTTAGTTAGCCGAATAAAGGTATCACTTTTACTCCAGTTTATTTTACCAGTCTCCTGCTTTTTCTACAGCTAACACTGTATTACCTGTTACCCTTGTCAGTTTTGCTGCACTTCCAATTCAATTTGCCGCAGAATGCAGAAATGGGTCCCAGAAATGTAAGTTTCAAAGTGAATTTCTCATTAACCATGGATTTAAAATTAAAACAACCCAGAGTTCTAGACACAATTAAACAGCACTAACAAAATGGGTCAAGGTTTCAAACAATTGAAAATTCCACTTTCAATAATGTAAGATTTAAGAATTGTGCACAAAACTGTACTCCATATTCTAGATGAGGCCTAACCAAGGATTTATACAGAGGTAGGATAATATTCCCATCCCTTGCTTCTACACCTCTTTTTATGCAGGCTAGTACTCTATTTGCTCTTGCAGCAGCTGAGTGACTCTGCACACTGCTGTGAAGTCTATCGTCTATCAGTACACCTAAATCTTTCTATAATGAGGATTCCCTGAGTTGTTTCCCATTTAGAGTATATGAAGCATGTTGTTTCTACAGCCCAAATGCATAACCTTAACGCATCACTTCTGCACATTTATTAAAAATGTTCTCCAAATCTTTCTACATACAACTTTCAATGCCCACTTCTAGATCATTAGTAAACAATAAAAGTTTTAAATAATTGGACCTGATATTAAACTCTGCGTGTCATGTTTCTCTGTTTTCGATGTATTACTGGAATCTGGTTCCAGCTTTCTGGTCTCACTCTTGGTTCTTTTCCCCACCCAGTCTCTCTACTCTTTATCTAGCACTGACACCTTGATCTTGCTTGCAGTCTAAGCGTTCTTGCCGTGACATTGTATCCAGTCTTGATCAAGTGATTTCCTGTGTTCCAGACCGGGCTATTCCTGACTAACCCTTTGCCTGCTGATTCAACTCTTGTATACCTCCTCAGTTTCAACTTCTGGCTTTCTCCTTAGACCATTCTCTTCCCTGCTTCTTGGTGCTGCTTTTGTCCGACTGGTTATCTACTCTTCTTTGCTCGACGATTCTCAAGATGCCCTTGTATTTCTTCCTTGTCCTGTTGTCGGCTCCCAGTTGCCGACTACCAGTTGTCGATTCCGAGTTGCCGAATCCCAGTTGCCAACTCCCTGTTGCCGACTCCCTGTTGCCGACTCTCTGATGTCGACTCTTTGTTACAACTCCCTGTGCAACCAGTCTCTGACTCCCAGTTGCCGACTCCCTGTTGCAAACTCCCTGTTGCAGGCTACTAGTGCATCCAGTATCCGACTCCCTGTCATTGGTTCCTGTGGACTCCTAGTCGAAGATTCCTGTGCTAGTTCCAGAGATGAAACCAAGACGAGTTCAGTTGCTAGTAGGTTCGTCTACATCTGTTCCAGTTCTCAGAGAGTAGTAGTCTGTATCTAGGGGTGATATCCTGCCATCAGGCTTCGTGGTCTACACCTTTAAAACCAGCTTCGGCTGCAGCAAGGCATCTCTAGAGCAGTCCGCAATCCCCAGCTACGCTCTCTATCCTGCACCCTCTAGCATCTCGCTCTCTGAGGCCTACCTAGAAATAGAGCTAGTTTTGTCTTGTGTTGCTCTGTTTCTTTTATATCAATAGCTGCTTGTCACCTCTTGGCAGGACCCTATTCCTGATCAAGCTTATCCAGCAGCTTACAAGGGCGCTTCCTGATCTGAAAACGTTACACTGCGGCACCCTGATTAAAACATAAGACCAACTTAAGAAGTTTACATTTATAACAACTGTCATACACAGATATGACCTACCAAACTGAAGCCTTTTAATGTATGTAGTAACCTGTGTAGTGAGGTACACTATCAAAAGCTTTTGGCAAAATATAATTGTACTATGCCAACAACAATATATATATATATATATATATATATATATATATATATATATATATCCTATATAATAATTCGGCAAGTTGTGTGTAATGCCCGAAATGCGCAGTAGACACTGCTGCACGTGCGGAAGTCATGCGCAGTACAGACTGCCCGCGCCGTGGCTGATACAGAGCTGGGCGCTCCGAAGGAGCGTACAGCTCTGTATCAGCCGAGGCGCGGGCAGTCTCCACTGCGTGTGACTGCTCCGCGACCGGGTGGCATAGGCTCTGTATCAGCCGAGGCGCGGGCAGTCTCCACTGCGTGTGACTGCCCCACGACCGGCTGCCAGAGGCACTGTGGCCCGTGTAACGAGCTGTTCAACTAGTATATATATATATATATATATATATATATATATAAATGTTAGGTATGGAATGCATTCACTGTTAGAAGTACTAATGATGTCCTGGGTGCTCATCCGGTAGGAAGATCAAGCATACAGTACAGAGTTATAGGAAAGCACTCACGTGATCCTTTTGTAGTGAAACAACAAGTGGTTTATTCAATCAATATTTTGGCCAGCATTGGATAAAGTCCACAAGTGCTGGCAGAAACAATGACTGAATAAACAAATTGTGTCTCTCAGCAAAAGGATCCTGCTGTGAGTGCTTTCCATAACTCTGTACTATATATATATATATAAAAGAAGACTTCTGTGTGCCTGGCAGACACACCCGGGGTGGCAGTAAGGAGGAGTTACTGCTTCCATTGGGTGATTCAATGGGAGGGTGATTTTCACATGAGTTGCAGTGGCAGAAAGCCACTGCTACTCATGTGAAAATCATGCTGGGAGTTGGCCCACCCCCACTATACAGCCTGCCCACCACTATCCAACTGAGGGAAAAAACAAAATGGCTGCCACTTGCTTCTACACCACAGACACATGCACATGCCCCACTTACACAGCACCAAACACACACAAGCCCCACATACACTATCCAACTCAGAAAACAAAATGCCTGCCACTCACTCCTACACCTCATGCAACATGTCACAAACACACACCACCAAAAAATATACACACACACGTACTGCTGCCTCCACGAACCTACAATGGACACAAAATAATGCTTCAGGTTCACAGGAGCTTCTGGCAGCCGTTACTTTAAAGGCTGCATGTAAGTGCTAATCACTTTGCCCGGAGGCTGCCCAGCCCCAGCTGGGAAGTTCACTGAGAGGTTGCACTGCTTCTACAGTAATGATGAGGCTGGACCCGATCCCCTCTCCTTCCCACTCACTGACTGGGACCAGCAGCCGGACGGACACCCAGAGGAAGTGAGACATAGCTAGGGGTTGGGGAGAGAGTGCAGGGACAGATTGGAGTGATCGAGATGCCTCTCCTCTTCTTGTGTGATAGTTCATCTTGTGTGTTAAACCTTTGAGTGGCAGATGTATCCAATGCATTTGATATAATTGTGGCACTCAAACAGTTAATTTTGAATGTGCTCCAATACTGCATGCTTCACTCCGCTCCCTCTTATGTTCCCTGCCAACATGGGAACCTAAGAGGGAGAGGTGACCAGCATACGGCACTAGATCACAGTCACAATTAACCCTTCGAGTGCCACAAATGTATCCAAAGTATTGCATAAATCTGACACTCAAAGGGTTAATACATAACAGGAAGCAGCAGTTCACAGTGAAAGAGGACATTATAGGGGAGGTCTCCCAAATGCCAAATCTGCTCTTCAACATTACTCTCCCTCCCTTGAAATGTCCTTCATTCCGCTATTTCCTCTCCATCAATTTGCCTGATACTCAAAGGGTTAATGCTAAATCCAGCCGGGACACCGGTGCATTGCACAGCACACGCTCTAGGCGGCACAGCGGTAAACCGGAGTTCACGCATGGAGAAATAAAGATGATTACACAACATGGTGTTCTAGGGGCAATGAATAAGGGCTATCTCCCATAACATGAATACAGTAATCTCACAATCTGATTGCTCATAATATCCAAATGTTAACTACAATTAAAGGACACTGACATTGCAAAGGGTTAACGCATGGTGTATCTGTTTTACTCTGGGGACCTTAGGCTTCACACTTGTGTTGTTCTATTGCTGGCCAGTGTATGATTACTTAAATCAGTCAGTGCTGCCCACACACAAGTTCAGTCTGTTGCCTTGGAATGCGTCCCACATACAGGTCGGATTCTCCCTTTGAACTACACTTAATCTCTGTACAGCTGCAGTGATTGGACACAATTAACCAGCGGTTCTCTTGCTGCAGTGCTCGGGCACAATTAACCAGCGGTTCCCTTGCTGCAGTGCTCGGACACAATTAACCAGCGGTTCCCTTGCTGCAGTGCTCAGACACAATTAACCAGCGGTTCCCTTGCTGCAGTGCTCGGACACAATTAACCAGCGGTTCCCTTGCTGCAGTGCTCGGACACAATTAACCAGCGGTTCCCTTGCTGCAGTGCTCGGACACAATTAACCAGCGGTTCCCTTGCTGCAGTGCTCGGACACAATTAACCAGGGGTTCCCTTGCTGCAGTGCTCGGACACAATTAACCAGCGGTTTCCTTGCTGCAGTGCCCGGACACAATTAACCAGGGGTTCCCTTGCTGCAGTGCTCGGACACAATTAACCAGGGGTTCCCTTGCTGCAGTGCTCGGACACAATTAACCAGCGGTTCCCTTGCTGCAGTGCCCGGACACAATTAACCAGCGGTTCCCTTGCTGCAGTGCTCGGACACAATTAACCAGCGGTTCCCTTGCTGCAGTGCTCGGACACAATTAACCAGGGGTTCCCTTGCTGCAGTGCTCGGACACAATTAACCAGCGGTTCCCTTGCTGCAGTTCACGGACACAATTAACCAGCGGTTCCCTTGCTGCAGTGCTCGGACACAATTAACCAGCGGTTCCCTTGCTGCAATGCTCGGACACAATTAATCAGGGGTTCCCTTGCTGCAGTGCTCGGACACAATTAACCAGCGGTTCCCTTGCTGCAGTTCTCGGACACAATTAACCAGCGGTTCCCTTGCTGCAGTGCTCGGACACAATTAACCAACGGTTCCCTTGCTGCAGTGCTCGGACACAATTAACCAGGGGTTCCCTTGCTGCAGTGCTCGGACACAATTAACCAGCGGTTCCCTTGCTGCAGTTCTCGGGCACAATTAACCAGCGGTTCCCTTGCTGCAGTGCTCAGACACAATTAACCAGCGGTCCCCTTGCTGCAGTGTTCCAACACAATTAACCAGCGGTTCCCTTGCTGCAGTGCTCGGACACAATTAACCAGCGGTTCCCTTGCTGCAGTGCTCGGACACAATTAACCAGGGGTTCCCTTGCTGCAGTGCTCGGACACAATTACCCAGGGGTTCCCTTGCTGCAGTGCTCGGACACAATTAACCAGGGGTTCCCTTGCTGCAGTGCTCGGACACAATTAACCAGCGGTTCCCTTGCTGCAGTGCTCGGACACAATTAACCAGCGGTTCCCTTGCTGCAGTGCTCGGACACAATTAACCAGGGGTTCCCTTGCTGCAGTGCTCGGACACAATTAACCAGGGGTTCCCTTGCTGCAGTGCTCGGACACAATTAACCAGGGGTTCCCTTGCTGCAGTGCTCGGACACAATTAACCAGCGGTTCCCTTGCTGCAGTGCTCGGACACAATTAACCAGCGGTTCCCTTGCTGCAGTGCTCGGACACAATTAACCAGGGGTTCCCTTGCTGCAGTGCTCGGACACAATTAACCAGCGGTTCCCTTGCTGCAGTGCTCGGACACAATTAACCAGCGGTTCCCTTGCTGCAGTGCTCAGACACAATTAACCAGCGGTCCCCTTGCTGCAGTGTTCCAACACAATTAACCAGCGGTTCCCTTGCTGCAGTGCTCGGACACAATTAACCAGCAGTTCCCTTGCTGCAGTGCTCGGACACAATTAACCAGCGGTTCCCTTGCTGCAGTGCTCGGACACAATTAACCAGCGGTTCCCTTGCTGCAGTGCTCGGACACAATTAACCAGCGGTTCCCTTGCTGCAGTGCTCGGACACAATTAACCAGGGGTTCCCTTGCTGCAGTGCTCGGACACAATTAAACAGCGGTTCCCTTGCTGCAGTGCTCGGACACAATTAACCAGCGGTTCCCTTGCTGCAGTGCTCGGACACAATTAACCAGCGGTTCCCTTGCTGCAGTGCTCGGACACAATTACCCAGGGGTTCCCTTGCTGCAGTGCTCGGACACAATTAACCAGCGGTTCCCTTGCTGCAGTGCTCGGACACAATTAACCAGCGGTTCCCTTGCTGCAGTGCTCGGACACAATTAACCAGCGGTTCCCTTGCTGCAGTGCTCGGACACAATTAACCAGCGGTTCCCTTGCTGCAGATGACAACTCTAGAGCAAGAGGAGGAGGTGGGTCATGTAGCAAACAGTTCAAATTTTACCACGGTCTTTATAGCTCTGTATGGGTGATGTCAGTCCACTATTTATGTCCTGTTAATCAAAGCCAAATATGGCAGATGCACTTAACACTACTTGACAACTTTAACCCTTTGAGTGGAAGAGAGGTAGAAACACATTGATTTCATACCCCCCTAAGCCCCTCAAACAGTTAAACGCTTTCACATTTATATCTCCCATTGTGTGTATTCACAGCACCTTCCTCTTACCACTTTTTCCTTTTTGCTATAGCTGCATTGTCCACTTGAAATAAAACACACAATTCCTAATGCTGTTCTCTAAGAGGCCCTTTCACAAACACTAAAACACATACAACTCCCCCCCAAAAAAAAAACAACAATACACCAACAACTTACCTCTTTATGAAAAACAGTCCCTCTGTTCCACCCTGGTGTCACCATGTTTAGGAGATCAGACTGTGTGGTGTATATATAAGTGTATCACCCTGGTGTTCCTGTGTTTAGGAGATCAGACTGTGTGGTGTGTATATAAGTGTATCACCCCGGTGTCCTTGTGTTTAGGAGATCAGACTGTGTGGTGTGTATAGAAGTGTATCACCCTGGTGTCCCTGTGTGTAGGAGATCAGACTGTGTGGTGTATATATAAGTGTATCACCCTGGTGTCCCTGTGTTTAGGAGATCAGACTGTGTGGTGTGTATATAAGTGTATCACCCTGGTGTCCTTGTGTTTAGGAGATCAGACTGTGTGGTGTATATATAAGTGTATCACCCTGGTGTCCTTGTGTTTAGGAGATCAGACTGTGTGGTGTGTATATAAGTGTATCACCCTGGCAGTGGTGTCCGTAGACATTTTTCCAGGGGGGGGCAAAGCCATAATATGACCCCCAGGCCAGCCCATCTAGCCCCTTTATTTATATGGAGGGGAGTAATTGTAGGGGGGGGCAAGTGCCCCCCTTGCCCCCCCCTCCGGACGCCCATGCACCCTGGTGTCCCTGTGTTTAGGAGATCAGACTGTGTGATGTGTATAGAAGTGTATCACCCTGGTGTCCCTGTGTTTAGGAGATCAGACTGTGTGGTGTGTATATAAGTGTATCACCCTGGTGTCCCTGTGTTTAGGAGATCAGACTGTGTGGTGTGTATATAAGTGTATCACTCTGGTGTCCCTGTGTTTAGGAGATCAGACTATGTGATGTGTATATAACTGTATCACCCTGGTGTCCCTGTGTTTAGGAGATCAGACTGTGTGGTGTGTATATAAGTGTATCACCCTGGTGTCCCTGTGTTTAGGAGATCAGATTGTGTGGTGTGTATATAAGTGTATCACCCTGGTGTCCCTGTGTTTAGGAGATCAGACTGTGTGGTGTGTATATAAGTATCACCCTGGTGTCCCTGTGTTTAGAAGATCAGACTGTGTGGTGTGTATATATAAGTGTATCACCCTGGTGTCCTTGTGTTTAGGAGATCACACTGTGTGGTGTGTATATAAGTGTATCACCCTGGTGTCCCTGTGTTTAGGATATCAGACTGTGTGGTGTGTATATAAGTGTATCACTCTGGTGTCCCTATGTTTAGGAGATCAGACTGTGTGGTGTGTATATAAGTGTATCACCCCGGTGTCCCTGTGTTTAGGAGATCAGACTGTGTGGTGTGTATATAAGTGTATCACTCTGGTGTCCCTGTGTTTAGGAGATCAGACTGTGTGGTGTGTATATACGTGTATCACCCTGGTGTCCCTGTGTTTAGGAGAAAAGACTGTGTGGTTTGGATATAAGTGTATCACCCTGGTGTCCCTGTGTTTAGGAGACCAGACTATCTGGTGTGTATATAAGTGTATCACCCTGGTGTCCCTGTGTTTAAGAGATCAGACTGTGTGGTGTGTGTATAAGTATCACTCTGGGGTCCCTGTGTTTAGGAGATCAGACTATGTGGTGTGTGTATACAAGTGTATCACCCCAGTGTCCCTGTGTTTAGGAGATCAGACTGTGTGGTGTGTATATAAGTGTATCACCCTGGTGTCCCTGTGTTTAGGAGATCAGACTGTGTGGTGTGTGTATATAAGTGTATCACCCTTGTGTCCCTGTGTTTAGGAGATCAGACTGTGTGGTGTGTATGTAAGTGTATAACCCTGGTGTCCCTGTGTTTAGGAGATCAGACTGTGTGGTGTGTATATAAGTGTATCACCCTGGTGTTCCTGTGTTTAGAAGATCAGACTGTGTGGTGTGTGTATATAAGTGTATCACCCTGGTGTCCCTGTGTTTAGGAGATCAGACTGTGTGGTGTGTATAGAAGTGTATCATCCTGGTGTCCCTGTGTTTAGGAGATCAGACTGTGTGGTGTGTATATAAGTGTATCACCCTGGTGTCCCTGTGTTTAGGAGATCAGATTGTGTGGTGTGTAAATAAGTGTATCACCCTGGTGTCCCTGTGTTTAGGAGATCAGACTGTGTGGTGTGTATATAAGTGTATCACCCCAGTGTCCCTGTGTTTAGGAGATCAGACTGTGTGGTGTGTATATAAGTGTATCACCCCGGTGTCCCTGTGTTTAGGAGATCAGACTGTGTGGTGTGTATAGAAGTGTATCACTCTGGTGTCCCTGTGTTTAGGAGATCAGACTGTGTGGTGTGTATATAAGTGTATAACCCTGGTGTTCCTGTGTTTAGGAGATCAGACTGTGTGGTGTGTGTATAAGTGTATCACCCTGGTGTTCCTGTGTTTAGGAGATCAGACTGTGTGGTGTGTATATATGTGTATCACCCCGGTGTCCCTGTGTTTAGGAGATCAGACTGTGTGGTGTGTATATAAGTGTATCACCCCGGTGTCCCTGTGTTTAGGAGATCAGACTGTGTGGTGTGTATATAAGTGTATCACTCTGGTGTCCCTGTGTTTAGGAGATCAGACTGTGTGGTGTGTATAGAAGTATATCACTCTGGTGTCCCTGTGTTTAGGAGATCAGACTCTGTGGTGTGTATAGAAGTGTATCACTCTGGTGTCCCTGTGTTTAGGAGATCAGACTGTGAGGTGTGTATATAAGTGTATCACCCTGGTGTCCCTGTGTTTAGGAGATCAGACTGTGTGGTGTGTATAGAAGTGTATCACCCTGGTGTCCCTGTGTTTGGAGATCAGTCGGTGTGATGTGTATATAAATGTATCACCTTGGTGTCCCTGTGTTTAGGAGATCAGACTGTGTGGTGTGTATATAAGTGTATCACCTCGGTGTCCCTGTGTTTAGGAGATCAGACTGTGTGGTGTGTATAGAAGTGTATCACCCTGGTGTCCCTGTGTTTAGGAGATCAGACTGTGTGGTGTGTATATAAGTGTATCACCTCGGTGTCCCTGTGTTTAGGAGATCAGACTGTGTGGTGTGTATAGAAGTGTATCACCCTGGTGTCCCTGTGTTTAGGAGATCAGTCTGTGTGGTGTGTAAAGAAGTGTATCACCCTGGTGTCCCTGTGTTTAGGAGATCAGACTGTGTGGTGTGTATATATAAGTGTATCACCCTGGTGTCCCTGTTTTAGGAGATCAGACTGTGTGGTGTGTATATAAGTGTATCACCCTGGTGTCCCTGTGTTTAGGAGATCAGACTGTGTGGTGTGTATATAAGTGTATCACCCTGGTGTCCCTGTGTTTAGGAGATCAGACTGTGTGATGTGTATATAAGTGTATAACCCTGGTGTCCCTGTGTTTAGGAGATCAGACTGTGTGGTGTGTATATAAGTGTATCAATCCAAATCATAATCTTACTTTTATCTATATCAAACATAACCTGCCTTTTCTGCCATTTCACTCAGTTTATCCAAATCTTTCTGTAAACCGAAAACACACTGTTTCTCTTCAGATTTCCTTATTTAATTTCTTTACCATCAGCAAAGACACAGATGCTACTTTCAGTGCCTATTTAACTAATAAATTAAGCTGAACCCTGAGACACTCCACTGACAACCTGAAAAGGTTCTGTTTACATTTCTCTTCTATCATTTTCTCTTCATACAGATATAATATGTCACCTTGATCAGTTTCAGTTGATACAGAACATCTCCTGAACCACAGCATCACAGGCTTCAGCACATACCAAGTAGAATTAATCAGTGGCCATTGCTACTTACAGTCCCATACTGTTGTTTATCCCGAATACTGTCCCTTTGTAACTCATCTAATATCCTGTCAGAATACCTCTCTACATAAAAATTAAAAATAGCTAAAGGAATTGCTTTGCAGATATGGGAACTAGTCATTTTTTTATTAGGATTAGTTCTCAATAAAACATGTCTTTTGCAGCTGTGTATCTTTGTTTCACTTTGTTTGCCATTTCATTAACTATATAAATAGGGATGAATCTGGCTGGTCTCTGAGACAACGGCCAGTGAAAATTAACAAAATCTTCTAAAAGACATTGTCACCATGTCTGGGAAATACAAATAGTCAGAAAACCTGGATATCAGGTCAGAGGGGCAATCTAACCTTAGGGGTAAACAAGTGAATTAAAAATGTATACACATGCTTACGTGGGCTAAGGGTGCCACCTAGTGGCCAGGTGATGACAGGGGTAACCACCTGTCAGTAAAGATTAATTAAGGTGGCATCTCAGCTAACCAATTCGATCAAGACACATATTCACCACACCTTTTGGGAGTGTTCCACCTTGCATGTGGAAAAACTCAATAAAAGAAGGGAGCCAGGGGGCAGTAGGAGACTGATGGACTGGTGGACTGACTAAGGAGTAAAAGGCAAAGATCCAGAGATATCCAGGGATTCCCAGGAGATACCCGATCAAAGACAGAGAGACCTCAAGGAAGTGACTCTACCATATTTCAGGATCTGCAAAAGTCTTGGTAAATATATCTCTTAAACTTTATCTATTTTATTTTAGCTTCTCTGTATGGGTTATATGACCAATCATATAATGACATTGCCTTAAAGTTTAAGGATAGAGTAGATATTAGCTGGATCAGATTTTCTAGCCTCAGAAAGGGAATATTGATTCAGCTAGAAATTATATTGTTTCCTCTACTGTGGAATATTTGATTCAGTCATATATCATCCTACATATATTATGAGGAGAAACTAAGTGAACCAGTTAAGTGAGGACACTATTTTAAACCTATGCTTATTGGTTTTAAGTAAAGTAGCAAGATCCTGAAATACGTGGTTGAGGTAATCTAGTGTTGTAAAAGAGGTGGTTACTCTGTTTCATAAGATAAAATACCCATGTCCCTTTAGGCCCAAGGCAACTGTAACTGGAGAGTGTCTATAATTGCGGTATGTGGTTTTGCCCAGGTATTTGTTCTGTTTTAAGCCTGTGTTAATTACTGCTGAATGTATTGTATTGTAGCTCAATCAATGTATTACTGTGTGTAATTAGTGTATAATACATTTCTATATTTTATTTACCAAGAGCGTGATTACTGATATAATTTAATTATATGTTTATATTATCGCCTTGTACAAACTACTTGGGAGAGACTGTTTTTATGAATGGTTATTGGTCATCTTAATGGCATCTACTCATTCATAACTCAGAAACCGTGACAATGCTACCCACTATGGAAGCTGGCTTTCCTCCAAGTACAGGGAATTATGCCTTATGAGAATAAGTTAAAGGGATAGTAATACTTCGTTTTATCTTTGTTTTATTTTGTAGGTATTAAAAAAAACAAAGAACAATATAAGTCTTATCTCTCAAACCTTTATGGTTTGAGAGATATTCACAAGTAAATTTTCCCCTCCTGCCCCTTTTACCTAGTGTAAGCCATCTCGTCTCAGATGTGGAATGCAGTCCATAGACCAGACAGATAACAGCAGGGGACAATCTTCTTCCTATGAGAACAATGAAAGCCCTGCCCCCCTTTTACCTAGTGTAAGCCATCTCTTCTCAGATGTGGAATGCAGTCCATAGACCAGACAGATAACAGAAGGGGACAATCTTCTTCTTATGAGAACAATGAAAGCCCTGCCCCCCTTGACAAGTTTTTCAGGTTTTTTCCTTATCTTAATTGAAGATTGTCCCTCTCTGCAGTCTACCTGGGCACCTCCCTTCTGATCTGGCTGAGCAGTGTTACATCAGTAAAAGGGGCGGGAGGGGAATACTTTGTCATTGAATTACTCTTGTACTACAACTCTGACAGAATTGAAATAACACTCTCCAAAGTTCAAATACTATGATGATTATTTAGAGCTGCTTTTATTATGAAACATTACTATATCTTTAAGCATAATGGGCCTGTTAATATGGAACTATGCTCCCTAAGTGCCCTTGGGTGCATATCATCAGGTTCAGATGCTTTATTCACCTTCAACTTTTCCATTTTTGTTTGGATTTTGCCCTCAGTAAATCTTGCATATGTTGAAGGAAATACTGTGATTCCCTTAGTTTGCTATTGCATTCTTCACATGACGCAGCTGACCTTTCTGACAAAACCATATTGAGCATCACCTTCTTCCTCTCTATTTCTATGCAAACCTCAAACCTCAGGCATCTTCGACTTAACTTGTTCCTCTTAATAGCAGTGGTGTATATTGATGAGTATATTTATCTGTTTCATTTTTTTTTAAAATATATTTTATTATCGGATCGCTCCATACATATTTCAAATACAGAAAAGTACATATAAAATGTTCAAGTACAGCAAAAACATGTAGACTTTTGTAACAATGAAAAGAATATATGCATATCGGTAGATTGTACAGAGTCAATCTGAGGTTTTTATTGTTATTTCAACCTCCAATAACCAAAACTCCCAGGACCTAACCTAACTTAAATTTAACTATACCCCCCAGCCCCAGTTCCTCTCTCTTCCGAACCCGCAGCACCCCCCCCCCCACCTGCCCGCCAGCCAACAATTTCACTGGATCCCGGTATATACAGAGGTCATACAGAGTGTCACACATCAATCATACAACTCAGCCATCCATGCAACAAGTAGGTGTTACCTCAATCAACCATCACCAGTAAGTTGCACAACATCAAATGCCTCATTATTATCTGCTCTGTTTGCCCACCAGTTTTGCCATCTTCCCCAGATCTTGTCAAACTTACTCTGGTTACCCCGGTGTAGGTAAACCAATCTATATTGTGGAATGCACTGCAAAACTAGGTTTATCCATGCCCTGCAATTAGGAACTCTATTTGACATCCAGTTCAAGGCCACCATCTTTCTCGCCATCACCAAGAACTCACTCAGCAGAGACCTGTCAGTGATGTCCTCAATCTCATCGGGGAAGATAGATAACAGACAAATTTTTGGAGTCACAGGGACCGGTCTTCCCAGCACCAGGACCACAATACGCATTATTTCATTCCAAAAGTTATCAACCCCAGGACACTCCCAGATCAAATGCAAGTATGTACCCTGAACATTATCACAGCGGAGACAACAATCAGAACCAGAATTCCCCATTCTGTACAGTCTGAAAGGCGTATAGTAAATTCGATGGAGGATATTCAACTGTATCATCTGGTGTCTAGTCGATGTCGCCACCAACGCAGGTCCCGCCTTAGCCAAGTCCCACTCCCAGTTCTCTAACGGACCCAAATCCATTTCCCATTTGTTCAGAGAAGGGAACTCCCTACATCCTACACAAGAGTCCAGCCAATGATAAATAAAAGAAAGAAGTCTTGAGGGCTCAAGAAGCATCAATCTGGCAAGAAGCGGGAATGTAGAGATCATCGGGGTCCGATCACCCCACTGAGCATGAAGAGCATGTCTAATACATAAATATGAATAAAAGAGAGTGTACGGCACATGGAATTCGTCATGCAATTGTGCAAAGGATTTCAGCTGACTATCTTGGTATAGCTGTCCAAGGCTAGTAATCCCAAATCTAGTCCACAAGGGACCAAAATCATTGTCAAGTAAATGACTTAGCCCCGCAGCACCCCACAAGGGGGTATCCGGGTCCATTGCGGTGTAGCCCAACATCCCTTTCAGCTCCTCCCATGCCTCGTATAAGGTCTGTATCAGCGGCATCCGAATTTGAAAAACTGCGGGGCCTCCATGCAAGAACTGGGGTAACGTATAGGCAGGCTGCAACAGTAATGCATCCATCTGAGTAGTCTGGTAGCGAGGTCGGGTAGAAACAAAATCCAATGCATATCTACTTTGCGCCGACAAATAGTACCTATAAAAATTGGGCAATGCAATTCCCCCCTCACGTTTAGATCTCATGAGGGTAGTCAGCCTAATTCTAGCCCGTCCCCCCGCCATATGAAACGCGAGATGAATGAATGAATGAATATGTTTATTTATATAGCGCCACAAGTGTACGCATCGCTTCACAATTTTAGGGTTTAAACAATACAGGGTTATAGGTGCTTTGTAGAGTGAAACATTTGGTGTGAAGTCCCTGCCCGAAAGCTTACAATCTAAAGTGGTAATGGGAGACATACAGAGTACATTAGGGTCAAGTGCTGAATACAGTGCTAGTTCTGATGATGATAGAGGACATCAGTAAAGTAAATAATTTATAAGAGCGTTCATTGTACAACATCAGTGCTTTCTAGCATGCTGCGATTTTATCCAAAAGGTGCAATTTCAAGTGAGATTTGAAGGTTATCAGAGAGGTGCAGTGGCGCAGGTTGGATGGTAGAGCATTCCATAGATACGGAGCAATAAGAGAAAAAGGTTTGATACGTGACAGGGCTGTAGAGACAAAAGGAGCTGAGAGAAGACAGTCATTGGCTGAACATAAGTGGCGGGATGGGGTATAACGGGAGATCAGAGTGGAGATGTAAGAAGGAGTAAAGGAGAGAAGTGTCTTGAAAGAGAGAAGTAAGATTTTGTAAGATATCCGGAGTTTGATAGGCAGCCATTGGGAAGTTTTGAGGAGGAGTGGGGCAGGGAGAAACCTAGGTGACAGAAGAGTAATTTGGGATGCAGCATTCTGTATAGATTGAAGTGGTTGGAGATGGGAAGCAGGAATGCCAGACAGAAGAATGTTGCAATAGTCCATGCGGGAGAGGATGATTGCATGTATAAGAATTTTAGCTGTGGAGGAACAGAGGAAGGGACGGATTTTTGCAATGTTACGCAAAAGAAAGCAACAGGATTTAGTAATGGCATTAATATGAGAGGAAAATGAGAGTGATTTGTCAATTATCACCCCTAGACACCGTGCTTCTGATACTGGATTTATGGTAGTGCCATTTACAGTCACTTGGAAGGGCGCTACAGGGCCAGGTCTAGGTGGGATGAGGAGCAGCTCAGTTTTGGACATACTGAGTTTGAGGTGCCTATGAGCCATCCAGTCTGAGATAGCTGAGAGGCAATCTGTGACTTAAGCCTGGATATCAGAAGTGAGTTGAGGTACAGATAAGTAAATCTGGGTGTCATCTGCATAGAGGTGATATTTGAGCCCAAATGAGTTAATAAGATCACCAAGTGTTATTGTGTAAAGAGAAAACAGAAGCGGTCCTAGAACAGAACCTTGAGGAACCCCAACAGAGAGTTGGATGGGGGAGGATGAAGAGGTGGCAGAGGAGACACTGAAGGATCTGTTAGATAGATAAGAGGAGAGCCAGTCCAGTGCTGTGTTGCGGATTCCTAAAGAGTGAAGAATGCGGAGGAGGAGCGCATGATCAACAGTATCAAAAGCTGCTGAGAGATCAAGCAGGATAAGAATTGAATAGTGACCTTGAGATTTGGCAATGTGAAGATCATTGACAACTCTTGTAAGAGCAGTCTCAGTGGAGTGAGCATTATGAAATCCAGATTGTAAAGAGTCGAGCAGGTTGTATGCATTGAGGAAGTCAAGTAGACGTGAGTAGGCCAAGCGTTCCAAGAGTTTAGAGGCAAAAGGCAGAAGAGAAACTGGTTGATAGCTAGAGGGTGTGTTACTGTCAGAAGAGTTGTTCTTAAGGATAGGTTTTACTAAGGCATGTTTGAAGTCATCAGGAAAGGTAGCGGTGGCAAAGGAGGAGTTAAAGATTTGTAATAGGAGATAATTCTGTCTATTTGTCAGAAATATTTTTTAGGTATAGGGACCGGCGCGTTTTGAAAAATATACAAAAATTTAGGCAAAAAAAATGTTTTAATAATATTTGATCTGCCAATAACATTTAAGGGTAAGTGAAGCCATGCAGTAGTGAAAGTACTGAATATTGGGTATCAAATTAATCTCCAAAAAGGAGTCCATCATTGCTGCAACCCTAATCCCCAAGTATGTACACTCTTCCACAAATGTAAGTGGGACATTAGTCGGACAAGACTCCATCGACTTACTATCAATCGCAAGCAGAAAGGACTTAGTCCAATTTATTTGGAATGCAGAGTATGTACCAAAATCATCTACCAATTTCAATGTGGTCTCCAAGGAGTCCCTATCATCATCCAAGAAAAGCAAGATGTCATCAGCATAGTGTGCAAGCTTTTCCTCTCTGCCTTTCATCCTGAGTCCCTTAATCAATGAATTTGCACGAATGAGAATAGCCAGGGGTTCCAAGGCCAAGGCGAACAGGCCAGGCGAGAGTGGGCAACCCTGCCTGGTACCCTGATGCAAGGAGAAGGACTGTGAACACAGACCTCCCATCACCACGGAAGCCCTGGGACTGCTATATAAAATATGTATCCATTTGATAAAGGATGGGCCAAACCCAAATCTGTTTCATTTTTAATAAATTGCATGTGCATCTATCTTTGAAGATTACATCTCACTGAATCCTGAATTTTATGGCAGTTAAGAAACATTTGGCCCATCTAGTCTACCCATTTTCTCTACTATAAAAACATCAAACCTTATTTGGTCCTTAATCTTGTCTTATGTTCAGGAGAGTCTTATCCCTACCCCATGCATGCTTAAAATCCTGTCACTGTTTTAACGTCTACCACTTCTGCTGTTGAACTATTCCACTTATCTACTACCCTCTTAGTGAAGTAAAACTTTCTTACACTACATCTAAACCTGTGTCCTTCTTGTTTTAGACTACGGCCTCTTGTCCTAACATTTTTACTCCTTTGAAATGTACTTCCCTCCTGCACTTTGTTGAATCCCTTCATGTATTTGAGTGTTTCTATTATACCCCCTCTCTCTCTTCTCTCCTCTAAGCTATACATGTTAAGATCCTTTAATCTATCATTATATTTCTTTTCATTTAAACCAGTCACCATTTTAGTAGCCCTTCTCTGAATTTTCTCTACAGTATCTATATCCTTCTGGAGATGGGATCTCTGGTACTGTACACAATACTCTATAGTATCTATAGCCTTCTGGAGATGGGGTCTCCGGTACTGTACACAATACTCTAGAGTATCTCTATCCTTCTGGAGATGGGGTCTCCGGTACTGTACACAATACTCTAGAGTATCTCTATCCTTCTGGAGATGGGGTCTCCGGCACTGTACACAATACTCTAGAGTATCTCTATCCTTCTCGAGATGGGGTCTCCGGCACTGTACACAATACTCTAGAGTATCTCTATCCTTCTGGAGATGGGGTCTCCGGCACTGTACACAATACTCTAGAGTATCTCTATCCTTCTGCAGATGGGGTCTCAGGCACTGTACACAATACTCTAGAGTATCTCTATCCTTCTGGAGATGGGGTCTCCGGCACTGTACACAATACTCTAGAGTATCTCTATCCTTCTAGAGATGGGGTCTCCGGCACTGTACACAATACTCTAGAGTATCTCTATCCTTCTGGAGATGGGGTCTCCAGCACTGTACACAATACTCTATAGTATCTCTATCCTTCTGGAGATGGGGTCTCCAGCACTGTACACAATACTCTATAGTATCTATATCCTTCTGGAGATGGGGTCTCCAGCACTGTACACAATACTCTATAGTATCTATATCCTTCTGGAGATGGGGTCTCCAGCACTGTACACAATACTCTTTAGTATCTATATCCTTCTGGAGATGGGGTCTCCAGTACTGTACACAATACTCTAGGTGAGGTCTAACCAGAGATCTGAAGAGTGGCATGACTACTTCCCTTTTTCTGCTACTAATGCCCCTAGCTATTCAACCCAGCACCCTGCTTGCATTCCCAAACACTTTGTTACATTACCTGCCTATCTTTAAGTCATCATAAATAATTACTACCAAATCCTTGACAGCACAGTACACTTTATACTATATTTTTCCTTTGGAGTTTTACATCCCAAGTGCATTATTTTACATTTATCAAAATTAAACTGCAGCTGCCACATTTGGCTTATTCCCCCAGGAATGTATATCCTGTTGCAGGTCTTTGTATCATCTGCAAAAAGGTATACCTTACCTTGAACACCTTTTGCAATATCACTAATAAAAATATTAAAAATAATGGGCTCCAGTACAGATCCCAGAGGCATCCCACTAGTAACACACCCCTTGTCCGAATATTCTTCATTGAAAACCAACCTCTATGTCCTGTCACTCAGCCATTGCCTTATGCAACTATTTTTACATCCAGACCCAAACACTGAAATTTATTAATGAGTCTTCTATGAGGGACAGTGTCAACTGCTTTACTGAAATCTAGATATGCTATATCCACTGCTCCCCTTTGGTCTATTATTTTAGGCACCCAGTCAAAAAAAATCTATGAGATTAATTTGACAAGATCTCCCTGCCTTAAAGCCATGTTGTTTGAGATCTTGCAAGCCATTTAACTTAGCTGATCCTTTCTTAACTAGTTTCAAAAGCAGATCAGGCAACTATGCATTAGTATCATAGACAGACTGAAGTCAAAAGGAAGTAGAGATAGACTAGAGATTGTCAGAACGAGAGTCAGTTTCTTACAGATAAGTTAAATCTGCCTGTTGTGTTACTCACGTTTCTGTGCCCAGGTGCCCACAGAGCACAAAGTGAGTCCCAAAAGGAGAAAGATGGTGACTGTATTCATGTTGTCCCACAAGTCTGAGTCTTGTTCTGTCACACACTGGGATTTATACTCTGAGATTCGGGAAAAAAAACACATAATTGAGGAACAAGGAAAAGGAACAAACCAAGTTCTACCTTACTGCAATACTGTATGTCACAATGAAAATCTAAAAATATTACTGACAAGTAAACATAATTATTATAATTGTATCAGCCCAGCTACTGTAATTAATGGAGAGTCAGTGCAACATGTGTAAATACTTTGTAGTCAGATTCAGTACATTTATACCTACACAGTGTAATATTGTCATTATCGCCAACACTTTATAGTCAGATTCAGTACATTTATACCTACACAGTGTGATATTGTCATTATCTCCAACACTTTATAGTCAGATTCAGTACATTTATACCTACACAGTGTAATATTGTCATTATCGCCAACACTTTATAGTCAGATTCAGTACATTTATACCTACACAGTGTAATATTGTCATTATCGTCAACACTTTATAGTCAGATTCAGTACATTTATACCTACACAGTGTAATATTGTCATTATCTCCAACACTTTATAGTCAGATTCAGTACATTTATACCTACACAGTGTGATATTGTACTTATCACCAACACTTTATAGTCAGATTCAGTACATTTATACCTACACAGTGTAATATTGTACTTATCACCAACAATTTATAGTCAGATTCAGTACATTTATACCTACACAGTGTAATATTGTCATTATCGCCAACACTTTATAGTCAGATTCAGTACATTTATACCTACACAGTGTGATATTGTACTTATCACCAACAATTTATAGTCAGATTCAGTACATTTATACCCACACAGTATAATATTGTCATTATCGCCAACACTTTATAGTCAGATTCAGTACATTTATACCTACACAGTGTGATATTGTCATTATCGCCAACACTTTATAGTCCGATTCAGTACATTTATACCCACACAGTGTAATATTGTCATTATCACCAACACTTTATAGTCAGATTCAGTACATTTATACCTACACAGTGTGATATTGTCATTATCACCAACACTTTATAGTCAGATTCAGTACATTCATACCTACACAGTGTAATATTGTCATTATCGCCAACACTTTATAGTCAGATTCAGTACATTTATACCTACAGAGTGTAATATTGTCATTATCTCCAACACTTTATAGTCAGATTCAGTACATTCATACCTACACAGTGTGATATTGTCATTATCGCCAACACTTTATAGTCAGATTCAGTACATTTATACCTACACAGTGTGATATTGTCATTATCGCCAACACTTTATAGTCAGATTCAGTACATTCATACCTACACAGTGTAATATTGTCATTATCGCCAACACTTTATAGTCAGATTCAGTACATTTATACCTGCACAGTGTGATATTGTCATTATCGCCAACACTTTATAGTCCGATTCAGTACATTTATACCCACTGTAACGGTTTTCTGACACTCAGACCAGGGTATGAAGTAAAAACACAGTTTTATTGAAAATAAAACAATGCCCCTAAGGGCCAGCACAGGAATAGCAGTAATGGCAATACTGACAAAGTGAATGCACACAATGGTAGTAATAGGTGCTATGTATGGATAGGGAATATTCCCCCAAAGTGTTAACAGGTGCAATAGGAGAGATATAAACAAGATTGGCCAATGCCCGGGATAAATAGCAGTCTCTGGAACACAGTCTCTCAATAGCTGGATAGAAGTAAGTGACTGCACTGAATACACTCTCAAGTTGGTATAGAAGGTGCCCCAATGTCCAGAGCTGAGCCGATACCACCACCGTGGGCTACAGAGGAATGCTATTGCCAACGCTGAAGTAATCAGAACAAGAATCGCCCTTAACTGGAAAAAGTAGTAACCCTGCGTGTGCCAATTGGATTGTGCCCTGACACCCCTTGGATGCTATTTCTGACGGTTACTGCACAAGCTGTAATAGAGCCGGCGCACTCTGAAGTGCAATGGGAAATGTACTTCTAGCGTATGTGGGCCGGAGCCCGAACACCCCTCTGGTGCCGTTCCAAATGATGACAGTGGGAGCGAACAGACTACCAGACTACGAGCACGGAGCAGACAAGGCTCTGAGGGTGGATGAGAGGCACACAGAATTACTCAGAGTAAAGGCTCAAATCAGTAAACGTATGCTTGGCAAGATATATCGGAGGCACTAGACCGGAGACTACAGGCACTGCAAGGGTTAAGTGGTTCTGTACAGGAGCGAGCACCTTGGCAACCAGCAGAAGGCAAAGCAACCTCAGGCTACAGCTATTGACTAATGAGAGGAACAATGAGTTGCTTAAAGAGTTCAGAATGTCGCCAGAGCGACCGGAATGATACAGCTGCTGCTGCCTTTTAATCACACTGCCACAACCAGAAGCACGATTACTGGATTTCACCTGATGCTGTAAGCTAGTTTTGTCCACTGTTGGTGTTGGGAGAGAAACCCAGTGAGCAGTCACAGTTATATAGTCTGTGCTCTGCCCAATTGTCCACATATCTGTTGTCAGGTGGATTTTCTTGGCATACGCACTTTTCAGTCCTTTGCCCACCACACTAACCACCTGCTTGTACAATTCAGCACAGCTGTCCTGTAAAAATAACTGCAGCTTGGGATATTCCAGTTCCAGACATCAGTTCTCTGAAACCTCAGTTTTCTATAAAAGGATACGGCAGCATGTCCATTGCCAACATCTCGGCAACCATGCCATTCCACAGGCGTACTTTGGGATTGTTTTTGTGAAGTTTTTGACTCCTTCCTCGGAACTCAGTCAGTGTGGGTTGGCAGGACATGGCAGACGAAGCCTGAAACTTTATTGCTTTAACAGCATGAGTAGAGGATGTGGTGGTGGTAGATGCAGGATGTCTATGGTTCTTGCCGTCTCCTACAGCAAAGCCAGAGTCATCATTCTCCTCTGCAGCAGGAGCTATAGGTGTTATTTGGACTAAACTAATTGTTGGCACTGGCAGTAACACTCTCTGACACATAAATAACTTCACTACTTCTTTTTCTGCCATAGAGACCTGGGAACTTTTTAGAGTGCTTCTGCTGCTGCTAGTTGTGGCACATTTGGCCTGCTGATAGTGTATCTCTCAGTCAGACCTGTGGTTGTGCTTCATGTGGGATCTCATAGAGGAGGTGCCTATGTGTGAGCCCTGCTCATGTGCTTTTTGCACAGACAACAGATAGCAACATGCTTAGCTTGAGGATCCTGTGAGAAGTATCTCCATACTGTGGACTTCATGGAATGAGGGGTTCCTGAGGTGGTGCTGCTACTACTACTACTGGGGTTAGATGTTGATGTCATTCTACTGCCACTACTACTAGGTGTCAAAGGTGCAGCACTTACAGCAGTAGCAGCAGAAGCACTCATTATATCTAACATTGTGGATGTTAACCTGTGTTGCTGGGTACTCAAAACAGGGTGTATGGCTGAGTGGGACTTGGACTTTTGAAGAGGTGATGATACTGACGATGACTGTCAGGTTGACTGTGTGGTTTTTGACATCTGTGCTTGTCCAGGGTCAGACTTTCCAATGGCTTTCTCAAACAGTTTATAGATAGGCACAGTGCTTCTTAATGTCAAGGTATTCAGGCAAAGAAGGACAGACACAATATAAAGTTTAACCGCCTTTATTAATATATACAGCAATAATAGTATAGCCCACACAACCCCAGGCCACAGGATATAGGACCCAGGCTCCTACATGGAGCTGCACACTGTGCTGTGCCCTGCACTACTGCACGATACCGAGAATAGGCAATAGACTCGAGAGGAACACCAAGGTGAACAGTGTATATGCGTAAGTTACCACTCAGGGTCTCACGAGGCAACAGGGAGCGAGAACAGCAAGAGCCACGAAACACAGAGGCTACAGACCAGGCAAGCTAGGAGTGTACAGGTCAGACAAGCCAGGGTCATACATGGAGCCACAGGACCGATGTGGGTAGTCAGACAAGCCAGGGGTATTACACAGAGCGGATTCTTAGGAGAGCACGGGTCACAACGGAGCCCAAGAAATAATATCAGAAACACCACATAAGGGCAATGACTCCTAGCCCCAAGGAGGATTATAAAGGAGCAGAAGGAAGTGGGACCCAATTAGGCCACCCAGAATAGGGCCATAAACAGGCAACCATGCTAGTTCCTGTTACCTGATGTCAGCAATGAGGAAGTGTCCGGATGCCATGCCGGCCAGTGGCCATGCAGGGTTAGGAAGAACAGGAGGGCTAGTCTGCCTGTGGATAATGTAAAACTTAAAGTGGTGGAAGATTCAGTCTTTGACTTTCGCTAACCTTATAACCCTGTCATCATCCTCACTCTCAACTTCATCTGTATCTGAGCAAGAGAAGGATGCTGGAGGGATATATTCTACATCTGCATCATCATCAGTCATCATTAGGTCATCCTCAGCAGCATCAGCATCACCTGACAGGTCTTGCCCACTACTACCCTTATATTCCTCTAAGCTTCTAGAGGTCTCAAACTATTTCCTTTTACTTTTACTGTAATAAAATTCGCTACTTGTTTGAGGATGGGTGTTTTGGTGCTTGTTTGTCTCACTATCTGATGCAGCAGGCAGTTCAGCTGCTACACCTTCCTCTATTATGCTATTGCCAGCATCATCAACACTTGAATGCGATGGTTGTCATCTTCAGTGTTCTTCTTATATGGTTCTTAATTTTTACTGCCACTGGTGGTGCTGGAACTAGTTTTGCTGGGACTTTGACAAACTGCATCCTACCTACATGCTACAGCAACCATTGCGGCAGTCAGTTTTTGAACTACTACTTTACTCTCACTTCCCTACTCTCCCTCCTCCTTCCCCTTCCTCTTCCCCAGCAGTTCTCCACCCCTCCCTCTTCCCCTTGTGTGTTTGCTAGACATTACTCAACTACACAACACAAGTGTTGGAGCTGTATGATGCCTTTCCTAAGCACAGTCAGCTGAGTGTCACCTAATATATTTAGTTCTTTATTCCTTTCATTTAAAAAAAAATATATATTTATTTTGTTTTAATTTGTCCACCTTGTTGTGTTATCACAGTCTGCCCAAAAAAATTAGAACTGCAAAAAAACAACAACATCTTTCACCAGACTTCTCCACCCAGCACCAAGACAATAACAGCAAGGTCAGCAAGTAAATAGGTCCCTAGCTACCTGTGTCTTGCCTGTCAGTCACATGGAATTTTGGAGTATTTGGGGTCAACCTCCTTCCTCCCTTCTTCTCCACAGAGTGCCCCACTGACTCTCGTAACAGAACTAATGTCCTACCTAAAAGATTTCCTAAACGTCAATTCCCCTCTCTGTCTTCTCTAGATCAGAAAACATATCGCTCTCTCCTCTCACAAACACAAAATGGCTGCTGTGAGACCTCACAGCCTTTTATATGGCTGTAGAAAACATCCCATTGATTTCAAAGGGCGAAAAAGGTGGGAAAAAGCACAAAAATGGCACTTTATGCAGGAAATTATTCACCAAGCGGAAAGTGCTATTATTTTCCGATTTCAGTTTGAGGCAAACATTTTTGCCCATTCCTAACTGTAATGTTTTTGACATTTTTCAGTATTCATTTTATCCTACAAAGAAAATGGACCATATCCTGTTTATCATAAATACAGAAGCATGATTCCTTTCTTCTACCAGCCTATTAAGGTAACAGTTTTCATTCTGCTTTCATCAAGGCACCCCGGCCCTAATAAGTAATCTGTAATTTCCAAGGCACCCGGCCCTAATAAGTAATTTGGAATTTCCAAGGCACCCGGCCCTAACAATTAATATGTAATTTCAAAGACACCCGGCACTAACAAGTAATCTGGAATTTCCAAGGCTCCCCTGTCCTAACAAGTAATCTGGAATTCCCAAGGCACCCCGGCCCTAACAAGTAATCTGGAATTTCCAAGGCACCCCAGCCCTAACAAGTAATCTGGAATTTCCAAGGTACCCCACAAATGTATAGGTAACTTCTCACGAGTTAATGAAAGGAACAATACAGGAATGTGTAGTTATTATTAGGTCTCACAGTTAGAATGATAATAAGGAGCATATTGTGCACAATTATGTCCACAAAGAGACATTAGAAAATAAACTTAATCATTTTTCTTCATGGGAAAGGTGTGGCATCCTGAGCTGGGGCTCATAGCACATTAAAGGGCCATGGCACCTTGTTTGAGAACCACTGCTTTACAGACCATAGGGGTGTGAAACAGACTAAATCACTGTACATAGTGCCTAAACACCACTCACCTCCCATCCACATTTACACACACACACACTTTCATACATATACATACATTTAAAAACACACACATTCACAAACACACACACAAATATATACACATATACACACAAACACCCACTTGTGTATACACAAACACACATACATACCCATATATACACACACTTTTCTACACACACACACACACACACTTTTGTATACAGACACATACAAATATATACATACTTGTGTAAATACACACACACACACATACATATACACATATATAAACACACACACTCTTGTGTACACACACACACACACACACACACACACACACATATACACATATATACACACACACACACTCTTGTGTACACACACACACACACACACACAGACACATACATTTACACATTTTTAGACACAAAGGTTCAAGCCTAAATGACCTACCAGACAGGTGTATAATTAAATGTGTATTTATTGTGCAAAGCTACATCAACAGACAGAGGAAGATAAAGAGGACAGACACCAATCCAAATCAATAGCCCAAAATATATAAACCATACATTGTCTGATTAACACCAAGTAGGAAATATAACCCAGGATAATATAGTTTGCCCTCCTCTGCTGGAAGACAGGTCCCAGGATGAACAGAAGGCAATGAAGCTACTTGTCTGCACTGCTGGTCTTCTCTATAAACCCGACCACATCTCTCTGGACACGCGATGCTCACTGCAGGACATCACTTCTTGAGGGATTCAGGATCAGCCAGTTAATCTAATAGAACAGTGTGAATATAAAAATATAGTCACTAATTTGGTTAAATGACAATTCAGATTCTTAAATGTACAGTAAAGTTTTTAAGATTAATTAAAAACATTTGTTAAAGGACTTTCCCTTCCAATTGTAACAATGTTGAATATAACACCCAGTGCTCTGAGATTTATCATTCAGATGCTACTGCAGTTCAAGATGTTCAAAATAATATATCAAGAAATGCCATAATAACATAATTAGCTTTAATAAAATACTTATATCAGACTTGTCTGTCTCCGCTGCTGTGTGTGGCCACGGGGGCAGAGGCAGTGGAGACAGTACTATGTGGCACAGCCCCCCAGTCCTGTCCTTCACGGGCCAATGCCTATTACACACTGAGGGAATTTGAACAGAGACTGCCTATATATATGGGCAGTGTCTGTTCCAATTCCCTCACAGCCGTAGGTTGTGATGTGCTTAAGCACATCCCAGCCAATCATCTTCGAACGGCTGTGTTTTAAACTGATTGGCTGGGATGTGCATAAGAACACCCCAGCCAATGGCTGTGAAGGAATTTAAATGAAGACCGCCCATATATAAAGGCAGTCTCTGTTCATATTCCATCAGTGTATAATGGGCATCGGCTTGTGAGGGACAGGATTGGGGGGGCTGTGCCACATAGTACTGTCTCCGCTGCCGCCAACTCCACAGCCGCACACAGCAGCGGAGACAGAAAACTCTGAGCTAAGTATTTTATTAAAGCTCATTATGTTATTATGGCGTTTCTGGATATATTATTTGGAACAACTTGGACGTAGTTGAATATAGTGGAAGCATATTTATATTTATGGAACCGGACAGTAATACATGCTTTAACGCTTTTGAGCCCCAGAGAGGTACACAGCGCATTACTTTGCAATGCGTTGTGTACCTCTCTGGCACTCAAGGGGTTAAACTATGTATTAGTGTGCTTTTTTTGTTCTGACAGTTGTTCACAGCACAGGCATTTGAATTACTTACTGTGCTTGAAAAAATGCTGTTTGCAGAAAAAACAGCCATCGCCAACATTTGCATCGAGCCCACAATCTGGGGGTGATTTTTAATGGAGGTGAGAGGCCCCAGTGGCAAAAGCTCTACTTCACCTTGGTGTCCAGATTCACTGGCACTTGAGTTGGAGAGTGCTCCATAATGCAGTGAACATGGAAGAGTAACTAGGCTATTTCACAAACTCCCCAGCCACCAGTCACTTCTGTGGAAAGGGGGAGACTGTGTTTCACATTTATATTCTATGCAATAGACAGCAGTCCCTACTGGTACTCTGAATCGATGATCCGGACACTTGTTCTCACCCATATCTGACTGAATATGCTCCAGCTTTATCCATTGGGAAAGTAAAAGACTATGTATCCCAATACGTCTTAAATGGGTGCTCTGCTAGGGATCCCCAAATGGATTTTTTCCGCTCACCCTAATCATTTATGGTGGCTTTAATTTTAATGTTAGAGTGCACTTTTTTGGTTTCTGTTTAATATCTTAGATAATTCTTGATAACGTCTGATGACCATTGTACATAATAATAAATACTGTGTAAAGTTCTGGAAACCACATCTCCAGAAAGACATTAATAAATTGGAGGCAGTTCAGAGAAGACCCACTAAAATGGTGCAAAGCATTTATGACAAAACATTCCAGGACAGACCTTGATCTGTGTAGCTTGGAAGATAAGAGGGAAGGGGGTTATTATAGAAATCTTTAAAAAATATTAAAACATTTAATAAAGGTCTGATGAGAAGCATTTTTCAAATAATGAGATATACTTGAAACAGAGGGCATGACCTAAGTTAGTGGGTGGAAGATTCAGAAGTAATATGTGTAAATACTACCTTATGGAAAGGGTGTTAGTTTCATGGAACAGCCTTCCAGTGGAAGTGGTAGGGGTTAATACTGTAAAGGAATTCATCAATGTCTGGGAATTCTGTAAGATGCATTTTATCCGGATAGGAAAATGGATATACTGGATGGGCAAGATCTTATCTGTTGTCGAAATGTATGAGTTTATGTTTTCAACAAAAGAATAGGGCAGCATGTCCACCACAAACATAATGGCAGGTTTGCCTTCTAGTTTTTTAATTATTTTGACTCAGTAAGTGGGGATTGGCAGCACAAAGAAGAACTGTGTAATGTATGTGCTTTAACAACATGACTACTACTTGAGAATTCTATTATTCTTGTCACCTCCAGCAGTAAACTGTGGTTTGGATTTGTGCTAACACAGGAGGCAGTAAGGTTTACTGCCTGTGTATTTTATATGCAGGATCATGACTTAACCTCGGAACAAAGAGGCACATTGCACTTTATGTGGGGCCGCACTGATCCAGAATATCAATATCTCAACCCCTGTGCTGAAGGATACCATATTATAGATTCAGAGATATTTGTCTTAATTCATTATTGAGTAAAATATTTGGGGATAAACTTGCAATAATTGACTGTACCCCATACAGTACTTCACCAGGCATCCAGCTATAGAGAAACTGTCAGTTATACACAACCAGTGCATTACAAAGGAGTATCCAGAAAGTAAGTATATTGCTCGTCCAACTGTAGCTGGGTCCCATATTAAAGGGATAGTAATACTTCGTTTTAACTTTATTTTACTTTGTAGGCATTAAAAAAACATGAAGTATGATATAAGTCTTATCTCTCAAACCTTTATGGTTTGAGAGATATTCACAAGTAAAGTTACCCCTCCGGCCCCTTTTACCTAGTGTAAGCCATCTCTTCTCAGATGTGGAATCCAGTCCATAGACCAGACAGATAACAGCAGGGGACAATCTTCTTCCTATGAGAACAATGAAGGCCCTGTCCCCCTTTTACCCAGTGTAAGCCATCTCTTCTCAGATGTGGAATCCAGTCCATAGACCAGACAGATAACAGCAGGGGACAATCTTCTTCCTATGAGAACAATGAAGGCCCTTCCCCCCTTGACAAGTTCTTCAGGTTTTTCCCTTATCTTAATTGAAGATTGTCCCTCTCTGCAGTCTACCTGGGCACCTCCCTTCTGATCTGGCTGAGCAGTGTTACATTAGTAAAAGAGGCGGGAGGGGGATACTTTATCATTGAATTACTCTTGAACTACAACTCTGACAGAATTGAAATAACAGATGAGAGTTGGTACCGTGTTAGCTTAGTAAAAGGTATCAAGAATTGAAATAACACTCTCCAAAGTCCAAATACTATGATGATTAATTAGAGCTGCTTTTATTATGAATCATTACTATCCCTTTAAGTACTCTCTGACCTATGCTTTGTACTGGGCAAAAAAAGGTGATGGTTTGGGTTGCTGTTCAACACCCAATCAGTGTGAATTTTATGCCAACTCTTTTGCTTGCAGGAAAAGACAAACTGAGTTGGATGTTCTGGGCAAGGCAACGCCCATTGACTTACCTAGATGGGTATGAATGCAGTGCAGATTAAATGATGTGGTGTTTAATATATGGGGCCTTCAGTATACTTATATTAACAAGGAGGTTACGGGCCAGATAGATGTCCAAAAGGTACAGTGGAAGGTATGCGATATGACAAGATTCAGGTATTCTAAAGGTAAGCAAATGGAGTTGGATACACTCTCGGGTCTGCAACACCACTACCAGAGCCTGAGTAATGAGCAGGGACAACACTTTCCTTAGCATCTGCACTGTACTCACTCTGTGGAGTACAACTTGTCAATGAGGAATCATTAAGGGACCCTGGTTAAGAAGCCAGAACCTGAATGTTATTCCTTCTGAGCAGGTTTAGAAGAGGCAGTATAGTGCTCGGAGGGGTCTTACGTACAGAGACACTGAACATTAAGATCTCCCTTTCAGTACTGTTTCCACTTGCAGGAAATGAGTCATGAAGATTTGTAGTAAATGTGATTTTATTCTGAATACATTTGTTTTTCTTTCCCCGCACCTGGTTATGTCCTGTGGTTCCATGTGGAAATCTGAAGTTTTATCTGAAGTGGATCTGTCATTTTGTAACAAATAAGTGATGTTGAAATACATTTCAGGACCAATTATATTTATGTGAGCCATATTTTATTTTAAATACTAATTGATGAGATATTTAGCTTTGTCAGTTAGATCTACAGGGCATGCCTAGCAGATTCAACATTCAATACTGCTCTGTATTGGCAATTATCTCTGGTCCTGAGCACCCTGGAGAGGAGGAGCCTGTCTGGAGCTTCACTAGGACCACTAGGGAGAAGGTGATCCCAAGGACGGGACCTGCAACAAGGAGAAAGAGAAACTGCATTGCTTCCCTAGGGCCACGTTGCATCAAGAGACAAGGGACAGGGTTCCTATAAGGGTCCTCAGTGCATTGCCTCCCCTCTAACCACAACCATTTCCCTAAGGGATTTAGCATGATAGTCTTTCCATAGGAAATGACAAGTAACAAGTGTAGGGTTCTCAAGAAAGTGGGGACGTCAGAGGTATCTGTGACTGAGGGAAAAGAAGATTGCTGATGGTGTTAAACCTTATGTTTCCTGGTGTCCCAGCTGTGAGGTTATTATGCACCACACAGGGACAACACTATGAAGAGAGTGACAATTAGGGATAACAGATGTTCTTCTGGGGTTACAGGGTCTAGGTTTGACTAAGACATCTGTACTTGAAAGGATTCAATGCCAATCTGATTCTGAAGGTATCACATAAACAAGCAGAAATGTGTCACCAACAGTTGCCCATCACCCAGTCAGTGTGGCACTGTACGATAGTTGGTGAATGTTATGATGAACAATTTGCAGTGCTCACTTATTGATTGGATGAGGGGCCGAGCATCTTTCTTTCCTCCTCGCACGTGATTTATATCTATAAGAAACCTTACACCGAATCTACCAAATGTGATTACAATCACATAGACATCTACTAGATCTCAGATACAAGTCTGACGACCAAATCCTTGTCTACTTACTATTGAGTTTTCCTGCAGCGCATTCCACACTCAGTACGGCAGCAGCTAAATTTCCAAGGACAATCATCATCACTCTGGCACCTCTTACCCATAGGGGGACATCTACTGTTATCTGGACATTTTGTAGGAGGATCTGTTAAATGAATGGACATTTCATTATAACCTGACACCTGTTACATCACAGTGAGGAGAACACATAGTGTTACACATGCACAAAGCCAAAAATAACTGGAGCAATACTGGGGGAAACCAGATTCACCACTGGAGACTAGTAAATTGATATAAAAGTAGATGTTAACTCCTTGAATGCAGCTGACATCTCCAATGCATTGTGAATCATATGTATAAAGAAAAATTAAGGAAGTCTATAGCAAGCCCTGTGCACCAAACAGACAAATACATATTCCCTAAATTCACATATAGTTATACGAGGATCTTAACCCATTGAATGCTTGAGAGGACTCCATTGCATCAGTTTACATTGTGTTCGGTTCAAGGGGTTAAATGAAAGGGGATTTAATTCAGTCTCCAGTGCATTTGGTTGGACACAGAATTGCTCCCTTCTGTCTGTGTACAGAGAGGAAAATGTGGGTCTTTAAATCTTTTAAATCAGAAGGGACAGTGGCTGCATTTAACCCATGAGGGCCAGCGGGGTGCACAATGCTTTGGAAAAGCAATGAGTTGCACTCTCCTTTGGACCTCAAGGGGATAAACATTATAAGGAATGTAATCAATCTGCAAAAGGACAATGAAGCAAATCAAAACAAAAATGAGAAACAAATTGTCTGCGAGAGAAAGACGAATCCAAAAAAAATCTTCTTATACATAAATGGAAAAGAGATGGAGAGAGATAATGCTGGTGCTATGAATATTCATCAGGGCAGGTTGGTTAGTTTATGTAAAAACATGGCAAATAACAATATAGTGATGTATTGTAGTCTATGGTATTAAAGAAATTACTTCATAATCCCCACACACACCCCTGGTACTGAGATCAGCCTCTTCTACAGTGAATCATAGAAACATAGAATTTGGTGGTAAATAAGAGCCATTCAGCCCATCTAGCCTGCCTATTTTCCTACTCTGAAAATCTCAAACCTTATTTCGTCCTTGGTCTGGTCTTATGTTCAGGACAGCCTTATGCCTATCCCATGCATGCTTACATCCCCTCACTGTATTAACCTCTTCCACATCTGCTGGTGGGCTGTTGCACTTATCTACCACCCACTCAGTGAAGTAAAACTTTCTTACATTACATCTATACCTCTGACCCTCTAGTTTTAGACTATGGCCTCTTGTCCTAACACTTCTTCTTCTGTACATTGTTGAATCCCTTCATGTATTTGAATGTTTCTTTCATATCCCCCCTCTCTCTTTCTCTCCTCCAAGCTATACATATTTAGGTCCTTTAGTCCATCCTGATATTTTTTATCCTGTAATTGGGCTGAACCAACTGAGCACTCTATTTAACTCTGTCAGTGCTTTGGATGTGTTTATACAGATCACACTGAGACCAAGTCTCAACAGATTGGTCTACCGGGTCAGCCTCTTCACTGCAAAAGGAGTTGACATGAGCAACAGGGGAGGTAAGGAAAATGCAAATGTTTATATCTATAAAACTATTAGGTATTAAAGACTGTGCATGACATATGTCACACTCCGCAATTCTGCAGAATGATGAATGAATGTGTTTTCAAAATCAAGTCAAAAATTTGAAGGGACCATTTATTTCAGAAGGAATTAATCTTATATGTACATGGACATTTCTCGATGTAATGGCATTATATAATTAAAAGTGAAACTCTTGGGCAGTGAGTACCCAAATAACAACTAACTAATGATTTTATTCATTCTCAGTGAGTGTTTCACATTTCTTAACTTGATTTTGAAAACCCTTATGGTGACTCCCTAAATGTGAACGGTTGTCCAGATGTGGATCCTTGCTCTTAGTGTTGTGAAATCACCTGCACCTCACTGATGAAGCCTAAAAAGTCCAAACCGCGCCTCTGGCATTAGCTGCTAGACTTGTCTGTCATTTCAAAACTGGACTGCAGTTTTGAGCAGGATTAGTGTGATAAATACATGGAAAGGTCTCCTCTGTAAAGGTGCTAGATACTTCTGATGGTCCAGCCCTACAACCAGAGGTGAGTGCTTGTGTATGTTCTCAGGGAGAAGGTCACATATTTTGTCTTGCCATTTCTAATAGCACAGTGAGCGATAACTTTAACTTTGAACTGAGCTAATTAATATAATGTGCCGGGGATTCAAATAAAGTGCCAGCCTGTACTACCAAGTTTTCCTTTTAAAACTTTAAGAACCAGGGGACTGTGCAATGCATTATATCTGTAATAAACCTTCCACTGTATCAATCAACTATAACTTCAAACCTGCAGGACTTTACTAGATAAAGACTGAGGATCTAGTGTTTGTCTACTTAACAGGGATGGGGTCTACACATTCCCATCCACACCCTCGATCACAGCACTTCTGATTCCAGGGGCAGTCATTGTCACTATAGCATTTTGGAGCAGCATGCAAGATACAATATACCCCACCTGGGGGGGGGGCATTGTCCAGAGTGAGCTGAGGAATACATGGAAATTGTATTATAATCTTACTTCTATTAGTATCACAGTGACCAGAAAGGATAGTGTTACATATAGGGCCATATGCACAAAAAGAAAAGTGGAACAATTTTGGGGTAAATCAACTATACCATAGAGAACAAATCCAAATTCCACAACCTTTTATTAACTGACTAAATGAAATTTTAAGAACTTGAATTCTGTTGAGGTCTCCAGCATCTCAAGCATTCAAGAGGTTAAATTCCCATTTATAGGAATGTGTTTGCCCTCCTGCAGTAAATCAGGGCTATGGGTGTTTGTATATCTGTGTCTTTCTCTTTCCTTGTGTGTAAGTGTGTTTGTGTGTAAATGAGTGTGTGTGTGTGTGTGTATAAATGAGTGTGTGTAAATTTGTTCAAATGACTGTGTGTGTAAATGAGTTTGTGTGTGTATGGGTGTGTGTGTAAATGAGTGTGTGTGTTTTTGTATGTGTGTGTGTGTGTGTAAATGTGAGTGTGTGTATGTTTTTCTGTATATGGCTGTCTGTCTGTCTCTCTCATTTAGCATGAATATGCATGTATTCCAGTGTATGTGTAAGTGTGATTGTGCCCGTTCATGTACTTGTGTGCATGAGAAGTGTGTGTGTGTGTGTCTGTATATTATGTATATGTATAACACAATTGATGTGGCTGAAGAAAGGCATGTGTCCATCAAGTCCAGTCCAAACCGTATCACCCCTGTTGATCCAGCGGAAGGCAAAACAAACCTCTATTGAAGCCATTTCCAATTATGACCCAAGTTGGGAAAAAAATCCTTCCTGACTCTAAATGGCAGTCAGATAGTTTGTTGACCCAGGGAATTATCTGCTTTGAAGCCAACTGTCAGAATCCTCAATGTTTTTTGAGCTAGACTTTCCTCTAATGGATGACCTTTTGTTCTTAGCTCAGCTCTTTGCGTAAATAATTCATTGGATAGATATTTTTATTGGCCTTGAATGTTTATGTAAATAGTAATCATATCACCTCTTAGATGTCTCTTCTCTAATATAAACAAACCCACTTTGGCTAGTCTCTCTTTATAACTCAGATCCTCCAATCCATGATGATTGTTATAAGGAATTCACTTTCAGTGGAATATACTTATGCAAATAATTTGCATCTGTGTATAACCTGTTATGTATCGAGTATTCTGAGTTCATTCTAAATATGCCTGAAAAAGAGACCTCAGTTATCTTGAAAGCTTGCATCCTAGAGCCATTTAGTTAGCCAATAAAACTAACACTTTTACTCAAGTTTATTTTACCAGTCTCCTGCTTTTTCTACAGCTAACACTGTATTACCTTTTACCCCTATCAGCTTTGTTGCACTTCCAATTCAATAATGCATTATTTAAGCATTGTGCACAAACTGTACTCCGTGTTCTAGATCAGCGTTTCTCAACTCCTGTCCTCAGGACCCACTAACAGGCCAGGATTTGATGATTTCCTTGTTAGATCACAGGTGAGTTAATCAATGTGAATGAGCCTCTGATCACATGATTTCCTTGTTAGAGCACAGGTGAGTTAATCAATGTGAATGAGCCTCTGATCACATGATTTCCTTGTTAGAGCACAGGTGAGTTAATCAATGTGAATGAGCCTCTGGTCACCACACCTGTGCTCTAATAGAGAAATCCCTAAGTCCTGGCCTGTTAGTGGGTCCTGAGGACAGGAGTTGAGAGTTGAGAAACACTGTTCTAAATGTGGTCTTATCAAGTATTTATATAGAGGTAGTATTATATTCCCATCCCCTTCATCTACTCCTCTTTTTATGCAGACTAGTACCCTATTTGCTCTTACAGCAGCTGAGTGACTCTGCACACTGCTGAGAAGTCTATCGTCTATCAGTACTCCTACATCATTAGAGAATTCCCCAAGTCGTTTCCCATTTAGAGTATATGTAGCATGTTTGTTTCTACAGCCCAAAATACATAACCTTATCTGCATCGCTTCAACACATTTATTCATATTTTTCTCCAAATCTTTCTACATACAACTTTCAATGCCCAGTTCAAGATCATTAGTAAACAATAAAAGTTTTAACCATTGAACCCGATACTAAACTCTGTGGCATCCTGCTTACAACATTAGACCAACTTAAGAAGTTTCCATTTATAACAACAAGATGACCTTTCATACACAGATTTGACCTACCAAACTGAAGCCATTTAATGTATGCAGTAACCTATGTAGTGAGGTACAGTATCAAAAGCTTTTGGCAAAATCTAATTGTAGTATGAAAACAACAATATAGATTCTTCAATAAACTCGTTGAATCTTCTGCAATGTGTGCTTTTTCTCTGTTTCCAGGGATAACCCAGACTGAGTACATCAATATATTTACTTGTATGGGATATGCAGAACCAGTATACTATGCTAATTGTGAATTTGCTTTTGTTTTAGTGTGTACCACTGTCATTTGCTATATATATCTATCTATATATATATATATATAGATATATATATACACAGCCGAAGAAATCAGCACTCACAGGACTTCCAATCAACGTTTTCTAAGTAGCTTTATTCTGTGGTCAACGTTTCGATCCTCACATGGATCTTTATCAAGTCTTGATAAAGATCCATGTGAGGATCGAAACGTTGACCACAGAATAAAGCTACTTAGAAAACGTTGATTGGAAGTCCTGTGAGTGCTGATTTGTTCGGCTGTGATTATTACTTCTTAATCAGGCACCCAGGCATTCATCTATTTATCGTGAGTGCTTCCTTTCTCTCCTTCTATATATATATATATATATATATATATATATATATATATATATATTCTTTATTTGTGTAAATATGTAAATCTTTACTGTGAAAGCTCTCCATGACATACATATATGAAAATGAGCACAATCTCAATTTATTCTTCCTGGTAAAACATTATCTAACTAAAGAAAAAAATCTAAATAAAGTGTGTGCATGTCTCTCCCTTATAACAATGCCTACCTGAAAGTTTTTTATGTTTTTAGCAAAAAGAGTGTATTGCAAAGCTATGATCAGTGACATGTCACCTATATTGTTCTTAACAATTGTATATCTACCCTCGTTATCCACTAATTTACCCTGAGATTGAAAGAGAGGGAATGGTGTATCTGAATTCCCACTCACTTTTCCTTCGATCTAGTGGAGTATATGCTTTATTTTTCATGTTGGGCATGGACGGGGTCGAGAACTGTGTTCCTTGTAAAAGATGCACGTGGGCATTAACTCTTGTACAGTCTTGGAAAAACATGCATCTCTTATATGGAAAGTTTAAGCCTTTGACATTCATGGAGAAATTTTGTTCCATCTGGATATTTCAGAATTATTTTTTCCTGATTTTCCTTAAGAACATTTTTCCCATGAATGTCTTTCTTGTCTACTTATCTGTCAGCTATTGAAATGTTCATAACACCGCTGATGATGAAATGGATGATGAATGATATGTTAGCATCCTTTGAGCAGGATTTTAGAATAATGTCTATAAAAAACATTGAGAAATGCATTCTTGCTACATATCTAAATTCCCAGTTGAATTGTAAAATGTCTGAATTTGTGTCAAAGTGTGATTAGCATTTCTCTGAGGATTCAGATTCTGTCAAAATGGAGGAAGAGAGAGAACAACATGGGCTCAAAAACAAATACAAACAAATTAAAGAATATAAGAAATTCGATAAAAAGGATTTACAATCAAGAAACACCAACATTTCAAGAATTAGCAAAACACACGGTATCATCATCATGACAGAAAGCCATTCTGGTTTATTATGGGCATCAGCAGTCCCACATAGGGGAAGATGGGAGAGTATTAATGTGGGTGGTGGGAGGGAAGCTGGCCAGAATCTACATTTTTTTATGGTGGGTAGAGGGAGGGAAAACAAGGGTGCACATTTTACTTAGGCACTTTTGTTTTCCCCAAAAATCTTGAGTTCAATTTACACTTGTGTATTTTACACTGGTGAGTATTATACCCGAGACTTTATGGTAACTGACAAAACCCAAATAAAGGCCAAAATGTAAGTCTGCGGTACGCTAAAATTTTCTGTGCAGACGGGAATTGCCATTAGTTTTGGAACTGGACTGTCCTTTTCTGGGAGGATTCATCTAATGTGTACATGGACATTTCATCCTCTGTAACAGCAGTAGAGAATTAAATTGGATTATTCTTAGAGGAGACTAGCCATAGAACAAGCAATATTTCCTTTTGTGCTTCCTCAGAGCCCCTCAATTTTTTTATATGGGACCCAATTTGGTCTGTGTGTTTCAAAGATTACTCTGGAAGCCGTATATACTGTATTAACTATTCTTTGAAATATTTATAATATTTTTCTTTTCCAAATGTTTAGTATTTCTTTTTCAGCTCTTTATGATTTCTCTAATAAAATTACATATAATTGATGCTACCAAAATCTACATTTCTTATACAGACTCAAGCCCAATAGGAAAGTAAAATCCAACTACCAGTTTTAGCAAATTCCATACCCTTGGTGCTATTCTTGTTGCTGGAAATAGCCAAAGTCATTGAAACAATTTCTTATTTTTCCAAGACAAGCAATAGGTATCCATCCCCACAAAACTTTTTTTTTAATGTCTAAGAATTTAATATCAGTAAATTAAATTTCTATGAAATGGAATAACTGTCAAGCTTCATAGTTTGCTATTTGGCATTGAGATACCACCATTATTTCTTATAGGTAGGTCTGTTTATCCTGTGTTTTCTACCTGCCCAAACAAATTCTAACAAATGTGTCTCAAAGTTCCTTCATTCAAAACTTGCTACTAATATAGGAAGATGTCTGAACTAAAATGTCATTTTACGTAGCAAAAGCATTTTAAATGCATTCACTTCTCCGATCCCATATAATCACAGTCTTTTCCATTTATCTGTTATTTTACTTATGTCACCCCATAACTCCCAATAATAAATTTACACTAAATACAATTCTAATTTGTTTCATGATTTTAGTCCTAAATACTTATTATATTTCTGATTTCATTTAAATACATAATTGCATCTTGTTACGGCATATCCATTACTTACATTGAATCCCTCTGATTTTTATTTAATTTTTTTTCCAATAGTCCAGATATCTTGTCAAATTTCTCTACTAATCTAATAAGTTTTAGTAGTGACACCAGTGTTTTCTAATACGTAACACCAACTCATCAAACATACAATGCAATTTTAATCTCCTTGTCTTTAGTTGCAGAGGGTTAACTAATGCATTGCATACCATGGGTGTTCATATTCGTGCTTATTGCCTCTGCTGGAGGCTCAGTCCCCAACATGAACAGTGGCAGTGATAAAGGACATCCTTGTCTTGTTCTGATTCTTAACAAAAAATGCCAGATACTACCCTTATTAGTATTACCCTACACCATGGGTCTTTGTATACATTTTTACTGTTATTTATTTTAATGTTATATATTTTTCTGCTTAGTTCAAACTTTTGAATTTCTATAAATAAATAGCCCCATTCTCTGTTGTCAATGCTTTTCTAATATCCAGTTTTAGTAAAATATTTTCTACTTCTTTCCTGCATACCATTTGCTATTTATCCATTTTCTAGAAATGTGGCATCCCTGTCTAGTTAACAAACCCAACGCGGTCTGATTTTATTAAAGTGGGCACTATTACATGCTTAAGACAACATTAGAGGTTAAATCAACTTAGCAATTACTTTTTTATATGATATGATACCAAATCCATCCAATTCTAATATTTTAACCACTTCTTAGTTTAGACATGTAGGACTTTGCTAGATTTCAGGTAAAATGACGAGAACCAAAGTCATGACTACTTACTAACGGTGGTAATGTCTACACACTGCTTTTGACAATCTTTTTCACAGCACTTCTGACTTTGGAGGCACGTAGCATCACTACTGCATCCTGGAGTACGAGGACCAGCAGGACACCCTATTTTGGTTATGGGAGGGCATTGTCCAGGGTGAGCTGAGAAATAACATAACATTGCATTATGATATTATTCCTACTAGTATCACAGTAAAGAAAAGAATAGTGTAACACATTGGGTAAAAAACAACATGAAGAAATTCTGGGGCAACTTAACTGTACAATAGAGAACAAACTGAAATTCCTGAAATTTCAACCAATTTTAATTGGGCTTTTAACCCCTTCGAAATTCAATTTCTCCAAAGTCTCTACAATTCACTGAGTTAAAAGTCCCTTTATGTTAATGGAAATGTGTGCATACTTTATGTGTGTGTTATTGTGTGATTTTGCATACGGTCATGGTGTTTCCCTCTGGTAATCCAGATGTGGACCTCTTGCTCTCAGTGTCTAGGGTTACCAGCTGCACCTCACTGATGAGCTCTACCAAGGCCTAAATGTACACCTGGGTAGAAATTTCTCCTCTACAATGGTGCTAGTGAGAGGAATCACAAGACTCTTGATTGGAGATTCTCCATAGGATAAGACAATTACGCTTTTGAATGTTCTTAGAAAATATTTCAAATGTATTGGTATGAAATGTCTTATAGCACTATGAAAGATAACTTTAGTCTGGAACAGAACTAATTAGCATACTGTGCACAGAATTAGCATTAAGTGCCACTGTGTACCACCAAAATATAAAGATTAACTTCTTAACAGCTAATTTAAAGAAAAATGGCTAATCCAATGCATCAGCTGATTGTAATTCTCTCAAATTCAACAGTCTGGTGGAACAATGAAAGGCAAGTCTCCTCAGCTAACCCCAGATCTAGGTTTTGGTCTGTGTTTGGGTCTTATCATGATTGAGGTGCAGTTGGTTTCCCTAGACATTAAGAGCATGGGGTCCATGTCTAGATTCCCAGATAACTTTAGGGAGACATACTAAGGGTTTTTAAACACATGCCAATATATGTGATAGTCCCAGTAGAAGCATAAACAAATGCTGCCTGTTTTGCTGCTAGTCATTGATCAGAAACATCACATTTTAGTTCTCTAAACACATAATGTACCTTATTGACAAGACCCAAAGAACGCCCAAAATGTAAGTCTGCAGTAAGGTAATATTTAATTTGCTGATGAGATTTGCCTTTCATTTTGGAACTGGACTGCCCTTTTTGGGAGGATTAATTTAATGTGTACATGGACATCTTTTCCTCTGTAACAGCACTAAAGAACTATTGTGCTTCATCAGAGCCACTAAAATATTTTATGGGACCGAATATGGACTATTTGTTTCAAAGATTATTCTTGAAGCTTAATATACTGTATGAACTATTCTTTGTGATATTTAAAATATTTTCTTTTTCAGAATGATTTTTCTAATAAAATTCTATATAATTCATTCTACTTTTTTTGTGGTGGATGGGGATTTTATTAGGTTTTCAAATCTGTGTAGTGAAATTTAAATGTTTATGTCCCGTTTATGGAACTCCCAGTTTTACCAAATTCCACACCTTTCTTGTTATTCTTGTTCCCGGATATAGCCAAAGTCATTGAAGCCATTTTTTATTCTTTTTCAAAAACAGGCAATAGATGTCAATCCCACAAAACTTTTTTTCATTTCTACCCATTTATTTTCAATAAATTCCATTTCTATGAAATGGAATAACTGTCAAGCTTCATAGTTTGTAATTTGGCATTGAGATACCACCATTATTTCCTATAGGTAGGTCTGTTTATCCTGTGTTTTCTACTTGCCCAAACAAATTCTAACAAATGTGTCTCAAAGTCCCTTCATTCAAACTTGCTACTAATATTGGAAGATGTCTGAACTAAAATGTCATTTTACGTAGCAAAAGCATTTTAAATGCATTCACTTCTCCGATCCCATATAATCACAGTCTTTTCCATTTATCTGTTATTTTACTTATGTCACCCCATAACTCCCAGTAATAAATTTACACTACATACAATTCTAATTTATTTCATGAATTTACTCCTAAATACTTATTATATTTCTGATTTCATTTAAATACATATATACATCTTGTTACGGCATATCCATTACTTACATTGAATCCCTCTGATTTTTATTTTTTTTTTTTTCCAGAAGTCCAGATATCTTGTCAATTTCTATACTACTCTAAAAAGTATTCCTTGTGACACCAGTGTTTTGTAATATTTATCACCAAATCATCCACATACATTTTATTTTAATCTCCTTGTCTTTACTTGCAGAGGGTTAACTAATGCATTGCATACCATGGGTGTTCATATTCGTGCTTATCGCCTCTGCTGGAGACTCAGCCCCCAACATGAACAGTGGCAGTGATAAAGGACATCCTTGTCTTGTTCTGATTCTTAACAAAAAATGCCAGATACTACCCTTATTAGTATTACCCTACACTATGGGTCTTTGTATACATTTTTACTGTTATATATTTTAATGTTATATATTTTTCTGCTTAGTTCAAACTTTGGAATTTCTATAAATAAATAGCCCCATTCTCTGTTGTCAATGCTTTTCTAATATCCAGTTTTAGTAAAATATTTTCTACTTCTTTCCTGCATACCATTTGCTATGTATCCATTTTCTAGAAATGTGGCATCCCTGTCTAGTTAACAAACCCAACGCGGTCTGAGTTTATTAAAGTGGGCACTATTACATGCTTAAGACAACATTAGAGGTTAAATCAACTTAGCAATTACTTTTTTATATGATATGATACCAAATCCATCCAATTCTAATATTTTAACCACTTCTTTGTTTAGACATGTAAGACTTTGCTAGATTTCAGGTAAAATGACGAGAACCAAAGTCATGACTACTTACTAACGGTGGTAATGTCTACACACTGCTTTTGACAATCTTTTTCACAGCACTTCTGACTTTGGAGGCACGTAGCATCACTACTGCATCCTGGAGTACGAGGACCAGCAGGACACCATGTTTTGGTTATGGGAGGGCATTGTCCAGGGTGAGCTGAGAAATAACATAACATTGCATTATGATATTATTCCTTCTACTATCACAGTAAAGAAAAGAATAGTGTAACACATTGGGTAAAAAACAACATGAAGAAATTCTGGGGCAACTTAACTGTACAATAGAGAACAAACTGAAATTCCTAAAATTTCAACCAATTTTAATTGGGCTTTTAACCCCTTCGAAATTCAATTTCTCCAAAGTCTCTACAATTCACGGAGTTAAAAGTCCCTTTATGTTAATGGAAATGTGTGCATACTTTATGTGTGTGTTATTGTGTGATTTTGCATACGGTCATGGTGTTTCCCTCTGGTAATCCAGATGTGGACCTCCTGCTCTCAGTGTCTAGGGTTACCAGCTGCTCCTCACTGATGAGCTCTACCAAGGCCTAAATGTACACCTGGGTAGAAATTTCTCCTCTGCAATGGTGCTATGGAGATGAGTCACGAGACTCTTGATTGGAGATTCTCCATAGGGTAAGACAATTACGCTTTTGAATGTTCTTAGAAAATATTTCAAATGTTTTTGTGTGAAATGTCTTATAGCAGAGTGAAAGATAACTTTAGTCTGGAATATAACTAATTAGCATACTGTGCACAGAATTAGCATTACATGCCACTGTGTACCACCAAAATATAAAGATTCATTTCTCAACAGCTAATTTAAAGAAAAATGGCTAATCCAATGCTTCAGCTGATTGTAAATCTCTCTAATTCAACGGTCTGGCTGAAAATGAAAAGCAAATCCACCCAGCTAACCCCAGACCTAAGTTTTGGTCTGTATTTGGGTCTCATCATGATTGAGGTGCAGTTGGTTTCCCTAGACATTAAGAGCAAGGGGCCTATGTCTGGATTCCCAGACAACCTTAGGGAGAAATCCTAAGGGTTTTCAAACACATGCCAATATATGTGATAGTCCGAGGAGAAGCATAAACAAATGCTGCCTGTTTTGCTGCTAGTCATTGATCAGACGAATCACATTTTATCTCTCTAAAGACATAATGTACCTTATTGACAAGACCCAAAGAAAGCCCAAAATGTAAGTCTGCAGTAAGGTAATATTTAATTTGCTGATTAGATTTGCCTTTCATTTTGGAACTGGACTGCCCTTTTTGGGAGGATTAATTTAATGTGTACATGGACATCTCTTCCTCTGTAACAGCACTAAAGAACTAAAATTTGATGACTCTAAGCAGACACTAGCCATAGAACAAGCATTATTTTCTATTGTGCTTCATCAAAGCCACTAAAATATTTTATGGGACCGAATATGGACTATTTGTTTCAAAGATTATTCTTGAAGCTTAATATACTGTATGAACTATTCTTGGTGATATTTAAAATATTTTCTTTTTCAGAATGATTTTTCTAATAAAATTCTATATAATTCATTCTACTTTTTTGTGGTGGATGGGGATTTCATTAGGTTTTCAAATCGGTGTAGTGAAATTTAAATGTTTATGCCCCGTTTATGGAACTCCCAGTTTTACCAAATTCCACACCTTTCTTGTTATTCTTGTTCCCGGATATAGCCAAAGTCAGTGAAGCCATTTTTTATTATTTTTCAAAAACAGGCAATAGATATCAATTCCACAAAACTTTTTTTTCATTTCTACCCATTTATTTTCAATAAATTCCATTTCTATCAAATGGAATAACTGTCAAGCTTCATAGTTAGCAATTTGGCATTGAGATACCACCATTATTTCTTATAGGTAGGTCTGTTTATCCTGTGTTTTCTACTTGCCTAAACAAATTCTAACAAATGTGTCTCAAAGTCCCTTCATTCAAAACTTGGTACTAATATAGGAAGATGTCTGAACTAAAATGTCATTTTACGTAGCAAAAGCATTTTAAAAGCATTCACTTCTCCGATTCCATAAAACCACAGTCTTTTCCATTTATTTTTTATTTTACTTATGTCACCCCATAACTCCCAGTAATAAATTTACACTACATACCATTCTAATTTGTTTCATGAATTTACTCCTAAATGCTTATTATATTTCTGATTTCATTTAAATACATATTTGCATCTTGTTACGGCATATCCATTACTTAAATTGAATCCCTCTGATTTTTATTTAATTTTTTTTCCAATAGTCCAGATATCTTGTCAAATTTCTCTACTAATCTAATAAGTTTTAGTAGTGACACCAGTGTTTTCTAATACGTAACACCAACTCATCAAACATACAATGCAATTTTAATCTCCTTGTCTTTAGCTGCAGAGAGTTAACTAATGCATTGCATACCATGGGTGTTCATATTCGTGCTTATCGCCTCTGCTAGAGGCTCAGTCCCCAACATGAACAGTGGCAGTGATAAAGGACATCCTTGTCTTGTTCTAATTCTTAACAAAAAATGCCAGATACTACCCTTATTAGTATTACCCTACACTATGGGTCTTTGTATACATTTTTACTGTTATATATTTTAATGTTATATATTTTTCTGCTTAGTTCAAACTTTGGAATTTCTATAAATAAATAGCCCCATTCTCTGTTGTCAATGCTTTTCTAATATCCAGTTTTAGTAAAATATTTTCTACTTCTTTCCTGTATACCATTAGCTATTTATCCATTTTCTAGAAATGTGGCATCCCTGTCTAGTTAACAAAATCTCAAACCTTATTTCGTCCTTGGTCTGGTCTTATGTTCAGGACAGCCTTATGCCTATCCCATGCATGCTTACATCCCCTCACTGTATTAACCTCTTCCACATCTGCTGGTGGGCTGTTGCACTTATCTACCACCCACTCAGTGAAGTAAAACATTCTTACATTACATCTATACCTCTGACCCTCTAGTTTTAGACTATGGCCTCTTGTCCTAACATTTCTTCTTCTGTACATTGTTGAATCCCTTCATGTATTTGAATGTTTCTTTCATATCCCCCTCTCTCTCTTTCTCTCCTCCAAGCTATACATATTTAGGTCCTTTAGTCCATCCTGATATTTTTTATCCTGTAATTGGGCTGAACCGACTGAGCACTCTATTTAACTCTGTCAATGCTTTGGATGTGTTTATGCAGATCACACTGAGACCAAGTCTCAACAGATTGGTCTACCGGGTCAGACTCTTCACTGCAAAAGGAGTTGACATGAGCAACAGGGGAGGTAAGGAAAATGCAAATGTTTATATCTATAAAACTATTAGGTATTAAAGACTGTGCATGACATATGTCACACTCCGCAATTCTGCAGAATGATGAACGCATGTGTTTTCAAAATCAAGTCAAAAATTTGAAGGGAACATTTATTTCTGAAGAAATTAATCTTATATGTACATGGACATTTCTCGATGTAATGGCACTATAAAATTAAAAGTGAAACTCTTGGGCAGTGAGTACCCAAATAACAACTAACTAATGATTTTATTCATTCTAAGTGAGTGTTTCACATTTCTTAACTTGATTTTGAAAACCCTTATGGTGATTCCCTAAATGTGAACGGTTGTCCAGATGTGAATCCTTGCTTTTAGTGTTGTGAAATCACCTGCACCTCACTGATGAAGCCTAAAAAGACCAAACCGCGCCTCTGGCATTAGCTGCTATTCTTGTGTAAAGTAGACTTGTCTGTCATTTCAAAACTGGACTGCACTTTTGAGCAGGATTAGTCTGATAAATACATGGAAAGGTCTTCTCTGTAAAGGTGCTAGATGCTAGATACTCCTCAGGGTCCACCCCTACAACCAGAGGTGAATGCTTGTGTATGTTCACAGGTATTAGGTCACATATTTTGTCTTGCCATTTCTAATATCACAGTGAGAGATAACTTTAACTTTGAACTGAGCTAATTAATATAATGTGCCGGGGATTAAAGGGATAGTAATACTTCATTTTAACTTTATTTTATTTTGTTCTGATTCTTAACAAAAAATGCCAGATACTACCCTCATTAGTATTACCCTACACTATGGGTCTTTGTATACATTTTTTACTGTTGTATATTTTAATGTTAGATATTTTTCTGCTTATTTCAAACTTTTGAATTGTTATAAATAAATATCCCCATTCTGTGTTGTCAATGCTTTCCTAATATCCAGTTTTAGTAAAATATTTTCTGTTCTTTCCTGCATACCATTTGCTATTTATCCATTTCCTAGAAATGTGGCATCCCCATCTAGTTAACACATCCACCACGGTCTAAATTTATTAAAGTGGACACTATTAATAATAGTCTAGTTTCCATTATTTTGGAAATTGTTTTCAAATCTACTTTCATAAGGTTGAAAGGTCTATAATTTAAACACATTTTATAATGTCTGCCTTCTGTTGAGATAATTACCACTTCTGATTTGTTCATTTATTCCAAACATCTACATGCTTAAGACAACATTAGAGGTTAAATCAATTTAGCAATTACTTTTTTATATTATATGATAACAAATCCATCCAATTCTAACTTCTTAGTTTAGACATGTAGGACTTTGCTAGATTTCAGGTAAAATGACGAGAACCAAAGTCATGACTACTTACTAACGGTGGTAGTGTCTACACACTGCTTTTGACAATCTTTTTCACAGCACTTCTGATTTTTGAGGCACGTAGCATCATTACTGCATTTTGAAGGAGGGGGACGAGCAGGACACCCTATTTTGGTTATGGGAGGGCATTGTCCAGGGTGAGCTGAGAAATAACATAACATTGCATTATGATATGATTCCTACTGGTATCACAGTGAAGAAAAGGATAGTGTAACACATTGGGCAAAAAAACAACATGAAGAAAATCTGGGGCAACTTAACTGTACATTAGAGAACAAGCTGAAATTCCTGAAATTTCAACCAATTTTAATTGGGCTTTTAACCCCTTCGAAATTCAATTTCTCCAAAGTCTCTAGAATTCACAGAGTAAAAGTCCCTTTATGTTATTGGATATGTGTGCATACAATCTGTGTGTGTTATTGTGTGATTTTGCAGACGGTCATGGTGTTTCCCTCTGGTAATCCAGATGTGGACCTCTTGCTCTCAGTGTCTAGAGTTACCAGCTGCACCTCACTTATGAGCTCTACCAAGGCCTAAATGTACACCTGGGTAGAAATTTCTCCTCTGCAATGGTGCTATGGAGATGAGTCATGAGACTCTTGATTGGAGATTCTCCATAGGGTAAGACAATTACGTTTTTGAATGTTCTTAGAAAATATTTCAAATGTTTTTGTGTGAAATGTCTTATAGCAGAGTGAAAGATAACTTTAGTCTGGAATATAACTAATTAGCATTCTGTGCACAGAATTAGCATTACATGCCACTGTGTACCACCAAAATATAAAGATTCATTTCTCAACAGCTAATTTAAAGAAAAATGGCTAATCCAATGCATCAGCTGATTGTAAATCTCTCTAATTCAACGGTCTGGCTGAAAATGAAAAGCAAATCCACTCAGCTAACCCCAGACCTAAGTTTTGGTCTGTATTTGGGTCTCATCATGATTGAGGTGCAGTTGGTTTCCCTAGACATTAAGAGTAAGGGGCCCATGTCTGGATTCCCAGATAACCTTAGGGAGACATCCTAAGGGTTTTCAAACACATGCCAATATATGTGATAGTCTGAGGAGAAGCATAAACAAATGCTGCCTGTTTTGCTGCTAGTCATTGATCAGATGAATCACATTTTAGCTCTCTAAAGACATAATGTACCTTATTGACAAGACCCAAAGAAAGCCCAAAATGTAAGTCTGCAGTAAGGTCATACTTTCCTTGCAGATGAGATTTGCCTTTCGTTTTGGAAGTGGATTGCCCTTTTGGGGAGGATTAATTTAATGTGTACATGGACATCTTTTCCTCTGTAACAGCACTAAAGAACTAAAATTTGATGACTCTAAGCAGACACTAGCCATAGAACAAGCATTATTTCCTATTGCTCTTCCTCAGAGCCACCAAAATATTTTATGGGACCGAATATGGACTATTTGTTTCAAAGTTTATTCTTGAAGCTTAATATACTGTATGAACTATTCTTTGTGATATTTAAAATATTTTCTTTTTCAGAATGATTTTTCTAATAAAATTCTATATAATTCATTCTACTTTTTTTGTGGTGGATGGGGATTTTATTAGGTTTTCAAATCTGTGTAGTGAAATTTAAATGTTTATGCCCCGTTTATGGAACTCCCAGTTTTACCAAATTCCACACCTTTCTTGTTATTCTTGTTCCCGGATATAGCCAAAGTCATTGAATCCATTTTTTATTCTTTTTCAAAAACAGGCAATAGATGTCAATCCCACAAAACTTTTTTTCTTTTCTACCCATTTATTTTCAATAAATTACATTTCTATGAAATGGAATAACTGTCAAGCTTCATAGTTTGCTATTTGGCATTGAGATACCACCATTATTTCCTATAGGTAGATCTGTTTATCCTGTGTTTTCTACTTGCCCAAACAAATTCTAACAAATGTGTCTCAAAGTTCCTTCATTCAAAACTTGGTACTAATATAGGAAGATGTCTGAACTAAAATGTCATTTTACGTAGCAAAAGCATTTTAAATGCATTCACTTCTCCGATCCCATAAAATCACAGTCTTTTCCATTTATCTTTTATTTTACTTATGTCACCCCATAACTCCCAATAATAAATTTACACTAAATACAATTCTAATTTGTTTCATGAATTTACTCCTAAATTCTTATTGTATTTCTGATTTCATTTAAATACATATTTGCATCTTATTACGGCATATCCATTACTTACTTTGAATCCCTCTGATTTTTATTTTATTTTTTTTTCCAATAGTCCAGATATCTTGTCAAATTTCTCTACTAATCTAATAAGTTTTAGTAGTGACACCAGTGTTTTCTAATACGTAACACCAACTCATCAAACATACAATGCAATTTTAATCTCCTTGTCTTTAGTTGCAGAGGGTTAACTAATGCATTGCATACCATGGGTGTTCATATTCGTGCTTATCGCCTCTGCTAGAGGCTCAGTCCCCAACATGAACAGTGGCAGTGATAAAGGACATCCTTGTCTTGTTCTAATTCTTAACAAAAAATGCCAGATACTACCCTTATTAGTATTAACCTACACTATGGGTCTTTGTATACATTTTTACTGTTATATATTTTAATGTTATATATTTTTCTGCTTAGTTCAAACTTTTGAATTTCTATAAATAAATAGGCCCATTGTGTTTTGTCAATGCTTTCCTAATATCCAGTTTTAGTAAAATATTTTCTACTTCTTTGCTGCATACCATTTGCTATTTATCCATTTTCTAGAAATGTGGCATCCCTGTCTAGTTAACAAAATCTCAAACCTTATTTCGTCCTTGGTCTGGTCTTATGTTCAGGACAGCCTTATGCCTATCCCATGCATGCTTACATCCCCTCACTGTATTAACCTCTTCCACATCTGCTGGTGGGCTGTTGCACTTATCTACCACCCACTCAGTGAAGTAAAACATTCTTACATTACATCTATACCTCTGACCCTCTAGTTTTAGACTATGGCCTCTTGTCCTAACATTTCTTCTTCTGTCCATTGTTGAATCCCTTCATGTATTTGAATGTTTCTTTCATATCCCCCCTCTCTCTTTCTCTCCTCCAAGCTATACATATTTAGGTCCTTTAGTCCATCCTGATATTTTTTATCCTGTAATTGGGCTGAACCGACTGAGCACTCTATTTAACTCTGTCAATGCTTTGGATGTGTTTATGCAGATCACACTGAGACCAAGTCTCAACAGATTGGTCTACCGGGTCAGACTCTTCACTGCAAAAGGAGTTGACATGAGCAACAGGGGAGGTAAGGAAAATGCAAATGTTTATATCTATAAAACTATTAGGTATTAAAGACTGTGCATGACATATGTCACACTCCGCAATTCTGCAGAATGATGAACGCATGTGTTTTCAAAATCAAGTCAAAAATTTGAAGGGAACATTTATTTCTGAAGGAATTAATCTTATATGTACATGGACATTTCTCGATGTAATGGTACTATAAAATTAAAAGTGAAATTCTTGGGCAGTGAGTACCCAAATAACAACTAACTAATGATTTTATTCATTCTAAGTGAGTGTTTCACATTTCTTAACTTGATTTTGAAAACCCTTATGGTGACTCCCTAAATGTGAACGGTTGTCCAGATGTGAATCCTTGCTTTTAGTGTTGTGAAATCACCTGCACCTCACTGATGAAGCCTAAAAAGACCAAACCGCGCCTCTGGCATTAGCTGCTATTCTTGTGTAAAGTAGACTTGTCTGTCATTTCAAAACTGGACTGCACTTTTGAGCAGGATTAGTCTGATAAATACATGGAAAGGTCTTCTCTGTAAAGGTGCTAGATGCTAGATACTCCTCAGGGTCCACCCCTACAACCAGAGGTGAATGCTTGTGTATGTTCACAGGTATTAGGTCACATATTTTGTCTTGCCATTTCTAATAGCACAGTGAGAGATAACTTTAACTTTGAACTGAGCTAATTAATATAATGTGCCGGGGATTAAAGGGATAGTAATACTTCATTTTAACTTTATTTTATTTTGTTCTGATTCTTAACAAAAAATGCCAGATACTACCCTCATTAGTATTACCCTACACTATGGGTCTTTGTATACATTTTTTACTGTTGTATATTTTAATGTTAGATATTTTTCTGCTTATTTCAAACTTTTGAATTGTTATAAATAAATATCCCCATTCTGTGTTGTCAATGCTTTCCTAATATCCAGTTTTAGTAAAATATTTTCTGTTCTTTCCTGCATACCATTTGCTATTTATCCATTTCCTAGAAATGTGGCATCCCCATCTAGTTAACACATCCACCACGGTCTAAATTTATTAAAGTGGACACTATTAATAATAGTCTAGTTTCCATTATTTTGGAAATTGTTTTCAAATCTACTTTCATAAGGTTGAAAGGTCTATAATTTAAACACATTTTATAATGTCTGCCTTCTGTTGAGATAATTACCACTTCTGATTTGTTCATTTATTCCAAACATCTACATGCTTAAGACAACATTAGAGGTTAAATCAATTTAGCAATTACTTTTTTATATTATATGATAACAAATCCATCCAATTCTAATATTTTAACCACTTCTTAGTTTAGACATGTAGGACTTTGCTAGATTTCAGGTAAAATGACGAGAACCAAAGTCATGACTACTTACTAACGGTGGTAGTGTCTACACACTGCTTTTGACAATCTTTTTCACAGCACTTCTGATTTTTGAGGCACGTAGCATCACTACTGCATTTTGAAGGAGGGGGACGAGCAGGACACCCTATTTTGGTTATGGGAGGGCATTGTCCAGGGTGAGCTGAGAAATAACATAACATTGCATTATGATATGATTCCTACTGGTATCACAGTGAAGAAAAGGATAGTGTAACACATTGGGCAAAAAAACAACATGAAGAAAATCTGGGGCAACTTAACTGTATATTAGAGAACAAGCTGAAATTCCTGAAATTTCAACCAATTTTAATTGGGCTTTTAACCCCTTCGAAATTCAATTTCTCCAAAGTCTCTAGAATTCACAGAGTAAAAGTCCCTTTATGTTATTGGATATGTGTGCATACAGTCTGTGTGTGTTATTGTGTGATTTTGCAGACGGTCATGGTGTTTCCCTCTGGTAATCTAGATGTGGACCTCTTGCTCTCAGTGTCTAGAGTTACCAGCTGCACCTCACTTATGAGCTCTACCAAGGCCTAAATGTACACCTGGGTAGAAATTTCTCCTCTGCAATGGTGCTATGGAGATGAGTCATGAGACTCTTGATTGGAGATTCTCCATAGGGTAAGACAATTACGTTTTTGAATGTTCTTAGAAAATATTTCAAATGTTTTTGTGTGAAATGTCTTATAGCAGAGTGAAAGATAACTTTAGTCTGGAATATAACTAATTAGCATTCTGTGCACAGAATTAGCATTACATGCCACTGTGTACCACCAAAATATAAAGATTCATTTCTCAACAGCTAATTTAAAGAAAAATGGCTAATCCAATGCATCAGCTGATTGTAAATCTCTCTAATTCAACGGTCTGGCTGAAAATGAAAAGCAAATCCACTCAGCTAACCCCAGACCTAAGTTTTGGTCTGTATTTGGGTCTCATCATGATTGAGGTGCAGTTGGTTTCCCTAGACATTAAGAGTAAGGGGCCCATGTCTGGATTCCCAGATAACCTTAGGGAGACATCCTAAGGGTTTTCAAACACATGCCAATATATGTGATAGTCTGAGGAGAAGCATAAACAAATGCTGCCTGTTTTGCTGCTAGTCATTGATCAGATGAATCACATTTTAGCTCTCTAAAGACATAATGTACCTTATTGACAAGACCCAAAGAAAGCCCAAAATGTAAGTCTGCAGTAAGGTCATACTTTCCTTGCAGATGAGATTTGCCTTTCGTTTTGGAAGTGGATTGCCCTTTTGGGGAGGATTAATTTAATGTGTACATGGACATCTTTTCCTCTGTAACAGCACTAAAGAACTAAAATTTGATGACTCTAAGCAGACACTAGCCATAGAACAAGCATTATTTCCTATTGCTCTTCCTCAGAGCCACCAAAATATTTTATGGGACCGAATATGGACTATTTGTTTCAAAGTTTATTCTTGAAGCTTAATATACTGTATGAACTATTCTTTGTGATATTTAAAATATTTTCTTTTTCAGAATGATTTTTCTAATAAAATTCTATATAATTCATTCTACTTTTTTTGTGGTGGATGGGGATTTTATTAGGTTTTCAAATCTGTGTAGTGAAATTTAAATGTTTATGCCCCGTTTATGGAACTCCCAGTTTTACCAAATTCCACACCTTTCTTGTTATTCTTGTTCCCGGATATAGCCAAAGTCATTGAATCCATTTTTTATTCTTTTTCAAAAACAGGCAATAGATGTCAATCCCACAAAACTTTTTTTCTTTTCTACCCATTTATTTTCAATAAATTACATTTCTATGAAATGGAATAACTGTCAAGCTTCATAGTTTGCTATTTGGCATTGAGATACCACCATTATTTCCTATAGGTAGGTCTGTTTATCCTGTGTTTTCTACTTGCCCAAACAAATTCTAACAAATGTGTCTCAAAGTTCCTTCATTCAAAACTTGGTACTAATATAGGAAGATGTCTGAACTAAAATGTCATTTTACGTAGCAAAAGCATTTTAAATGCATTCACTTCTCCGATCCCATAAAATCACAGTCTTTTCCATTTATCTTTTATTTTACTTATGTCACCCCATAACTCCCAATAATAAATTTACACTAAATACAATTCTAATTTGTTTCATGAATTTACTCCTAAATTCTTATTATATTTCTGATTTCATTTAAATACATATTTGCATCTTATTACGGCATATCCATAACTTACATTGAATCCCTCTGATTTTTATTTTTTTTTTTTTCCAATAGTCCAGATATCTTGTCAAATTTCTCTACTAATCTAATAAGTTTTAGTAGTGACACCAGTGTTTTCTAATACGTAACACCAACTCATCAAACATACAATGCAATTTTAATCTCCTTGTCTTTAGCTGCAGAGGGTTAACTAATGCATTGCATACCATGGGTGTTCATATTCGTGCTTATTGCCTCTGCTGGAGGCTCAGTCCCCAACATGAACAGTGGCAGTGATAAAGGACATCCTTGTCTTGTTGTATATTCTTAACAAAAAATGCCAGATACTACCCTTATTAGTATTACCCTACACTATGGGTCTTTGTATACATTTTTACTGTTATATATTTTAATGTTATATATTTTTCTGCTTAGTTCAAACTTTGGAATTTCTATAAATAAATAGCCCCATTCTCTGTTGTCAATGCTTTTCTAATATCCAGTTTTAGTAAAATATTTTCTACTTCTTTCCTGTATACCATTAGCTATTTATCCATTTTCTAGAAATGTGGCATCCCTGTCTAGTTAACAAAATCTCAAACCTTATTTCGTCCTTGGTCTGGTCTTATGTTCAGGACAGCCTTATGCCTATCCCATGCATGCTTACATCCCTTCACTGTATTAACCTCATCCACATCTGCTGGTGGGCTGTTGCACTTATCTACCACCCACTCAGTGAAGTAAAACATTCTTACATTACAGCTATACCTCTGACCCTCTAGTTTTAGACTATGGCCTCTTGTCCTAATATTTCTTCTTCTGTCCATTGTTGAATCCCTTCATGTATTTGAATGTTTCTTTCATATCCCCCCTCTCTCTTTCTCTCCTCCAAGCTATACATATTTAGGTCCTTTAGTCCATTCTGATATTTTTTATCCTGTAATTGGGCTGAACCGACTGAGCACTCTATTTAACTCTGTCAGTGCTTTGGATGTGTTTATGCAGATCACACTGAGACCAAGTCTCAACAGATTGGTCTTCCGGGTCAGCCTCTTCACTGCAAAAGGAGTTGATATGAGCAACAGGGGAGGTAAGGAAAATGCAAATGTTTATATCTATAAAACTATTAGGTATTAAAGACTGTGCATGACATATGTCACACTCCGCAATTCTGCAGAATGATGAACGCATGTGTTTTCAAAATCAAGTCAAAAATTTGAAGGGAACATTTATTTCTGAAGAAATTAATCTTATATGTACATGGACATTTCTCGATGTAATGGTACTATATAATTAAAAGTGAAACTCTTGGGCAGTGAGTACCCAAATAACAACTAACTAATGATTTTATTCATTCTAAGTGAGTGTTTCACATTTCTTAACTTGATTTTGAAAACCCTTATGGTGACTCCCTAAATGTGAACGGTTGTCCAGATGTGTATCCTTGCTCTTAGTGTTGTGAAATCACCTGCATCTCACTGATGAAGCCTAAAAAGACCAAACCGCGCCTCTGGCATTAGCTGCTATTCTTGTGTAAAGTAGACTTGTCTGTCATTTGAAAACTGGACTGCACTTTTGAGCAGGATTAGTCTGATAAATACATGGAAAGGTCTCCTCTGTAAAGGTGCTAGATGCTAGATACTCCTCAGGGTCCAGCCCTACAACCAGAGGTGAATGCTTGTGTATGTTCTCAGGTACTAGGTCACGTATTTTGTCTTGCCATTTCTAATAGCACAGTGAGAGATAACTTTAACTTTGAACTGAGCTAATTAATATAATGTGCCGGGGATTAAAGGGATAGTAATACTTCATTTTAACTTTATTTTATTTTGTTCTGATTCTTAAAAAAAATGCCAGATACTACCCTCATTAGTATTACCCTACACTATGGGTCTTTGCATACATTTTTTACTGTTATATATTTTAATGTTAGATATTTTTCTGCTTATTTCAAACTTTTGAATTGCTATAAATAAATATCCCCATTCTGTGTTGTCAATGCTTTCCTAATATCCAGTTTTAGTAAAATATTTTCTGTTCTTTCCTGCATACCATTTGCTATTTATCCATTTCCTAGAAATGTGGCATCCCCATCTAGTTAACACATCCACCACGGTCTAAATTTATTAAAGTGGGCACTATTAATAATACACTAGTTTTCATTATTTTGGAAATTGTTATCAAATCTAGTTTCATAAGGTTAAAAGGTCTATAATTTACACACATTTTATAATGTCTGCCTTCTGTTGAGATAATTACCACTTCTGATTTGTTCATTTATTCCAAACACCTACATGCTTAAGACAACATTAGAGGTTAAATCAACTTAGCAATTACTTTTTTATATGATATGATACCAGATCCATCCAATTCTAATATTTTAACCACTTCTTAGTTTAGACATGTAGGACTTTGCTAGATTTCAGGTAAAATGACGAGAACCAAAGTCATGACTACTTACTAACGGTGGTAATGTCTACACACTGCTTTTGACAATCTTTTTCACAGCACTTCTGACTTTGGAGGCACGTAGCATCACTACTGCATCCTGGAGTACGAGGACCAGCAGGACACCATGTTTTGGTTATGGGAGGGCATTGTCCAGGGTGAGCTGAGAAATAACATAACATTGCATTATGATATTATTCCTACTAGTATCACAGTAAAGAAAAGGGTAGTGTAACACATTGGGTAAAAAACAACATGAAGAAATTCTGGGGCAACTTAACTGTACAATAGAGAACAAACTGAAATTCCTTAAATTTCAACCAATTTTAATTGGGCTTTTAACCCCTTTGAAATTCAATTTCTCCAAAGTCTCTACAATTCACTGAGTTAAAAGTCCCTTTATGTTAATGGAAATGTGTGCATACTTTATGTGTGTGTTATTGTGTGATTTTGCATACGGTCATGGTGTTTCCCTCTGGTAATCCAGATGTGGACCTCTTGCTCTCAGTGTCTAGGGTTACCAGCTGCTCCTCACTGATGAGCTCTACCAAGGCCTAAATGTACACCTGGGTAGAAATTTCTCCTCTGCGATGGTGCTAGTGAGAGGAATCACAAGACTCTTGATTGGAGATTCTCCATAGGATAAGACAATTACGCTTTTGAATGTTCTTAGAAAATATTTCAAATGTATTGGTATGAAATGTCTTATAGCACTATGAAAGATAACTTTAGTCTGGAACAGAACTAATTAGCATACTGTCCACAGAATTAGCATTAAGTGCCACTGTGTACCACCAAAATATAAAGATTAACTTCTCAACAGCTAATTTAAAGAAAAATGGCTAATCCAATGCATCAGCTGATTGTAATTCTCTCAAATTCAACCATCTGGTGGAACAATGAAAGGCAAGTCTCCTCAGCTAACCCCAGACCTAGGTTTTGGTCCGTGTTTGGGTCTTATCATGATTAAGGTGCAGTTGGTTTCCCTAGACATTAAGAGCATGGGGCCCATGTCTAGATTCCCAGATAACCTTAGGGAGACATACTAAGGGTTTTTAAACACATGCCAATATATGTGATAGTCCCAGGAGAAGCATAAACAAATGCTGCCTTTTTTGCTGCTAGTCATTGATCAGAAACATCACATTTTAGTTCTCTAAAGACATAATGTACCTTATTGACAAGACCCAAAGAAAGCCCAAAATGTAAGTTTGCGGTAAGGTCATATTTCCTTTGCAGATGAGATTTGCCTTTCTTTTTGGAAGTGGATTGCCCTTTTGGGGAGAATTAATTTAATGTGTACATGGACATTTTTTCCTCTGTAACAGCACTAAAGAACTAAAATTTGATGACTCTAAGCAGACACTAGCCATAGAACAAGCATTATTTCCTATTGCTCTTCCTCAGAGCCACCAAAATATTTTATGGGATCGAATATGGACTATTTGTTTCAAAGATTATTCTTGAAGTTTAATATATTGTATTCACTATTCTTTGTGATATTTAAAATATTTTCTTTTTCAGAATTATTTTTCTAATAAAATTCTATATAATTCATTCTACTTTTTTGTGGTGAATGGGGATTTTATTAGGTTTTCAAATCTGTGTAGTGAAATTTAAATGTTTATGCCCCGTTTATGGAACTCCCAGTTTTACCAAATTCCATACCTTTGTTGTTATTTTTGTAACCGGATATAGCCAATGTCATTGAAGCCGTTTTTTATTCTTTTTGAAAAACAGGCAATAGATGTCAATCCCACAAAACTTTTTTTTCATTTCTACCCATTTATTTTCAATAAATTCCATTTCTATCAAATGGAATAACTGTCAAGCTTCATAGTTTGCAATGTGGCATTGAGATACCACCATTATTTCCTATAGGTAGGTCTGTTTATCCTGTGTTTTCTACTTGCCTAAACAAATTCTAACAAATGTGTCTCAAAGTTCCTTCATTCAAAACTTGCTACTAATATAGGAGGATGTCTGAACTAAAATGTCATTTTACGTAGCAAAAGCATTTTAAATGCATTCACTTCTCCGATCCCATATAATCACAGTCTTTTCCATTTATCTGTTATTTTACTTATGTCACCCCATAACTCCCAGTAATAAATTTACACTACATACAATTCTAATTTGTTTCATGAATTTACTCCTAAATACTTATTATATTTCTGATTTCATTTAAATACATATTTGCATCTTGTTACGGCATATCCATTACTTACATTGAATCCCTCTGATTTTTATTTAATTTTTTTTCCAATAGTCCAGATATCTTGTCAAATTTCTCTACTAATCTAATAAGTTTTAGTAGTGACACCAGTGTTTTCTAATACTTAACACCAACTCATCAAACATACAATGCAATTTTAATCTCCTTGTCTTTAGCTGCAGAGGGTTAACTAATGCATTGCATACCATGGGTGTTCATATTCGTGCTTATCCCCTCTGCTAGAGGCTCAGTCCCCAACATGAACAGTGGCAGTGATAAAGGACATCCTTGTCTTGTTCTGATTCTTAACAAAAAATGCCAGATACTACCCTTATTAGTATTACCCTACACTATGGGTCTTTGTATACATTTTTACTGTTATATATTTTAATGTTATATATTTTTCTGCTTAGTTCAAACTTTTGAATTTCTATAAATAAATAGCCCCATTCTCTGTTGTCAGTGCTTTTCTAATATGCAGTTTTAGTAAAATATTTTCTACTTCTTTCCTACATACCATTTGCTATTTATCCATTTTCTAGAAATGTGGCATCCCTGTCTAGTTAACAAACCCAACGCGGTCTGAGTTTATTAAAGTGGGCACTATTACATGCTTAAGACAACATTAGAGGTTAAATCAACTTAGCAATTACTTTTTTATATGATATGATACCAGATCCATCCAATTCTAATATTTTAACCACTTCTTAGTTTAGACATGTAGGACTTTGCTAGATTTCAGGTAAAATGACGAGAACCAAAGTCATGACTACTTACTAACGGTGGTAATGTCTACACACTGCTTTTGACAATCTTTTTCACAGCACTTCTGACTTTGGAGGCACGTAGCATCACTACTGCATCCTGGAGTACGAGGACCAGCAGGACACCATGTTTTGGTTATGGGAGGGCATTGTCCAGGGTGAGCTGAGAAATAACATAACATTGCATTATGATATTATTCCTACTAGTATCACAGTAAAGAAAAGGATAGTGTAACACATTGGGTAAAAAACAACATGAAGAAATTCTGGGGCAACTTAACTGTACAATAGAGAACAAACTGAAATTCCTTAAATTTCAACCAATTTTAATTGGGCTTTTAACCCCTTTGAAATTCAATTTCTCCAAAGTCTCTACAATTCACTGAGTTAAAAGTCCCTTTATGTTAATGGAAATGTGTGCATACTTTATGTGTGTGTTATTGTGTGATTTTGCATACGGTCATGGTGTTTCCCTCTGGTAATCCAGATGTGGACCTCTTGCTCTCAGTGTCTAGGGTTACCAGCTGCACCTCACTGATGAGCTCTACCAAGGCCTAAATGTACACCTGGGTAGAAATTTCTCCTCTACAATGGTGCTAGGGAGAGGAATCACAAGACTCTTGATTGGAGATTCTCCATAGGATAAGACAATTACGCTTTTGAATGTTCTTAGAAAATATTTCAAATGTATTGGTGTGAAATGTCTTATAGCACTATGAAAGATAACTTTAGTCTGGAACAGAATTAATTAGCATACTGTGCACAGAATTAGCATTACGTGCCACTGTGTACCACCAAAATATAAAGATTAACTTCTCAACAGCTAATTTAAAGAAAAATGGCTAATCCAATGCATCAGCTGATGGTAAATCTCTCAAATTCAACAGTCTGGTGGAACAATGAAAGGCAAGTCTCCTCAGCTAACCCCAGACCTAGGTTTTGGTCCGTTTTTGGGTCTTATCATGATTGAGGTGCAGTTGGTTTCCCTAGACATTAAGAGCAAGGGGCCCATGTCTGGATTCCCAGATAACCTTAGGGAGACATCCTAAGGGTTTTCAAACACATTCCAATATATGTGATAGTCCGAGGAGAAGCATAAACAAATGCTGCCTGTTTTGCTGCTAGTCATTGATCAGACGAATCACATTTTAGCTCTCTAAAGACATAATGTACCTTATTGACAAGACCCAAAGAAAGCCCAAAATGTAAGTCTGCAGTAAGGTAATATTTAATTTGCTGATGAGATTTGCCTTTCATTTTGGAACTGGACCGGATATAGCCAAAGTCATTGAAGCCATTTTTTATTCTTTTTCAAAAACAGGCAATAGATGTCAATCCCACAAAACTTTTTTTTCATTTCTACCCATTTATTTTCAATAAATTCCATTTCTATGAAATGGAATAACTGTCAAGTTTCATAGTTTGCAATTTGGCATTGAGATACCATAAGTATTTCTTATAGGTAGGTCTGTTTATCCTGTGTTTTCTACTTGCCCAAACAAATTCTAACAAACGTGTCTCAAAGTTCCTTCATTCAAAACTTGGTACTAATATAGGAAGATGTCTGAACTAAAATGTCATTTTTCGTAGCAAAAGCATTTTAAATGCATTCACTTCTCCGATCCCATAAAATCACAGTCTTTTCCATTGATCTTTTATTTTACTTATGTTACCCCATAACTCCCAATAATAAATTTACACTAAATACAATTCTAATTTGTTTCATGATTTTAGTCCTAAATACTTATTATATTTCTGATTTCATTTAAATACATAATTGCATCTTGTTACGGCATATCCATTACTTACATTGAATCCCTCTGATTTTTATTTAATTTTTTTTCCAATAGTCCAGATATCTTGTCAAATTTCTCTACTAATCTAATAAGTTTTAGTAGTGACACCAGTGTTTTCTAATACGTAACACCAACTCATCAAACATACAATGCAATTTTAATCTCCTTGTCTTTAGCTACAGAGGGTTAACTAATACATTGCATACCATGGGTGTTCATATTCGTGCTTATCGCCTCTGCTGGAGGCTCACTCCCCAACATGAACAGTGGCAGTGATAAAGGACATCCTTGTCTTGTTCTAATTCTTAAGAAAAAATGCCAGATACTACCCTTATTAGTATTAACCTACACTATGGGTCTTTGTATACATTTTTACTGTTATATATTTTAATGTTATATATTTTTCTGCTTAGTTCAAACTTTTGAATTTCTATAAATAAATAGGCCCATTGTGTTTTGTCAAAGCTTTCCTAATATCCAGTTTTAGTAAAATATTTTCTACTTCTTTGCTGCATACCATTTGCTATTTATCCATTTTCTAGAAATGTGGCATCCCTGTCTAGTTAAAGGGATAGTAATACTTAAAATGTAAAAAAAAATATGTTGTAGGGTTTATCACCCTGAGTAAAACAAGGGCACTCCCACTGCTGAGAGTTCTTTCATTCAAAAGTTATTAATTTTCAAAGTTGAATTTTTTAGGTGCAATATCACAGTGGCCTGAAATTGTACAGTGGCGCTGTTGCTACACCATCCTATGGAGATTTATGGTCAACTGACCATAGTTGTCCATAGGATCGTGTATCAACAGCGCCACTGTACAATTTCAGGCCACTGTGATATTGCACCTAAAAAATGCAACTTTGAAAATTAATAACTTTTGAATAAAACACCTCTCAGCAGTGGGAGTACTCTTGTTTTACTCAGGGAGATAAACCCTACAACATATTTTTTTTTACATTTGAAGTATTACTATCCCTTTAACAAATCCACCACGGTCTGAATTTATTAAAGTGGGCACTATTAATAATACTCTAGTTTTCATTATTTTGGAAATTGTTTTCAAATCTAGTTTCATAAGGTTGAAAGGTCTGTAATTTACACACATTTTATGTCTGCCTTCTGTTGAGATAATTACCACTTCTGACTTGTTCATTTATTCCAAACACCTACATGCTTAAGACAACATTAGAGGTTAAGTCAACTTAGCAATTACTTTTTTATATGATATGATAACAGATCCATCCAATTCTAATATTTTAACCACTTCTTAGTTTAGACATGTAGGACTTTGCTAGATTTCAGGTAAAATGATGAGAACCAAAGTCATTACTACTTACTATCGGTGGTAATTTCTACACACTGCAGGTAACAATCTTTTTCACAGCACTTCTGATTTTGGAGGCACTTAGCATCACTACTGCATTGTGGAATAGGGCGACGAGCAGGACACCATGTTTTGGTTATGGGAGGGCATTGTCCAAGGTGAGCTGAGAAATAACATAACATTGCATTATGATATTATTCCTACTACTATCACAGTAAAGAAAAGGGTAGTGTAACACATTGGGTAAAAAAACAACATGAAGAAATTCTGGGGCAACTTAACTGTACAATAGAGAACAAACTGAAATTCTTTAAATTTCAACCAATTTTAATTGGGCTTTTAACCCCTTCGAAATTCAATTTCTCCAATGTCTCTACAATTCACGGAGTTAAAAGTCCCTTTATGTTAATGGAAATGTGTGCATACTTTGTGTATGTGTTATTGTGTGATTTTGCATAGGGTCATGGTGTTTCCCTCTGGTAATCCAGATGTGGACCTCTTGCTCTCAGTGTCTAGGGTTACCAGCTGCACCTCACTGATGAGCTCTACCAAGGCCTAAATGTACACCTGGGTAGAAATTTCTCCTCTACAATGGTGCTAGGGAGAGGAATCACAAGACTCTTGATTGGAGATTCTCCATAGGATAAGACAATTACGCTTTTGAATGTTCTTAGAAAATATTTCAAATGTATTGGTGTGAAATGTCTTATAGCACTATGAAAGATATCTTTAGTCTGGAACAGAACTAATTAGCACACTGTGCACAGAATTAGCATTAAGTGCCACTGTGTACCACCAAAATATAAAGATTAACTTCTCAACAGCTAATTTAAAGAAAAATGGCTAATCCAATGCATCAGCTGATTGCAAATCTCTCAAATTCAACAGTCTGGTTGAAAAATGAAAGGCAAGTCTCCTCAGCTAACCCCAGACCTAGGTTTTGGTCTGTATTTGGGTCTTATCATGATTGAGGTGCAGTTGGTTTCCCTAGACCCATAGGCTAAGACAATTACGCTTTTGAATGTTCTTAGAAATTATTTCAAATGTTTTGGTGTGAAATTTCTTATAGCACAGACTGTACACAGAATTAGCATTATGTGCCACTGTGTGCCACGAAAATTTAAAGGTTAATTTCTCAACAGCTAATTTAAAGAAAAAAAAACTAATACAATGCATCAGCAGATTATAATTCTCTCTAATTCAACAGTCTGATAAAAGAAAAGGCAAATCCTCTCTGCATGGGAAATCCTAGCTATCCCCAGACCTAGGTTTTGGTCCATATTTGGGTCTTATTATGATTGAGGTGCAACTGGCTTCCCTAAACATTTAGAGCATGGGGCCCGTGTCTGGATTCCCAGATAACCTTAGGGAGACATGTTAAGTTTTCTCAAACCAATGCCAATATATGTGATAGTCTGAGGAGAAATCAAAAACAAATGCTGCCTGTTCTGCTGCTAGTCATTGCTCTGAAGCATCACATTTTAGCTCTCTAAAAACACAGTGTACCTACTGTAATATCCCACATATAATATTCACAGTTTTGCACCTTTTTCCCTTATGTGAAGTTTCGGAAGTATATTATACACAAGATAAAAATATATAAACATCCTCAAGTCTTTCCCCTTCTCCTTCCCTCCACCTCAATATGCTCCTACCTTCTCCTCCCTACTTTTTAGAATAGCTTCTCTCATTGTTATGTAAATTTTGTCACACTTATTCAGTAACCTTCCTCACAATAGTAAAGGAGGGATTAGTATCACTTCTTAATGTAGCATTAACACATCAAATGGGTTTAGCCATCAAATAGTAGGAGTGAGAGGTCTTTCACACTTAGCACAGCAAGTTATACATTCTTATACAGGAATCACTGTGACACATAAAGAGTCTATATTTTGCAGTAAAATTGGAGACTAAACAGTGTTGAAAGGGAGCAATATTATACGTATTAAAATGGAGAAAGAAGGTTATAGGAACCCTATAAGTCAAATTTTAAAGGGGAAGGGTTAAAATGCAGAATGTGAACATTATTTGTCGAATTTAAATGGTGAAAGAAAGTCATGGGAGCACTGTAGTCGAATTTTCAAGGGGGAGGGGTTAAAATGTGAAATATGAACAATCTTAGTCGAATTTAAATGATGAAAGAAAGTCATGGGAGCAGTGTAAGTTGAATTTTGAAGGGGAAGGTTTAAAATGTAGAAAGTGAACAATATTAGTTGAATTTAAGTGGTGAAAGAAAGCACTGAAAGTCGACTTTTAAAAGGGGGGCTTATTATGTTGAAGTGGGTCACTTTATGTCGGATTTCTATGCTGTATACTGTATTCTGCACTGCTTTTGTTTGAACAACAATGGTTTTGAAATTGTCGCTATCGCTTCTACGCCTCAACCTCTGAGTTGCAGAATTTCTGACTTAAATATAACCACAAAACAGGCGCTAATACTGAGAGTGGGTAATAGTATACTAATGCACGTTGTTTTTAGTTGTTTCCTATGGGCTATTTTTTGACTGGAGGTAAGTATAATTACCACTGGTTTTGTTTTCAGAAGTCGGGTAATAGGTACTAAAACCTGACTTAAAAAAAAACGCCTGTTTTATTTTTAGCACTGATAATAGAATCGAGCCCTTAGTCCAAAATCTACATTTTCTATATTGACTCAAGCCCACTAGGAAAATAAGACCTAACTCCCAGTTTTACCAAATTCCATACCCTTGGTGTAATTCTTGTTGCTGGATACGGATGGGTGAAAGCTCTTGCCATGTTCCCGCAAGAAATTCTGCAAAAAACATGCTATTGTCTGCTTTTTCTTGAGAAATTCCACTTTTAAAGTAACAAGTAAAATTTAGCATTTTTTACCCACTGGCCAAAATTCCCTGCCAATTTTTCAGTGGCTAGAAAGTTTTCGCCCATTGATTTTTGCTGTTTTCACTTTTCCACTATAAAAACGAGACATATTTGTGGAAGACAGACACAATAGAAGCAGCACAGAGAAAGGTAGGTGTGCTGTGATATTTTGGCAAACTTGAGGCCGGAGAGGTTCATAGTGACTGCTATCACTATGAGGAGAAAAAGGAGGAACTGGAAGGACCCTTATTATGTGTCCACTGAGTCTAAGGAGGCGGAGGAAGTGACTAGCAGTACTGAACCAATGCTGTCCAGTCCTACCTAATCACCCCAAGGGATCTTGGGGAATTTAATGGGAAGGGAGAAAAGGGTAGTACTAGTGAGAGCAGGGCAGGTCATCTGCCTGTGCCTGCTGCAAGACGAGCTGCCCCCGCCGTCAGTGCCACCATTGTTGTACCTGATGACAGAGTTGCTGCCCCTGCTGCCACTAATGCTGTGCCTGCTGTCAGACATGCTGCCCATGCTACTGATACTACCATTGCTGTGCCTGCTGTCAGATGTGCTGCCCCTGCTGCCTCCAGTGCTGTACCTGATGCCAGTGCTGAACCTGCTTCCACCAATGCTTTGCCTGCTGCTAGTGTGTCTTGTAGTACTCAGGAGGTAGGGGGAGAAAATTATACTAAGTGTGACAGCAAGGGGACCCTAAGTCACACTTGCCATCCAAGCAGTTCCACCAGTGCTTGGATTACTGTTACTAAGGCCCAGCAGCTTGTTAGCGTTAGGAGTGAAGGAGGGGTAATCAACAATATACTCATATTACTAGTGACTGTGAGGAGGAAGACTCTGGGGCTGAACTTGATGTGGTTGGTGTTAGTAGTAGTAGTAGCAGTAATGGTGAAGCAGCCGGTGGGACTAGTGTTAGGGGAGTGGTAGGGGAAGCATTTGAGAGCATCCAGACTAGTGGTCTGCCTTTTTCACATCACCAAAAATAACAAGTGTGGCATTAGGGAGCCCTCTGTCACATTCCTCGTCACCTCTTCCAAGCAGCAGTGAAATGTCTGTTATAGAGCAGCAGCAGCAACAACAGCCTGTAGGGACTAGTGGTGGTGGTATGATGATGGTGGAGAAGCTGGGGTGGAAGAGACATTGGTGGCCTTTTTAACAGAAATTGAGAAGGAATGGGAGACAGGGATGACGATGGGCATCACCACCACCACTAGCAATGACAGTTTGGAATTAGAGGAATTTGTAACTGCTCTAATTCCTTCTGATGCTGAGTTGCAAGTGCAGCAGGATGCTGAGGAGCAGGATAGTGTACCACAGACCACCGTGGACACAGTGGGAATGGGGTTGATGAGTGATGTGGGACTAGGACAGGTTCCACTTGACAGTGCCAGCAATACTCCTGATCCTAGTTGCAGTGCTGAATTTGAGGCAGTAGCAGCAACAGCAGCAACATCATCAACTGCCATGGACAGTGAAGGGGAATGTGTAGGATAAAATGAAAGAGCTCATTCTTCTCCACCCATTCCGTATTCCACTGAAGTCATCATGGGTGTGGGACAATTTTTCTTTTGGGCAGGAACAGTGCAGTAACCACCAACGGCACTCTGCACAGTGAAAGAAGGAAAGGGGGGAACACACCTTGACACAAGCTACCTGATATCACACATGAAATACAGACACCATGACATCTATGTTAAAGCCAAACACCCACCACAAGAATCAAGCACCACTGATGCTGTACTCCCTGACTCTCCAGAAAGGCAACAAGAGGCGAGGTGGAGATCAAAGAGGAGGAAGAATAGAGAAAGCCAGGCAGGGACTGGAAGCTCCATGACGAGTAAAACAACTAGTGTACCATCATCTTCTTCCTCTAGGGCAACTACACCTTCTGCCAATCCACCTCATTCAACGTTACCTCCCCCACCAAATGATAGCAGCTCTGATGATGTTAGGATATGGCAGTTCATCTCTACCCATTGCACACTGTGTGATGCACTGACCACACATGCCAGTGTGGTAGAGAAGAATCGCACGCAGTGCATCAGTGACATCTGAGGAGATTCTATCCCACAGAATATGCTAAGATAGTGGCAGGGAGGGTTCATCATTACTATTAAACTGTTAGCAAGTTGTCATGTGTCCTTAGCAGGGTCTGGACAAGGGGTACAGTGACAGAGTGTCACGGTTTGTTATGACTCTCAGACACAGAGTAAGATAAAAATCAAACTTTATTGAAAAGTTTAATGGAAACCCTAACGGGTCCTGATCATACATGTAAATCACATCAACACAATGGGTACAAACAGCAGTTATAGCAAGATACACAAGGGAGGCTCTACCGGCCTTCCCAATATACTGGGAAAGGCAGCCTAAAGGGTTGCACGACAATCAGGATGTGGGTTTACCGGTCTTGCCAATATACCGGGCAAGGCAGCCTGGAGGTTACACGATGAACAGATTGTGTCTTTACCGGCCTTGCCAATATACCGGGCAAGGCAGCCTGAAGGTTTGTACGACAAGTGGGTTGTGGCTCTACCGGCCGTGCCAATATACCGGGCAAGGCAGCCTGGAAAGTACACGCCAACCTAAATGTGGCTCTACCGGCCTTACCAAATTACCGGACAAGGCAGCCAAGTGGACAGAGGAACAGCTCCACTAATGCTGCATAGCTGGAGCAACAGCATAAGATGGAAAAGTGGAGCAAACCAGTCTCCAAATCAAGGAGACCCAACCGGTTAGCAACAGAGACAGCAACAACCGGTGGAAGTACAGTAACCCAGAACAGTATAGCCCACCCGGTTCTACACAACTGGAATAGCAACCGGTGGAAGTGGAGCAAACCAGCAAAGCATACTGGACTAAAAAGTGCTAACCGACTCTATACAGTGGAATCAGCAGCCGGTGGATGATGGAGTAAACCTGCACTGATGTAGGTAACAATAGTGCTCACACGGCATTAAACTAGCGGAATCAGCAGCCGGTGCATGGTGGAGTAAACCACTACCGCGTACTGGATAAACTAAATGCCCAACTGGTACTACACAAGTGGGATCAGCTACCGGTGTAAAGAAGTAACCAGTACCGCGTACTGGATAAGCGTATTGTCCAACCGGTTCTATACAAGCAAATCAGCAACTGGTGAGAGTGGAGTAAACCAGTACCGCATACTGTATAAGCAAATGCCCAACCGGTTCTATACAAGCAAGTCAGCAACCGGTGAAAGTGGAGAAAACCAGTACCATGTACTGGATAAGCGAATGCTCAACCGGTTCTATACAAGCAAGTCAGCAACTAGTGAAAGTGGAGTAAACCAGTACTGCGTACTGGATAAGCGAATGTCCAAATGGTTCAATACAAGCAAATGAGCAACCGGTGAGATAGCAGTATACAGAGACCAGAATGACGCCATAAGCGACTTCAGCAGTCAAATGGAGAACCAGCAGCAGCGACAGCAAACAAGCCAGGACCACACAGGAATGATACCACTGCCAACCGGGTCAGGAAGGGAACAGGAACACAGCTGCACGGGATCAGGAATGGAAACAGGAACGACAGCACTGCCAACCGGGTCAGGAACGGAGCAGGAAAAATGCAGGTGAGGCACTGGCTATGAGAACAACGCTGGTACTGGTAGCAGGAGAAACAGGCCCAGGAAACAGGTACAAGGCAGGTGACTGCTGACATAGAGACACCACGAAAGGGTAACCAAAGGGTGTCTCAGCCCAGTCTATAAAGGCAATCATGGGCGAGCAAAAGACAGGTGGCCAATGGAGAGTACACACACCTGACTGACAGCACAAGTAAGCAATCACGGGCACCGTGATACAGAGGCAGTATTTGGTTTCATGGTCATGGTGTTTGACTACAGTTGTGCCCCCAGATGTTATTTACCACACACACACACACACACACTGTTCACATTGCAGTTGCTGATGAGAGCCACAATTCCTGCTCTCAAGGGAAAAAAATTATATTCTATTAACAACACACCCATGATTTTGGAGAAGGGGCAGGTGGAGAAGAATTAATGGCCAACTTATTTTCTCCACAAATACTGGGGGCTGCTTATTGGCTGCTACTGCCTCAGGTGCATCACTGGAGATAGTCGAGGCAAGTGGAACCTTCATCATCCATCTTCCATGTTACTGCTATTGTTGATCCCATTTCCTTTCAGCTGCCTAATCAGCCTGCTGCTTAAACAACTCAGCAGCAGCAGTAAAAACAGCAGTTGCAAATTCCACAATTATTGACTCAGGAGGACATTTGACAAAGGCCAGTGGCCACTGGTCAACATGACCTGCTGGTACTAGGCCAGTAGGGCATTTTTATTTATTTCTCAGGCTTGTGCTTTGAAAAAATAAAAATTAAAAAATAAAAAATAAATTAGAAGTCTTACAAAAAAATAAATACTTTTTTGGGGGTTTGTTTCTAGCAAGCCTAAGTCCTACAAATCAATGTTTGCTTGGGGCTTGTGCTAAACAAGCTTAGTCCTACAAACCAATGCTTCTTCAGGGATTGTTTCTCTAATAAGTATAAATCCTACAAATCAATGTTTCCTCAGGGCTTGGGCCTCTTACAACAAATCTCACAAATCATCTTCTACAAAATATTCTAGGAAGTATCAGTCCACCCCAGTGGCAGCTTATGTCAGGGGGTTCCTGTCTCTATCACTTTACATGCAAATGTCTTATTTTATTTTATTAATTTATTTTTTATTAACTGCCCCCCCAATACAAGTCAAGACCCCCCAAAAACAAATTCCCTGTTCAACTGATTCTTTCCCCAGACTCCACCCACCAACACAGACACCCTCCTCAGACCCTTTTATACCATGTTTTAAGTTTTTTTAATTGTATTTAGGATTTTTTTTTATTAACTGCCCCCAATCCCAGTAAACAAACCCCCCATAAAAACATTCACTGTTCACTGATTCTTTCCCCACACCCCACCAATACAGGCACCCTCATACCCCTTTTATACTATGACTTTGGGAAATAAAATAATATTTGCTATGTGTTGTGTGTAACTTCAATGTTCCCACTGATTTCATTGGCATGAGCTAGGCAAAAAAAGCATGACAAAGCAGAAAATGTCACTTTTCACGCAAAATTATTCGCAAAGCGTAAAGTGGTATTTTCAGTTGATTTCAGTTTGAGAAGAAAATTTTCGCCATCCCTAGTGGAGACCCCATCTCCAGAAGAATATAGATAAGCTAGAGAAAATTCAGAGAAGCGCTACGAAAATGGTGGCTGGTTTACAGGGAAAGAAATATCAGGATAGACTAAAGGATCTGAACATGTATAGCTTGGAGGAGAGAAGAGAGAGAGGGGATATGACAGAAACATTCAAATACATGAAGGGATTGAAAAAGGTGCAGGAGGGAAGTAAATTTCAAAGGAGTAAAAATGTTAGGACAAGAGGCAATAGTCTAAAACTAGAGGGACAGAAGTTTAGAAGTAATGTAAGAAAGTTTTACTTCACTGGATTAGCCTACTAGCAGAATCGGTAGATAAGTGGAATAGCTTACCAGCAGAAGTTGTAGTGGTTAATACAGTGAGAGAATGTAAGTATGCATGTGATGTGCATAAGGCTGTCCTGAACATAAGACACGACAAAGGACCAATTAAGGTTTGAGGTTTTTACAGTAGGAAATTGGCAGACTAGATGGGCCGAATGGCTCTTGTCTGCTGTCAAATTCTAAGTTGAAGCCAGGGAAGCCCCAAGACGATAGGAGTGAAGGGAGAGGACACCAATTTAAAGACCACCTCTTCAGTGTGTAACACCTCAGTAGTGAGGGCGATAGTCTTGGTCTCCTGTATGATCCTACTGCTTCCCAGGGGCCCTCCTTCTAACATGGACACCAGCAGGGGCTGCTTCTTGAGCTGACAAGGACCTCTGTTGTCCTGGGCCCACGCAACATCCATAAACAGCCCGGCGGCCCCAGAGTCAATAAAGGCAGCAGTGGTCACGGTCCTGGCAGCCCACTGGATAGTCACCGGAACAAACAGCCTGGACGAGCTGTGGGAAGGTTGAAGTACTGGGCTTAGCTGACTGCCTCGGGAATCAACTAAGCCGAGTTTTTTCCCGGACGGATAGGACACTGCCTAAGTAAGTGGCCTGCCTGACCACAATACAGACAAAAGCCAAGAGCACGGCACCTCCTTCTCTCTTCGTTAGTTAACCGCGAGACACCCCCCGACCTCCATCACTGTTTCAGTCACAATGCGTTCCTCCACAGGGGAGCGGCTGGTGTCAAATGCCTCCTGCTGCAGTCATGTTCCTGTTGTCTTTCCTGGAGGTGTCTGTCTAGATCAAGGCATAAGGAGATCAGGTCAGGGCATCCTTAAGATGTTCTCTAAGCTCTCATCGGTTCCAGTCGGTCTTATATGAGAGCGTGCGGAACTCCACCGTGTACTGGCTAACTGTTCTGGGACCCTGTCGTAAGTTCAGGAGAGCCGACTCTGCTGAAGTGCTCCTGCCAGGTGCATCGAAGACTGCCTTGAAGGTGGCGATAAAGGCTTTAGAATCATCCAGAAGTGGAGACTGCTCCTCCACTAGGAGCGACGCCCAAGCCAACTCCTCACCTTTAAGAAGGGAGACAATGAAGGAGACCCATGCGGCATGCATGCAGAAGGTCTGTGGCAGGGTCTGGAAATGTAGCTGACATTGTTTGAGGAACCCTTGGAACTCCTCAGGATCTCCCGAGAACTTGTCTGGTAGTGGTATGCGTGAAGGGACATAACCGGGAGGGGGTGTCACGAGATGCCCAAGGAGGCATCAGGGATGGAAGAAGCAGCAGCCGTGGTCTGTGCCACTGAGGCACGCAGCATCTCCAAGACAGCATCCAGTTTATGTTCCAGGCTCTGCAGGTGCGCAGTGTGGGATGACAGGACCTGTTCCTGGTGATCCCTCGCCACTAGACGAGAAGCCTCAGCTGGATCCATAGTAGGACTGGCCCACTTCAACTGTCAACATGTGGGGGTAGGAACCTGTGTGGTGCTGACACTGGTCCAGTAGCTACTGGATGGTACTAGTGATAATGTTTGGGATTGGTGACGGAGTGCCAGGGACTCCCTTGCTGCAGCCGAGGCTGAGTAAAGGTGCTGGTTGCGAAACCTGATTATTCCACTCCAGTTGAGCCGGGCTACAAAAAGGATGGGTGTGCTCTGGGAACCATGGATAACCAGGTCCAACAGACAAGATGGAAGCTGAGCGGAAGAAGATGACATAGACGAGGCGTGGACAGGAGCGGAGCCAGGAGCTGGAGGCAAGGAATGGTCAAGACGTAGCCAAAGGTCAGTAACCAGGAACTGGAGATACACAATGGTTAGTGAGTAGCCAAGGGTCAGAGCCAGGAACTGGGAACACAGACTGGTCAGATAAACATAGCCAAGGATCAGTAGCCAGGAGACTGTAAAGTACAAAAACCCAGAACAAAAGCTGTGAGGCTCGTGGAACGGGCATCCAAGAGCTGGGGCAGCCGGTTTAAATATATGAAAGAACACAAAGAAAGGGCGCAGACTCTTCTAAGAGAATATCTGTATATATGTAAAATGTTAGAGAAGGCCCCCAATAGAAAAACTCACCAAATGTTGGTAAGTAATTGGCTCTTCAGGGTGCTCGTAATTCTCTGTATCCAATCCTTTCAGTAACAAGCCAGGCCTACGATATAGGTCTCCGAATTCAAACCAGAGAGATTGTTGAAACCAAGATCCAAAGTATAAGGATATTTATTCAAAAATTCACAAGAGTAAGAGAATGATAATCATACAAACGCCCAACGCGTTTCGTGCTGCTATTAGCACTTCTTCAGGGGCTTACAAATTATAGTGATATCAAACATTACATAAAATATAATATAAAACCATTGCATAATATATACCTTTAGCTGGAGGTCCACCTAACCGGGATTCCGTGTTCCTCGAGAATCAAACCTGACTTCCGGTAGCTAACTCCGTCATTCAACCTGACTCGCTTCCTGTTGGAAACGAAATCACGGGAATGCGGCTTGCGTTCCATACTTGGAACGCACCGGAAGTATCAAATGTTTGTAATTCCAAAGGAACACTTACAGGCTTCACATGTCCAGTGTTGAGTGATCGCCAGTCTAAAATGAATAAAAACATGCAAAAAGAATATAAATAATATATAAAATCGGCTAATATATCTCATAAAAAGCAAATCTTGTTCTTAAAAGCTATAATAGTATATAAAAAAATATATTGGACATGCAGCCATTCTGTATATAATTTTAACTCCACTGATACCTTCTAATAAAAGAAAAATATGTATGTATATATATATATATATATATATATATATATATATATATTCATATATATATATATACATTTAAAATACATAGAGATATACCTAGACTCATAACAAAATACATATAACTTTCAAACATTCCAACCTCAAAAAGTTTATATATCTCTCAGGAGATGCTTAAAGGGGAACTACCACCCCTCAACAACTTACACTTGAGTGGATGTTCATCTGGCGACTAGCTGCTTAGTAGCGCTAGTCGCCAGAAATCTTACCCGGTTCTGCAGATATCGGCGTTTTACAGATGGTGACCGGAACAGGAAGCACGGACGTCTCGTCACAGTGACGTCCGTGCGCCTGCTCTGTCAGTCCCTTTTGGAGCCATTTGGCTCCGAAAGGGACTGACAGAGCAGGCGCACGGACGTCACTGTGACGAGACGTCCGTGCTTCCTGCTCCTGTCACCATCGGCAAAAAGCCGATATCTGCAGAACCGGGTAAGATTTCTGGCGACTAGCGCTACTAAGCAGCTAGTCGCCAGATGAACATCCACTCAAGCGTAAGTTGTTGAGGGGTGGTAGTTCCCCTTTAAGCTAAAATATTAGATCCAGATGCAAATTCTAAAAAAAAAAAAAAATATATGTATAAATTTCATACACATTAAATCTTCAAGTCAAATGCCACAAGTCTAATTCCTCTAATTACCAATTTTTCAGTGAAGGGGATCGATTATATTCCACGACAAATTCCCAATAGATTTGCTGAGTTATGCAAAAAGGAGACTTTGTGGATTTATAAATTGGGCACCTTGAATCCTGGAGGATTAAATGAGGAATTAGACTTGTGGCATTTGACTTGAAGATTTTATGTGTATGAAATTTATATATATATATATATATATTTTTTTTTTTTAGAATTTGCATCTGGATCTAATATTTTAGCTTAAGCATCTCCTGAGAGATATATAAACTTTTTGAGGTTGGAATGTTTGAAAGTTATATATATTTTGTTATGAGTCTATGTATATCTCTATGTATTTTAAATTTATATATCTATATGTATATATATATATATATATATATATATATATATATATATATACATATTTTTCTTTTATTAGAAGGTATCAGTGGAGTTAAAATTATATACAGAATGGCTGCATGTCCAATATATTTTTTTATATACTAATATAGCTTTTAAGAAGAAGATTTGCTATTTATGAGATATATTAGCCGATTTTATATATTATTTATATTCTTTTTGCATGTTTTTATTCATTTTAGACTGGCGATCACTCAACACGGGACATGTGAAGCCTGTAAGTGTTCCTTTGGAATTACAAACATTTGATACTTCCGGTGCGTTCCAAGTATGGAACGCAAGCCGCATTCCCGTGATTTTGTTTCCAACAGGAAGCGAGTCAGGTTGAATGACGGAGTTAGCTACCGGAAGTCAGGTTTGATTCTCGAGGAACACGGAATCCCGGTTAGGTGGACCTCCAGATAAAGGCATATATTATGCAATGGTTTTATATTATATTTTATGTAATGTTTGATATCACTATAATTTGTAAGCCCCTGAAGAAGTGCTAATAGCAGCACGAAACGCGTTGGGCATTTGTATGATTATCATTCTCTTACTCTTGTGAATTTTTGAATAAATATCCTTATACTTTGGATCTTGGTTTCAACAATCTCTCTGGTTTGAATTCGGAGACCTATATCGTAGGTCTGGCTTGTTACTGAAAGGATTGGATATGGAGAATTACGAGCACCCTGAAGAGCCAATTTCTTACCAACATTTGGTGAGTTTTTCTATTGGGGGCCTTCTCTAACATTTTACATATATACAGATACTCTCTTAGAAGGGTCTGCGCCCTTTCTTTGTGTTCTTTTCTAGAGACTATAAGTCTTCAGTGTACTGCACCGGTACACTCCAAGGGGCTGCGACCGAGTCACAAGAGAGAAGGGGAAATAAATCCTAACTGAGTATCCATATTGGATTTTGGGACGTTCATTGGAACATTTGGATGGGTTCCAAGAGAGATATTTTGGAATTGTTTTAAGGACTATAGTTTTCCTATATATATTTTTTATAGGTTTTGGTGGACATTTAAAATCAAAAAGGTTACAAGCAATTGTAACGCCATAGCTTCCTTTTGGTGATTGGTTTAAATATATGAAATGGCCAATGGAAGCAGATCTGGAGGGGGCCTCGCCTGGAGGCTGCAAGCGATAGGTTAAAAGGTGCATCAATAGCAAACTGAGCCAGACGCATGCTCAGTCACCAAGGAAGGAAGCAGTTATGTCCTGTGCATGTGCCACCAGATGACGCCGGCGCCCTGAAGAGATGCCCCTCCATGAACCTGAGGAGGCGGTGGGGACAAACAGTGACACACAAGTACCGTGTTCAACAAAGGGGAAAGTATAATCACCATATTTTCAATTGTTTACAGTATTGAGTCCAACCTGTTGAATGCCTTGGAGATCTCCAGTGATGCACTGTATAATACATTGGAGGCCCCACCTCCCCAGGGCTGCTTTAAGACACTTGTGGAACCCGAGCAAAGCTCATGCCTTAAAATCCCTCTCCTAAAAAATGCACAAAATACCACACACACAATGCAGTGTAACTGCTTCAAACTGTGAGTCAAAGTAACATTGCTACTGTATATAGTAAAAATTAGATTTGTCACACTCACACTTTCATTTTAAAAACTTTACTGCAATTTAAAATTTCACTTTTAAATGCCCCTTCCCATACAGCAATGCAGTCTGTGCCAACCAGCCTGTGGATGAATTATAACTGTTCCGCTGATGAAGTGATGCTGCCAATGGAGGAACATGAGACTTCAGCAGGTCATGTGATAGTCATATGACAGGAAGTACTTCCTGTCATCCAGCATGCCCTGAGCAAAACTGAACTCTGTATTCCAGATGAGGTCCTACCGATGATTTATAGAGCAAGACGTATATTCTCATTATGTGCCCTTTTTATACAGGATGGCATTCTACTGGCTCTTGTGCCAGCTGAGTGACACTGTATAATGCTGTGAAGTTTATTTTATAACAGTAATCCCAAATGCTTCTTTGACATGGATTAATCAAGTAGCTTCCCATTTAGTCTATATGTAGCATTCTTGGTTATGCAATTCAAATTTATGTAAAAGGTCAGATTGGGCAAACAAATGGAATATGAAGTTTAATGTGGGAAAGTGTAAAGTCATGCATTTGGGAGGAAGTAATCCCAAGGCTACTTACTCACTACTAAAGAAAGACCTGGGTATCCTTGTAAACTACAAACTTGGAAACAGTGAAGAATGTCAAACAGCAGTAGTAAAAGCAAACAAAATCCTGTCTTGTATAAAAAGAGGTATTGAAGTAAGAGTGGATAACATTATTTTGCCATTATACAAATCATTGGTAAGACCTCACCTTGAGTATGCAGTGCAGTTTTGGGCACCAGTTCTGAAAAAGGATATACTAGAACTAGAGAGGGTACAGCGGAGAGCAACAAAATTAATTAAGGGAATGGAGGACTTGACATATGAGGAACGACTGGACAAACTTGGTTTATTTACTGTAGAGAAAAGACGACTAAGAGGATTTCTTATCACATTGTACAAGTATATGAGAGGTTAATACAAGGATCTCTGTGGCGAGCTATTATTCCAAGGCCTGATCAGGTGACCAGGGGACACCCCTTGAGATTAGAGGAAAGGAAGTTTAAACTTCAGAAGAGGAAGGGTCTTTTTATAATAAGATCTGTTAAATTGTGAAATTCCTAGCCCAAGGAGGTGGTTATGGCAGATACAATGAATACATTTAAGAGAAGATTAGATACATTTATTTCAAAAGGGAACTTAGAGAGTAATACTGTATATTAGTAGGCATGTCAGGAAGGTCTGATAAAGACTAACTTATTTCGTAGCAGGAAAGCTATACAGTTCTCATGTCACTGGGGTATGAGGCAAAGGTTGAACTTGATGGACTTGTGTCTTTAGTCAACCTAATTTACTATGTTACTATGTTAATCTTACTTTTATTTATATCAAACATAATCTGCCATTTCACTCAGAAAAATCTTTCTTTAAACAAAAAACACCTTGTTTACATATTTCATTATTTAATTTCTTTACCATCAGCTAATACACGGCACTATTTTCACTGCATATTTAACTAATAAACTAAACTGAACCCTGAGACACTCCGCTGACAACTTAAAAAGGTTCTGTTTACATTTCCCTTCTTTCAATCATTTTCACTTCATGCACAGATATTGTGTCTCAACTTGATCAATTTCAATTGATACAGCAAAATCTTCAGCACATACAGAATATAATTCATCAGTGGCTATACCCTTGTCCAAGCTGATACTGAACATCCCATAGAATGCAAGTAGATGTGTTTTACATAATCTAGCTTTCATAAAACCATGCCAAATCTTAGAAATAATATTGTTGTTTATCCTGAATACTATCCCTTTTTAACTCATCTAATATCTTACCCACTATGAAAGTTGGATTTCCTCCAGTCACATGGAATTATGGAACTACGCGCCCTAAGTACCCTTTGGTGAATGTCATCAGGTTCAGATGCTTTATTCACCTTCAACTTTTTCATTTTTGTTTAGACTTTCCCTCAGTAAATCTTGCAAATGTTGAAAGAAATACTGTGATTCCCTCAATTTGCCCATTTTAGAAAGTCTACAGCCTATTCTAGAGAGTCTATTGCATTCTTTACATGATGCCACTGGCCATTCTGACAAAAACCAAGTTAAACATCTCCTCTTCCTCACTATTTCTTTGCAAACCTCATTATTTATTCACCTTGGCCTTAATTTGTTCCTCTTAATAGCCACTATTGGCAAGCAGATTTATCTGTTGAATTTTGAATAAATTGCACTTGCATCTATCTTTGAACATTACATCTCACTGAAACCCAATAAACACATAGAAACATTGAATCTAGTCTGCCCATTTTCTCTACTGTAAAAACCTCAAACCTTATTTGGTCCTTGATCTGTCTTATGTTCAGGACAGCCTTAGCCCTATACCATGCATGTTTAAATTATGCCACTGTTTTAACATCTACCACTTCTGCTGGTGTGCTATTCCACTAATCTACTACCTACTTAGTGAAGTAAAACTTTCTTACATTACGTCTAAACTTGTCTCCCTCTAGTTTTAGACTATGGAATCTTGTCCAAACATTTTTACTCCTTTGAAATATACTCACCTCCTTTTGAATCCCTTCGTGTATTTGAGTGTTTCTATTATAATCCCCTCTCTCTCGTCTCTCCTCCAAGCTATACATGCTCAGATCCTTTAATCTATCCTGATATTTCTTTTCCTGTAAACCAGTCACCATTTTAGTAGCACTTCTCTGAATTATCTCTAGAGTATCTATATCCTTCTGGAGATGGGGTCTCCAGTACTGTACACAATACTCTAGGTGAGGGCTAACCAGAGATCTTTGAGTGGCATGATCACTTCCCTTTTTCTGCTACTAATGCCTCTAATTATACAACCCAGTACCCTGCTTGCACTCCTAACTGCTTTGTTACATTGCCAGTCTATCTTTAAGTCATTAAAAATAATTACTCCCTCTGTTGTCTCTGACAGCACAGTACCATTAATGCTAAATTTTTCCTTTGGATTTTTACATCTCAAGCACATTATTTTACATTTATCTACATTGAACTGAAGCTGTCACATTTGGCTTATTCCCCCGGGAATGTCAATCCTGTTGCAGGACTTTGTATCATCTGCAAAAAGGCCTACCTTACCTTGAAGATCTTTTGTAATATCACTAGTAAAAATATTAAAAAGAACAGGCCCCAGTACAAATCCCAGAGGGATCCCACTAGTAACAAATCTTTTGTCAGAATATTCTCCATTGACTACCACTCTCTGTCTCCTGTCACGCTGCCATTGCCTTATCCATTTAACTATTTTTACATCCAGACCCAAACACTGCAATTTATTAATGAGTCTTCTATGAGGACACTGTCAAATGCCCTTTGGTTTATTATTTAGTTACCTAGTCAAGAAAAATCTATGAGGTTAGTTTGACAAGATCTCCCTGCCATAAACTCATGCTGTTTGGGATCTTGCAAGCCATTTAAGTTAAGAAATTAACAATTCTTTCCTTTAACGTAGTTTCCATTAATTTTCCCACTACTGACGTAAGACTTACTGGTCTGTTGTTTCCGGACTCTTCCCTGCTACTTTTTTGTGAAGTGGTACTATATTTGCTACCTTCCAATCTCCTGTCAATAGTGACTGATTGAATAACACAGCTTTTGTCTGCATTGGAAAATTAACATTTTAAAAGATTAATGTCTTAGCTGATCCTTTCTTAACTAGTTTCAAAAGCAGATCATGAAATTTTGTATTAGTATCATAAACAGATTGAAGTCAAAAGGAAGTAGAGATAGACTAGAGATTGTCAGAATGAGAGTCAGTTTCTTACAGATAAGTTTTATCTGCCTGTTGTGTTACTCACGTTCATTATGCGCCCAGGTGCCCACAGAGCACAAAGTGAGTCCCAGAAGGAGAGAGATGGCGACTGGAGTCATGTTGTTCCATGAGTCTGAGTCTTGTTCTGTCACACACTGTATTTATACTCTGGGATCTAGGAATAAACCATGCAATTGAGGAACAATGACGAAGACTGGACCAACAAAACCAGTTCTACCTTACTGCAATACTGTATGTCACAATCAAAATCTAAAAATATTACCGACAACTAAACGTAGTTATTATAATTGTATCAGCCCAGCTACTGTAATTAATGGAAAGTCAGTGCCACATGTGTTAACACTTTATAGTCAGATTCAGTACATTTATACCTACACAGTGTAATATTGTCATTATCGCCAACACTTCATAGTCCGATTCAGTACATTCATACCTACACAGTGTAATATTGTCATTATCGCCAACACTTTATAGTCAGATTCAGTACATTTATACCTAAACAGTGTGATATTGTCATTATCGCCAACACTTTATAGTCAGATTCAGTACATTTATACCCACACAGTGTGATATTGTCGTTATCGCCAACACTTTATAGTCAGATTCAGTACATTTATACCTACACAGTGTAATATTGTCATTATCGCCAACACTTTATAGTCAGATTCAGTACATTTATACCTAAACAGTGTGATATTGTCATTATCGCCAACACTTTATAGTCAGATTCAGTACATTTATACCTACACAGTATGATATTGTCATTATCGCCAACACTTTATAGTCAGATTCAGTATATTTATACCTACACAGTATGATATTGTCATTATCGCCAACACTTTATAGTCAGATTCAGTATATTTATACCCACACAGTGTGATATTGTCATTATCGCCAACAGGACACAGACTGACTATAATACAAGTTATTATTTCATGTAAATTGAAGTAGTGAGAGAGCTGCTTGTGATAATGCTTGTGTGTATATGTGTGTGTGTATGTATGTATGTGTATATGTGTGTGTGTTTGTGTATGTATGTGTGTGTGTATGTATGTGTGTGTGTATGTATGTGTGTGTGTATGTATGTATGTATGTATGTATGTGTGTATGTATGTATGTGTGTATGTATGTGTGTATGTTTTTGTGTGTGTGTGTATGTATGTATGTGTGTGTTTGTGTGTCTGTCCGTGTATATGTATGCATTCCACTCTACACCTCTCTCATCCATAAAGGATTTGAAGAATTTGTGTCCTGTATTCCCGTTGGTAACTGTCATGTCCGACCCCATGGACAGACATCCAGGACAGACGGATGATGTTATATAATGAATCAAGGAAAAACAGGGAGGGGGGGTCATTAGGATTTTCTGATCATAGTAAACTAAGTGCAGGCTATTACTAGGAGGTGTTACTACCCCTTTAGACTGTTGTGTGACAGTGGGAAAATCTGTGTTATTGACTCTGTGTCCTCAATGTAATTAGGTCTGACGGGTAAAAACACAGCTGAAGGCATTTTTTGTAGCACGATAAGCAAGTCAATTACCTGTGATATGAAAAAAAAAACCTGTCGCGCAATAAGTTATTTTTGACAAAAATGGCAACTTCTCCTCTTTTCTGCCTTTCCTGTCTTCTCTAAATAGAGAGAACCCTGGTATTTCTACATCCCAGTCATTTCTTTCATTGTACCAGGTCTCTGTAATCCCCACTAAGTCCACCTCTTCACTAGTTATTACTGCAATGAGTTCAGGGATCTTATTTGAGATGCTACTGTTTTTTGACCTATGTGTCACAGACGTACCTTGTCCAAATTCATGCTGTGCAATCCTGTGAGAGAAAGTGGATTTATCCTGTATCATTCCATTACACCCCTCTAATAATTTAAATATCTGTTTACAAAACTAGTGAACCGTTCTCTGAGACCTCTGTTCCCTTGTGAGAAATATGCAAGCCATCCTTTTTGTACAATTTCTTGTTACACCAAATAGAACTGGTGGTAGAAAACAAAGACATATCTAAGTTCATGTCTCCATTTCCCTAGCCATGAATTAAAGTCTCTAATTCACTTCATCCTACTATAATCTTCCTTATATTACCAGAACCTCTGAAACAGATAAAGTAGAAGCAACTTGCTGCAGATCCTTACGTAGCTTCTTAAAACCATCTTTTCACCACATCTCATTGCAAGCCAAACCATTTGTCCCTAAATGGACTATCCAACTTAAACATGAAATAAGCTATCACTAATCAAAAATAACCTATCTTTGAAACAATATAGACTACAATAGGCTGGTGCTCTCAAAGGACAAAAACTTATAACTTGTTATAAATGGAATCAAAAGAAGACCCCTAACACAGACGTCCTTTATTAAAGAGGCACTCAACTCAAAGTATAGCAAAATACTAAATTAGTTTTATTGAGTGTTTCACACACATTATATACAAATAAGGACTCACATTTAAAACATCATTAAAAACACATAACAGGTAGGAGGGGTAAACTGATATATCATATATCAAAAAGAATCATCACATAAACATGTATCAAGCACAAAAAATATACAAGATAAAGGATCCAAGTGTAACCTAGTAATATATTCCAATAAAGGAGATCAAGAGGAGATGGGAAAAAAAGACAACATATAAAATAGTATTCTTGTGCCCACAACAAAGTGATCATATGGAGTCCAAATATTATAAGACTCACTTAAATGTGAAAAGAGAGAAAAAGCACCTTCAACTGAAAAAATGTTGAAGCATGCAGTGTAAGATACAAGCAATAAACAGAATAATGCAAACAATACCAAAAAAACCCATCAAACCTCAGATCATAAAGGTACAAATGGATCAGACCCCTCCAAACCATGCTGCAGATCCCAACGCGTGTCGCCGCTAGGCTGGACTATGACATCCAACTCTGTATCCTGTCTTGCTTCCTTAACAATTTTTACAATGCATCTTCTATCTCTGTGAGCTGACATCAGTGTTCTTTTACAACCACCATGACTATCCTCCAAATTCACACCTCTTAATATAGAGTCCCCCAATAATAGTTGCTTCCTCTCAAAGTAGTTTGCACTTCTTACCTTTGTCATTTTGTCAGTGGTTGCAGATTTCCCTGTGAATTAGAAGTTGGTGAACCAATAGTGATATCACTGGAGAATTCATCTGTGGTTTATCACTGCTTTATCACGCCTTAGTATATAACCGCTGAGGTGTTGTAGACTAACTGGGAAAGGGGATATTGTCAGTAAGATATTAGTTAAGCAGACAAATAATTACAATACTTTGGTCATAGTCCTAATGTTGATTAGTGTTTATCGGATACATTGTTAAAAGCATGCCGGGATTCCCCAACCTGTGTGCAGAGAGGAATCAGAATGTAGACAGTTAAAGCTTGTGAGTGGGTCTTTATGGAAGGGAGATCTCCTATCTTGGTAAATGTACCTGCAGGCAAAGATCCTGTCCTGGGAAGTCAGCCAGCTAAAGGAACATGTCTAGGTATCTAGTCTGGATTTTTATTTCCTGGTCATATATTGTCCTGTACCATTAAACTGCTGCTTAGTTTAGAAAGGGGGTTTGATGCTCATTGAAAGCCTTGTTTTCCTGTTCCAGTGAATTGTGCTTGTTCTGGCACAAGGTATTCCAGTCAGAGCCTAGTACCCATTCATGTCTTTGTCAGAAGTCTGACTCCTTGTGAAGCATGTCTCTGGCTTCCACCTGTGGACTGAGACACCAAGCTCTCTTCTGGTGGTTTGCAGCCTCCACTCTGTGGTGATGATTCTTCTATCCTGTCGAAGATATTCAGATAAGGGTTAAACAGGAGACCCAATTAGGTTGGATATCTTCACATAAATAGATAAATAACAATATTAAATTAATTTGAAGACTTTACACAATACTTGGCATGGACACATTACTTCACAATAAAGAATTGATTCAAATAATCAATTATGCATATTTGTGCAAAAATATATATAATTTATTTAAGAAAAATATACTATATATGAAATGTAATCGACAATGATATAAAGGAGTGAACACCAATTGAAATAGATAAACAGTAACTCAACAACAAATATCACAATACAGTAGTATCAGTTCAGACAGGATTAACCATACATAGGCATATATAGAGGTTTTAAATAACAATAATTAACAATAGCAGCAACATATATACCTCTTCCCAAATCTGTATTATCTATGCTAATTGAGGTTTAAGGGATGTTGTCATATGAGTAAGTTTTAACATCAAGCCAAGTATTATGACAATCTCCTTGTACCATATACAATATATATGTGTGTGTGTGTGTGTGTGTGTGTGTGTGTGTGTGTGTGTGTGTGTGTAAAATAACAAACAAAATTAATATCTTGTGATACCTTTTTTACTGGACTAACAGAATTATGGATTGACGAGCTTTCGGGATAAACTCCCTTTCTCAAGTCTAAAGCATTTCTGAGCACAAGGACACAGAATTCACAGTTAAAACAGTTAATACATTGAATTCAAAGCTGTGTTGTTTGCTGGGGTTAACACAGTGGGACTGCTGATAAGACAGGGACCAAGAGATAATCCACACTCTTCTTGCAGAGGGTCATAATTACCTTGTACAAGGCAGAGTGTGTGTGTGGGGGGGGAGAGGAAAAATACAGGAGATGGTATGGGAGGGGAGAGAGCTAAAAAAAGATTGCACATATTAAGAATACTACAATGCCAACAATTCAGTATGGGCATGCAGGCCTATATACAACTTGTGCCTATATAGGTAGAGATATACATACACACACAAACACACACACACACACACACACATATATATATATATATATATATATACACGCACATACACATACATACATACATAAACCCACATACATAAACATACATACACACACACACATACACACATACATATATATATAAATATATGTATCTCCATATATATATACACACACACATACACATATATACATACACATAAATACACACAACCATACATATAAACACACACATATACATGCATATACACATATACACACATACACATATCCATACAATATATCTATATACACACACAAATATACATGTATATAGCATATACACACACACATATATATATATATATATATATATATATATATATATATAAAAACACATTCATATGGACACATACATATACATAAATTCATATACCTAAATACGTACACCCAATATGTAAAAATGCATACTAAAACATATATCAATACACAAGTACCTATATATATATATGTACTAGTACATATACATATACGTATACATACATAAACATATACATACATGCATGCATACCCACATGTACATACATGCACATAAACCCATATATACATATAGAATAGTCCACCCACATATATATACAACTGCATGTTTAAGAGTATGGGAAAGCGTATGTCAGTACGTATACTTAATATGTTAATAATAATATGAAACCTGTCATTACAATGTATGATAACATGTGGATACATATGAGGAGTAAGATACTGATAGAGGGCTCATGTGAAACTTTGATAGTGGAATAGGAAACCCAAATCCACATTTAGTCCTCTATTTTTGCTGCTAAAAAATATAATCATTCTGGCTTCAAAAGTTTTTCTTTCTTGGGTGTTTCTAAAGTTCCCTTTGAGCACTTTGATTTTTAGGTCCTTAATTGAGTGGTCAGGTTGGGTAAAATGGTGTCATATACACCACATTGCTAGATGTGCAGGAGTATGATCCTTTAATGCTGTAGGTTTTGTTGTTGTGGGTGGCTTTGTTGTCTGGGTATATGTGCTGGCACAGTTTGCAGCGAGGTTTCTTGCATTGTCTGGTACCTTTTTCCCTATTCTTCTCATCAGTGTGTAGGTTCCTATTGATTAGTTTCTGTGGAAGGTTTGGTGGTTGTCTAAAGGCCAAAATGGGGGTTTCAGAGAAGATATTTTTCAGAGTATCATCTTCTGCTAGTATTGGCTGTAGATCTTTAATAATTTTCCATATTTCTTCAAGAGCTGGGTTGTAGGTGACTACAAGTGGTACCTGTGTAGAGATTTGTTTCTCCCTGTACTGCAGAAGGTGCGTGCATGGTGTTTTAGAGCAGAGTGGATTTGTTTGGTAATAATCCTAGATTTGTAGCCTTTCTGCCTCATAGACTGGGAGAGTACATTTAGGTGTGAGCTAAGCTTATTAGGGTCAGAGCAAATTCAATGGTACCTAGTGGCTTGGCTGTAGATGATGCCCTGTTTAGTATGGGAGGGGTGGAAGCTGGTGCTGTGGAGGTAACTGTATCTGTCTGTGGGCTTTTTGTACAGTGAGGTGTGGATTGTGCCACTGGTACATGCCACCGTTGTGTCCAGAAAGTTAACAGATTTTGTAGAGTATTCATTTTTTTAGTTTGATTGAAGGGTGGAATGAGTTAAATGAATTATTGAATTGTATGCGTTTTTCCTCACTCTCGGTCCAGATGATGAAATTATCGTCGATGCCACATTTATAGTTTCTTCAGAGTCCCCCCATCTTGTCTGTGTGACTGAGATGTCAGCTCTGCATGTCTTTTATATTTGTTTGGTCTCTTCTACTTTGGCCCTTTACAAGAGTTGTTCTCATTATGGATTTATCATTTATTAGGGTCATCCTGTCTCCTGATTTTCATCCATTCCTACAAATAACTTTATAGATATGATTCAAGGATAAATGACACCTCCTAATACTCACCAAACTTACCTTACTATGACCAGAAAACCCTAATGGTCCCATTAATTTTTCCATAGTCCCTTGGTTCAAGAAGTAACTTTTTCAATCTGTCATGGATGTCATGTCTCTGCAGGTGAACAGAACAGTTACTAACAGGCCCATGGGACACACACTCCATCACTTCACAAGGTAATATTAACCATTTAAGGACTAGAGAATGTGTAATGCATTACTTTACAAAGGATTGCATATCCGTCTAATCCTTACTGGGGTGAGTAGGTTCATACCCTCTGCCTGTATTCGTACTGAAAAACTGTCAGCAGCTGTCACTCCAGCCTTCATGGACCTGAGATGCAGGACTGATTGTTATCTCTTCAACAAAAGCACAAGGGTAAAATTGTTAGGGACATTATGATTTTCTGGCCATTGTAAAGTAAGTGGGGGTTATTGTTGTTAGTTCTCCTTTAATGATAACTTCATGTCCCAACTAGTATTTGAGATGACTAGGAATGAAGCCTTGTGGACCTAGTAATCTCAAATGAGTCTGAACAAGGTAATTTGGTTGACATTTGGGTGATACAGACCAGAATATTCACCACTGAATTTTTGAAAAACCAGTTACATCTTCAAATACAACTTTAAAAATGGTAAAATCAGTTCTAGATCCCGTACGTTGGGGTGTAGCCTTGAAAAAAAGAAACACAAATTATTCTTTGCATTTACATTTGTTACATAAGGGGATTTTATTACATGTATCTGTGCTGGAATGATAATGATTGGGAGTAGTTTTTACTGTTTTATACAAATAGATTTAGCTGAAATAAAAGGAGCAAATTGATTATTGATGCAAAATACAGGTGTGGTTACTCTCTAGAAAGGTTTGATTAACTGATATGTAATTAGACAACTAATGATAGAAGACACAATGTGCAAAATAAATATAGAAATAGGACACACAAAAACCCATGTGTATCCTACTGGCTGATGAAAACAGTAAGAAGCAAGACATTGGGCATCCCACTTGTCTATAAAGGGTTAAAGCACTATGTACACTTGGGGCAATTTATATATATATATATATGTTCGCAGGATAAATTCTGTGAAAACCCAAAGGTTGTTTGCTTTTTCGCTTGAAAATCCTCCCTTAGCAAACCCCTTAAAATTTTCACCTTTTTGGCCTACACCAAAAACGTTTTCACTAATTTTTCAGTGGCTTCAACCTTCCTTCTTGTTTACTATGTGTACTTTGGATTTTCATGGCAAAAAATGATGTTTCTAATAAATGAAACAGAAAACAAAGCAGCTAGAGAGATTGAGAGGGTGATAGGTGATTTTTTAGCTATTCAATGATTGAAATAGAGGCATCAGAGGCTCATAGTGTGTGATACCACACAGTAACACTATGAGAACATGGATTAACATGAAAAGGAGGAGCTGGAAGGATCATGATGCATCAGAAGAGGAAATTACCTCTACCGGCATGGAAGGGTCTGGGAGCCCTGATTCCCCAGATCCAATGATGCCCAGTCCCCTTACATTGTCTCTTGGGATCTGGGGGAAATTAGTGTCATCATCAGCAAAGACACAGGAAGAACTGGGTAGTAGTGTGAGAAGCACAGGTCAGCTCCCTGTGTTTGCTGCTGCTACTGCTGCCAGTGTTCCTCCTGATAGCCAGTAGGAGGAGGAGGAGGAGGAGGAGATGATGGAAAGTGTGATAGCAGGTGACCTTAAATCACATTTGTCCTCTGAAAGCAGTCCCACTACACCATACAGCAGTTAATAAAGAGTGGTGGGTGTGAGGGATGGGGCACTGGTGATGATGGTAATTCTGAAGCAGCTGGCGGAACTAGCATGAGTCTTAATCCTCCTAATGCTGAGGTGGAATGGAAAGTGATGAGTAGGGATGGGTAAAAATTTTTTCCTCTAACCAAAATTGGTGAACAATAGCATTTCCTGCTTGGAGAATAATTTCCAGCACAAAGTGCTGTTTTTCTGCGTTTTCCACCTAGCTCATTACATTGAAATCAAAGACTGAATTTACACACAACACAAAGAAAATATTATTTTATTTCCCAAAGGCATAGGATAAAAGGGGTATGGGGGTGCCTGTGCTGGTGGAATGTGGGGAAAGAATTGGTTGTACAGGGAAATTTTTGGGGGGAGATTTTGTTTACTGGAATTGGGGGGCAGTTAATAAAAAATAAAGACAATTATCTAGGCCACCAAGGATTGCTCTTAAATATCTACACCTTCCTAAATCCCAAGGTGGTTTGGGACTACCGCACTTTTTAAGATATTATCATGCCGCATCCCTGGTGTCCCTAATTGATTGGGCGCATAATGTTAACACGAAGGCTTGGGTTGCTCTTGAGAAAGAGTTTCTCCAATCTGGAGATCCTCTCTCCGAAATTCTTCTACCTTCAAAGCTCAGGACTTCTGTAATTAAAAGCCACCCTATTCTTTCACATGTCTCTCATGTCTGGACTTCCTACAAGAAGTCACCCCGGCTTGCAGGCTACCCCTCTCCTGTTTCTCCAGTATTTTATGGAAGGTCTACTCCAATCTCTTTATTGGTTAAAGACTTTCCAGCTTGGGTCTCTGTTTCAAACTGGAGAATTGCAGATCTTGCTACAAACGGGCGGATTACACCTTTTGAAGATATTCGTCAATCCTTCTCCCTCTCTCTGTCTGAGATGTGGAGATACCTCCGAATTAAACACTTTCTTGAACAACCTCTTGATAAGACGGCCTGGACATCACATCCGACCAAATTCGAAAGGATATTGTTTGCTACTAAAGCACCTTCTAGGAAGCTTAGTGAGGTTTATCGCATCTTATCAGAACCCCTCCTTGATTCTACACCAAAATATGCATCTGATTGGGAGAAGGAGTTAGGATGCACCAGGTCGACGGCTGATTGGGCAGAAATTTGGAAGGTGGCCTCGAAGGTGTTGATTTCCGCGTCCATGTTGGAATCGCATTATAAATTCCTCTCTAGGTGGTACCTTACTCCTGTGCGAATTCATAAATTTGCCCCCTCCACGGCTCCGTTATGCTGGCGCTGTGGGGTGGGAACAGGAACGTTTTCCCATATCTGGTGGGACTGTTCTAAAATTCGTTCTTTTTGGATGGACTGTTTAAAACTTATCACTGACGGAATGAAAGTGACACTTTCGGGAGATATTTGGCAGACTTTATTCTTCTTGGGACTTCCACAACTGTCTTTTGTGAAGAGATGCTTGTTATATGCGTTGCTTCAGACGGCTAAAACCCTGATAACAAGCCACTGGAAAGATACTGTACTGCCTACTATAGAGGAATGGGCGGCTAAAGTGCGTCTACAAATTTCCCTTCTCTGGGTTTATGTTATATCCAAAGGGAGAGACCCAGGAATTATTGATACCTTCTTTCTCAAATGCCCCTTCTAATATTTATTGGGCAATTGTGCACGAAGTGAGGAGACCGGGGATGGTTTCGGGTCTGGCCCTTCATATTTGTTTACCTCCTTCCTCCCTCCCCCCTTTTTTTTTTTCCTCTCTCTTTCTATCTCTTCTCTTTTTCTCTTTACCTCCCTGCATTTCCTATTCTTCTCGAGGATTATATGTCATTTTAGCAATTTTTGTTTGTAATACTAAACACGTCGTCTCACAATTGTAATTCTGGCTTTCAATTTGCTCTTTTGGCATTGTTCAGTCTTCTGTATTGTTTTTTCAGTGTCATGATACTTGTTTCTTCCTACTCTGTTTAAGTCTGCGAATTTCTCAATAAAAAAAAAAAAAATAAAGACAATTAAAAAACCCATAAGACATGGTTAAAAAGGGGGCGGGTGCCTGTGTTGGTGTAATCTGGGTAAAGAATCAGTTGGAAAGGAAATATTTTGAGTGGCTTTTGTTGACTGGGATTGGGAGGACAGTGTCACAGTTAACAAGAATACACCAGGAGTCAGCACTGTAATTGTAAAACCACCTTTATTGAGAGTAATAAATACAGATAGTAAACTAGAAGCAATTGCAGAGGGTACTGTGGAAGGTAGCAATTCCTACCAGAAATAGGATGCCGCTAGAGTAACCTCTCTGCTAGAGACTAGGCAAATGCCAATGGTAGCCTCAGAATGGCGTGCACAAAAACCAGCGAGGAAGTCTGCCAGAGCCACAGGTCCACACCAGATTTGGTGTTCAATATGAGAAAGGTAAGGCAGGAAAACTAGTCAGACAGAGCCACAGGTCAGCAACAGGATGGATGGTCAGACAAGCCTAGGTCATACACAGAGCGGGTAGCCAGCCAGAGACACAGGTCTGCACCATATTGGGTGTCTGCTAAGCCAAAGGATAACACACAAAGAGGAGCCAGACAGAGCCACAAATCAGCATCAGGATGGATGGTCAGACAAGCCTAGGTCATACACAAAGTGGAAAGTAAGCCAGAGCCACAGGTCTGCACCAGATTGGGCATCTGCTAAGCCAAAGGGTAATGTACGAAGAAGAGGCAGACAAAACCACAGGTCAGCACCAGGATGGATGGTCAGACAAGCCTAGGTCATACATAGAAACATAGAAGATTGACGGCAGAAAAAGACCACCTGGTCCATCTAGTCTGCCCTTTAGTATTCCTTTATTGTTATCTTAGGATAGATACATGTTTATCCCAGGCATGTTTAAACTGTGTTACTGTGGATTTATCAACCACCTCTGCTGGAAGTTTGTTCCAAGTTTCTACTACTCTTTCAGTGAAATAATATTTTCTAATGTTTTTCTTGATTTTTCCTCCAACTAGCCTCAGATTGTGCCCCCTTGTTCTTGTATTCAGATTCTTATTAATCACACTTCCCTCGTGAACCTTGTTCAGTCCTTTAACATACTTAAAGGTTTCAATCATGTCCCCCCTTTCTCTTCTTTCCTCCAGACTATACATATTTAGATCTCTGAGTCGTTCTTGATAAGTTCTATGCTTTAGACCTTCCACCATTTTTGTAGCTCTTCTTTGAACCCGATGGTTGGATGGTCAGACAAGCCTAGGTCATACATGGAGCACTACAGGGAAAACTGAACAACTGCAACCAACACCAACGTAAGGGCGACTGGACTAACAGTCCATCGCCCTTTTAAACTGCACAGGAAGTAGCAAGGAAGAGTTTCAAGTGGCCCAAGGTCTTAAAAGGTACTTGCGTCATACATACACACGTGCACCAGTAAGTGACGCCGCTGACTGAGATAATGTGTCGCCTCCAGCAACATACTGCACTACTCTATTTTTTTTTTAAAGAACAAGCCTTGAGAAAAAAAAATGCGCTACTGGTCTAGTGCCAATGTCAAATGCCCCAGTGTAATTGCAGAATTTTGTATTTCTGGAATATACAGTTCAGCTTCCTTCAAAACTATCCACAAATAATGATGAGCAATTGTTCCAAAGGGAATAGCATAAATGTGTACCAATTATAGTTTAAAGGGATAGTAATACTTCATTTTATCTTTATTTTATTTTGTAGGCATTAAAAAAACATGAAGAACGATATAAGTCTTATCTCTCAGACCTTTATGGTTTAAGAGAAAGTCACAAACAAAGTTTCCCCTCCTTCCCCTTTTACTGATGTAACACTGTTCAGTCAGATCAGAAGGGAGTTGCCCAGGTAGACTGCAGAGAGGGACAATCTTCAATTAAGATAAGGGAAAAACCTGTCTAGGGGTGCAGGGCTTTCATTGTTCTCATAGGAAGAAGATTGTCCCCTGCTGTTATCTGTCTGGTCTGTGGACTGGATTCCACACCTGAGAAGAGATGGCTTACACTAGGAAAAAGGGGCAGGGCTTTCATTGTTCTCATAGGAAGAAGATTGTCCCCTGCTGTTATCTGTCTGGTCTATGGACTGCATTCCACATCTGAGAAGAGATGGCTTACACTAAGTAAAAGGGGCGGGAGGGGAAACTTTGCTTGTGAATATCTCTCAAACCATAAAGGTTTGAGAGATAAGACTTATATCGTTCTTCATGTTTTTTTAATGTCTACAAAATAAACTAAAGATAAAACAAAGTATTACTATCCCTTTAATAACCATAAACATATAGTTTGACCCCAAAGGGATGGCCACAGGGAAAGTAATATTAATAAATGGACTAGATTCCTCACAAAGCGTAAACCCTTTATGCAATATAAGACCTTTGCTACAAAGGAGCTGGCAAAGCAAGGATTAACCTGTACAGTTATAAGTACAACTAAATAACTCTTCTCCTATGGAGTCAGCACAGTAAATGTGGCCAATTTAACTCTTCAACTTATATTATAGAGAGATAGAGAAACCTGACGTTTTCACAATCAAAGAAAAACTGCTTCCAGGAAAGGCTCCGGAGCTGCAATACAAGGAATGATCACTGCTTTGTGAGGTAAAGAGCGTGTCTGTGCCCTCTAGAATGTGAATTATTTAAGCCCCAATTTTAACTGAGGAGAAGCAAAGTGGCAAGGCAAGCAGTGCTGTATAATGCTCTGTGTGGAGAACACTATACAGGAGAATCAAACATGTAATGAATGATAATATAAAATAAACCTATATATCTATATCTATCTATATATATCTATATCTATATATATATAATATTTGTATTATCATGTATTACTTGTCGGTCACATGATACTTTCACTTATATATATATGGAAGCATCATGTGACCGACAAGCTTGTCCAAAGCCACACACACCCATGGACGGCAGTAAGGAGGAGTTATACATTCCTCCTCTATACTGCCATTCCCATTGGTGTAAGCATGGGCCGTGACTTACACGGGCAGGGGCAGGGGGCAGGGGGTGCAGGGACATCCCCCTCCACCATAGTACACACATCCTCACCGTACACCCTCCATCCTATTCACCTCATACTCGCTTTGCCTCCACCTCTCCAGTGTCTGAAATGGGTTTCACCATCTACACTGTTCACCCTCACTGCTCTGTGCCTCCCTCTTGATCTCAATGCTCTCCCTCCTGTTCATTCTGCCTACCATCTTCTATGCAATGACTTTCACCTTCTCCACGCTTCACTCCCTCACCACCTTCCTCTTCGTCCTGCCCACCAACCCTGCTGAGGTTGCACCTGGCTTCTCTACAATAATATCTCCCACGGGAAAGTGGTACAGTGACACTGAACGGATTATAAATGTAGATCTGGGCAGCAGCCGAGGCTGCCAATTACATGGGCATTTATACTAGTATATATATATATATATATATATATATATATATATATATATATATATACACACATACACACATACACACATAACCACATGCACATATATATAGAGATATATATTGCATACAGTGCTGGAATTTATTTATAAAATACTAGCAAAAGGGGCACGGTGCTGCACATGCGGATTGAATCCTCTGGATGCTTCAGTGTTATTCATCGCATTGGTATACATGTACATGGAATAAATATGCAGGTAGGTGTGTATGTACATTTAATACATATGCGCTACACCTACCTGCATATTTATTCCATGTACACATATACCAATGCGATGAATAACCCTAAAGCACCCAAAGGACTTAATCTTAACACATATCTATATGTCTATATCTATCTATCTATCTATCTATCTATCTATCTATCTATCTATCTATCTATATATATACACACACATACAGTTATAAACAAAATTATTCACCTCCCCTGCAAATCAGGTTTATTGTCAAAATTTACAGACTTTTAGCTGTTTGCAATGAACAAATCAAACAAAAGCAATTGAAATAGCTCAACACAACGAATGCTTCAAGTGGTTTCCCCAAATATAACTGAAAATACAACTTTTAATGACTTCTCCAGTCTCAAAATTAATCAACCCCTTCATGATAGTAGAGCACCCTTTTGCTGTTATGACCTGCTGCAAATGAGATGCATAGCCAGACACCAGCTTCTGGCAGCGTTCATGAGGAATTTTAACGCATTCCTCATGAGCAATGGCCTCCAGTTCAGTAATATTCTTGGGTTTGCGTGCTGCAACCGCCTTCTTCAAATTCCATCAGAGATTTTCTATGGGGTTCAAATCAGATGACTGTGATGGCCACTGTAGAATATTCCAGTACTTCTGCAACCAAGCCTTGGTGGAATTTGAGGTATGCTTCAGATCATTGTCCTGTTGGAAGGTCCAATGACACCCAAGCTTCAGCTTCCTCACAGACGGCAAGACGTTTTCTCCTAGGATTTCCTGATACTTCAATGAATCCATCTTGCCTTTCATATGCTGCAGCTTCCCAGTGCCAGAGGATGCAAAGCAGCACCAGAGCATCACCGAGCCACCACCATGCTTAACTGTAGGCAGAGTGTTCTTTTCAGCGTATGCTTTATTGTTCTTCCTCCAGACATACCGCTGATCCATCCGGCCAAAAAGTTCCAGTTTTGCTTTATCGCTCCACAGAAAGGAATACCAAAACCTCTGTGGCTTATTTATATGATTCTGAGCATGTTGGAGCTGACTTTTCTTGTGCTTTTGGGTCAGTAGTGGTGTACGTCTTGGAATTCTTGCATGGAAACCTTCTGCGTTTAGTATGCACCTTACTGTACTCAATGAAACCTCAGTATCTGTTGCCACCAAGTCTTGCTGCAGGTCTTTTGCAGTCACTCAAGAGTTTTTCCCAACCTGCCTTCTCAGAAATCTGGTTGCAGACGTTGAGGGCGTCCTTTTTCTGCCCCGTCTAGGTAGAAACCACTTGAAGCATACGTTATGTTGAGCTATTTCAATTGCTTTTGTTTGATTTGTTCATTGCAAACAGCTGAAAGTCTGTAAATTTTGACAATAAACCTGATTTGCAATGGGGGTTGAATAATTTTGATTACAACTGTATATATATATGTGTGTGTGTATACATATAATATGTGTGTGTATAAGGGAAAAAGGGGCTGTTGTCTGTTGGACACCAGGACAGACAGAGACAAGAGAGGATCTTCCCTTCCATCAAACATTTCTATTTGTCTATTTTCATTTTATATAACCACTTAGGATGCTCCACATTCATAATAGCTTACAGGTAAGGGAATATGTACAAAGAATTGGTACAATTCTGGAGCAAAATAATGACACCTATTTTATAAAATAATCCTCTTTGGCACTAGAGGTCCCCAATATATTGCTAGTTCAGGAGCTGGAGACCTGTCTGTCATCCAATTGGTTCAGTGACTCCTTCCAATCAATGAGGGATTCATGTGTTACTCATAGTGCATCTGGTTTGCCTGAGAATTGTTCCACTTTACCCTTTATACATATGTCACTTGAACTCTGGAGCAGATATAGTATAGCTGTCCAGTGAACAAAAGGGAGCTTTTTCCTATGGATTCCTCCGCTTCTTAGTGTTATCTGTCAGGGAAGAACATTGTGTCCTGTGTTTCTGGTATTAATGAACAGAAATCTCCTCACCGTAGGCTTCATACACTGCCATTTACAGTACTTCTTGTTGCCAATACAACCAGCATCACGCTTGCACTTTGGAGGATAAGGGAAAGCTCCTGGAGGATAAGGGCAGCTTCTCTTTATGTTTGTCACAGGACACTGTCCAGGCTTATCTGTAATGCAGAAGATATGAGAGATATCAGTCACAATCAATGGTCCTTCTGCTGGTCATATCTACATATACATATATGCTTGATCTGTTTTCTGTAGAGAAGTTGTGAGACTAAACTAGTGTTGGGGGGAGTGATGATCCCGTAGCCCATATCTAGCCGAATGAGTTTCTGATCTTAAATGTGGACATTGAACTCTGCATTTTATCTTCGATTTGTACCCATTTTTTACATTTATTTTGATGTCTAGTCTCCATTTACAGATTTCTTTAGGTAAACTATCACTTTTTTTGAAAGAAACAGAGTTTGTTGCATTATTACTGATCCTTAAGTCATGTGCTGCTGATGTCATGAAATATAAAATAAAATTTAATACAACTAAAGAAAAGCACAGGGGGCAGATAAGTTGCAGTTATAGAAACTCTAACCCTGAACTTCCATAATATTGTAATTTGAGTAAGAACTGTAATATAGATTTTAAGTTTTTGGCATTTTAAATCCCACTTTTTTCTATAAAGCCATTTATATAACTTGTTCAAACTTTCTCTGGCTTTATCAGAATTTTTTCCAATCATTGAATCATTTATGCAATTTAAATGGTTTGATCGTAATCAGATTTTTGTTTTAATCTATATTTGATTTAAGATCATTTTGATCTAATTTTTATAAAATATGTTTTTTAGACTATTGACCTATAGTCAAGCATTTTATTTCATTATTCCACAACCTGTATATATTTTAACTAATTCTTAGATTTAAACTTTCCTCTAGTCAATTTGATTTTAATAACTTTAACAACACAATAAATATCTGTGGTCTTTGCCCATTGGCTGCTTGTACAGAGATCAGGACTCTGTTTTCTAAGAAGTGAAAGAATTCTGGAACAAACCAACATCATTTAGACAACAAATAAATAAATCTCTAAATTCCCACTGATTCACACACATATATGCTAGAGAGATCTCTAACAAAGTATGAAAGCATTCAAGGTCTTAAAAGCTCAGTTTAAATATATTGTTTTTCCATTTGGCCACCAGGGATGCAGAAAAAAGCATGGAGACAGAGTTAAGTATGATTCTGCAGTGGCTACTGTGGAACAAAGCTGGTGGGGTGTTGTGTGGTTGTATGGTTACTACAGGACATGGCTGGGGAGACACTGTGTGGTTGTATGGTTACTACAGGACAAGGCTGGGGAGACACTGTGTGGTTCTGTGGTTACTATAGGACAAGGCTGGGGAGACACTGTGTGGTTCTGTGGTTACTGTGGGACAAGGCTGGTGGGACAGTGTGTGGTTCTATTGTTACTATAGGACAAGGCTGGGGGGACAGTGTGTGGTTCTATGGTTACTATAGGACAAGGCTGGGGGGACACTGTGTGGTTCTATGGTTACTGTGGGACAAGGCTGGGAAGACACTGTGTGGTTCTTTAGTTATTGTGGGACAAGGCTGGGGAGACACTGTGTGGTTGTTTAGTTATTGTGGGACAAGGCTGGGGAGACACTGTGTGGTTGTTTAGTTATTGTGGGACAAGGCTGGGGAGACACTGTGTGGTTGTTTAGTTATTGTGGGACAAGGCTGGGGAGACACTGTGTGGTTGTTTAATTATTGTGGGACAAGGCTGGGGAGACACTGTGTGGTTGTTTAGTTATTGTGGGACAAGGCTGTGGGAACAGTCTGTTGTTCTATGGGACAAAAGATACAAAAGAGCAGGCTTTTTGTATCAACATCCCAACTTGACTGTAAGGAACAAGTAAACATTCCCCAGTTATTTAAATGGATCTTCTAACCCCTTGTATGTTAGCGAGGGCTCCAAAACATTCAGAAGCTTAATTATAAAGACCAAAGAGACAGACACGCAGACAGAAAGACACACACCCGCATGCATGATCATATTCACAAAGAAACAGGCACACATGCACACATACACTCACAAAGAGATTAATGACATGCACATAGACACACAAAAAAACACACAGAAACAAACACACATAAAGACAGACACACAAACATATCATGAAGAAACTGTCTCACACATGTACACAAAGAGACAGAAACACACACACAAAAAGAGACAGACACTAAAAAGACATACAAACACACAGAGAGGCAGACATGTGCGCACACGCACAATGACACAAAGAAACTGTCTCACACATTCACACAAAGAGACAGATACACACAGGAAGAAAAACACACAAAGGAAACTGCACACACACACACAGACACACAAAGAGACAGACATGTGCACGCACTCACAATGGCACAGACACATACATACAGACACAGAAAGAAACTGACATAAACATTCACACACACATAATGACAGAGACACACACATATACACACAGACACACACACATACATTTACAAAACCCCATACTCACACATACTGGTTGGGGGAAAGATGTCCATGTAAATAATCTGCACTTCACCAGCGCTTGGTACTACTCAATACACAAGAAGGAAAGTCCATTTGACATGATTCATATCTATAGGAATCCTCATACTTGCTGGACGTCCAGTAATTGGGGCTTTTGGCTGGTTAGGGATGAGCTTTAGTCTCCAACTGGTGGAGGACCAATAACCCACCAATAACCCACCAATAACCCACCACCCCTGGTGCTGGAATTTCCTGAGACAGAAGGCTTAGGACCTAGTTCTTGTGTACTTACTATTGTAGTGGTCTGTGCACATCGGGGTATTTAACAGTAATAATATATGGTGGACAACACATAAAATAAAAATATTATGTGACAGACAGCTGACTGGGACCCTGATGTGAGCTGTATTCCACCACTACCACCAACGCCAGGACTATACTTTGAGGACAGGTGTTTTGGTGCTTGTTTTCTCACTGTCAGATGCAGCAGTTGTGACACCTTCCTCCATTATGTCACCATCAATACTAGAATGCAATAACCACAAGATCAGTAAGAAAACTGGACCCCAGCTGCCTGTGTCTTGCCAGTTAATCACACTGAATTTTGGGGTATTTGGGGTCAAACATCTTCCTCACTTCTTCTCTCCCAGAGTGCCGCAGACCTCCCATAATACATAGAACAAATATCCTATCTAAAAGACTCCCTAAACTAAGATTCAGTTGCACTATATTTGTCTATCTATCAATAACCTGATGTGAGAGCCTGACACCCTTTATATGCCTGCAGGAAGAGGAGAGAAAACTGCCATGTGGTACAGAGAAATTCAGTCTTCCCATTGATTTCAATGCAATGAGCTAGGCAAAAATGTGGGATAACAGCACTTTTCATGGGAAATTTTGGTTTGAGGTGAAAATTTTAGCCCATCCCTACTCATGACTCAGTAGGGTGTGTATGTGACTGTCCTAGATCAAGGGAACACAGAGTTTACAGGAACAGTCATTCTTCACAGTCTCAACTATTGGTTCCCGGGACTCTGCTCTTGGAACCTTTTCATTGTTCCTGTTGTTTGTTGTGTGCTGTGTGTTACCAATTGTGGATTGTTCCCAGTGACTAAAACAATACTTGTTTTGTTTTTTAGTGTCTGTGATATGTCTGCACTACACAATATCCCCTTTCTTATTTAAAAGAATATATATTTTCTCCTGGGATGAGTATAATGGGTCACGGTGGGGGTTGTTGGAGTTCTTCTACTGAACGTGCCTTACATTGACTTTTGAGGCATTAAAGTAGATCCTTACTGTACAGACATAACCATTACTTTACAATAGACATAGAAGCGACTGATGATCATATCCTTTCGGTATATTTCACATGTAGTGAATGATCTTCTAGTCTCTTCATCCACCAATAGACATATATCAGCAACTTCTTTATGGGGGGTTGGTTCCTGGTCGGGGAGGAGGGGTCTGCTTGTCCGCATGGGTATGGGGTTGGAGATTTGGGGGTTCTATTGGAATTTTTTGTTTTTAAAATGGAAAAAGTAGGTGGAGGGGGGTGGGCTTGTGCTTGTCTTGTAATATTAGGTTACTCTGGATTCTGTAGTATGCTCATATACTATGCCTATATTGTAACATGTCTATTTGTTTGTGTAACGTATATTACCTTGTATTTTACTTGTTATTAATGCATTATACATGTGCTCGTCTGCCTCCAATAAAAAAAAAACAATTAATAAAAAAAGAATATATATTTGCATGCCAAAAAAGGAGAGTATTTGATCAGAAGTAAGTCTTAACAATAAAAAGATTTAAACATAGTATCAGTAGAGCTAACAGGGTATGCATAAAATGGAATATATGCATGGGGTGGGAATATAATTCTACCTATATGTAAATTCTTGGCTGTTATAGAATATGAATTACAGTTTTGAACACTATTTCTTGTAAAAGACATTAATGAACTGGAAAAAGTATATAGGCATACAACAAAACTGACGTTATTACTATTTACAGGTATGTTCAAGGCCAATGTACATCATCATTGGGGAACTCTTTACAGAAAGATCTGGGGAAAAATCAAGGAAAGGAAAGGCAATTTGAAGTAAAACAAAGGAAAGGATTTTTTGCAGTAAGGGTTGTAAGTATGTACAGTTACGAGAGGATGGTGGGTACTTTCAAAAAAGAACTGGACAGCATAATATATTATAACAATATAGAAAATTAGGACATTTGGTTACAATGCAGATAGGATGTTGATCCAGGGAGATATCGGATTGCATTTTGGAGACAAGATGGATTTTTTTATTCACTTGCTGCATTATGAAACATTGTCCTCATTTTTTTTTCCTTCTCAATAAAGCAAAGGTTGAACTAGATGGATGTGTGTTTTCTTTCAACCTATTAACTTTGTTTCTATGTCATCCCCCATAAATCAGAATTTCTCCATTGCAGTCCTCAAGTACTCCTAACTGTGTACGTTTTTAGAATTTCCTTGTCCTAGGACAGATGTACTAATCAGATTGTAAGATGCACTAATTACACACCTGTGCTTAGAAAGTAAATCCTTAAGTACTTGGCTGTTGGGAATTATGGTTGATAAACTCTTATGTAAAACAGTGTTGTCCAAGTTGTCATGTGACACATTTTATTTCTTACTGAAAACCTTTGAAATCCAAACCTTTTTTAACTTTACATTCAAACCATTTATTCCCTCAATGCTTCATGAGTCTTCAACCCATAAACTCTATTGTCCTAGTGGTTAACTGGGGTAAGTACCAAATCAGCCAGTTGGGCATCTTAATATAAGCCAAGACAATATGAAATCCTGCCTTACCAGTCTAGATCAGAAGAGGTTTATGGAAATTCAATCACATTTACCAGGATATGCTGACTACATACACTTACATTACAGTATTGCATATGTGAACTAGACTAGACAGAGATAAATATCACTATATTCCAGTGCTACAAAATGTCTTATCAGTGTGAGAATTCAGCAGAAGCTCTGATGAGCAGATGTTAGAATAAAATACACACACAGGGATTTATACCTGGGAGTAAATTATATAAGAAGGAACATGGAAAAGAACATAGGGTGGTTCTTATTTATTACAGTACTGTATCTCATAATAGAAACCCAAAGTATTTCTAGGACATTAACATAATTATCATAGTTATGCCAGCTTAATTAAATCAGTTACATGTTAGTCAATGCAGTCTTTATAAATACTTTACCCTTTAGAGATGTGGTATATTTATTCCTATATAAACTTAGGTTACCCTTATTATGGTCACTTATATAATCTGTCAGAGGTAGCAATGAATCCAGAAAGTCCTTCCCCATATGTAATACAGGATCCTGACATTTCACATCTGGCATATTAAAGTCTCCCACAATTATCTCATCAACCCCAATTAGGGGTGGGCAAAAAGTGGGAAAAATTTCCTGCATGACTCTTTTGCAAAAGTTTTCTCCTTTTCGCCAATGCAAAATTTTCCTCCTTTTCGCCTAGTTTACCAAATTTTTTGCCTATATTTCCTATAAGTACTACATTTCCCGCTAAAATATTACTTCTTCTGAGGGCTGAAGTTTCGAAATAAGTGGCTGAAAGTCAAAGACTTACAGTAACATATGGCTTGAAAAATGTTTTAACATGCACAATGCATTTGTCCTTTGCCCACAACACTAACTTCCTGCTTAAGTGACACTGGCACCTATTCATGATGATACATCCTACAATGTGGCAGATGTGTTTTGTAGTGGTGGTGGTGGGGTACTGGCTGGTATGGTGTGATTTGTGTATGTATATAGTTTTTACTATTGTTATGTTTGCGTCAAATCTCTGTCCTCCTTCTCAGATAATTGACACACATTACTTTTCATTCATAGCAGTGGTCTCAGTGGGGTAGATGGTGGAAATCCTTCTTCACATGCCCTCTCCACCTCCTCATCTCCACCTCCTCATCTGTGCTGATGTTAATGTATTTGCCCTGGCTTTGTCTGTCATTTGTAGTTCCTGCTACCTGATACTCAGATGGGATGAGATGTTGGTTCATTTTTAAACACTTTTATTTACCTAGAGAGCAATCCCCAGGATCAGTTTTAAGTGAGCACCTCTCTGAATTAAAATCTACAATTTAAAATGTCTTTCAGATAAAGAAGATATCTTTCCGCACCTTGCTTGTGGTGTATGGGGCTGGGTTGTGATTGCATTATCCCTATGAATACGCCCATTGTGTTATGTCTTCACCATGTACTGTGATTGAATTATGTCTCCTGCACTTCCCCAAGTTAACTGTGTAAATAAGCTGTAGTCTCAAATAAAGTGTGTTAGTAGTTCTAAACCAAGAAGGATTCTTGGTGTCTTTATTTTTGGGTGGTTGAAAGTGTCCTCTCTGATGCCCATCCATGCAAAGTATCCTATATTATCGAACCTCTGCTGCCAGCTATCTGCGGATCCGAATCTGAGTTGGGACTTTGGGATTTTGTGTTGTCAGACTCATCGACGTGGACTCTGCTTGATGCCTTCAACCTATCACGGTTCCTGTGATCTATCTGTCACTCTCTGTTGTGATGCGCTCCCATTGGCTCCCTGACACTAACAGCCTTGTAAAAACATAAATCTCAGTCCTGTCCTACTCTTTGAACCTGCATGTGCCTCTCTCTATTTCACCCATGGAACTAACCCACAGCTATGGCTTAATAAAGACACCAGCTTCCTCTGCTCCTGTACCCATTAAGCTGAACGACTCTGGAAAAAGTCTTGTTCTCTGACAGACTTTCTCCACTACAGATTCCTCCTTTCCTGCTTTAACTCTTCTCTGTTCCTCACTAAAAAACTTTACTTTTCACAACTAATTAACACTCATAAGTCCAATCCCTAACACCTTTTCTCTTCCTTTGACTCCCTCTTCCACCCTCCATCTGCCTCCCCTGCAAACTCCATACAGCCACAAGACTTTGCTGATTACTTCAAAGCCAAAGTGGACTTTATCCAGGATAATATACCACCTTGTATATCCCCTCCTAGTCTCCCTCATTTCCTTCCTGGCAATCTGGACTCTTTTTCACTAGTCACGGAGGAGGAACTGACTAACCTGTTATCTTCCGCTCCGTCCACTACATGTTCACTTGATCCTCTCCCCTCTCACCTCATCCAGCCCCTCTCCCCCACACTAATCCCTATCCTATTACAAATCTTTAACTCCTCCTTTGCCACTGCTACCTTTCCTGACAACTTCAAACATGCCTTAGTAACACCCATTCTCAAGAACAACTCCACCAACAGTAACATACACTCTAGCTATTGACCTGTTTCTCTCCTGCCTTTTGCCTCTAAACTCTTGGAACACCTAGCCTACTCGCATCTTCTTGACTTCCTTAACACACACTACCTGCTGGACCCTTTACAATCTGAATTTTGCACTGCTCACCCCACAGAATCTGCTCTCACAAGAGTGGTCAATAATCTTTACATGGCCAAATCTCAAGGTCACTATTCAATACTTATCCTCCTTGATCTCTCAGCAGCTTTTGATCATGCTCTCCTCCTCCGCATTCTTCACTCTTTAGGAATCCATAACACAGCACTGGACTGGCTCTCCTCTTATCTATCTAACAGATCCTTCAGTGTCTCCTCTGCCACCTTTTCATCCTCTCCTGTCCAAATCTCTGTTGGTGTTCCTCAAGGTTCTGTTCTAGGACCGCTTCTGTTCTCTCTTTACACAATAACACTTGGTGATCTTATTAACTCCTTTGGTCTCAAATATCACCTCTATGCAGATGACACCCAGATTTACGTATCTGCACCTCGACTGACTTATGCAATCTGTGGCTTTAGCCTGGATATCAGATCTGCTATCTCAGACTGGATGGCTCATAGGCACCTCAAACTCATTATGTTTAAAAGAGAGAAACTCCTAATCCCACCTAAGCCTGGCCCTGTAGCGCCCTTCCAGGTGACTGTAAATAGCACAACCATAAGTCCAGCATCAGAAGCACAGTGTCTAGGGGTGATAATTGACAAGTGTCTCTCATTCTCCCCTCATATTAATGTCATTGCTAAATCCTGTTGAGTTCTTTTTGTATAATATTGCCAAAATCCATCCCTTCCTCTGTTCCTCCACAGCTAAAATACTTATACAAGCAATCATCCTCTCCCACATGGACTACTGTAACCTTCTTCTGTCTGGCATTCCTGCCTCCCATCTCCACTGACTTCGGTCCATACAGAATGCTGCAGCACGAATTACTCTTCTGTCACCTAGATTTGTCCCTGCCCCACTCCTCCTCAAAACTCTACAATGGCTGCCTATCAAACTCCGGATATCTTACGAAATCTTACTTCTCTCTTTCAAGACACTTCTCTCCTCTACTCCTTCTTGCATTTCCAGTCTGATCTCCCAATATACCCCATCCCGCCACTTACGTTCAGCCAATAACTGTATTCTCCCAGCTCCTTTTGTGTCTACAGCCCTGTCACGTATCAAACCTTTTTCTCTCATTGCTCCGTATGTATGGAATGCTCTACCTCCCACTCTGCATCATTCTCTGATGGCCTTCAAGTGTCACTTGAAAATGCAAATCATGGATAAAACCTAAACATGCTAGAAGGCACTGATGTTGTACAAAAAATGTTTTTATAAATTATTTACTTTACTTGTGTCCCCTACTATCAACAGAACTAGCACTGTATTCAGCACTTGACCCTTATGTACTCTGTATGTCTCCCTTTACCACTTTAGATTGTATGCTTTCAGGCACGGACCTCACACCTAATGTTTAACTCTACACATGTGGCGCCATATAAATAAACATATTCATTAATTCATTCATTCATTCAATTCAGGCACAGCGATCCTGAAAAAATAACTGCGGCTTGGGATAATCCAGCATGGAGCTACATGTGACATCAGTTCTCTGAAACCTCGGTTTTCTACAAAAGAAAACGGCAGTATGTCCAGTGCCTGGAACTTTATTGCTTAAACAACATCACTAGAGGAGTTGGTGGTGGTAGAGGCAGCATGTGTGGGCAGTCTATGACACTTGCCATCTCCTACAGCAAAGCCAGAGTCATCATATTCCTCTGCAGAAGGAGCCATAGGTGTTATTTGGACTGAACTAACTGTTGGCACTGGCAGTAGCACACTCTCTGACACCTAAATAACATTACTACTTCTTTTTTCTGCCCTAGAGTCCTGGGAACTTTTTAAAGTGCTTCTGCTAGTTGTGGCATCTTTGGCCTGCTGATAGTGTGTCTCCCAGTCACACCTGTGGTTGTGCTTCAGGTGGGATCTCATAGAGGAGGTGCCTAGGTGTGAGCCCGCTTTCCCCCTGCTCATGTGTTTTTTGCACAGACAACAGATAGCAACATGCTTAGCTTGAGGATCCTGAGTGAAGTATCTCCATAACGTGGACTTCATGGACTGAGGGGTTCCTGAGGCACTGCTGCTACTACTACTACTACTGGGGGTAGAAGTTGATGCAATTCTACTTCCACTATTACTAGGTGTCAAAGGTGCAGCACTTACAGAAGCAGAGGCACTCATCATATCTAACACTGTGGATGTTAATAACCTGTGTTGCAGTTGTTTTTGCTGCTGCTGGGGACTCAAAACAGGTGTCTGTGGCTGAGTGGGATTTGGACTTTGAAGAGGCGATGATGCTGATGATGATAGGGTGACTGTGTGCTTTTTGACATCTGTGCTTGTACAGGGTCAAACTTTTGGTTGTCTCAGACAGATTATAGACAGGCACAGTGCTCCTTTTCAATGGTGGAAGATTCAGTCTTTGACTTTCTGCTAACTTTATTGCCCTGTCATCATCCTCACTCTCAATTTCCTCTTTATCTGAACCAGAGAAGGATGCTGGAGGGATAGATTTAGATCTGCATCATCATCTGTCATCATTAGGTCATCCCCATGTGACCTGTGGGGGAGGGTGGAGAAGCTTTATAAAGGGGACTGAGAGCTCCAGTCCTCTAGCTGGATGTCCTCTCCCTGCAGGTCACTGATAGTGAGTCCTGACATGTTTTTAAATGTGTTAAATGTTTTTTAAATATATCCAACATGTTGTTCACAAGAATCATCAGGGAAATTTTAACTTAGATAGGAATGTTTGTATGAAAAGTTAGGTACTCGCCTGATATTGGGGAGCCTTGACGTTGGCAGGCGGGCTTAGACATACTTTGGCCAATCTATGCAACGAAGACCCCAAAATTTATTAGTGGTATGATATATGCTTTACACAGGGTTCTCATTTGGATAGTCTATATGGAGGAGCGCAGAGTTTTTTTTGTTTCATCCTTAGCAGCATCCACATCACCTGACAATTCTTGTCCACTACTACCCTTATATTCCTCTAAGCTTTTAGAGATGTCAAACAATTTATTTTTACTTTTGCTGTAACAAATGTTCTACTACTTTGAGGACAGGGTTTGTCTCACTACCTGATGCAGCAGGCAGTTCAGCTGCTACATCTTCCTCTATTATGTTATTGCCAACATCAACACTTCAATGTGACTTGTTGTCATCTTCAGTGTTCTTCTTATATGGATCTTTATTTCTTCTGGCACTGGTGGTGCTGGAACTAGTTTTGCTGGGACCTTGACAAACTGCATCCTCCCTTGGAGAAGAGGACCATCATCATTTATTGCACACGCTGCAGCAACCATTGCTGCAGTCAGTTTTTTAACTACTACTCTACTCTCACGTCTCTGCAATGCTCCAGCCTTCCAACCCTGACGCGGCCCGTTGTGCATTTGCTGGACATTACTCAACTACAATGTGTGTTTTTACTCTACAGTACACAACTGATGGAGTATGATGTCTTGCCTTAGCCCAGTTAGCTGTATGTCACTGTCACCTAATATATTTAGTTCTTTGTTTATTCTTTTTTATTTATTTTTTATGTATTTTTTTAAGTTGTCCACCCAGTCTTATCACTGACAAAGTCCGACCCAAAAAAATAAAAAAACAAATCAACAATTTATTTCTCCATACTTTACCAGCAGAGAGACAATAACAGCAAGATCAGCATGTAATTTGGGGGTATTTCGGGTCAACTTCCTTCCCCCCCTCTTCTCCCCAGAGTGCCCCACTGACTCTTGTAATACACAGAACAAATGTCCTACCTAAAAGATTCACTAAACTAAACTTCAATTCCCCTTTATTTGTCTGTCTTCTCTATCTCAAGCAACTTGCTGCTCTCTCCTCTGACAAACAAAGAATGGCTGCTGTGAGAGCCTGACACACATTTATATGTCTGTACACAGAATGGCTGCTGTGAGACCTGACACCCTTTTATATGTCTGTACACAGAATGGCTGCTGTGAGAGCCTGACAGTCTTTTATATATCTGTACACAGAATGGCTGCTGTGACACCCTGACACCCTTATATATGACTGTACACAGAATGGCTGCTGTGAGACCTGACACCCTTTTATACGTCTGTACACAGAATGGCTGCTGTGAGACCTGACACCCTTTTATATGTCTGTACACAGAATGGCTGCTGTGAGACCTGACACCCTTTTATATGGCTGTACACAGAATGGCTGCTGTGAGACCTTACACCCTTTTATATGGCTGTACAGAGAATGGCTTCTGTGAGACCTGACACCCTTTTATATGGCTGTAAAGAGAATGGCTGCTGTGAGACCTGACACCCATTTATATGGCTGTACACAGAATGGCTGCTGTAAGACCTGACAGTCTTTTATATGTCTGTACACAGAATGGCTGCTGTGAGAGCCTGACACCCATTTATATGTCTGTACACAGAATGGCTGCTGTGACACCCTGACACCCATTTATGTCTGTACACAGAATGGCTGCTGTGACACCCTGACACCCTTTTATATGTTTGTACACAGAATGGCTGCTGTGAGACCTGACAGTCTTTTATGTCTGTACACAGAATGGCTGCTGTGAGAGCCTGACACCTATTTATATGTCTGTACACAGAATGGCTGCTGTGACACCCTGACACCCATTTATGTCTGTACACAGAATGGCTGCTGTGACACCCTGACACCCTTTTATATGTCTGTACACAGAATGGCTGCTGTGAGACCTGACAGTCTTTTATATGTCTGTACACAGAATGGCTGCTGTGAGAGCCTGACACCCATTTATATGTCTGTACACAGAATGGCTGCTGTGACACCCTGACACCCTTTTATATGTCTGTACACAGAATGGCTGCTGTGAGACCTGACAGTCTTTTATATGTCTGTACACAGAATGGCTGCTGTGAGAGCCTGACACCCATTTATATGTCTGTACACAGAATGGCTGCTGTGACACCCTGACACCCTTTTATATGTCTGTACACAGAATGGCTGCTGTGAGACCTGACAGTCTTTTATATGTCTGTACACAGAATGGCTGCTGTGAGAGCCTGACACCCATTTATATGTCTGTACACAGAATGGCTGCTGTGACACCCTGACACCCTTTTATATGTCTGTACACAGAATGGCTGCTGTGAGACCTGACAGTCTTTTATATGTCTGTACACAGAATGGCTGCTGTGAGAGCCTGACACCCATTTATATGTCTGTACACAGAATGGCTGCTGTGACACCCTGACACCCTTTTATATGTCTGTACACAGAATAGCTGATGTGAGACCTGACACCCATTTATTTGTCTGTAGAAAAAAGTGAGAAAAAGGTGAAAATCTTAATTTTTCACAGGAAATTATTCACTAAGCTGGAAGTGCCATTATTGGCCGATTTCAGTTTGAGGCAAATATTTTCATTCATCCCTACCCCAATGTATTCACCTTATTATGACTTTTAAACTAACTGCAATATCTCTGTCTCTGTAAGTATACATGATTGTATATGCGTGTGTGTATAGGTACAGGATGTGTGTGTGTGTCTGCACATGTGTGTGTATGTGTATAGGGAATGCATGTATGTGTGCTCATCTCTGTACATGTGAGTGTGTGGATGTGGTATGTGGTGTGTGTCTGTCCATGTGTGTATGTGTATGTGAGTGTATGGGTGTGTTTGCATGTTTGTGCATATGTGTAAGTGTGTGAGTGCATGTGTATATGTGTGAGTGTGTGTGAATATATGTGTATGTGTATTTATGTGTTTGAGTATGTATGTGTGCATGTGTTTATGTGTGTATGTGCACATATGTGTGTGTGTTCGTGTGTTCCCACAGACACAAATCAGGACTTTCCATTCACCCATAATATTTCTTCTGCTTAGTGGACACTGTAATTTCTGTGCCCATGAAGAGTAGACCAGATAATTGCTGATTGGCTTTATATCTAGGAGAAAGACAGTTACAGAGGTCCATGTGGATCACAAATGTCTATGAAAATGTATAAAAACAATGCACTTACACATACGGTTCATTCTCCATGTAAATATATAATTATACTATCAACCCAAACAAATGGCTAGTAAAATGCTGGAACAATTCACACACAATTCCCATGACATGTTAGCATGCTTTCATCAGAATACTTACGTAATGTACACTAAAAGCAATGAGGAATACATTTTTGCGATGTTACAGAACCCGCTTTAAACATCACATTTCTGAATTTATGCCAAGACATGTGTACAGCACTATGAGGATTCGGAGTCTCTGAAACCATATAAAGTAATACATATATATATCAGGTGGAAGGATGTGTTGTGGATGATGGGAGAGATGAGAGAGAGAAAAGTAGGGACAATAATACCTACTAGAAAGCATACTCTTAGCAGCAACAACAACCCAACAACATATTGTAGAACTCCTGTCATTATCATCACAACAATAAGTATTTCATATGTTCAGGGTTGTCAGTCTAACATTTATGGTTGTGAAACTTCCAGAATATGGATTGTAGTGGATTCATATGAACACCATCTATGTCCAAGGGGTGGCCTCAGTGCATGTGAGGTGTTTACAGCAAACTTACAGGATAACTGTGTTCTAGGCTGAAACAATGAAACTTATGAAGTATTGAACATAACAGTATGTTTGGCCCATATTAGTGTGCACTACAATGGACCTCATCCAGCAGCAGGTGAACCAATTAATTGCAGGGAGGTTTTCCTTTTCACTGCTCTTACGCACATAAAGAATGCACCACAATTAAACAAGAATGTTCTCTCCATATCACACCTTACATTATAGAATCTGCAAACTGAGGAATTCACTGGTAAGAACATTAGTACACAGGGCATAAACCTATATAAAGAAATTATATAATAATAATAATAATAATGTAAATTTAGTACCTCCTTATCACACCCAAGTTTTTTCCCTCTGTCAGCCATCCCAGGTTTGGGCAGCTACCAACATTACACAATGACCTGCAGCAGAGGCGTCATAATGGTTCTGCAGTTGGCATCACCAGTACCAAGTGTTATATCTCCCTTATCAAATCACTTGCCTGATATATACCCACGTTTCATTTTTCATATATTGCCCATATGGAATATTCAGCTATATAATGTTCTATGTATATAAATGTTTTTGGTAAATATAGATTTTTATGTTCCTATATAAGGGTTATTTTGATCTTATCAGAATTATTTAGGTTAATGTATTTTGCTCATTTAAGATGGGTGATTTGCTCAGATTTGCCATTATGTATCTGGTCATCAGTACTACTAATTAATTACATGTGGTCCACTTGATGGACAGAGAATTGTATAGGGGATGATCCTGCCTCAACCTACTAACTTGTATTATTTTAAATATGCACAATTTGTATCTGCACTTTTACACTTTTGTGTTTTTTTATTAAGTGTGACAAATAGGAATGTTTTGTCTTTTAAGAGTTTTTCTTAGTTTTTATGCACTTTGTGTGGGAGTGTTTCACTGGATATTTATATGGGATTGATGGCACAGTACTGGCGTCTTCAGAAAGAGAGAAAGATCCAGAAGGAATAGAAACATTGACATTAAATAAGCTATGAACCTTTAAGAAAACCTGTGAGCGCTGATTTATCTGTATTTATATTGCTTTTTTGTTGCATACATTACCTCTGTCAGGATTGTGCGCTTGCCTATCCATTCTGAAGATTGAGTGTTTCCATCTCCTCAAATATATATATACTAGCAATGTGGGACGGTGTTGCCCGTCATGTTATGACCGTTGGGCGCACGTGTGTGAAATGCAGACACACTGATAAACACAGACATATGCAACACACAGGCAGACACATACACACACATCCCAAGTGTCCCTCTTTAGGAGGGACAGTCCCTCTTTGAGGGCCAAATCCCTCTGTCCCTCTTTCCCACCCTGTTGTCCCTCTTTTTAGGAGGTCAGACTGTGTGCAGGGCAGCTCCACCTATAGGCGACGTAGGCGCCGGCCTAGGGCGCACACGTACTGGGGGCGCGGGCATGCAGCGGAGAAGAGCTGCGCCCGCACACACACCATGCCGGGAACCACAACACAGTCAGGTCTGTGTCGCTACAGCGCTCCCTCATCTGGTTGGATCTTTAGTAATGCAGAGCGCGTTGGGAGTCATGATCTCCCGCCGCGCTCTGCATTACTGAAGAGAAGACTGCGCGGGAGCTACAGGTATGTGATGGGGGGCAAGTTGGAGCTGAGGGGGCATAGTGGAGCTGAGGGGGCAAGTTGAAGCGGATGTGGGGCAAAGTGGAGATGATGGGGGCAAGTTGGATCTGTTAGGGGAAAGCTGGAGCTGAGGGGGCATAGTGGAGCTGGTGGGGGCAAGTTGGAGCTGATGGGGTCAAAATGGAGCAGATGAGGGTCAAAGTGGAGCTGAGGGGGGGCAAGTTGGAGCTGAGGGGGGGCAAAGTGGAGCAGATGGGGGCAAGTTGGAGCGGATGGGGGGCAAAGTGGAGCAGATGGGGGGCAAGTTGGAGCGGATGGGGGCATAGTGGAGCTGGTGGGGGCAAGTTGGAGCTGGTGGGGGCAAGTTGGAGCGGATGGGGGGCAAGTTGGAGCGGATGGGGGCAAAGTGGAGCTGATGGGGGTAAGTTGGAGAGGATGTGGGGCAAAGTGGAGATGATGGGGGCAAGTTGGATCTGTTAGGGGAAAGCTGGAGCTGAGGGGCCAAAGTGGAGCTGGTGGGGGCACGTTAGAGCAGATGGGGGGCAAAGTAGAGCTGGTGGGGGCACGTTGGAGCGGATGGGGGGCAAAGTGGAGCTGATGGGGGCAAGTTGGAGTGGATGGGGGGCAAAGTGGAGCTGATGGTGGCAAGTTGGAGCTGATGGTGGCAAAGTGGAGCTGGTGGGCCAAAGTGAAGCTGATAAGGGGCAAGTTGGAGCTGGTAGGGGGCATCTCTTACAGGCATCTCCAGACCAGGGGCAGACTGGCCCAGGGGGCAGAGAGAGGACAATCATGAAAAGAGGTGGGGTATAAGTAGGCAGGGTATAAAGGGGTGGGACACAAGGGGCGGAGCGAAATGGGCGGCAAAATTAGGTTTTGCCTAGGGTGGCAAAAATCCTTGCACCAGCCCTGACTGTGTGGTGTGTTTTACTTTTCTCTCCAGCAATAAAGCAATAAACTTCAGTATATGTGTTTATACATTAGACTGTGCAAATAAAATACTTTGGTCTTGCACTAAATCATTTATTCAGTTACATAAATAGCCAGTAATAGGTCATGAAATAACCTAAAAATTCTTACTAATGCCCTGGCCACCAGCCACGCCCCAACAATATCACCTAAAACTACAGTGTCCCTCTTTGGCCATGTGAAATGTTGGGAGGTATGCACATACACACAGTGAGCGGCAGAAACATGCAAAAGACACGCACACACACAGACTCACTGGAGATGTACACATGGACACACATATGTAACAGAGATGTACACAAACACACACGCAACATATATGAGCAGAAACACATGCACTCATGAGTTGTGCACCCCTCTGGCAGTCAAAGGGTTAAGATATACAGAGGCATGTCAGAGTTAAATAGCAGTGGGAAGTGTGTTCATACCTGGGAACTTTGACTTGTGGAGTCCCTAGAGGGGACTGATGTGGTGCTGATGTGGAGATACAAATGGGGCAATCTGGGTTAAAAGGGGGTGGGGCTTAATCGCGAGTAGGGGGCGGGGCTTAACATAAATGTGGAAAAGTGCTAGTAATAGGCTGTGGAAGGAGGAGAAGTGGGAGGGAAATGCAAGTTTACAATGTGAGGGGTTTGAACACACTCCCTGAGGGCTAAAACTTGATACACAACCCTGTGGCAGTCAGTGAGTTAAGTGTGAATCTGATGGCTGTGTGTCCTGTGTCTTGCATGCCAAATGATGACAGTGAAGAAATAATTGAGCAATGAGGGCCTACCTTAAACCTTTGAGTGCCATTTTGTTCTTCTGGTGCTGCACTACAGGTCCTGCTGAGGCCACTGGGAGTCAGGGTGAGTGACTGTGTGTGTGTGTGTGTGTCAGCCATATTTATTTCTGGCTTTGTGTGTGTATGTGGTGCTGTGTGTGTGAGTGGGGGCATGTGTGTTTGGTGCTGTGTGAGTGGGGCATTGTGTGTGGTGGTCTGTGTGTGTGAGTGGGGCATGTGTGTGTGTTTGTGTGGTGCTGTGTGAGTGGGGCATGTGTGTGAGTTTGGTGCTGTATGAGTGAGGCATGTGTGTTTGTCTGTGGTGTAGGAGCAAGTGGTGGCCATGTTGTTTTTTTCTGACTTTGATGGTGGTGGGCGGGCTGCATAGTGGGGGAGGTCCAACTCCCTGCATGACTGAATCACCCAATAGGAATAGTAACTCCTGCTTTAAGCCTCCCCTGGGTGTGTTTTGGCAGGCACAAAGTCTTCTTTTATATATATAGATATATCCAACTAAATGTGATAATGGCACCCAGTAAACCAAGCAAACCACTAATTAAAACGCTATAACAGTACCAAGTATCGCTTCTATTCGTGAACTTGTTACTGGACCGAGTTCAAAGAATTAATTACAAAGCACAAATACATGGAGAGTGCTACAATGTATTCCGTCATATAACAATAACATTTATTAAAAATATAACATTATAACTGGTCATCATATTGAGAAATTAACCCCCAAGCTTTATCCCAAAATCAGTACTCTTTTTAAGTCCCCTGGTGAGAAAAAGTATTGTACAACAGATATTGCTGCCAGTCATAGACAATGATGACATAGATTATGCTCCAGCACCACAAATCCATCTTAGTAAACCTGACACCATGTATAATTCATTATGCCACTTTATCCGCCAATGTAATTACACTATCCATCACTGTAATATGCTAAAATAACTAAACTGGTTATCGCTCAAATCTAGACTTGCCCTTCACCTTTCTTACTTAGTACACAACCACTTCTCTGGAAAACTACCAGACTACTTAAGCAGTATGCTCACTCCTGCTTTCCATACTAACTATAAGCTCCACTCCAATGCTAACAACTTACTGCATATACCACAAGACAAGAAAGAAACAGGAAGATCTGCCTTCTCCTTCAGAGCCCCAAAGCCCTGGAACAATCTGCCTGAAATAATCAAATCTGCTCCATATTAGATGAGAGTTGGTACCGTGTTAGCTGTAAAATACAGGAGGCAAAAATTTAGTAAAGTTGATACCTTTATTGGCTAACTAAACAGATTTAAAATGCAAGCTTTCAAGACTTCTTATGTCTCTTCCTCAGGCATGTTATACAGATAAATATGAAAACTTCTCTCTTAAATACAAGTACACATTACATTGTTTATAATGGAAATCAAATAAGAACATTAGTCTAGATACTGATTATTTGATCAGTCAATGGTAGAGGATGTGATTTAAATTGCATTCTTCCTCTGAGTCCAGGTATTTATGATCCCAGAGGGACTGTCGTAAAAGTTAATTCACAATGTGATAATGTGACAGAAACTCTCTGTCTCTATTCAGCCCATAAGTCAAAGAATCAAATTGTATCATTAATTTTACCTCCCATAATTTTCTGTCCCTCTGAGTGTGAAATTGTCTCATCAGTACAGTCAATTTAATATCCCTGATACTGTGCCCACTTTGACAAAAATGTTCTCCCACTGGTGTCTCTGTCTGTTTGTTGTTAATGCTGGATCTGTGGGAATTAAACCTCTTATGTAATTTGGGACAGAAACATTAAGGACATTAGATTTGGCTTCAAAGCAGATAGGATATTGATCCGGGAAACTATTTGACTACCAAATGGAGTCCGGAAGGAATACGTTTATTTTTTTTCCCCACACTTAGGGCTAGATTGGAAATCACTCCAGAGGGCTTTTTTTCCTTCCTCTGGATCAACAGGGGTGTTTTTGACATGGGCTGGACTTGGTGGACACATGTCTTTTTTCAGCCTCATCTACTATGTTACTATCATCCCATATATGTATTAACATCTGTTTTATCATTATGCCCATTAGGACTTAGAGTATGGCATTTAAATATCCAGTTAGTCTCTCTTTTGCACAAAAGAGCAAATCTTTCTCCTTCTCTTAAGGACCCGGATATTTGCTCAAGAGCCACAATATTACTATAATTACATAGTAACATAGTAACATAGTAAATTAGGTTGAATAAAGACACAAGTCCATCAAGTTCAACCTTCTCCTCATACCTCAGTAATTTTTTTTTTTTTTTTTTATTAATATTTTTATTGATTTACATAATGTAATACAAAGGAGAATAAGAAAAACAAAAATCAAGAGAAATACAGTCAAAACAGCATTATAAGAAAGAGAAATCAATGTTTCTGCATAGGTAGTCACAAAAAAGGAAAACAAAGAGAAAAAAAAAAATGGTATAAAAGAAAGAAAACATAAATTCAGACAGAATATGCATGATATACATATGAACAATCGGAGAGAATGCTGAATTAGTGGTCAATTTCAATGTTGAATAGAAATATCACAACTGGCAATGTAGGAAGAATCGGAAAGGAGTAGAATTAGAGTTTGTTTCTCTGTTAGTGAGCAATTTATAGGAGGTAATGAATTGTGTGGACTGAGAAAGGAGAATCAAGAGGGGAAAGAAAAGAAGAGATGGGAGCTAGAGAGAAAGAATGAGGAGAGAATAGAAGAGAAATAGAGAGATAGAAAGAAAGACATCGACCCCGAGAGAGCTAATCCAGCTAAAACAGCCCCTGCGCTGCAACCGAAACCCATGACAATGATGACAATAAAATACCTACAAAATGCCAAAGAGCTGATCAATAATAGACAGAGATAACTATCAAGTTAAGTTATGGAGTGAGCTGTCCCGTTCACAACTGTATACCACGGTTGCCAAGTTTTTTCAAAAAACGAGAGAGAGCCGTCCGTTATTGCTTGACATCTTTCCATCTCCAGGAAAGAATTTACCTTAGAATACCATTCTGATCTAGAGGGGCACTTTGTGGATTTCCAGTACAACGGGATGAGAGTTTTAGCAGCATTGAGTAAAAGAGTGACTCGCTTCCATGTACTAACCTTGGGCATAGGAGATAACTGTTGTCTGTATGCAAATAGACATATCATTGGATCCAGTGGAATATCAGTACCAAGAACTGCATTAATGGTCTCTCGAACTACAGACCAAAATGGTTTAATAAGTGAGCACGACCACCATATATGGAAATGATCTCCCACCTCATCTTTACATCGCCAGCATATTGGGGAAGCAGTTTCAAAGATGAGTGAAAGTTTATATGGTGTCATATACCATCTGGATAATATTTTATAATTGAGTTCTTTTGTTTTAACATCCTTCGAGCTGTGATAAAGATGTCTAAAGATGCTGGACCATTGGTAGGGATCGAGAGTAATTGAGAGTTCACGTTCCCATAGATTCGTGAAATAATGTTTCTTTAGAGGAGGAGAAGTCGATAAGAGATTATAGCAGTATGATAAAAATTTAAATTTCAAAGTCGTATTATTACAATGTTCCTCAAAATCTGTAAGTTTTCTATGGAGTGATCCGTATGATTGTTCTGATCTAATCCAATTCTGAATCCGGGTCAGGGTCATCCAGTCAACAGTTAAAGGACTTAATAGTTCACGAAATTTAATAACGTTGAATGTCCCTGAGTCGGATACCCATGCTCCTAACGTATCAAAACCGTTAGGAGAGAGCGCTGGGATAAAGGAGCGGGGAAGGCCCTGAGGGAAGTCCGGATTACCAAAAAAGGATTTTAAGGGAGAGGGATAAGGAGAGAGTTGGAAATTCGAATTAACACAAAACCAGGTGTATAGGATATGTCCTAAGATCGGATGGGAAAAGAGGTGAGGAGTCTGATGGCGAGGAGATATCCAAAGTAATTGAATAGGATTAAAAGTATGGATCTGTTCAGCTAAGGAATATATCCATCTAGGGGGACATTTTTTCTGAAAGTCAAAGATTTTCGCCAGAGCGGTTGCTTGATAATATTTATGAATATCAGGTAAGCCTAGGCCTCCTCTATCAATTGGATCGTTCAGAATGTTCAGACTAATTCTCCTCCTTTTATATGCCCAGATAAATGAAGTAATGAGAGAAGACATGGTATTCAGATAGGTCTTAGATATACGAAGTGGGAGAGCATTAAGAAGATATATTATCTTTGGCAAAACCATCATCTTCACTAGATTAATCCTACCCATCCAAGATATACACGGCTTGTCCCACACCTTAAGATCTCGCCTTACATCCGTAAGCAGGGGGGAAATATTCGTCTCAACTAGAGAGGAAATGGAAGGTGTCAGCTGAAGACCTAAATATGTGATATGTGTATCTGCCCAGGCAAATTTGTATTTAGTTTTCAATGACATAACTTCCTGCGAAGAAAGAGTGACATTTAAAATTTCGGATTTGCTATAATTGATCAGTGCCTGTGAGAGTGAACAATATTCTTCAAGAAGTCGAAGGAGATGGGGTAGAGACGATTTAGGATGAGCAAGAAAATATAACACATCGTCTGCAAAAGCAGCAGTTTTAAATGTATGGTTACCCACCATGAGACCTTGTATCTTAGGATCACCACGGACAGAACTAAGAAGAGGTTCTAGTGTTAGTATGAAAATGAGTGGGGACAAGGGACAACCTTGTCTGGTGCCATTTGAGATTTCAAAAGGTTCTGACAACGTTCCATTTACCAAAACAGATGCCGAGGGGTGTGAATATAGGCTCATGATACCCCGTAACATTATAGTGTAGGACCTCCGAAATGTATGTCCAGTGAACTCTATCGAAAGCTTTCTCTGCGTCTGTAGAGAGAAAAATTGATGGGATATTCTTTTTTTGAGCCAAATGAATTAAAGAGATTGCCATGGTGGTATTATGTCTAGCTTCTCTCTGAGGAACAAACCCTGATTGATCTGGATGTATCAGCGTAGATAATAGGGGCTTGAGACGAGAGGCAAGAATCTTAGCGAAGATTTTGAGGTCAATATTTAGTAATGATATTGGACGATAACTACTACACTGGGAAGGATCCTTTTTTGCTTTGGGAATGACCACTATGTGGGACGCTAAGGCTTCTCTCGGAAAAGGAAGGTCCGTTAGGATTGCATTAAAGGAGTTTATCATAAAGGGTGTTAAAGTGTCTTGGAATTCACGAAAGTACTGCAAGGGGAATCCGTCTGGCCCTGGGCTTTTCCCAATGGACATTGATTTGATCGCTTCCCGTATTTCTTCAGTGTCTATAAGTTTTTCAAGCGTATTACTAATGGGCGTAGATAATTGTGGGAGTCTGGCTCGTGTCAGAAAATCTTTAATTCGAGACCTCAAATGTTCATCATTGAGGGGTTTGGAAGAGGAAATATTATACAAGGTATTGTAAAAGTCTCTAAAGCTTTGGGCAATATGTGGATAATCTTTAAATAGTTGATCAGAGGAGGATCTAATTTGAGAAACAGTAATGACACGTCTCCTAGCCTTAATCAGGTGAGACAAAGTCTTACCACATTTATCTTTATTCAGAAATTGTTGGTATCTGAACCACATATAGGATTTACATGTTTGTTGTTGTAAAAGCGAATTTAAGGAAGTTTGTGCTTCCTTCAGTTTCAGTAGGACTTCCTCTGATAGAGAGCGTTTGTGAGTAGAGGAAAGGGATCTAATGACTGCGAGCTTATCCAGAATCTGTTTCCAGCGTTCTTTATTTTTCCGAGCTTGTATGCTAATCAGGACACCTCTAATGAAGCATTTATGGGCTTCCCAAATAGTTGGAGCACCCACATCAGGTTTATCATTGAATTGAAAATATTCAACTAATTGTGATCTGATGTCTTCACATATTGTCTTATCTAAAAGAAGGGAATTAGGTAATCTCCAAAGTCTAGATCTAGAAAAATCACTCGAGAGGGTTAAGGTGATGGTGACTATGGAGTGATCTGTCCAAGATACCTGATCTATGTCGGAGGAGGAAAGGGACTGCAGAAGTACCTGAGAGATGAATATGTAATCAATTCTGCTGTAAGAATTGTTAGGATGGGAGAAGAAGGTATAATCCTTTACTGAGGGGTGTAGAATTCTCCACGCATCAATCATGTGCATGTCATCTAACTGTTTACGAATTGATCTCAAATGTGAGAGCTTAACATGGGTTTTGCCTGAAGATGAATCTAATGATGGGTCCAGAGCAAGATTAAAATCACCACCCATAATAGTCCTGCAGTCCGTCTCCTCATCCAAGTAAGACACAACTTTCCTCAAGAACGAGATCTGATTTGTATTGGGACAGTAAATATTGAGTATAGCCATCTGTTTAGTATACAAGGTGCCCACTAGCAATAAATATCTCCCTTCAGGGTCAGCCTTCAAGTCCGTTAAAGTCCACGGTAAACCTGCCTTTAGGAGAATACCAACCCCCCTCTTTTTTTCAGATGCAGATGCAAAGTATGATGTGGGATAATTACGATTATAAAATCTAGGCTGGCTTTCTTTCTTAAAATGTGTTTCCTGGAGAAGGACAACGTCAGCAGATAAACGGTTTAACTCTTTGAGAACCAGGGATCGCTTATTAGGAGAGTTCAGCCCCTTGACATTTAGTGTCACCACTTTAATCTTAGACATGGTGAGTCGTGCAGACCAGAAACTGAGTGGACGCTCTCTCTCAGGTCGATGCATGAAGGAAAGAAGAGAAAGAGGAGAAGGATGAGGGAAGAAAGGAGAATGAATAAGCAAAGAAGGTAAGAAAAAGAAATAGACCTTGAATATGAAAAATGAGTTTCTCTCCATAGCAAAGAATAATATCCAGCTTGTAATAAAGAACAAGAACCGTAACAATTGAACGGTCAGTGCCGAAGCCTGTGGGTCGTGTGTGGATAGTGAGCGCATGGGAAGGATGAAGGTAGAAGGGAGGAGATGAGTGATGGGCGAGGATGCATCAAGTGAGTATAACAATATTACCTAAAGAGCCAAGAGTAGGTGGTGTGTGTAATTGTTACATATAAAACCAGAGAGGAAAAAATGAACTGAAAAATATCGGAGTATTACCAAATATGACCGTAGCAGTCAAGTAAAACAAAAACAACATTACATTAATGGTAAAACCATTTTGTAATAAAGGGTAGTAGTAAACAGGAAACATAAGAGTTAGTGAGGTCTGACATTGAGGATGCTACAGTACCAAAGTGCATGACACTGTTAAAGCCAGCATATCTTAACTAAACCCCAAAAAAAAAAAAAAAAAAAAAAATGAGAATTTCCTCGGCATCACCAAATGGGGCAAGGGTAGTGAATCTACTATATGAAAAAAAAATAAATAAAAATAAGTAGAAAGTTGCCCCACATATTAATGCCGACAGAGATTCCACTATAAAATAAATGAACTACTAAACAGTGGGATGGCTATGGTAGAAGGTAACTGGCAGTGAGAATCAGCAACCCCAACTACTGTCAGTAAGGAGGTTTAAGTCGGAGCCAACCCCGTCTTAGGTGAGCTCTATGTAACATACATCACTAATTATTTGGGAGAATGAATGAGTGAGGTAGAACTGGATAAGCCAACATCTCAACACATATCAACTCTCCACTCTCTCGAGAGAGAAGAGGAATTTCACTGACCAGGGCACCATGCCCCCCTCCCGCAGCGCTGGCTTAATGGACCGCATATCATAATGCAAAATTCCCTCTGCATCCCAGCACCCTGAAAGAAGGGCAGCGCACCCCATCATCAGAAAACAGTAAACATTACATGAATCTCCCAGAGCAGATCGCACAAACTCAGGTAGCTCGCATATACACAATAACACACCTAGATCTCATATTCGCGAGCTTCACGAAAATACTGAGACCGAAGGGTGTGCGAACCGCTTTGGGAGACTATAGCATAACTTAAACAATGTATATACCATCAACATAGTCAACATTACTAATCAGATTAGTAAATCTGATATCCAATAGACATTAAAAGGATGATATATAAGCAATAGAGTCCAAAAAGCTTAACTTGAATATCTGGTGTTTTCCCCAGACTACCTCAGTCTCTGTCAAACAACCATACGAGGATGACCACCATATCAAACAGGAGCCGGATTCAAGTCCATTCTTCTGTAGGAGCTTGGGCTGAAGGGTTGGATAAGTCCAGTCTGCGTTGCTTTTTTTTTTTACTGCAGCCACTTCTGGAGATCCTTCCATTCGCCTCTGAACTTTAGAAGGTTGAGGAGTAGTTAGAGTAGTGGAGAGTGGCGGAGGAGGAATGACCAATGAGGTGCAAAAAGACGGTATTCCCTCTGGATTGTACAGCGTAGAAGTGACACCATTATGATTCACCACAAGCGAGAAGGGAAATCCCCATCTGTATTTTATTTGGTAATGGCTTAGATGATCAGTCAATGGCTTAACGGCTCTTCTCTGTCGTAGAGTATTGACTGAAAGATCGTTGTAGAGTTGGAGTATGGTGTCCGTGTATTTTAACCCGCCAGATTCCCTACTCTTCTGCATAATGAAGTTTTTCACTTCAAATCTCTGAAGGCATAATATGACATCTCGAGGGGCGCCATTATCCCGGGGGCGTAGTGCCCTATGAACACGCTCGATGTTAACTTCTTTATAGGGAGAGTTCTCCAGCAAAGGCATAAAGAGGGAATGCAATGTAGATCTCAGATGCGCTGGTTGAACAGACTCGGGCAGATTTTTAACCCTGATGTTGCATCGGCGTCCCCTGTTGTCCAAATCATCTATGCGATTTTCAAGGAGATGTATGGTATCATTTTGTTCTGTAATCGCTCGCTCCAACTCTGTCAGGTAATCCGCCGTAGCGTTTTTATCCTCCTCAAGATATTGTACCCTCAGGTGCAATTGGTGTAGATCTGAACGTAGCGCTGTTATCTCCGATCTCAGCGATGTTTTAACATCTTCTGCGGAAGCAAGCATGTCTGCTTTGGTTGGTAGGCCCGCAAGTAATTGAAGTATATCCACATTAGGAATGGTTGCTTGCGATGTAATGGGCACTGTGACCGGGTCCAAAGAGCTTTGTGTCGCAGGTAAAGCAGCCATGTCGGAGACTAATATTGTTTCCCGCGCTTGTAGGTCTGCGATATCTGAGAGTTCAGGCTGTAACGCTGTTGAGCAAGTCGACCGCTGTTGGAAAAATGGCAGAACGGAGGAGGTAGCTCTAGATTGCGACTTCTTTCTACCTCTCATAAGTACCAAATAAACAAACCCACACACCAGTGTAGCTTAGGGTAGCTTTTGGTAGCTGTGTAGGTGGAAAGTAAAACTCACTGATGCGGAGCTCTCAGCTCATGCGTCCGCCATCTTCAAGAGCTGGGACACGCCCCCATACCCCAGTAATTTTATAGCTTTCCTGCTACCAAATAAGTTAGTCTTTATCAGACCTTCCTGATCTGTCTACTGATAAACAGTATAACTCTGTATGTTCCGTTTGGAAAGAAATGTATCTAATCTTCTCTTAAAAGTATCCATTGTATCTGCCATAAGCACCTCCTTGGGCAAATAATTCCGCAATTTAACAGACCTTGCTGTAAAAAACCCTTCCTCTGCTGAAGTCTAAACCTCCTTTTCTCTCATCTCAAGGGGTGTACCCTGGTCATCTGATCAGACCCTGGAATAAATAGCTCACCGCAGAGATCCTTGTATTGACCTCTCATATACTTGTACAATGTGATAAGGTCTCCTCTTAGTCGTCTTTTCTCTAGAGTAAATAAACCAAGTTTGTTTAGTCGTTCCTCATATGTCAAGTCCTCCATTCCCTTAATTTTGTTGCTCTCCGCTGTACCCTCTCTAGTTCTAGTATATCCTTTTTCAGAACTGGTGCCCAAAACTGCACTGCATACTCAAGGTGAGGTCTTACCAATGATTTGTATAATGGCAAAATAACGTTATCCACTCTTGCTTCGATACCTCTTTTTATGCAAGACAGGATTTTGTTTGCCTTTGCTACTGCTGTTTGACACTGGTCACTGTTTCCAAGTTTGTAGTTGACAAGGATACCCAGGTCTTTCTCTAGCAACGAGTAAATGATTCAGTTAAGTTCATAAGTAGCCTTGGGATTATTTCCTCCCAAATTCATGACTTTACCCTTTCCCCAATTAAACTTCATATTCCATATGTTTGCCCAATCTGACATTGTATGTAAGTCCCTCTGTAGAGTGAAAATAGCCTGTTCTAAATTAATTACCTTGCATAATTTAGTGTCATCTGCAGATATTGATATTTTGCTTTCTATATCTATTTCCAGGTAATTTATAAACATGTTAAAAAGCAGCGGACCTAATACTGAACCCGGAGGTACTCCACTCTCCACTTTAACTGTACTAGAGAATTTTCCATTTACAACCACACACTGTTCCCTATCCTTCACCCAGTTTTGTACCCAATTGCAAAGGTTATCTCCTAGCCCCAATTTCCTTATTTTATACACCAGCCTTCTGTGTGGCACTGTATCAAATGCCTTTGCAAAGTCTAGATATACTACATCTACTGCCTTGCCATTGTCAAGGTTGCTGCTTACCTCCTCATAGAAGCTGAAAAGATTAGTTTGGCATGAACTATTCTTCATAAAACCATGTTAATTCGTGCTATTGATTTTATTTTCTGTGTTGTAATCCTGAATATAGTCCCTTATTATCCCTTCTAGCAGTTTTCACACTACAGAGGTCAAACTCACTGGTCTATAGGTTCTGTTTAGAAAAGACGAAAACCATGTAAATCAATGGGCGGAAAATTTGTAGCCATTGAAAAATTGGTGGATAAACAGGCAAAAAATGCAAAGATTTTAATCGCTGTTTTAAAAGCTGACTTTCCCAGAAAAAAGCAGACAATAACTTGGATTTCATGGGATTTCTCGTGGGAACACGCCCATAACTTTTGCCCACCCCTATTAGAGGAATGTCCAGGAGAATCCACAGGAGAGCAGGTCATTGCAGACACAGACTGTGAACAGACAAAGCCTCTGATAATAAGTGGGAAGGACTGACTGCAGTGGGAATGTGCAGGACAAGAACATGAAGGAATCACTGGATTGTATTTCTGGTTTGGTAATGTGCATTGCTTTCCATTCCTGTAGTCGGGGGTTAAACACTGCACTTACAGCTTCACACTGAAGAGGAGAGGACAAATAGCTGTAGAGCTGCCAGAGGCCCTCCAGTCTGGTAGAGGATGATGGGAGTTGTAGTCCATTATTAGTTAGCCCCTTGCTATATATGTTTATGCTTGCTATTAACACTTCACGTACCGGATAGATCTTCACCTCCTGCATGATGTCTTTTTAGTCCTCTTACACCAAAGACCTGTGAGTGCTTCTGTTTCATTAGATAAGTCTGATAACCTGTCTCCTGCTTTGTCCAGACCAATCACCCCAATTACTTTGCTCTCATGGAGGGACGTGGGAGTAAAGTAGTAGTTCAAAAACTGACTACAGCAATGGTTGTTGCCGTGTGTGCAATCAATGATGATTATCCCTCTACTCCAAGGGAGAATGCAGTTTGTCAAGGTCCCAGCAAAACTTCAAGCACCACCAGTGCCAGTAGAAATAAAGCACAGCCGCTCAAAGCTGATTGGCTGGGAGGTGCATAAGCATATCCCAGCCAATGGCTGTGAGAGAATCAGAAGTAAGGCTGCCCATATATAAGGGCAGCCTCAATTCTAATTCCCTCGTACTGGAGCGGGCATCGGCTCGTGGAGAAGAGGGGATGGGCTGTTGCACAGTATTCTGTCTCCACCGCTGCCTCAGTGGCCTCACTCAGCGGAGGAGACAGCAACAAGTATATACTAAGTCATTTTATTATATTATTATACTTATTGCAATACCATTGACTTTTACATTTATTAAAAAACATTTAATATTATTTTTGTTATGGGGCATTTGGATTTTACGAACTGACACACTACTATGTACTTTAACCCTTTGGGCCCCAGAGAGGTACGCAACTCATTACTTTGCAATCCATTGCGTACCCCTCTGGCACTCAAGGGGTTAAAGTATGTATGCTTTTCACTTAAACTTTTGCTTTTCTTTTACAGCAAGAAGAAAGAAGATAGAAGAGAAGAAAGAAGGACAGAAGATACAAGAGAAGAAGGACAGAAGACACAAGAGAAGAAAGAAGACAGAAGATACAAGAGAAGAAGGACAGAAGACACAAGAGAAGAAGAAGGACAGAAGATACAAGAGAAGAAGGACAGAAGATACAAGAGAAGAAAGAAGGACAGAAGATATAAGAGAAGAAGGACAGAAGACACAAGAGAAGAAGGACAGAAGATACAAGAGAAGAAGGACAGAAGACACAAGAGAAGAAAGAAGGACAGAAGATACAAGAGAAGAAGGACAGAAGATACAAGAGAAGAAAGACAGAAGATAGAAGAGAAGAAGGACAGAAAACACAAGAGAAGAAAGAAGGACAGAATATGACCAGGAAGCTGAGGACTCCGCTGGACATCAGGATTAATGGTATTACTTGAAATGTGCTGTTTTTTTAACTTAGTCAGGTTAACCCTATGAATGCTGGTGGGGTAATTACACCCCACTGGCACTCATTGGGTTAATTCTAATAATGTCTGACACATTTTTCATCCTTTGTATGAACTGATATGGGTCTTAGAGCCGCATATCAATACATCCGCTGAGGACTTAGGGTTTTTTTCTTCAAGTGTCTGTGTCGGCTGTTTAAACAGGAGATAAGAGACTCAAATTAAAAAAAAAATAGGGGTTAACTTTCCTGTGATAACCTGAGACCCTTGTTGCCTGTTCTTGGCTAACTCAGACATTTGAATTGCAATTTATGGTGTTTTCATCCTTTTAAATCGATGAAAACACCTCTTAACTTTAACTCACAACAGCTTTTTTTTTGCCGGTATTTTCTGACAGCACGGACATTTTAATAGCTTACTGTGCTGAAAAAAATACCATCGGCAGAAAAAACAGCCATCACCAACATTTGGATAATACAAAATAAATCCTAAATACAAATAAAAACCCCATAACACATGGTATAAAAGGGGTCAGAGGAGGGTGACTGTGTTGGTGGGTGGAGTCTGGGGAGTGAATCATTTGAACAGGAAATTTGTTTTGGGAGGTTTTTGATTGGCATTGTGGGGACAGTTAATAAAAAAATAAAACAAAACAAGAAATTTGTATTTAAAGTGATAGAGGCAAGAACCCCCTGACATAAGCTACCGCTGTGGTGGACTGATACTTGACTTGATAGAGTATTTTATACAGGATGATTTGTTAGATTTGCTGTTAGAAGCCCAATCCCTGAGGAAACATTGATTTGTAGGAATTAAACTTATTAGTCTAGGCCCAAGCCCTGATTTGTAGTACTTAAGATTGTTTGGCTCAAGCCCTAAGGAAACATTGATTTGTAGGACTTAGGCTTGTTTGAAACAAACCCCCAGCAATTGTTTATTTTTTTTTTGTAGGACTATGATTTTTTTTTTAAAGCACAAGCCCTGATAAAAAAAAATGCCCTACTGACCTAGTGCCAACAGGTGATGTCCTGTTGGATGATTAGGCAGCTGAAAGGGAATGGTATCAACAACAGCAGTAACATGGGTGATGGATGATGAAAGTTCCTCTTGCCATGACTAGATCCAATGATGCATCTGAGACAGTAGCAGCCAATAAGTATCCCCCATTCTATGTGGAGAAAAGAAGAAGTTGGCCAATAATTCTTCTGCACCTGTCCCTCATCCCAAATCATGGGTGTTTTGTTATTAGAATATATTTTTTTCCTTGAGAGCAGGAACTGTGCCTCTCATCAGCAACTGCAATGTGCACAGTGTGGATGGTAAATAACATCTGGGGACACAACTGTATCCAAACACCATGACACCAGAAACCAAGTACTGCCGCTTTCACTGTACCCCTTGTCCAGACCCCGAGGACACATGACAACTTGCTGACAGTTTAATAATAATGATGAAGCCTCCCTGCCACCATCTTAGCATATTCTGCAGGATGGAATCTCCTCAGATGCCGCTTGATGCCCTGGCTGCAATTTTCCTTTACCACACTGCTATGTGTGGTCAGTGCACCACACAGTGTGCAGTGGGTGGAGACGAACGGCCACATGCTAACATCAACAGAGTGGCTATCGTTTGGCAGGGGAGGTAACGATAAATGAGGTGGATTGACAGAAGATGTAGTTACCCTAGAGGAAGAAGGTGATGGTGAACTAGTTGTTTTGCTCATCACGGAACTTCCAGTCTCAGTCTGGGTTTCTCTATTCTTCCTCCTCTTTGATCTCCACCTCACCTCTTGTTGCCTTTCTGGAGAGTCAGGGGGTACAGCAACAGTGGTGCTTGATTTCTGTGGTAGGTGTTTGATTTTAACATGTATGACATAAATGTCATGGTGTCTGTGTTTCATGTCTGATATCAGGGTGCTTGTGTCAAGGTGTGTTCCCTCCTTTTCTCTTCTCACTGACTTGTCACAAACTGTGCACAGTGCCATTAATGATGACTGCACTGTGCCTACCCAAAGAGAAAAATAGTCCCACACCCATGACTTCTGGGGGGAGGGATAGGGAACAGGTGAAGAAGAATGACCTCTTTCATCTTCTCCTCCACATTACCCTTCACTTTCTGTGTTGGCAATGGATGATGCTGCTGCTGTTGCTGCTACAGCCTCAGTATCAGCACTGCAACTAGGACCAGGAGTATTGCTACTGCTGATAAGTGGAACCTGTCCTAGTCCCGCTTTGCTTGTTGACCCCATTTCTTCTGTGTCTATGGTGGTCTGTGGCACACTAGCTTGCTCCTCCTGCTGCCCTTGCATCTCAGCAGGAGCAGGAATTAGAGCAGTTGCAAATTCCACAAATTCCAAAAGCTCACTTCTAGTGGTAGTGGTGATGCCCATCCTCATCTCTGTCTCCCATTCCTTCTCAGTTTCTGCAACAAAGGCCATAAATGTCTCTTTTTCCCCCCAGCTTCTCCACCATCATAATCATCAACACCACCACCACTAGTCCCTATGTGCTGCTGCTGCTGCTCTATTAAAAAAGACATCTCATTTCTGTTTGGTGGACGTGAAGAGCAATGTCACAGAAGGTCCCCTACTGTCACACTTGATATTTCTTGGTGACGTGAAGAAGGCAGACTGGCAGCAGTAGCAGCAGGGACAGGGATATGATCTGTGCTCCTGCTGGTGGTGGTATTAATTCTGCACCGGGTCTTCCCCAACAGTTCCACTTGGACACTGTAGTGAAGGGAAGGGGACTCCCAGAGCCAGAGGAATGGTGTGGGCTCCCTTGACCACTAGTCTAGATGCTCTCAAATGCTTCCTGTAGCACTCCCCTAACATTAGTCCTACCGGTTGCTTCACCATTACTGCTACTACTACTACTACTAACACCATGCACATCAAATTCAGCCCCAGAGTCTTTCTTCTCACAGTCACTAGTAATATGATGATTACCCCCTCTTTCACTCCTAACACTAACAAGCTGCTGGACCTTCTTATTAGTAGTATTACAAACACTGGTGGGACTGCTTGGAGATGGCAAGTGTGACTTGAGGTCACACTTGGCATCATCTTCTCCTCCCCTCCTCCTAAGTATTACAAGACACACTAGCACCAGGTTCAGCACTGATGGCAGCAGGTTCAGCACTGGCAGCAGGCACAGCACTGGTGGCAGCAGGGGCAGATGTTTGACAGCAGGCATAGTATTGGTGGCAGCAGGCACAGCACTGGTGGCAGCTGGGGCAGCACATCTGACAGCAGGCACAGCAATAGTGGTAGCAGTAGCATGGAAGCACATCTGACAGCAGGTACAGCAATGGTGGCAGCAAGGGCATCACATCTTCCAGCAGGCACAGGCAGCTGACCTGTCCTGCTTTCACTAGTACTACCCTTTTCTCCCTCCCTTTCCATTAATTTCTCCAAGATCCTTAGGGGTGATTTAGGGGGACTGGACAGCATTGGTTCTGTAGTACTCACTTCCTCCTCCTCCTCAGACTGAGTGGACACATAAGGGTCCTTCCTGTTCCTCCTTTTTTTATTTTTAAACCTGCCCAGAGTGATAACAGTCACTATGAGTTTCTCCTGCCTCAATTTTTCGAACAAATCACAACAGAAAAGAACAGCACAGTACGTCTACCTCGCTCTGTATCTGTTTCTATTGTGTTTGACTATCGCAAATACATCAAGTTTTTCTAGCGAAAATGCAAAAACCATGCAAATCAATGAGTGAAAACTTTCAAGCCATCATAAAAATGGCAAGGAATTTTGGCCAGTCGGCGAAAAACACAAAGATTTTAATTGGTGGTTTAAAAACGGAGAACAATTTGTTTTTTGCAAGATTTTCTCACGGGAACACGGCAACAAATTTTGCCCACCCCTACTCAGGGCTGGTGCAAGGATTTTTGCCACCCTAGGCAAAACCTAATTTTGCCTCCCCTTGTGTCCCACCCCTTTATACCCTGCCTACTTATACCCCACCTCTGTTCTTGCCCCATCAGCTCCAAGTTGCCCCCACCAGCTCCACTTTGCCCCCTATCAGCTCCAACTTGCCCCCACAGCTCCACTTTGCCCCCCAGCTCCAATTTTCCCCCCACTAGATCCACTTTGCCCCCTATCAGCTCCAACTTGCCTCCACCAGCTCCACTTTGCCCCACAAGCTCTACTTTGCCCACATCAGCTCCAACGTGCCCCCCTTCAGCTCCAACTTGCCCCCACCAGCTCCACTTTGCCCCCTCTCAGCTCTACTTTGCCCCCTATCTGCTCCAACTTGCCCCCCATCAGCCCCAACTTGCCCCCCATCACAGACCTGTAGCTGCTGGAGTTCCTGCGTGGTCTTCTCTTCAGTAATGCAGAGAGCGCTGGGAGATGTCTACTCCCAGTGCGCTCTGCATTACTAAAGAGCCGACGGCAACGAGGGGTCGCAGTAGCTACACAGATCTGACTGTGTTGCAGTGGCCGGAGGAGGAGTCCTGCTAGCGGGAACGGCCGGCCCTGGGCGCAGCTCTTCTCTGCTGTATGCCTGCACCCCCAGTACATGTGCACCCTAGGCCGGCGCCTACCTCGCCTATAGGTGGCGCCGGCCCTGCCCCTGCTATAGAGTGAATATAGTGCCTCTTTGTACTCTGGAGTAGGGATGGGTGAAAGTTGTTGCTGTGTTCCCGCAAGAAATTTCATGAAAACTACATTGTTATCCGTTTTTTCGTGAGAAAATCTGCTTTCAAACTAGCGGCTAAAATTTTTGCATCTTTTCGGCCATTTCCAAAATCTTTCACCATTTTTTCAGTGGCTAAAAAGTTTTCGCCCATTGATTTACATTGTCTTCACACTTCGCTATAAAAACGTAAAATTTTCACTGAAGGCAGACACAATAGAAGTAGCTACAGAGCGAGATAGATGTGCTGTGCTGTTCTGCTGTGATATGTTGCAACAATTGAGGAAGGAAAGGCTCATAGTGACTACTATCATTATGGGCAAGGTGAAAAATAATCAATGGAGGGGCTGGAAAGGCCCTTATGTGTCCACTGAGTCTGGGGAAGAGGAGGCGGAAGTGACTAGCACTACTGAACCAATGCTGTCCAGTCCTCCTAAATCACCCCAAGGGATCTTTGGAATTTAATGGGAAGGGAGGGAGAAAAGGGAATGGGAAGGAAGAGAGAAAAGGGAAGGAAGGGAGAAAAGGGAATGGGAAGGGAAGGAGAAAAGGGTAGTACTACTAACAGCAGGACAGGTCAGCTGCCTGTGCCTGCTGCAAGATGTGCTGCCCCTGCTGCCAGTGCCACCCTTGCTGTATCTGCAGCTACTACTAATGTACCTGCTGGCAGATGTGCTGCCACTACTGTTGTACCTGTTGCCAGTGCTGAACCTGCTGCCACCAATACTTTGCCTGCTGCTAGTGCTTCTTGTAGTACTCAGGGTGGGAAGGATAAAATGCCAAGTGTGACAGCAGGGGACCCTCGTCACCTCCTCCAAGCAGCAGTAAGATGTCTGGAATAGAGAAGCATCATGTAGGGACTAGTGATGATGATGATGTTGGAGAAGCTGGGGTGGAAGAGAAATTGATGGCCTTTTTATCAGAAAGTGAGAAGGAATGGGAGGCAAGGATGGGGATGGGCATCACCACCACCACTAGCAATAAGCTTTTGAAATTTGCGGAAATTGCAACTGCTCTAATTCCTGCTGCTGTTGCTGAGTTGAAAGGGCAGCAGGGTGCTGAGAAGCAGGCTAGTGTGCCACAGACCACATTGGACACAGTGGGAATGGGGTCAACAAGTAAAGTGGGACTAGGACAGGTTCCACTTGCCAGTGCCAGCAATACTCCTGGTTCTAGTTGCAGTGCTAAATCTGAGGCAGTAGCAGCAAAATTATCAGCTGCCACAAAAAGTGAAGGGGAATGTGGAGAAGAAGAAGAAAGAGGCCATTCTTCTCCAAATGTTCCCTATCCCACCCCCCAGAAGTCATGGGTGTGAGACTATTATTCTCTTCTCGCAGGCACAGTGCAGTCATCATCAACAACGGTACAGTGCAAAATTTGTGACAAGTTAGTGAGAAGGTGAAAGGAGGGAACACACCTTGGCACAACCTCCCTGATAACACACATGAAATGCACACATCATGACATTTGTGTCAAACGTGTTAAAGCCAAACACCCATTACAGAAATATAGCACCGCTGTTACTGTATCCCCCTGAGATCAAAGAGGAGGAAGAATAAAGAAACCCAGAAAGACACTGGAAGTTCCATGATGAGCGAATCAACTTCGTTCATCGTTACCTCCCCCACCAAATGATAGCCACTCTTTTCATGTTAGGATATGGCAGTACGTCTCTACCCATTGCACACTGTGTAGTGCACTGACCACACATGCCAGTGTGGTGGAGAAGAATCGATATCAGGCCATCAAGAGGCATCTGAGGAGATTCCATACTGCAGAATATGCTAAGATGGAGGCAGGGAGGGTTCATCATTACTATTAAACTGTCAGCAAGTTGTTATGTGTCCTTAACGGGGTCTGGACAAGGGGTACAGTGACAGCGGCTCTACTTGGTTTTGGGTGTCATGGTGCTTGGATACAGTTGTGCCCCCAGATGTTATTTACCACACACATACTGTGCACATTGCAGTTGCTGAGGAGACCCACTGATCCTGCTCTCAAGGGAAAAAATATATTCTAATAACAACACACCCATGATGATTTTGGAGGAGGGGCAGGTGAAGAAGATTTGTTCTTTTCTCCACAAATACTGGAGGTTACTTATTGTGCTCCTATTGCCTCAGACGCATCACTGGAGCCAGTCATGGCAAGTGGAACCTTCATCATCCATCTTCATTGTTACTGTTATTGTTGATCCCATTCCCTTTCAGCAGCCTAATTAGCCTGTTGCTTAACCCCTTAACGACCGGCGGTCCTGGGACGTTTCCATCCCATAAGGACCGCATAGGACCACGTGGACGTGCCGGTACACGTGACCTGTCACGTGTATCGGCGCGTCACTATGGGGCCTGATAGAGATCGCTCCGATCTTGGAGCAGTCAATTTCAGGCCTATTTTTACTTACAGTGCTCCCGGTAGAGCGCTGTAAGTAAAAAGTAAGTGCCGTATTATGACCGTCATCGGTCCTTGAGTATTTCAAGGACCGTGACGGTCATAGTACGTCACATGTCGTTAAGGGGTTAAACAACTTAGCAACAGCAGTACGAACAGCAATTGCAATTCAGGAAGACATTTGACAGTGGCCACTGGCCAACATGACCTGCTGGCATTAGGCCAGTAGGGCATTTTTATTTTTTTCCTCCGGGTTTTGTTAAAAAAAAAAAATAAAAAAAATAAAAATAAATAAAAACTAGTCCTACAAGAAAATAAACAATTTTTGGGGGGATTTGTTTCTAACAAGACTAAGTCCTACAAATCAATGTTTCCTTAGGGCTTGTGCCAAACAAGCTTAAGTTCTACAAATCAATATTTCTTCAGTGCTTGGGCCTCTAATAAGTCCTTCAAAGGCCTCTAACAACAAACAAATCTATCAAGTCAAGTATCAGTCCACCCCAGTGACAGCTTATGTCAGGGGGTTCCTGTCTCTGTCAGTTTAAATACAAATGTCTTATTTTATTGATTTATTTTTTTAACTGTCCCCCCAATAGCAGTTAAGAAATCCCCCCAAAACAAATTCCCTGTTCAAATGATTCATTCATTCCCCAGCACAAACACACTCCTCAGACCCCTTTATACCATGTCTTATGGTTTTTATTTTATTTTGTTTAATTTAGGATTTATTTTTTTTAACTGCCCCCAAATCCCAGTACACCACCCCCAAAAAATCATCCCCTGTTCAACTGATTCTTTCCCCACACTCCGCCAACACAGGCACCCTCATGCCCCTTTTATACTATGCCTTTGGGAAATAAAATATTATTTGTAATGTGTTGTGTGTAACTTCTATGTTCCCTTTGATTTCAATGGGTGAAAAAAAAGGAAAAAAGAGGAAGATCGGCACTTTTGCGGGAAATTTTTCGCCAAGCAGAAAGTGCCATTTTTCGCCAAATTCACTTAGAGACGGAAGGTTTCGCCCATCCCTACACCTGAGGAATGGCAAGGTTGCCAGGATGTTGGCAGTGGACATGCTGCAATATTCTTTTGTAGAAAACCGAGGTTTCAGAGAAGTGATGTCATGTGTAGCTCCACTCTGGAAGATCACTAGCAGCAGTTATTTTTCCAGTACGGCTATGCCTCAATTGTACAGACAGGTAGTTAGTATCGTGGGTAAAGGGCTGAAAAGTGCATATGGAAGTGTGATTAAAAGGGGACAGAAGCAGCAGCAGTAGGATAGCCCATACCATTGTCACAAGACCTTGTAGCTGTAGCTGATTTAAGTAAGCTACAGCAGGTGATAGAGGAGTGGCTTGTACCCCACTCCTTAAAAGCTGGTTTTGTGTCTGCTGATGACAGCTCCAACATAATCGCTGCTTTGAAAATAGGTGGTATGGTGCATGAGCCCTGCTTTGTCCATGTGCTAAATTTAGTTGTGACCCGATTCCTGGCAGAATTTGAAACTCTCAGAGAGATGCCTACTATTGTCCACAAAATCTGTGCCCATTTTAGTCGCTCCTACAGTGCAAGCAATGCTCTATATTCTATAGAAGAGCTTAACAACCTGCCGCATCACCAGCTGAAAATGGAGGTCCCTACCAGGTGGAATTCCACACTGTACATGCTACAGCATGTACACAAACAGAAAAAGGCCATTAGTGAGTACACCATGCAAAACGGGAAGGTTTTGGAGGGAGCCTTTTTGTCACCTGGCCAATGGCAACTTTTGTGTGATGTATATGAGCTGCTGAAACCCTTTAAGGAGGCAACCAAGCTGGGGAGTCTCAATGAGGCAGGAATTAGTGAAATTCTGCTACTGATATTTTTATTGTAGAAAAAAATGAGGATCATGGCTGAGGAATCTTACCATAATTACCATAACAACACAGACATGCACCAGCTGATAAAGGACATGTTAGCTTGCTTTGAACAACATTCTTGCCATTTTGTTGGACCCCCACTTCAAACTAAATTTCTGAATTTCTTCCAAAGGGCCATCAGGATTTTAGTGAAATTCCCTGAGGAAGGTCCAGTGTAGGACTGAAAACGTTCAGCTTTTTATGATGGGTATAATTGGGCTGTGTATAATTATTATAATACACTTTATTTATATAGCACCAACTTATTTTGCAGCACTGTACAATAGAAAATAGACATACAGATGGAATACAAATGGAACATAGACAATAAAAGATTCAGAGGCCCCAGTCTAGAGGAAGGTAGGTGGGACACAGAAGGAGTAAGTCCTATGGGGTGTAAGTGCCTCCTGCCACATAAACTGCTGGTCAGTGGGTGGGAGAAAGAAATGCTTTTCAGTGCAGTGGTCCAGTCAGATAGTGGTATGTATGAGATAACATGACTGTGTGAGTAAAGAGGCTGTGATGTGTATGTAGGTGGGAGAGTGATTGAAGAAGGCAACAAAAGTCAGTAGAAGTTGGACAATCTGTTGATCTGGCCTTGCTCATAATGGCTATGGGAGTCATTGGTAGGCTTCCCTGAAGAGGTACATTTTCAGGGAGCTTCTGAAGATCAGAAGAATTGGAGAGTCTGATGGGACAGGGGAGGAAATTCCAGAGCTCTGGTGTAGCACAGGAGAAGTCCTGTAGGTGGGAATGGGAAGATGCAATAAGAGCTGAAGAGAGAAGATCCTGTAAAGAGCGAATATGTTGATTAGGAGATAATTTGGAAATATAGAGATGAAATGTAGAGGTGTGCAGTGTTAGTAAGGGATCTGTAAGTTAACACCAGTATTTAAATTCTAAATACTAATGGGAACCAGTGTAGTGACTGGCAGAGGAGTGGTGTTAGAGGAGCGATGTGTAATGTAGATTAGTCTGGTGGAGAATTCCGAATTGTAACGGTTTTATAAGACACTCAGACCAGCAGGTTAGAATAAAACACAGTTTTATCAATAAAACAAGAAAGACCGCCCTCTATAGGCAATACAGAATAAAAGAACGAACAGTGGCTTACAGATGCCTTCTCAGGCCCAGTATACAGATGAAATAAATATACATATACTGTCACAGGACAGGCTTAGAAACATAAGGGTACTCAATGGTTAAAGTACATGTAAATCAATCAGTCTCTGTTGTGGTGTTTGGCATGCCCAAGGTGGTAATGGAGCAGCAAGTGGTGCTAGATGAAACAACACCGTCAGTCCATAGAACAGAGATTGCTGCTTAGGCAGAACAGGAACTGAGGCCAAATACTATGCAGAGATGAGCTAGAGCCACAAGCCCCCACGGGCATTACAACGGAGATAACCACACTGCAAGAGCTAGAGCCAATAGCCCCCACGGGCGTAGCAACGGAGACAAACTACACTGCAAGAGCTAGAGCCAATAGCCCCCACAGGCGTAGCAACGGAGACAAACTACACTGCAAGAGATAGAGCCAATAGCCCCCACGGGCGTTAAACGGAGACTAATATCACTGCAAGAGCGAGATACAGGGCCAATAGCCCCCACGGGCATAGCAACGGAGACTAATCACTGCAAGAGCTAGAGCCAATAGCGCCTCCCGCGGGTGCAGTAACGGAGACCGACTACACTGCCAGATAGACAGAATGAGCCACCGCCTTATACAAATACCCTGCAAGGTAACCGGCTCAGCAAGTGTTAATGGAGGCTCAGTGAATGGAGACAACGGCTCTGCAAGTGTACCGGAGGCTCAGTGAACGGAGACAACGGCTCTGCAAGTGTTAACGGAGGCTCAGGGAATGGAGACACAGCTCTGCAAGTGTAAACGGAGGCTCAGGGAAAGGAGATAACAGCTCTGCAAGTGTTAACGGAGGCTCAATGAACAGAGGCACGGCTCTGCAAGTGTTAACGGAGGCTCAGGGAAAGGAGATAACAGCTCTGCAAGTGTTAACGGAGGCTCAGCGAACAGAAGCATGGCTCTGCAAGTGTAATGGAGGCTCTGACACGATCAGCTCTGCCACAAGCACAGCGGAAGTCAGAATGTCGCCTAGGCGACAAGAAGCAGCAATGGCAGGAACAGAGGCAGGGTCAGCAGCGAGCCGGTTCAGGTCACAGAGCAGGAAGTCAGCCAGGCCAGGTCAGATCATGGAGCAGGATTCTCAGACAAGCCAGATCAGGTCACAAGCAGGAACGTCAGCCAGGCCACGTCAGATCACGGAGCAGGAAACAAGGAGCGTCGTCAAACAGGCCAAATCGGTACATAGGAAGCAGGAACACTGGAATACAGCAACAGCAACACTGGCTCAGGAACACCACGAAAGGGCACCTGACAGGTGCCAAAGGCCAGGTATAAAAAGACCACAATGGGCGGGCCAAACAAGCGCAGCCAAAGAGAGCGTCCACAACCAAGAGTGACAGATAAGGATCACGGACACCGTGATAGTACCCGCCTCTCGAAGACCCCCTCTCCCAGCAGGAGGTCTAGGTTTCTGGGGATATTTAGAGTGGAAATTGCGTAACAATCTAGGTGCATGGAGGTCCTTATGATCTACCCAAGAACGTTCTTCAGGGCCATAGTCCTTCCAGTGGACCAAATATTGCAATTTCCCCCTAAATCTCCTAGAATCAATAATGCTCTGGACTTCGTACTCCTCTTGGCCTTGAACCTCCACAGGCCCAGGAACCACCGGAGTTGTAGTGTAGCGGTTGCAAACCAAGGGTATTAACAGAGATACGTGGAACACATTGTGTATGCTCATAGAAGCTGGGAGTTCCAATGCGTACGAGACGGGATTCACTTTTCAAATAACTTTGAACGGACCAATGAACCGGGAGCCAACTTATTGGATGGCACTTGCAGATTGAGATTTCTGGAGGAGAGCCATACCCTATCCCCAACCTGGAAGGAGACCGCTGGCAGCCGTCTACGATTGGCATGCCGCTGATGTTGCTGAAATGACTAACTGAGGGTCCTCTGAACCTGTGCCCAAGTGGAGCGAAGCTGCTCAATATGCTCGTCCAGAGCTGGAATCTGCTGCGACTGAAATGAGTCCGGGAGCAGGCACGGCTGGAAACCGTAATTGATGAGAAACGGGGAGCTCCCAGACGATGAATTAACTGCACAATTCCTGCCGAACTCTGCCATGGCAACAGGTCGGCCGAATTGTCATGATGATCAGTCACAAAGCAACACAGGAACTGCTCCAGTCCCTGATAGGTACATTCAGCGGCCCCATTGGTCTGGGGATGGTAGGCGGAGGAAAAGGACAATTGAATGCCCATCTGGCCACAGAATGCCCTCCAGAATCTGGACACAAACTGGCTCCCACGGTCAGACACCAGCACTCTGGGTACCCCATGCAAGAGGAACACTACTCTGGCAAAAACTATCGCCAATTCCTGGGCTGACGGAAGGCCCAAGAGGGGCGTGAAATGAGCCATCTTAGAGAACCTATCGACCACCATAAGGATAAACTTGTACCCCCTAGATACTGGCAGTTCTGCCAGGAAGTCAATTGATATATGGGACCATTGACGTTCGCCATTAGGCACAGGTTGGAGTAGGCCCACTGGGAGATGTCTGGGGGTCTTGGCACAAGCACAGGTGGCACAGGCTACAGTAAAGGCGGAGCAATCGGCTCTAAGGGTGGGTCACCAAAATAACTGTGATAGAGACCATATTAACTGATCCCTCCCGATATAGCCCAGCAGCCTTAGATGAATGGTATGTCTCCAACAGACGGGTACGGAATGGCTCATCCACAAAACACTTGCCAACTGGGATTTCTGGGGGAGCCCTTGCCTGAGATGCCAAAATCTCTTCCCCCAGTGGTGAAGTGATGCTAGTACGCACCATTGCCAGGATACGATCTGGCTGAATAATAGGTACGGGTTCTTCATCCCCCTGAAAGTCCAATGCAAACTGTCTGGACAGAGCATCTGCCCTAACGTTCTTTGAGCCTAGTAGATAGGCCACTACAAAATTGAACCGAGACAGAAAAAGTGCCCACCTAGCCTGTCGGGAGGACTGCGTTTTTGCTTCAGAGAGATAAGTCAAATTTTTATGGTCAGTTAGGATTAACACCGGGGTTCTGGTACCTTCCAATAGGTGACGCCATTCTTTTAGTGCAAGAATAATAGCCAGAAGCTCTCTGTCACCAATCTCATAGTGGCTTTGGGCACAGGAGAGTTTTTTAGAAAATAACCCACAAGGTCTCAAGACGCCACCTCCCCCAGGACATTGGGAAAGCACTGCCCCAACCCCAACTTCAGAGGCATCAACTTCCAGGGTGAATGGCAGGGTGGGATTGGGGTGGGACAGCACCGGAGCAGAAGCAAAGGTGGATTTTAAAGTCTCAAAAGCATTTTCAGTTGCCTTGGACCATTGAGAGGGATTAGCACCCTTATGTGTCAGGTCAGACAGAGGTTTCACAATAGTAGAAAAGTTCTGGATATATTTCCAATAATAATTGGCAAAGCCCAAAAAGCGCTGGATAGCTTTTAACCCCTTGGGGTGAGGCCATTGTAGGACTGCTGCCAGTTTCTCCTGGTCCATAGCAATGCCATCTTTAGAAATTACAAACCCCAGGAAGGGGGGGGACCTATGAAACTCACATTTTTCTAATTTACAGAACAGTTTATTTTTACTTAATCGCAGCAAAACCTCAGAGACATCCTTAATATGCTGGGTCAGGCTGGCAGAGTGAATCAATATATCATCGAGGTATACCACCACACAAGACTGAAGCATGTCACGAAGGATGTCATTAATGAATTCTTGAAACACCGCAGGTGCATTGCATAGACCAAATGGCATCACCAGATATACATAATGCTCTGATCTGGTATTAAATGCCGTCTTCCACTCATCCCCAGCCTTAATTCTGATGAGGTTATAAGCGGCCCGCAGATCAAGTTTAGTGAAGATGGAAGAGCCCTTTAACCTGTCAAATAATTCAGTAATAAGTGGTATGGGGTAGGCATTCTTAGACATAAGCTTATTCAGCCCCCGGTAATCAATACATGGTCTTAGTTCACCACTTTTCTTTTTTACAAAGAAGAAACAGGCACCAGCCTGGGAAGTAGACTTGCGAATGATCCCTCTCTTGAGGGCGTCCTCAATATAGTCCTCCATAGCCCTGTTCTCATCGCAGGACAATGGATAAGTGCGACCCCTGGGAGGCACCACGCTCGGAGGCAGATCAAAAGCGCAATCATAGGGTCTATGCTGACGCAATGCGCTAGCCTCCCCCTTGCTGAATACGTCACTGAATTCTCGATATTCAGCTGGCACAGAGGGAGAGGTACACAAGATCTTGACAGAATGTGACAAACAGTTTTTAGCACAGTATTCAGACCATGATCTAACCTCGCATCTCTGCCAGTCAAACTGGGGATTGTGTAATAGCAGCCATGGGAACCCCAGAATGACTGCATGATGAGGAGATGCTGAGATAATTTGGAAACGTAATTCCTCCTTGTGGAGAGCCCCAACAGATATAGTAATAGGAATAGTTTCCAGAGTGATAAATGCAGGTTCCAAAGGTCTGCCATCAATAGCTTCAATTGCTAAGGGAGACTCCCTTTTGACCAACGGAATTTTGTGCAACTCGGCAAAAGATTGATCAGTGAAGTACCCGGCTGCACCGGAGTCTACCAGTGCAGCATAACCACCACAGACAGCTCAGCCCAGGAGAATACCACCTGAGTCTAGGGACTGCTGCACACCACCTAGGGCCTGTCCCCCAAGGCACCCTAGGTGCGTCCGTTTCCCAGCTGTACCGGACATGTGCGTAATAAGTGCCCAGCTTTGCCACAATATAAACATAGGCCCTGCCTTTTACGGTGCGCCCGTTCCTCCTTAGTAAGTCTGATGAACCCAAGCTGCATTGGTTTGCCAGGTTCAGGTGAACGTTCAGGAGGAATGGGAGGTGAGGGTGGGTTTAAAAGACTACCATGCCCATAATTTCTGGATCTCGCCCTTTTAGCCAGTCGTCTTTCACGAATGTGGGAGTCAATAAGCATGACATAGTCAATATATTCATCCAGATCACTGGGTACATCTCTGGCAGCTATTTCATCTTTGATGGAGTCGGACAGTCCCTGAGCAAAAGCTGCCACTAATGCTTCATTATTCCATCCCACCTCTGCTGCCAAGGTCCAAAATTTAATGACATAGTCACCCAAGGTGCGATCGCCCTGTTGTATCTCCATTAACCTTTTGGCAGCAGAGACAGCTCTACCAGGAACCTCAAACACCCTGCTGAACTTTCTTACGAACTCACAAAAGTTCTGAGTGCAGGGTTTGGCATTCTCCCACAGAGGATTGGCCCATGCCAGCATTTTGCCTGTTAGTAAGGATATCATAAATCCAACCTTACTCTGGTCTTTATCAAATGCCTGAGGCGTTAGTTCTAGAAATATCTCCAATTGATTAATAAATCCCCTGCATAGGGTAGGTTCACCATCGTATCTCAATGGTAACGGCGCCGCCGCAGTTAGGCGTCTGGTATGTGTAGTAGGAACTACAGACTGATTATCCGGTGTCGAAACTGGGGAGACCACCGGGTTCTGGTTAGGTTTATCAAGGTGTACCATACGTTCAAGTAAAGTTTGTAAGGCCAGTGCCAACTGGTCCAAGCGCTGCTCATGAACATCCATTCTCCAGTGGATGTTTTGTATATTACTTTCACCTTTGCTGTCTGAGGTCATGGCCCTTTCGTACTATAACGGTTTTGTAAGACACTCAGACCAGCAGGTTAGAATAAAACACAGTTTTATTAATAAAACAAGAAAGACCGCCCTCTATAAGCAATACAGAAAAATATAATATATAATAATATAATAATCACAGACTGCTGCTGATGCTTTGGCAGAAGTTTTGAAATTTTGTGTTTACAGTGAGGTTCCAGCAAAGTTGCAAGAATGTATTCCTCATTGCTTTTAATGGACACTATGCGAGTATCTTGTTCAAAGCATGCAAACATGTTCTTGGCCAGCTGGTGCATGTCTTTGTTGTCATTATGGTAAGATTTCTCTGCCATGATCCTCATTTCTTTCCAAAATAAATATATCAGTGGTAGAATTTCACTAATTCCTGCCCCTATGTGACTCACCAGCATGCCTGTCTCTTCAAAGGGTTTTAACAGCTCACATACATTTCATATTAGTTGCCATTGGCCAGATGACAAAGAGGCTCCCTCCAAAGCCTTCCAGTTATGCATTGTGTACTCACTGATGACCTTATTCTGGTCATGCAAACACTCTAGCATGTACAGTATGGAATTCCACCTGGTAGGGACCTCCATTTACAGCTGGTGATGGGGCAGGTCGTTATGCTCTTGTGTTGCATCCACTGTAGGAGTGACTAAAATGGACATATTTTTTGTGAGAGATATTTAGAGTCTCTCTCAGGGTTTCAGATTCTGCAGATAATCTGCCCTACTAAATTTAGGGGCCTCAATGTAAGAGGACTGGGTATCATTGGTCTGGGAAATCAGAGCTCCCAGACCCTTCCATGCTGGTGGTGGTCACTTCCTCCTCTGACTCACTGCACGCATCATGGCCCTTCCAGCTCCTCCCATATTTTTATTAATACAGGTGTCCATAGTGTTAGCCAACTTTAGAAGCCTCTGCTAGCCTTATTTCACTAGAAACTAACTTTCATATTACCTTCTGCCTTCTCTAGCTCTCTATCTGCTTATTTCTCCAGTTCACTTCCTGGTATCATCATGTTTTTTGGCAGAAATGTGAGATACAGGTAGCAAAGGGTGGGACGTTTGGAGCCTTTGATAGACATAAAATATGTAGATGAAATGGAGACTTTTTAAGGATTTTGCTGAGGGCAGATATTCTAACACAAAAGCAGAGAACTGTGTGGGGGAGCACAATGGGACATTTTACCTGTTCCTATCTACAACTCCTGTTGGCTGGTGGGGGATGTTGGGAGTTGTCATCCATCTATAGTTGGAGTGCTAGCTTAAAGTGAAAGAGATCCAGTGAATCTGCAGTGTATTTGCTCTCATATGCTGCAGTCTCTGTGTATTATCAGGCCTGTACAGAGACGAACTTGGGTACTTTGTAATTGTGAGGTTTTCTTTTTGTTTTTGTATAAAATATTTAATAAAAATAGTTCAAGTGATGTTTTGTGGTGTACTTCTATATAGCTGATTATTAAATAGATCCCCTCTCTTGTATGTATTCTGTATTCTCCAGCAGTGCTCCACAGACTTACTCACTAGCACCTCCTTCATTTTATACAGTGCTGGTTAACGGTACTGCAATTTATACCATTCTTGGTCAGCCCTTTTCTGTATTCTATGATTTTGTTCTTGCCTTACCAGTTAGAGCTGCAACTTCTACCTGCTCTTTTATTGTCCATCTTTCCTCAGTGACCTGTGAGTGCTTCTATTTTAGTCTGCTAACCTGTCTCCTGTCTTTCCCAGCCCAGTTACCCATCCTGCACTCAAGCAGCATTATTTCTGGCCAGGATTTTGACACCAGGTCTATTGTTTGTGTAATGTACTATACCTCCTCTATCCAGCAGTAGGATAGCCATACAAACCATTCATACACAGTAAACAGTACATTATCACAAGTCTCACAGTTACTGCAACTGCAACACACATATTTGAATTAGAGAATAATCATTTATTAGTAAATTACAGAGCAGGGTTTAGAGAACAAACTCCAATCCAAAGCAGTAACCCCAAAGAGCTAGAAAATATCCCATAAATCACAGAGTGTAATCAGTAAACCAGATCCAACACCAAGGAAGAATTATAACTCAGGATTATGTCTGTATTTTCTGGGAAGTGGATCTGCAGAGCGGCCTGTACAGTGTATCCCAGGATTGCTGAATGGTAATTGATCTGCACCGTTATCTATACATCTGAATCATGTCACTCCAGGAGCTTCATATTTTCAGGTGTTGTTTCTTGAAGGAAACCCATCCAGTTTTATTTCTAGAATTGAAGGAAAATTATTATTACATTTTTATCAGATAAAGGGAATTGTAGCCCCTACAGCTGGAGAGACAGAGGTTTCCTATCCCCTGATCTAGTATGTACAGTAGGGTGTCAGCAATGATATAAGCTGAGGATTCAGTGTAAAGAGGACTTTTCACACAACACATTCACCTACACATTTTATGGTCATTTCATTGCTAAATCATCAAAAAGCTAGGGAGCGTTCAACAATGTGTTCTGTGATAAAAGCATCATTGCATTGGTAAAAAAAAAAAAAATGAAACCAATGTTAAAGTGATAGTAAACTAGTAAACTTAGATTTTGATGTGACATTTTCTGCTAGTACATAATGTGTAAAGCCACATTGCCTGTATGAATTATTGCTTTCCCTGTAAATTTATTACTTATATAAACAAAATCATGGAAATTCATGGTATATGTAAGGAAAGTAAGGCTCTGAGAGGGGAAGAGTTAAACGGTAGATTTTCATGAATTATTTTCCATGAGGGTGCACAATGCATTTATATATAATTCTTTGCATACTCCTCTGGCATTCAAAGGGTTAAGTTATATTTTTTCTTTCTCTAATACTGCCTTGTCTGATTGATCAATAATTTTATTTTGATGGATATTCTTTTAATCAATCATGTGCACCCTTGATTAATTTGTTTACTTAATTTCCTTTTGTTTGATAAATTATTGATCCCTTATTCATTATTCATTAATTTAATCTATCAAGCTTTGTGTTCTTGAGAAATCAAGTTCAATTAGAATCCAAAGTTGGCACTATGCACATGACAATGTACTGATGTACTGCACATGTGCACTACCATAAGTCTAAAACAAAGGATCTAATTAATGGGGCACGTATTTTTATATTATGCTCTGCATGTCCAGACCGAAGCAAATGAAGCTTGAATGATTAAACCTAGTCCAGAAAGCATCAGTCTGTTTAAGGTGTCAACCTTATTTTTTGCAAGATATTTAAGAGCTGATCCAGATTGAACAGGAATAATGATATGTTTGGATAATGTGGAAACAGTAGGATCAACTGTTGGAGGTTTAGACCAAAGGTCAACCTTAGATTTAGAAAAAGGGTTTACCAAATTTTGTTCGAATAACCATTAATTTATCTGAGATTTCCCACTCATCCGTGACTATCTGGTCAAGCTCTTCTTAGTCAGGAAAAATAACAGCAGATTTCTTTTTATGTTTAACCCCTTAAGGACCTGGAAAATCTGATGTCATTTTCACTTAAGGACCGGAGCAATTTTGACTTTTTTGACTATGTCTTTGTTCAACCATATTTTCTCTTTAATTCCTTTTGCGCACCCACACAAATTATATACTGTTTTTTTTAAGCACAAGTAGGGCTTTCTTTTGATACCACAATTATATGAATACCTCATTGTTTAATTTGATGAAAATAGAAAAAAAGAGGAAAAAATAAAAAAAAAAAAAACATTTTGCTTACATTTTTCTGTCAGGATTTGCATACTATTAGTTAATGACAAAAAATACTCCTAAATATATTCATTTGCTTCTCCTAAATATAAAAGTACCCCATATGCCTAGTATTTCAATCCCTTCCTCACATTTACAAGGTAAATATTACAAGATGGCTGCCATCATTTCCAACTTGTAATTTATCAACAACTGGCACGTGAGCATCATAGCTTAGTTGATGGTGCCAGAACCAAAAATGTCCCACAAAGGTATATGTTTCTGAAAACTAGACAACATAAGGTAAATAATCAGGAGAATTTTGAAGTTTTTTATGCAGCTATTTTTCCAGAAATGTTTTTCAAAATGTTTTCACATTTTTAAAGTGGACATTTTACCACCAATCCCTCGTATATCTTGACGCAAGTTAAAAAAACGGGTTTTTTCACACTTTAACTTCAATGTTGATGTGAATTTCAAGCACATGATAGGTGAAGATTTTTAAAAATGCATTGTTTAGTGTTCAGCTCCTTCTTCTGAGTACGGCAATACCCCATATTCATAGGTTTCTCAAGGTTTGGGAGAGCTACGGGGCCCAAATTGGAACATGCGCGTTTCCAGTTTCACACTTTGAATTTTCACAGCTTGCATCACTGGTGCCATGTCTCATTTGGGGCTGTGTAACACTGCTCCACTCTAATATTTCCCCCCAAAAGTGTATATTTTTTTAAAGTAGACACCCCAGGCTTTCATTTTATGTATGTTTTCAAATTTTTTACACAGCCATTTTACCACCAATCACTCATAAATCTTGACGTAAGTTAAAAAAAACAGCATTTTTCACACTTTCACTTCAATGTTGATGTGAATTTCAAGCACATGATAGGTGAAGATTTTTAAAAATGCATTGTTTAGTGTTCAGCTCCTTCTTCTGAGTACGGCAATACCCCATATGCATAGGTTATTCAAGGTTTGCAGGAGCTATGGGGCCCAAATTGGAACATGCGCGTTTCCAGTTTCACACTTTGAATTTTCACAGCTTGCATCACTGGTGCCATGTCTCATTTGGGGCTGTGTAACAGTGCTCCACTCTAAGATTTCCCCCCAAAAGTGTGTATTTTTGGAAAGTAGACACCCCAGGCTTTCATTTTATGTATGTTTTCAAATTTTTAACACAGCCATTTTACCACCAATCCCTCGTAAATCTTCACGTAAGTTGAAAAAAACAGCATTTTTCACAGATTTCAATGTTGATGTGGATTACAAGTACAGAGTAGGAGATGATTTTTTAAACTTTTTTTTATTAGTGTTCAGCTCTTTCTTCTGAATACGGCATTACTCCATATTCATAGCTTTATCATGGTTTGTGGGAGCTACGGGGCACAAATTTGAACAAATATTGAATTTTCATTTCTTTCTTATCTGGTGCCATTTCTCATTTGGGGCTATGTTCCAGTGCTCCACTTTAAGATTTTCCCCCAAAAGTGTATATTTTTGAAAAGTAGACACCCCCAGCTTTCATTTTAGGTGTGTTTTCAAATTTTTTACACAGCCATTTTACCACCACTCTCTCGTTAACTTGACATAAGTAAAAAAGCAGCGTTTTTCACATTTAGAATTCAATGTTGATGTGAATTTCAAGTACAGAATAGGTGAAGATTTTATAAACTGCATTGATTAGCGTTCGGCTCCTTCTTCTGAGTACGGCAATACCCCATATGCATAGGTTTCTCATGGTTTACGGGTGCTACGGGGCCCAAATTGGAACATGCGCGTTTCCAGGTTCACACTTTGAATTTTCACAGCTTGCGTTTCTGGTGCCATTTCTCATTTGTCCTGTGTAACAGTGCTCTTTTTTCAGATTTTCCCCCAAAAGTGTATATTTTTGGAAAGTAGACACCCCAGGCTTTCGTTTTAGGTGTGTTTTCAAATTTTGTACACAGCCATTTTACCGCTAATATTGTGAAAACTTGATGCAAGTAAAAAAAAAAATCAGCATTTTTCACATTTAGACTTCAATGTTGATGTGAATTTCAAGTACAGAACAGGTGAAGATTTTATAAACTGCATTGATTAGTGTTCGGCTCCTTCTTCTGAGTACAGCAATGCCCCATATGCAAAGGTTTGTCAGGATTTGGGGGAGATACTGGGCCCAGTTGGAACATGTGAGTTTCCTTTTACAGATATGCCATTTTTACAGCTGGCGCCTTGTCTCATTTTGTACTGTTTGGCAATACTGCAATGAATTTTACCCCCAAAAGTATATGTTGTAGAAGAGTAGACAACCCTGGCTTTCATTCTATTTGCACTTTTTAAATTTTTTCACTGCCACTCTATCAGCAATCCCTCCCAAAACCTGCAGTAAGGCAAAGAAACACCATTTTTTCACACTTATATTTTAGTGTTGCTCTGGATTTCAATCAGATGATATTTGCAGATTTTTTAAGTGCTTTACATTAGTGGTGAGTTACATCATCTGAGTACGGCAATGCCCCATATACATAGGTTTGTCAGGGTTTGGGGGAACTACTGGGCCCAGTAGGGAACATGTGTGTTTCCATTATCAAAGATGGCTTTGCTTCCCATTATATTTTGACAGTGTTAGATCTAAGGAGGGATGTGTTTTGAAAAATAAAAAAACAGGATATTTCAGGGGTGAAAAGTGGCCAAATAATAAAATAAACTTCACAGCACTACTGCATTGTGCCTTCATGGTATTGTTTGAAGCAGTCACCTATGCAGAGACCAGGTTTGGAAGGGCAGCCAGGACAGTAAGTGGAGATTTCTCTCCGTATTCCCTTGCTGTAGCAAACCCTGCGCGCTTTTGTGGGTTTTTCTTTTGGGGGGTTGGGGGGATTTTATAAATAAAATGTACTACCCCAGGTTTTGGTGGAATTATTTCTGTTGCCCCCTGAAACAAAAATTGGGAGATAAGATGGAGCTGATACTGCAGAAAAGTAAGTTTTGGGGTGGGGTTTGCCAATTTAAAATTCAAAAATGAATTGTAAGCTGCAGTCTGCATCATGTAAATGGCAACCTTTTTGTACCATGCCCTACACTTTTGCATGGTGATGTACGGCTGTATGAGTTGATCACACAGATCAACACCCCCCATGTTCTTGTTCTAGTCTCTGATGCAGACTGGCTTTCTTAGTACCCCACTCGTGCCACAAACAGACTGCCACAGTTTTGTCCTGATGCATGGTGGAAAGCATGTAGATACCGGGGCACTTAGTATCAAGCAACCCGCGCTCACCCATCGCTCCATGCGGCGGTGATGGGAGAGTTTAACCCATGACAGTGCAGGACTGTTATGGGTCCTTAAGGGGTTAAAAAGAGATTTGGCTGAGGACATAGAAGTTTGGTAGTGATGAGCGAGCACCTCAATGCTCGGGTGTTCGGGTGCTCTGACCGAGCGCCCCCGGAGGCTCGAGTGCTCGGCCGAGCACCCGAGCCCCATTGAAGTCAATGGGAGGACTCGAGCATTACACCAGGCACCCCCTGCTCTGATGAGGGGAGGGTGCCTGGTCCATAGGAAAAGGGAAGAAAATGATGGAAACACCACAGAAATGGTTCAGGGACAGCATAGGGAGGATGTCTGGATGCATCTTGGACTCCAACATAGCTGCTGGGAACGATCTTTCGCCCGTAGTACGCCATTTTTACAGACTGACCGTAAAACACACAAAAAGGAAAATAAAAACGACTTTAGGCGAAAAATTGTTACCAAACAGTATTTGCTGTATATTAACTTGTATATCATCTGCAAATTCTTCCAAAAATTTCCTCGATTTTTCTGAAGTGAGGCCATGATTAAGAGGGAAACGTGCGCAGAGGCAAATTCTCCCAAAAATTTCCTTGATTTTTCTGAACTGAGGCCATGATTAAGAGGGAAACGTGCGCAGAGGCAAATTCTCCCAAAAATTTCCTCGATTTTTCTGAACTGGGGCCATGATTAAGAGGGAAACGTGCGCTGAGCCGACCATCTAAAACATTATGGGTGAGGGTCTGCTGCGCAGCTGACCATCCTAAACATTATATGCGAAGGCCCACTAGTGAGCTGACGCTATAAAACATTATATGAGAGGGCCCGCTAGAGAGCTGACCCAATAAAACATTATATGAGAAGGCCCGCTGGTGAGCTGACCTATACAAAAATTGTCAAACAGGGCCCGCTGGTGAGCTGGCCCTATATAAAAATTATATCACAGGGCCCGCTGGTGAGCTGGCCCTATATAAAAATTATATCACAGGGCATATGGAAGAGGAGGAGGAGGATGAGAAGATTAAGAGTCAACCATATACCCATTTTTTGGGTGGAAGGGGTGAATGGGAATACAGAGTATTCCCATCATTGTAAATAACATATATAAAGTGAGTTTATGTTCCCCCGGGGCTTTCCTCCAGTGGAGTGGAGAAGTCAGGGGAAATCCAGGCCTTGTTCATTTTTATAAGTGTCAACCTATCAGCATTGTCGGTGGAAAGGCGGATACGCTTATCTGTTATGATGCCACCAGCAGCACTAAATACCCGCTCAGACAGAACGCTGGCGGCAGGGCAGGCCAGCACCTCCAAGGCGTAGAGTTCATACCACGTGTCCAGCTTGGACACCCAGTAGTTGTAAGGCACAGAGGGATCATTGAGGACGCTGACACTATCTGCTACGTAAAACTTTTCCCTCCTTGTGACACTAGGCTGCGCGTCAGGGTGAGGGTGCTGGCGGGGTGTCATGAAGGTGTCCCACGCCTTGGAGAGTGTTGCCCTGCCTTTGTCGGAACTGCTGTGTGCTCCCCTTTTCTCCCCTTCTCGGTTGGCCAAGGTAGCACGTACTCTGCCGCCAGCGTTGTCAGATGGAAAATTTTGGAGCAATTTTTCAACAAGAACCTTCTGGTATTGCACCATTTTGCTTGTCCTCTCCACCGGAGGAATGAGAGATGAGAAATTCTCTTTGTAGCGGGGGTCCAGAAGGGTGAACACCCAGTAATCCGTGTTGTCTAAAATGCGTATAACGCGTGGGTCACGGGAAAGGCAGCCTAACATAAAGTCAGCCATGTGTGCCAGAGTACCAACAGGCAAGATTTCGCTGTCCTCACCAGGAGGATGACTCTCAATCTCCTCATCCTCTTCCTCCTCTTCTGCCCACCCACGCTGAAGAGATGGAACTAAAGTTCCATGGCTACCCTCTGTAGCGGAGGCAACCGTGTCTTCCTCCTCCTCCTCCTCCTCCTCCGCCTCCTCCAATTGTCGCTGAGAAGACGAAGTGAGGGTGCTCTGGCTATCACCTTGTGTAAGCTCTTCCTCCCCCATTTCCACCTCTTCCACATGCAAAGCGTCGGTTTTAATTGTGAGCAGCGAGCGTTTCAGTAGACACAGAAGTGGGATGGTTACACTGATAATAGCGTTATCGCCGCTCACCATCTGTGTCGATTCCTCAAAATTGCGTAAAACCTCACAGAGGTCTGACATCCATTCCCACTCCTCACTTCTGATTACAGGAAGTTGAACGGAGAGGCGACGACCGTGTAACAGCTGGTACTCCACTACTGCCCTCTGCTGCTCACAAAGCCGGGCCAACATGTGGAAGGTGGAGTTCCAGCGCGTGCTCACGTCACACAGCAGCCGGTGAGCTGGCAATTGTAAGCGCTGCTGCAGCTTCAACAGGCCGGCTGAAGCTGTTGATGACTTACGGAAATGTGCACACACGCGGCGCACCTTGGTCAAGAGATCATGCACATTGGGGTAGGTTTTTAGAAATCGCTGAACCACTAAATTAAATACATGCGCTAGGCATGGTACGTGTGTGAGCTTGCCGAGCTCCAAAGCCGCCACCAAGTTACGCCCATTATCACACACAACCATGCCTGATTGCAGGTTGAGTGGCGAGAGCCACTGCTCGGTCTGGTGACTAATTCCCTGCAACAGCTCTGAGGCCGTGTGCTGTTTGTCCCCAAGGCAGATCAGCTTCAGCACGGCCTGTTGACGCTTCCCCACTGCAGTGCTACACTGCTTCCAGCTACCGGCTGATGGGGAGTGGCGCTGCGTGCAGAGAATTCGGAGGTGGAAACGGAGGAGGAGGAGCCAATAACGTAGGTGCTGGCGGAAACCCTGATGGAGGTAGGGCCCGCAATCCTCGGCGTGGGTAGCACCCGTGCCATCCCAGGGTCCGAGTCGCTCCCAGCCTCCACGACATTCACCCAGTGTGCCGTCAGGGAAATGTAGCGTCCCTGGCCACAAGCACTTGTCCATGTGTCAGTCGTTAAGTGGACCTTCCCAGTAACTGCGTTGGTCAGGGCACGGGTGATGTTACGGGACACATTGTGGTGTAATGCGGGGATGGCACACCGGGAAAAGTAGTGGCGGCTGGGGACCGCGTACCGAGGGACAGCTGCTGCCATCAGGCTGCGGAAGGACTCAGTGTCCACAAGCCTAAATGGCAGCATTTCGATGGCCAGTAATTTGGAAAGGTGTGAGGTTAGTGCTATGGCCTGTGGGTGGGTGGCTGGGTATTTTCGCTTGCGCTCAAATGCCTGGGGTAACGACATTTGGACGCTGTGGTGGGACAGGGAAGTGGATGTGGTCGCTGATGGTGCTTCAGATGGTACAGGTGCAGGGCGGGAGGTATGCGGGCCTGCGCCTTCGACAGGCGATTGGCCGGCACCGAAAACAGGGGAAGAGGAGGCAATGGTGTGGCCTGCAGACACAGATGGGTGATCCAGGCGTTCCTCCCACTTATTACGGTGCTTGGATGCCATGTGTCGGATCATGCTGGTGGTGGTGAGGTTTCTAGTGTTCATGCCTCGGCTCATTCTGGTGTGGCACAGGTTGCAAACTACAATTCTTTTGTCGTCCGCACTTTCCTTAAAAAAACGCCATACCGCGGAACACCTACCCCTTGGCAAGGTAGATTTACGCAAGGGGGTGCTCCGTGGAACATTTGCGGGCCGGTTTGGTGCGGTCCGCCTTCTTTCTGTAGCCACACCACTGCCTCTTCCAGCCTGTTGCGGTGCTGCAGATGGCTCACCCTCAGGACTGCTGTCATCGCTCGGCTCTACACCTTCCCAGGTGGGGTCAGTCACCTCATCGTCCACCAAGTCCTCCTCCACTTCCTCACTCTGATCATCCTCCTCATGTCTTGATCCCACCACATACTCAGTCATTGACAACTGTATATCATCCTCCTCAACAAGGTCTTGAGACAGTAATAGTGGTTGATTTAATGGCAACTGTGTCTCATCATCATCATCATCCACTACTTCCTTTGACCTTAAATGCCGTTCACATCTGTCATCTTCTTGTGATTGGGTACCCTCTAGAGGTTGTGAATCAGGGCACAAGATGTCATGTTCCTCTGCAAGCGTGCTTGGAGAGAGGGTCAAATGAAGGATTGGTGATGAGACGAGCTCCTCACTATATCCCAGTGTGGGATCACTTCTTTGACCAGACCGTCTATGGTGGGAGGAAGGATGATCAGAGTGAGGATTATGTTGACCAGACTCTTGGCTACTGAGAGTGGACTTGGTGGAAGACAGGGTGGTGCTTAACCGACTGGAAGCAGTATCAGCTGACATCCAACCGACCACCTGTTCGCAGTGGTCGGACCTCGAGAGTGATGTCCTGCGACGCCCTGTAAAATGAGACATGAAGCTAGGTATGGTGGATGTCTTTCTTTCTTGTGCTCTGGCACCAGGCACAGTTTCTACGCGTCCTGACCCGCGCCCTGAACTATCAGGATCACGTCCACTTCCCCGTCCCTTTTTACCCGCCTTCTTCATATTACACGGAATATGTGCTGCAAATCTGCAACTTTGCACAGTACACAGAATGTGCTGCTAAACTGCGGTGACGCACACTGAATGGAATATGTGACTTTGATATTTTACAGTTTGAAGACTTAATAGTATTTCTTCCTATTCTGCAACTGTGCAAAGTACACAGAATGTGCTGCTAAACTGGGCGACGCACACTGAATGGAATATGTGACTTTGATATTTTACAGTTTGAAGACTTAACAGTATTTCTTCCTATTCTGCAACTGTGCACAGTACACAGAATGTGCTGCTAAACTGCGGTGACGCACACTGAATGGAATATGTGACTTTGATATTTTACAGTTTGAAGACTTAACAGTATTTCTTCCTATTCTGCAACTGTGCACAGTACACAGAATGTGCTGCTAAACTGCGGTGACGCACACTGAATGGAATATGTGACTTTGATATTTTACAGTTTGAAGACTTAACAGTATTTCTTCCTATTCTGCAACTGTGCACAGTACACAGAATGTGCTGCTAAACTGGGCGACGCACACTGAATGGAATATGTGACTTTGATATTTTACAGTTTGAAGACTTAACAGTATTTCTTCCTATTCTGCAACTGTGCACAGTACACAGAATGTGCTGCTAAACTGCGGTGACGCACACTGAATGGAATATGTGACTTTGATATTTTACAGTTTGAAGACTTAACAGTATTTCTTCCTATTCTGCAACTGTGCACAGTACACAGAATGTGCTGCTAAACTGCGGCGACGCACACTGAATGGAATATGTGACTTTGATATTTTACAGTTTGAACACTTAACAGAATGTGCTCTAATCTTCAACTTTGCACACAAAAACGGAATGTGCTCTAATCTGCAACTTTGCACACTAAACAGAATGTGCTCTAATCTGCAACTTTGCACACTAAACAGAATGTGCTCTAATCTGCAACTTTGCACACTAAACAGAATGTGCTCTAATCTGCAACTTTGCACACTAAACAGAATATATGAATTTTTTTTGTTTTTGTTTTTTTTCCCCCCACACAAAATAAACTGCTGCCCCCACACACAGTAGTCCTAAAAAGGGCTTTTGGTTCTTTTTTTTTTCACAATTGCTTTTCTTCTCCCTACACTGACTTTCCCTTCCTATCCTCATCTCTCCCTGGCTAAGACTGAGCCGAACTCGCTGGTCAGGTGCTATACAGCACCCGATCACGGGTTCTGGCCAGCCAATCAGTGTAATGCCAGCAGCCAACATGGCTGCTGGCATTACACTGATGTCAGAGCTTCCCTGCACGTTTATTGGCTGCGCAGCAGCCGCGAAACGTGCGGGGAGGAGACCCGAACATGGCGGGCGAGCACATGCGGTACTCGTACGAGTACCGCCATGTACCGAGCAGAGCGATGCTCGAGCCGATCCGAGCATCGGCCGAGCATGCTCGCTCAACACTAAAGTTTGGTCATCTGAAACTTCTAAGATAGCTTTAATAAAAGAATCCATGGATTCTGAATCAGAGTTGTCTAATAAGCAATCCTCTGTAATGAATAAGGGGTGTTCAAAACTGTCTCCAGCCAATTCACCTACATTGTCAGAGGACTCTGAGTATGAATAAAGAAACCTTTTTGAGGCTTTTTTTGTTAGTGGTCTTTTAACTGGTGTACCAGGTTCTTCTGTTAACCATCTGTCCAAAAACCTCTCCAAATTTACAAAATAATCTGGTAAAGCCTTGGCCCACTCAGATTCTGCAGATGTGGAAGCCCTATTAACCTCTAAACCCGTACATTTTGAACACATAGACATATTGCTTGTGACTGTAGCATTAAAATGTTTACATGAGTTAGAGATAATTGTATTGCTTTATTTTTAGTCTCTTCTTTGTCTGCCATAATGTAGTAAGGAAGGAAGAGAATCAATGAGAAGTACCAACGGGGCTAGTAATATTGACCTTTAAGTTCCGCTTCCATCAAAACTAACCACAAATAACCATGTGCAATTGTTCCAAAGGTAGAGACATTAATAGGAATGCACAGGTTAAATAATAGCTAATCAATAGCAAAACTAAATAGTACAGGTGCACTCAGGGCCAAACAGACAATTATATGAACAGAATAATGGATATAAGGACCAAAAGCCCATCCAAAAATAGTCCAATTAAATATGAGGCACACTGAATGTACCAAAAAGAGACTAGCATAAACGTGTAACAATTCTAGTTTAATAAACATATAGTGTGTCCCCAAAGGGATGACCACAGTGAAAGTAATAATATTGATAAATGAACAGAATAGATTCCCCACAAAGCATAAACCCAGTAAGCAATAAAAGACCTTTGCTCCATAGCTGGTAATGCAAGGATTAATTGGTACGGTTATAACTAAACAACTCTGCTCCTACAGAGCAGTAAATATAGCCATTTCAAATCTCCGACTTATTTTTAAAGTGCCCTACTCCTACAGAAATGCTGTTTCCAGGAAAGGCTCTGGAGCTGCAATGCAAAGAATGGTCACTGCTTAGTGAGGTAAAGAGCGTGCGCGTGTCCTCTAGCATGTGAATGATTTAAGTGCCAGTTTTAACTGAGGAGAAGCAAAGCAGCAAGGCAAGCAATGTTGTATAATGCTCTGTACACTATACAGGAGAATAAAGTCATTTAATATAAAAGGCCAGATGTATGTTTGTCCGATGCAGTCATGCTCAGTAGACACTGACTTGCTCTCAGGCTCCCCATAGAGACGCTGCCAGTGCTGCATCTTCCACTAAAAAGCAAAACGTGACCAGCGCCTGCACCCAGAACTACAACTTGCTCATTTTTTTGTCTACCACAAAGCGATGCGACAGACGAGCGGGGAAATCCTCCCAGGCTGTGATTTCATGGAGGTCTCCATGCTCCCTCCCGCCGCCAGCCCCATGATAAAATGCTTACCGTTTACACACTAGTAAGTAATGATTGATAACATGAATTTTCAAGTAAAAAATAAATACACACATACACACACACACACACACATATATATATATATATATATATATATATATATATATATATATAGACAATGCAGGAAAAGGCACTAGAATGTGGAAATAGATATTAGCACAATGTAATAGAAATACAGATTGCTAGAGTTCTTCTCTGTGGATTCCTCCAAGTGTTATTTTTCAGGGAAGAACATTGTGTCCTGTGTTTCTGGTATTAGTTAACAGAAATCTCCTCACCGTAGGCTTCATACACTGCCATTTACAGTCATAGAAACAGCACTTCTCATTGCCATTACAACCAGCATCACCCTTGCACTGTGGATGATTACCGCGATTATTGCACCACTTCTTTATTTTCATCACAGGGCACTGTCCAGGCTTATCTGTAATGCAGAAGATATAAGACAGACATCAGTCCAACTCACAATCAATAGTCCATCTACTGGTCATATCTATCGCTATCTATCACTATCTATCTATCTATCTATCTATCTATCTATCTATCTATCTCCTATCTATCTATCTATCTATCTATCTATCTATCTATCTCATATCTATCTATCTCCTATCTATCTATCTCCTATCTATCTATCTATCTATCTATCTATCTATCTATCTCATATCTATCTATCTCATATCTATCTATCTATCTATCTATCTATCTATCTATCTATCTCCTATCTATCTATCTATCTATCTATCTATCTATCTCATATCTATCTATCTATCTATCTATCTATCTATATATCTATCTATCTATCTATCTATCTATCTATCTATCTATCTATCTATATCATATCTATCTATCTATTGCATATATATATATATATATATCATATCTATCTATCTATCTATCTATCTATCTATCTATCTATCTATCTCATATCTATCTGTCTATCTATCTATCTATCTATCTATATGTCTATCTATCTATCTATCTATCTATCTATCTATCTATCTATCTATATCATATCTATCTATCTATTGCATATATATATATCTATCTATCTATCTATCTATCTATCTATCTATCTATCTATCTATCTATCCTTTATCTGTTTTAGGTAGAGAAGTTGTGAGACTAAACTAGTGTTGGGGAAGTGATGACCCTGTAGACAATATCTAGCCTAATGGGTTTCATTGAACTCTGCATTTCGTCTGCTATTTGTACCCATTTTTATATCTATATAGTTATATTTAGTTTCCATTTACAGATTGCTTTAGGTAGACTGTCGCTTATTTTGAAAGCGAGAGAAAGATCAAGAGTGTTTGGTGAATTAGCTCGGATCCCTAAGTGATGTTTTGCTGAAGACATGAAATATAAAGTGAGATTTAATAAAACTGAAGAAAGGCGCAGGGGGCAGAGAAGTTGTAATTGTAGAACTGTAATGGAGCCTTTAAGTTTTTGGCCTTTTAAATTCCACTGTTTCTATAAAACCATTTATATTATTTGTTCAAACTTTCTTCTACTTTATCAGAACTTTTTCCAATCATTTCATTGGGCTTCATGTGCTTAACTGAGCAAATCATCTGTTTATGCAATATAATTGGTTTTACTTAATCAGATTTTTGTTTTGGTCAATAATTGATTTAAGATTATTTTGATCGAATTTTTATAAAATATGTTTTCTAGACTCATGACGTATTGTCAAACATTTAATTTAATTATTCCACAATCCATATATTTTTTAACTAATTTTTAGATTTAAACTTTCAACTAGTCAATTTATTTGTGGTCTTTGCCCACTGCCTGCTTGTATGGAGATCAGGACTCTGTTTTACCAAGAAGAAGTGAAAAAATTCTGGAACAAACCAGCGTCATTCAGACAAGAAATAAACTAAATTCCCACTGATTTACACACATGTACTCTACAGAGATCTCTAACACAATATGAATCAGCATGTAGAACAACTTTCCAGTATCCAAGGTCTTAAAAGCTCAGTTTAAATATATTGTTGTTCCATTTGGCCACCAGGGATGCAGGAAAAAGCAGGGAGATAGAGTTAAAGGGATAGTAATACTTCGTTTTATCTTTATTTTATTTTGTAGGCATTAAAAAAACATGAAGAATGATATAAGTCTTATCTCTCAGACCTTTATGGTTTATGAGATATTCACAAGCAAAGTTTCCCCTCCTGCCCCTTTTACCTAGTGTAAGTCATTTCTTCTCAGATGTGGAATCCAGTCCATAGACCAGACAGATAACAGCAGGGGACAATCTTCTTCCTATGAGAACAATGAAATCCCTGCCCCCCTTCACAAGCTTTCAGGTTTTTCATTGATCTTAATTGAAGATTGTCCCCCTCTGCAGTCTACCTTGGCACCTCCCTTCTGATCTGGCTGAGCAGTGTTATAATAGTAAAAAGGGGTGGGAGGGGTTCACTTTGTCATTGAATTACTCCTGAACTACAACTCTGACAGAACTGAAATAACACTCTCCAAATTCCAAATACTATGATGATTAGAGCTGCTTTTATTATGAAACATTACTATCCCTTTAAGTATGATTCTTCAGTGTCTACAGTGGGACAAAGCTGAGGGGGGGTCATGTGTGATTCTATTGTTACTGGGAGAGAAGGCTAGGGAGACACTATGTGGTTCTATGGTTACTACAGGACAAGACTGGGGAGACACTGTGTGGTTCTATGGTTACTATAGGACAAGACTGGGGAGACACTGTGTGGTTCTATGGTTACTATAGGACAAGGCTGGGGGGACATTGTGTGGTTCTATGGTTACTATAGGACAAGGTTGGGGGGACACTGTGTGGTTCTATTGTTACTATAGGACAAGACTGGGGGGACAGTGTGTGGTTCTATGGTTACTATAGGACAAGACTGGAGGACTGTGTGTGGTTCTATGGTTACTGTGGGACAAGGTTGGTGTGGCAGTTTGTGGTTCTATGGTTACTACAGGACAAGACTGGTGGGACAGTGTGTGGTTCTATGGTTACTATAGAACAAGGCTGGAGGGACAATAGGTGGTTCTATGGTTACTATAGGACAAGGTTGGGGAGACACGGTGTGGTTCTATTGTTACTATAGGACAAGACTGGGGGGACAGTGTGTGGTTCTATGGTTACTATAGGACAAGACTGGGGGGACACTGTGTGGTTCTATGGTTACTATAGGACAAGACTGGGGGGACACTGTGTGGTTCTATGGTTACTATAGAACAAGGCTGGGGGGACACTGTGTGGTTCTATGGTTACTACAGGACAAGGCTGGTGGGACAGTGTGTGGTTCTATGGTTACTATAGGACAAGGCTGGGGGGACACTGTGTGGATCTATAGTTATTATGGGACAAGACTTGGGGGACACTGTGTGATTCTATGGTTACTATAGGACAAGGCTGGGGGAACACTGTGTGGTTCTATGGTTACTATAGGACAAGGCTGGGGGGACACTGTGTGGTTCTATGGTTACTATAGGACAAGGCTGGGGTGACACTGTGTGGTTCTATGGTTACTATGGGACAAGGCTGGGGGGACAGTGTGTGGTTCTATGGTTACTATAGGACAAGGCTGGGGGGACACTGTGTGGTTCTATGGTTACTATAGGACAAGGCTGGGGGGACAGTGTGTGGTTCTATGGTTACTATAGGACAAGGCTGGGGGGACACTGTGTGGTTCTATGGTTACTATAGGACAAAGCTGGGGGGACACTGTGTGATTCTATGGTTACTATAGGACAAGGCTGGGGGGACACTGTGTGGTTCTATGGTTACTGTAGGACAAGGCTGGGGTGACAGTGTGTGGTTCTATGGTTACTATAGTACAAGGCTGGTGGAACACTGTGTGGTTCTATGGTTACTATGGGACAAGGCTGGGGGGACAGTGTGTGGTTCTATGGTTACTATAGGACAAGGCTGGGGGGACACTGTGTGGATCTATAGTTATTATGGGAAAAGACTGGGGGGACACTGTGTGATTCTATGGTTACTATAGGACAAGGCTGGGGGGACACTGTGTGGTTCTATGGTTACTATAGGACAAGGCTGGGGGGACACTGTGTGATTCTATGGTTACTATAGGACAAGGCTGGGGGGACACTGTGTGGTTCTATGGTTACTATAGGACAAGGCTGGGGGGACACTGTGTGGTTCTATGGTTACTAAAGTACAAGGCTGGTGGAACACTGTGTGATTCTATGGTTACTACGGGACAAGGCTGGGGGGACAGTGTGTGGTTCAATGGTTACTATAGGACAAGGCTGGGGGGACACTGTGTGGATCTATAGTTATTATGGGACAAGACTTGGGGGACACTGTGTGATTCTATGGTTACTATAGGACAAGGCTGGGGGAACACTGTGTGGTTCTATGGTTACTATAGGACAAGGCTGGGGGGACACTGTGTGGTTCTATGGTTACTATAGGACAAGGCTGGGGGGACACTGTGTGGTTCTATGGTTACTATGGGACAAGGCTGGGGGGACAGTGTGTGGTTCTATGGTTACTATAGGACAAGGCTGGGGGGACACTGTGTGGTTCTATGGTTACTATAGGACAAGGCTGGGGGGACAGTGTGTGGTTCTATGGTTACTATAGGACAAGGCTGGGGGACACTGTGTGGTTCTATGGTTACTATAGGACAAAGCTGGGGGGACACTGTGTGATTCTATGGTTACTATAGGACAAGGCTGGGGGGACACTGTGTGGTTCTATGGTTACTGTAGGACAAGGCTGGGGTGACAGTGTGTGGTTCTATGGTTACTATAGTACAAGGCTGGTGGAACACTGTGTGGTTCTATGGTTACTATGGGACAAGGCTGGGGGGACAGTGTGTGGTTCTATGGTTACTATAGGACAAGGCTGGGGGGACACTGTGTGGATCTATAGTTATTATGGGACAAGACTGGGGGGACACTGTGTGATTCTATGGTTACTATAGGACAAGGCTGGGGGGACACTGTGTGGTTCTATGGTTACTATAGTACAAGGCTGGTGGAACACTGTGTGGTTCTATGGTTACTATGGGACAAGGCTGGGGGGACAGTGTGTGGTTCTATGGTTACTATAGTACAAGGCTGGTGGAACACTGTGTGGTTCTATGGTTACTGTAGGACAAGGCTGTGGGGACACTGTGTGGTTCTATGATTACTATAGGACAAGGCTGGGGGGACAGTGTGTGGTTCTATGGTTACTATAGGACAAGACTGGGGGGACACTGTGTGGTTCTATGGTTACTATAGGACAAGGCTGGGGGGACACTGTGTGGTTCTATAGTTATTATGGGACAAGGCTGGGGGGACACTGTGTGGTTCTATGGTTTCTATAGTACAAGGCTGGGGGGGACACTGTGTGGTTCCATGGTTACTATAGGACAAGGCTGGAGGGACAGTTTGTGGTTCTATGGTTACTATAGGACAAGGCTGGGGGGACATTGTGTGGTTCTATGGTTACTATAGGACAAGGCTGGGGTACAGTGTGTGGTTCTATGGTTACTATAGGACAAGACTGGGGTACAGTGTGTGGTTCTATGGTTAATATAGGACAAGGATGGGGGGACACTGTGTGGTTCTATGGTTACTATAGTACAAAGGCTGGGGGGACACTGTGTGGTTCTATGGTTACTATAGGACAACGGCTGGGGGGACACTGTGTGGTTCTATGGTTACTATAGGACAAGGCTGGGGGGACACTGTGTGGTTCTATGGTTACTATAGGACAAAGGCTGGGGGGACAGTGTGTGGTTCTATGGTTACTATAGGACAAAGGCTGGGGGGACACTGTGTGGTTCTATGGTTACTATAGGACAAGACTGGGGGGACAGTGTGTGGTTCTATAGTTACTATGGGACAATACTGGGAGGGACAATGTGTGGTTCTATGGTTACTATAGGACAAGGCTGGGGGGTGCACTGTGTGGTTCTATGGTTACTATGGGACAAGGCTGAGAGGACAGTGTGTGGTTCTATGGTTACTACAGGACAAGGCTGGGGGGACACTGTGTGGTTCTAAGGTTACTGGTGGACAAGGCTGGGGGGACACTGTGTGGTTCTATGGTTACTATAGGACAAGGCAGGGGGGACACTGTGTGGTTCTAAGGTTACTGTGGGACAAGGCTGGGGGACACTGTGTGGTTCTATGGTTACTATAGAACAATGCTGGGGAGACACTGTGTGGTTCTATGGTTACTATGGGTCAAGGCTGGGGGGGACATTGTGTGGTTCTATGGTTACTATAGGACAAGGTTGGGGGGACAGTTTGTGGTTCTATTGTTACTATAGGACAAGGTTGGGGGGACAGTGTGTGGTTCTATGGTTACTATGGGACAAGGCTGGAGAGAAACTGTGTGGTTCTATGGTTACTATAGGACAAGGCTGGGGGGACAGTTTGTGGTTCTATGGTTACTATAGGACAAGGCTGGGGTGACAGTGTGTGGTTCAATGGTTACTATGGGACAAGACTGGGGGGACATTGTGTGGTTCTATGGTTACTATAGGACAAGGCTGGGGGAAGTTTGTGGTTCTATAGTTACTATAGGACAAGGCTGGGGTGACAGTGTGTGGTTCTATGGTTACTATAGGACAAGGCTGGGGGGACAGTGTGTGGTTCTATGGTTACTATAGGACAAGGCTGGGGCGACAGTGTGTGTTTCTATGGTTACTATAGGACAAGGCTGGAGGGACAGTGTGTGGTTCTATGGTTACTATAGAACAAGGCTGGGGGGACACTGTGTGGTTCTATGGTTACTATAGGACAAGGCTGGGGGGACAGTGTGTGATTCTATGGTTACTATAGGACAAGGCTCGGGAGACACTGTGTGATTCTATGGTTACTATGGGACAAGGCTGGGGAGACAGTGTGTGATTGTATGGTTACTATAGGACAAGGCTGGGGGACAGTTTGTGGTTCTATGGTTACTATAGGACATGGCTGGGGGGACAGTGTGTGGTTCTATGGTTACTATAGGACAAGGCAGGGGGGACACTGTGTGGTTCTAAGGTTACTGTTGGACAAGGCTGGGGGACACTGTGTGGTTCTATGGTTACTATAGGACAAGGCTGGGGGGACACTGTGTGGTTCTATGGTTACTATAGGACAAAGCTGGGGAAATAATGTGTGGTTCTTTGGTTACTATAGGACAAGACTAGGGGTACAGTGTACGGTTCTTTGGTTACTGTGGAACGAGGCTGGGGGGACACTGTGTGGTTCTATGGTTACTGTGGGACAAGACTAGGGGTACAGTGTATGGTTCTTTGGTTACTGTGGGACGAGGCTGGGGGGACACTTTGTGGTTCTATGGTTACTGTGGGACAAGGCTGGAGGACACTGTGTGGTTTTTTGGGATAAAAGATACAAAGAGCAGAGTTTCTGGATAAACATCACAACCCAACTGTATGGAACAAGTAAACATTATTTAAATGGATCTTCTAACCCCTTGTATGTTACTGAGGGCTCCAATACATTCAGAAAAGTATTTATAAAGACCAAAGAGACAGACGCAGACAGATACACAGACACACATGCATGGACATATCCACAAAGAAACAAAGACACATACACCAACCAAGAGATTAATGACACGCATATAGACACACAAAGAAACACACACACAAAACACAAACAAAAAGACAGACACACAAACATATTCATGAAGAAACTGTCTCACACATGTACACAGATACAGACACAAAGAGACAGATACACACACAGAGTAAAAGAGACAGACACAAAAAGGACATACAACCACACAGAGACGCACACACACACAAATGACAGACATATATAGATATATACACACATACACACAGAAACAAAGAAACAGACAAAAAGACACACACACACACATATTCACAAAGAAACTGTCTCACACACACAAAGATAGAGATATACACCAAAAGAAAAACAAACAAAGGAACCTGCTCACACACACACACACACACACACACACACACAAAGATAGAGATATACACCAAAAGAAAAACACACAAAGGAACCTGCTCACACACACACACACACACACACACACACACACACACACACACACACAAGAGCAGACATGCACACACACACACACACACAGAGACATGTACACGCACACACAATGGCACAGACACACACACAAAGATACAGATACACACCAAAAGAAAAACACACAAAGGAACCTGCACACACACAGACACACAAAGAGACAGACATGTACCCGCACACACAATGGCACAGACACATACATACAGACACACACACACACAGACACACAAAGAGACAGACATGAACATGCACACACAATGGCACAGACACACACACATAGACTCAGAAAGAGACAGAGATACATATTCCCACACACACAATGACAGACACACACACACACATACACACAAAGACAGACAGACACACATTTACAAAACCCCACACTCACACATACTGGTTGGGGGAGGGGAATGTCCATGTAAATTATCTGCACTTCACTAGCTCTTGGTACTACTCAATACACAAGAAGGAAAGTCCATTTGACACGATTCATAGCTATAGGAATCCTCACACTTGCTGGATGTCCAGTTATTAAGGCTGTTGGCTGGTTAGGGATCAGGTCTAGTCTTCAGCTGGTGGAGGACCAATAACCCACCACCCATGGTGCAGGAATTTCCTCAGAGAGAAGGCTTAGGACCTAGTCCTTGTGTACTTACTATTGTAGCGGTCTGTGCACGTCGGGATACACTTTTGGGTGCAGCACTTCTTGTTCTTTGTACAGTCAAAATCATTCCTGCAATCTCCCCAGTCCCGCGGAGGGGGGTGGTGGCGAGGAGGACGACACTTATCAAGGGTCTGGAGACATTGCCCGGGTTTTTCTGGTAGTAATCAGAATAATGAGTATTATTGTTATATACTGGTGTTACAGTGAAGAGAAAGCACACAGAGGCTGATGTATTAAGTACAAATGGAACAATTCTGGAATAAACCATCTGGACAACAGGAATGAAATGAAAATCTCCATCAATTAAAATGGAGGATTATCCTACTGATTGCTAGAAATATGTCCAATGCAAAACAATGGTTTACAGTCAACTCTGCCAGTGAATGGGTTAAATGATTGATTTAAGTTCATGAGAATTTAGGGAATATTTTTCCCCTCTGGTGTAGCTCTGTTCCCCAATATTCCTTAAATTCATTTTGGCCACTACAGGGAATGCAAGTTCCCAAAATGATCACTAATTTCAATGGTTCTTTTAATCCCGATTGCTAGAGATTTGTGCCTTTGGCCACTGCAGGTACCAAATATCTGTCCTGTAGACCACTAGGGGGTGGGAGAGAGCACTGCACTTCATATCTGCTCACCTGGTATTAATATTTATGGATGGCAAAAGTTTTCGCCTCAACACAGAAATAGGCAAAAAAATGGCACTTCCACCAAGCAAGGAATTTCCAGTGGAAAGTACCATTTTCCCCATTTTTCCCACCCACATGGCAGTTTTCTTTACTTTTCCAGTGGCATATAAAAGCATGCCATTCTGTGTTTGTGAGAGGAAGAGAGAGAAGCTAACTTTTGAGCTAGAGAAGACAGGTAAATGAAGCTTAATTAAGGGAGTCATTTAGGTAGGACATTTGTTCTCTGTAATAGGGGAGTCTGGGAGAATGCTGGTGGAGAGAAGGGAGAAAGGAGTTCGGTGTGACTGGCAAGACACTAACAGCCATGATCCAAGCTCCTTCCTGATCTGTCTGTTATATCGCTGTGCTGGGGGTATGAGAAGGGAACAAAGGAGGTTGATCCCATATAACCCCAACATTCTATCTAACTGATTTGATTTGAAAGACACAGGCAGTTGGGGTCCAAGTTCCTTGCTGATTTGCTGTTATTATCTCTGTACTGGGGAAGTGTGACAAAAGAAGAATTATGCCATCATCAACACTAGAATGCAACTAATTGTCATCTTCAGTGTTCTTCTTATATATATATATTTTATAGTACAGGTGTTGGGGGTAGTGGTGGTGGTGGAACATTTGGTGGGATCTTGAAAACTGTATCCTCCCTGGGAGGAGAGGAATCATCATCATTTATTGCACACACTGCAGTGACCATTGCTACAGTCAGTTTTTGAACTTTACTGCTACGTCCCTGCACTGCTCCAACTCTCTCCCCTCTTGTTCATTTGTTGAACATTATTCAACTACTACTCTGTGTGTTTTTACACACAACAGACCTGATGGAGTCTGATATCTTGCCTTGGCCCTCAACCAAATTCTCAATCTCATCTGCTATCTATTTAGTCTGCCTCAGTCACACAGCTCACGTCAGGGTCCCGGTCAGTCTCCTAGTACCTTTTTTTACAGTTGTCCACCCTATCTTCTCAGTGTTCAAAAGAAACATTATAACTAAAAACAAAATCAACTTCTTTCCCCAGACATCCCCAGTACAGAGACAATAACAGCAAGGTCAGTAATGAGATTGATTGCACTGCAGCTGCCTGTGTCTTTCAAATCAAATCAGTGAGACTGAATGTTGGGGTATTTGGGGTCATCCTCCTTTGCTCTTTTCTCACACCCCCAGGCACATCCAACACAGAGACAATAACAGCAAGATCAGTAAGAAAACTGGACCCCAACTGCCTGTGTCTTGCCAGTTAGTTACACTGAATTTTGGAGTAATTGGGGTCAAACATCTTCCTCACTTCTTCTCCCTCAGAGTGCCCCCAGACCACCCCCCAATACAGAGAACAAATGTCCTACCTAAAAGACTCCCTAAACTGAGATTCAATTGCTCTTTATTTGCCTATCAATAACGTGATGTGAGAGTCTGTCACTGTTTTACATGCCTGGAGGAAAAGAAGAGAAAACTGTCATGTGGTGCGGAGAAATTCAGTCCTCCCGTTGATGTAATGAGCTAGGAAAAAATGTGGGATAACAGCACTTTTCATGGGAAATTTTGGTTTGAGGTGAAAATTTTAGCCCATCCCTACTCATGACTCAGTAGGGTGTGTATGTGACTGTCCTAGCTCAAGGGGGACACAGAGTTTACAAGAACAGTCATTCTTCACAGTCTCAACTATTGGTTCCTGGGACTCTGCTCTTGGAACCTTTTCATTGTTCCTGTTGTTTGTTGTGTGCTGTGTGTTACCAGTTGTGGATTGTTCCCAGTGACTAAAACAAAACTTGTTTTGTTTTTTAGTGTCTGTGATATGTCTGCACTACACAATATCCCCTTTCCTATTTAAAATAATATATATTTGCATGCCGAAAAGGACAGTATTTGATCAGGAGTAGTCAAGTTGTGACTGGCTGAGAACTAATGGAGCTGTAGTCCAAAAACTGAAGATCATATAATGTCCTACCCCTGAATTAAAGAAACCACAAATTTAGAGAAAGAATGATAATGCCATTTGGAAAGTCTAAACAATAAAAAAATCTAAAGATAGTAGCAGTAGATCTAACAGGGTATGCATAAAATGGGTGTATATGCATGGGGTGGGAATATAACGATACCTCTATGTACAGTCTTGGTGAGGGCTGTTATAGAATATGAATTACAGTTTTGAACACTATTTCTTGTAAAAACCATTAATGAACTGGAAAAAGTATATAGGCGTACAACAAAACTAGCATAATTACTATTTACAAGAATATTCAAGGCCAATGCAAATCATCATTGGGGAACTCTTTACAGAAATCTGAGAAAAAAACAAGGGAGAATCCTGTAACACTATAGGAAAGGCACTTTTTAAGTAAAACAAAGGTAAGGTTTTTTGCAGTAAGGGTTGTAAGGATCTACAGTTATTCACCACAGGAGGTTGGGTAGTTTAAAAAAGAATTAGATAGCATATTAATTTAGAACAATATAGAGAAGTAGGATATTTGGTTACAATGCAGATAGTATGTTGATCCAGGGAGATATTGGATTGCATTTTGGAGACAGGATAGATTTGTTTAACCACTTGCTGCATTATAATACGTTGTATTCATGTTTTTTCTTTCTCAACAAAGCAAAGATTGAACCAGATGGATGTGTGTTTCAACCTATTAACTTTGTTTCTATGTTATCCCCATTCCATAGTTAGCTTAATCAGAATTCCTCAACTGCCGTCCTCAAGTACTCCTAACTGTGTAAGTTTTAAGGATTTCTTTGTCCTAGGACAGATGTACTAATCAGATTGTAAGATCCACTAATTGCACACCTGTGCTTAGAAAGTGAATCCTCAAGAACTTGGCTGTTGAAGATTGTGCTTGAGAAACTCTGATCTAAAACAGTGTTGTCCAAGTTGTAGTGAGACATTTTTTTTCTTACTGAAAACCTTGGAAATCCAAACCTTCTTTAACTTTACATTCACACCATTTATTCCCTCAATGATTCATGAGTCTTCAACCCATAAACTCTATCATCCTAGTGGTTAACTGGGGTAAGTATCAAATCAGCCAGTTGGGCATCTAAATATAAGCCAAGAGTTTTTGAAATCATGACTTACTAGTCTGGTTCAGAAGAGGTTTATGGAAATTCAATCACATTAACAGGATATGCCAACTACAGTACATTACAGTATTACATGTGTGAACTAGACTAGATAGAGATAAATATCACTATATTCCAGTGCTACAAAATGTCTTATCAGTGTGAGAATTCAGCAGAACCTCTGACAGGCAGATGTTAGGATAAAATACAATCTAGAAAGTAAGTCACTTCATTTAGTTAATTTATAATGAAAATAAGAGCTTCGAGTCAAGAACAGAACTTCAGAGAAGACCACAACTGTCCATATTGGACTGAGAAATGATAAGTCAAAGTTTCCCAATGACCGAATGGCTGGATTGTCAGTTCTGTCTCTATAAAATGAACTCAATTTCAGATCAGGCAATTGCACTTCAGTATCATAAACTGATAGAAGACAAAAGGAATCAGAGATGGAATAGACTCAGGAATGAGTCAACGTCTTTTGAATGTGCTGCTTGTTGTATCACTCACCTCTAACTGACAATGCAGAGGTGCACACAGAGCACAGGATGACGACCAGAAGGAGAGAGCTGGTGACTGGAGACATGTTGATTTGCGAGGCTGCGGCTGTGACCCAGGACTGTCACACACAGATATTTATACCCAGAATCCATGAGTAAATTATATAAGAAGGCACATGGAAAAGAACATTGGGTGGTTCTTGTTTATTACAGTACTGTATCTCATAATAGAAATCCAAAATATTTCTGAGACATTAACATAATTATTATAGTTATGCCACGTAATTAAAGCAGTTACATGTTAGTGAAGGCAGTCTTTATAAGTACTTTTCCCTTTAGAGATTTGGTTTATTTATATATTTCACTTATATAATTTGTTAGAGGTAGGAGATGGGTAAAGTGATGCAAGTACAGAGCCGGCCCTTAAATGGGTCCCAGTGAGGACATGGACCCAGGTGGCTCTCTGACAGGGGCGGCAATTTGCCACCCCAAGGCATGTTATTTTGCGTGTGGAGTCTCCCCACTGCCCCGCACTTATGACAGCTGGGACCTCAGAGACCAAGTGTAGAACATGCTGGGGTTTTCTTCGTCTATTCGGAGGTCAGTGCAATTTTAAAACTGGCGCCCAGACTGATGAAGAAAATCCCAGCATGCCTCACACTGAGTCTCCGCATGTGACACGGTCCCGGCTGCCATCAGTGCGGGCAGTGGGGAGACTGAGTAAAAAACAAGAGAAGAGAAAGCCAGAAGGAGAAGAGAGAGAGCGAGTCAGAAGGAGAAGAGAAACAGGCAAGGGGGGGAGAGGAAGAGGCAAAAGGGGTGAAAAAAAAGAGGCACAAGGTGTGAAGGGGGGGGAGAGAGGCACAAGGAGTAAAAAAAAAGAGGCACAAGGGGTAAAAGAGGGAGGGAGGAGGCACAAGGAGCAAAACAAAAGAGGCACAAGGGGTGAAAGAAGGGTGGAAAGAGGCACAAGGAGTGAAAAGAGGGGGGAAGAGGCACAAGGAGTGAAAAGAGGGGGGCACAAGGAGTGAAAAGGGGGGGAGGCACAAGGGGAGAAAGAGGGGGGAAAGTGGCACAAGGGGTGAAAAGAGGGGGGAAGAGGCACAAGGAGTGAAAAGAGGGGGGGAAGAGGCACAAGGGGTGAAAAGAGGGGGGAAGAGGCACAAGGGGTGAAAAGAGGGGGGAAGAGGCACAAGGGGCAAAAAAAGAGGCACAAGGGATGAAAGAGGGGGGGGAAGAGGCACAAGGAGTGAAAAGAGGGGGGAAGAGGCACAATTAGTGGAAAGGGAGGGAAGAGGCACAAGGACTGAAAAGAGGGGGAAGTGACACAAGGAGTGAAAAGAGGGGGGAAGAGGCACAAGGGGTGAAAAGGGGGGGGAAGAGGCACAAGGGGTGAAAAGAGGGGGGAGGCACAAGGAGTGAAAAGAGGGGGGAAGAGGCACAAGGAGTGAAAAGAGGGGGGAAGAGGCACAAGGAGTGAAAAGAGGGGGGAAGAGGCACAATTAGTGGAAAGGGAGGGAAGAGGCACAAGGACTGAAAAGAGGGGGAAGTGACACAAGGAGTGAAAAGAGGGGGGAAGAGGCACAAGGGGTGAAAAGGGGGGGGAAGAGGCACAAGGGGTGAAAAGAGGGGGGAGGCACAAGGAGTGAAAAGAGGGGGGAAGAGGCACAAGGAGTGAAAAGAGGGGGGAAGAGGCACAAGGAGTGAAAAGGGGGGGGAAGAGGCACAAGGGGTGAAAAGAGGGGAAAGAGACACATGGAGTGAAAAGAGGGGGGAAGAGGCACAAGGGGTGAAAAGAGGGGGGAAGAGGCACAAGGAGTGAAAAGAGGGGGGAAGAGGCACAAGGAGTGAAAAGAGGGGGGAAGAGGCACAAGGGGTGAAAAGGGGGGGGAAGAGGCACAAGGGGTGAAAAGAGGGGGGAGGCACAAGGAGTGAAAAGAGGGGGGAAGAGGCACAAGGAGTGAAAAGAGGGGGGAAGAGGCACAAGGAGTGAAAAGGGGGGGGAAGAGGCACAAGGGGTGAAAAGAGGGGAAAGAGACACATGGAGTGAAAAGAGGGGGGAAGAGGCACAAGGGGTGAAAAGAGGGGGGAAGAGGCACAAGGAGTGAAAAGGGGGGGGAAGAGGCACAAGGGGTGAAAAGAGGGGGGAAGAGGCACAAGGAGTGAAAAGAGGGGGGAAGAGGCACAAGGGGTGAAAAGGGGGGGGAAGAGGCACAAGGGGTGAAAAGAGGGGGGAAGAGGCACAAGGGGTGAAAAGAGGGGGGAAGAGGCACAAGGAGTGAAAAGAGGGGGGAAGAGGCACAAGGGGTGAAAAGAGGGGGGAAGAGGCACAAGGGGTGAAAAGAGGGGGAAGAGGCACAAGGAGTGAAAAGAGGGGGAAGAGGCACAAGGGGTGAAAAGAGGGGGGAAGAGGCACAAGGGGTGAAAAGAGGGGGGAAGAGGCACAAGGGGTGAAAAGAGTGGGAAGAGGCACAAGGGGTGAAAAGAGGGGGGAAGAGGCACAAGGGGTGAAAAGAGGGGGGAAGAGGCACAAGGGGTGAAAAGAGTGGGAAGAGGCACAAGGGGTGAAAAGAGGGGGGAAGAGGCACAAGGGGTGAAAAGAGGGGGGAAGAGGCACAAGGGGTGAAAAGGGGGGGGAAGAGGCACAAGGGGTGAAAAGAGGGGGGAAGAGGCACAAGGAGTGAAAAGAGGGGGGAAGAGGCACAAGGAGTGAAAAGAGGGGGAAGAGGCACAAGGGGTGAAAAGGGGGGGGAAGAGGCACAAGGGGTGAAAAGAGGGGGAAGAGGCACAAGGAGTGAAAAGAGGGGGGAAGAGGCACAAGGGGTGAAAAGAGGGGGAAGAGGCACAAGGAGTGAAAAGAGGGGGGAAGAGGCACAAGGAGTGAAAAGAGGGGGGAAGAGGCACAAGGAGTGAAAAGAGGGGGGAAGAGGCACAAGGAGTGAAAAGAGGGGGAAGAGGCACAAGGAGTGAAAAGAGGGGGGAAGAGGCACAAGGGGTGAAAAGAGGGGGGAAGAGGCACAAGTAGTGAAAAGAGGGGGGAAGAGGCACAAGGAGTGAAAAGAGGGGGGAAGAGGCACAAGGAGTGAAAAGAGGGGGAAGAGGCACAAGGAGTGAAAAGAGGGGGAAGAGGCACAAGGGGTGAAAAGAGGGGGGAAGAGGCACAAGGGGTGAAAAGAGGGGGGAAGAGGCACAAGGGGTGAAAAGAGGGGGGAAGAGGCACAAGTAGTGAAAAGAGGGGGGAAGAGGCACAAGGAGTGAAAAGAGGGGGGAAGAGGCACAAGGAGTGAAAAGAGGGGGGAAGAGGCACAAGGAGTGAAAAGAGGGGGGAAGAGGCACAAGGAGTGAAAAGAGGGGGGAAGAGGCACAAGGAGTGAAAAGAGGGGGGAAGAGGCACAAGTAGTGAAAAGAGGGGGGAAGAGGCACAAGGAGTGAAAAGAGGGGGGAAGAGGCACAAGGAGTGAAAAGAGGGGGGAAGAGGCACAAGGAGTGAAAAGGGGGGGGAAGAGGCACAAGGAGTGAAAAGGGGGGGGAAGAGGCACAAGGGGTGAAAAGAGGGGGGAAGAGGCACAAGGAGTGAAAAGAGGGGGGAAGAGGCACAAGGGGTGAAAAGGGGGGGGAAGAGGCACAAGGGGTGAAAAGAGGGGGGAAGAGGCACAAGGGGTGAAAAGAGGGGGGAAGAGGCACAAGGAGTGAAAAGAGGGGGGAAGAGGCACAAGGGGTGAAAAGAGGGGGGAAGAGGCACAAGGGGTGAAAAGAGGGGGAAGAGGCACAAGGAGTGAAAAGAGGGGGAAGAGGCACAAGGGGTGAAAAGAGGGGGGAAGAGGCACAAGGGGTGAAAAGAGGGGGGAAGAGGCACAAGGGGTGAAAAGAGTGGGAAGAGGCACAAGGGGTGAAAAGAGGGGGGAAGAGGCACAAGGGGTGAAAAGAGGGGGGAAGAGGCACAAGGGGTGAAAAGAGTGGGAAGAGGCACAAGGGGTGAAAAGAGGGGGGAAGAGGCACAAGGGGTGAAAAGAGGGGGGAAGAGGCACAAGGGGTGAAAAGGGGGGGGAAGAGGCACAAGGGGTGAAAAGAGGGGGGAAGAGGCACAAGGAGTGAAAAGAGGGGGGAAGAGGCACAAGGAGTGAAAAGAGGGGGAAGAGGCACAAGGGGTGAAAAGGGGGGGGAAGAGGCACAAGGGGTGAAAAGAGGGGGAAGAGGCACAAGGAGTGAAAAGAGGGGGGAAGAGGCACAAGGGGTGAAAAGAGGGGGAAGAGGCACAAGGAGTGAAAAGAGGGGGGAAGAGGCACAAGGGGTGAAAAGAGGGGGAAGAGGCACAAGGGGTGAAAAGAGGGGGGAAGAGGCACAAGGAGTGAAAAGAGGGGGGAAGAGGCACAAGGAGTGAAAAGAGGGGGAAGAGGCACAAGGGGTGAAAAGAGGGGGGAAGAGGCACAAGGGGTGAAAAGAGGGGGGAAGAGGCACAAGGAGTGAAAAGAGGGGGAAGAGGCACAAGGAGTGAAAAGAGGGGGGAAGAGGCACAAGGGGTGAAAAGAGGGGGGAAGAGGCACAAGGAGTGAAAAGAGGGGGAAGAGGCACAAGGGGTGAAAAGAGGGGGGAAGAGGCACAAGGGGTGAAAAGAGGGGGGAAGAGGCACAAGGAGTGAAAAGAGGGGGAAGAGGCACAAGGAGTGAAAAGAGGGGGGAAGAGGCACAAGGAGTGAAAAGAGGGGGGAAGAGGCACAAGGAGTGAAAAGAGGGGGAAGAGGCACAAGGAGTGAAAAGAGGGGGGAAGAGGCACAAGGGGTGAAAAGAGGGGGGAAGAGGCACAAGGGGTGAAAAGAGGGGGGAAGAGGCACAAGTAGTGAAAAGAGGGGGGAAGAGGCACAAGGAGTGAAAAGAGGGGGGAAGAGGCACAAGGAGTGAAAAGAGGGGGAAGAGGCACAAGGGGTGAAAAGAGGGGGGAAGAGGCACAAGGGGTGAAAAGAGGGGGAAGAGGCACAAGGAGTGAAAAGAGGGGGGAAGAGGCACAAGGAGTGAAAAGAGGGGGAAGAGGCACAAGTAGTGAAAAGAGGGGGGAAGAGGCACAAGGAGTGAAAAGAGGGGGGAAGAGGCACAAGGAGTGAAAAGAGGGGGAAGAGGCACAAGGAGTGAAAAGAGGGGGAAGAGGCACAAGGGGTGAAAAGAGGGGGGAAGAGGCACAAGGGGTGAAAAGAGGGGGGAAGAGGCACAAGGGGTGAAAAGAGGGGGGAAGAGGCACAAGTAGTGAAAAGAGGGGGGAAGAGGCACAAGGAGTGAAAAGAGGGGGGAAGAGGCACAAGGAGTGAAAAGAGGGGGGAAGAGGCACAAGGAGTGAAAAGAGGGGGGAAGAGGCACAAGGAGTGAAAAGAGGGGGGAAGAGGCACAAGGAGTGAAAAGAGGGGGGAAGAGGCACAAGTAGTGAAAAGAGGGGGGAAGAGGCACAAGGAGTGAAAAGAGGGGGGAAGAGGCACAAGGAGTGAAAAGAGGGGGGAAGAGGCACAAGGGGTAAAAAAAAGAGGAATAAGGGGGGAGAAAGCGGTACATGGGGTAAAAAAAAGAGGAATAAGGGGGGAGAAAGAGGTACAAGGGGTGTAAACAAACAACGTCTTGGGACGGCCCTCTTCAACTAACAGTTTTATGTGAAGCAGAGTACAGTGAGATTGTGTCTTGTGACAGTGAGTCTTATACACAAGACAAGTGAGGATCAGTCTGGGAACAAACCAGCCAACCACAGAGATTAAAGAAATATTCCAAATGTCAGAGAGGTCTCCATTACACTTCTTCATACCAAGAGAATTAAGGAAGAAATATAGAAAGTCCTTCCCCAGATCTAATACAGTATACAGATCCTGCCATTTCACATCTGGCATATTAAAGTGTCCCACTATTGTTTCATCAGCCATCAATGTGTTCACCTAAAGACTTTTAAAGCTAAATGCAATATCCTTATCGCTGTAAATATACAAGATTATGTGTGTATGTGTGTACGTGTACATGTGTGCGTGTGTGTGTGTGTGTGTATGTGTGTGTGTGTGTGTGTGTGTGTGTGTGTATGCGTGTGTGTGTGTGTGTGTGTGTGTGTGTGTGTGTGTGTACGTGTACATGTGTGTGTGTGTATGTGTGTACGTGTACATGTGTGTGTGTGTATGTGTGTACGTGTACATGTGTGCGTGTGCACATGTTCCCACAAACACAAATCAGGACTTTTCATTCACCCCTAATATTTCTTCTGCTTAGTGGATACTGTAATTTCTGTGCCCATGAAGAGTAGACCAGGTAACTGCTGATTGGCTTTATATCTAGGAGAAAGACAGTTACAGAGGTCCATGTGGATCACAAATGGGAAAATGAATTAAAACATTGCACTTATGCCTGCGGTTCATTCTTCATCTAAATATATAATTATACTATTAATCCAAACGAATGGCTAATAAAACACAGGGACAATTCACACACAATTCCCATGACATGTTGGCATGCTTTCATCAGAATACTTACGTAGTGTACACTAAAAGCAATGTGAGAAAGTCCTAGAATATTTTTTCAGGACTTGAGTTTATAACTATGGTGTAGATATAAATAACATTATATTTGGAACGCTTGCCTCACATATTTATTTTTGTGTAATATTATATATATTTATATGTTGTCTCTTTATTGTACCCCTCCTACCTGTGAAATGTTTTTAATGGTATTTTAAATGTGAGTCTTTACATGTTGATTTTGTATGTGAAACACTCAATAAAATTGATTTGTATTTTTCTATGCTTTAAGTTGAGTGCCTCATTTTGAAAGGGGCTTCTGTTTGAGGTTCTTTCTTTTGACTTCTTGTTAAATTAGTCACTAAAAGCAATGAGGAATACATTTTTACGATGTTACAGAACCCGCTTTAAACATCACATTTCTGAATTTATGCCAAGACATGTGTACAGCACCATGAGGATTCAGAGTCTCTGAAAGCATATAAAGAAATCCGTATATATCAGGTGGAAGGTTGTATTATGGAAGAAGGGAGAGATGAGAGAGAGAAAAGTAGGGACAATAAAACCTACTAGAAAGCATACTCTCTGCAGTAACAACACAACAATATATTGCAGAATTCCTGTCATTATCATCATCACAAAAATCATTTCATATGTTCAGGGTTGTCAGTCTAACATTTATGGTTGTGACACTCCCAGAATATGGGTTGTAATGGATTCATATGCACACCATCTATGTCCAAGGGGTGGCCTCAGTGCATGTGAGATATTTACAGGAATCTTACAGGATAACTGTGTTCTAGGCTGAAACAATGAAACTTATGAAGTACTGAACATAACAGTATGTTTGGCCCATATTAGTGTGCACTACAATGGACCTCATCCAGCAGCAGGTGAACCAATTAATTGCAGGGAGGTTTTCCTTTTCACTGAACACAAGCACAATTAAACAATAAAGGCCTCTCCCTATCACACCTTGAATTAAAAAACATTAGTACACAGGGCATAGACCTATATAAATAAATTATATAATAATAATAATAATAATAATAATAATCTAAATTTAGTACCTCCTTATCACACCCATGTTTTTTCCCTCTGTCAGCCATCCCAGGTTGGGCAGCTAACATTACACAATGACCTGCAGCAGAGGCGTCATAATGGTTCTGCAGTTGGCATCACCAGTACCAAGTGTTATATCTCCCTTATCAAATCACTTGCCTGATATACACCCACGTTTCATTATTCATATATTGCCCATATTGAAAATGGGACAGTATTGTCCGTCATGTTATGCAGGGAATGTTTTATTTTTTAATAAGTGTTATGATAGTGAAATATGGTGTAGGGTGTACGTGTCAGAAAGGTACACACAGTGATACACAGACACGTGCAAATACACACATATACGGGGGGGACACAGTGATAGACAGAGATGCATGCAACACATACATACACACACATGCACTGACATACATAAACAGTGACACACAAATACAAAGCAGAACATACATACATACAGTGTGAGCAGTGTAAGTAACATACCTCCCAACATTTCAAATGGCCAAAGAGGGACATGTGTTTTAGGTGGTGTTACTGGGAGCGTGGCTGGTGGTGTTTGTTAGAGAATTTTAACCCTTTGATTGCCAGGGGGTAAGTAATGCATTGCATACCCCTCTGGCATTGAAATGGTTACTTTTTGTGTATGTGAATGATTTAGAAGAAGATGAAAGTATTTTACACAGACTAATTTATAAGATACATACAGAAGTTTATACCCACATTACTGTGGGTTTTATTGATGTGGAGCAATCTGATACACTGGTATATACACCACACAGTGTGATCTCCTAAATAGAGGAGCAGAGGGATTTGAGTGTCAAACAGGGACTGTCCCTCCTATACTGTAAAGTGCCAGTCCTTATACACAGACACATGCAGACTGAATACTATACAGTGCCAGACCATATATAAATAGTTTGTCATACTTGCTATACAGTGAGCTATGCACAGCCTGGAGATGATTGAAGGAACTGGCACCTCTACTTACAGACAGACTGACAAACAATCTGCTCTCTTTCTCTCTCTCTGTGCAATATATAAATACAACCATGTCTCTGCCATTTACCAGCTCAGCTGAAGCCCTGCTCTGCACTGCCTGATCATCTCTCTGCTGTTGTTCCAGTTCCCCAGCTTCTCTGTGCTAGCAAGTCAGCTCGCCAGCATCCTGCCTGTTGATTGGCTAGAAATCGTCTCACTTGTAGTAATTAGCAGGGCTATGCAGGGTCACAGACAGGGAATGAAGAAGCTGCATATGAGTGGTTTATTGTAGCGAACCCATAACCTTGTATCTATGTGCTGGGAACCCTGATGCATAATACAGATTTGGACCATGGCCTTCCAGCTGTAGCTTGAACATAGTTCCCATCATCCTCAGCTGCTCAGCATGCGTGTGTATGTGTGTCTCTGTATGAGAGTGTGTATATGTGTGTATGTGTCTGCCAGTGTGTGGGGGGCATGTGTGTGTGTCTGTGGTGTAGGAGTGAGTGGCAGCCATTTTTTTTCTGCCTTAGAATAGGATAGTGGAGGTGGGCCAAAATTCAAACCCCATTGAATCACCCAATGGGATCAGTAATTTCTCCTTACTGCCGCCCCTGGGTGTGTTTTGCCATTCACAAAGTCTTCTTTTATATATATAGATATACATATACCCAACTGTGATAATGGCACCCAGTAAACCCAGCAAATCACTAATCAAAACTCAATAATGGTACCAGTTACTGGCCCATATTCAAAAAATGAATTAGAAAGCACAAATACACAGAGAGTGCTACAATGTACTTTGTCATATAACAATAACATTTATTACAAATATATCAACATTAAAATCTTAATATGACTAAACAGTCCATATACTCTGTTTTAAACAATATAGTGGCTCCGGAGCATATATTATCTGTGCACAGATGAATCAGTTCCACTTTATCAAAATATAGTAATCGTTCCTCTGTCAGTGATGTGTTCTTTACAGGTAACAGCAGTTCACTTTCCCCTTTTTTAATGGCAACTAACTTTTCCCTTTAAGGGTTTTGGCAGATCTCTTTGCCTTTTCTCGAATATCTCCTTAATAATAAGACGACAGGTCTTTCTTGTGGCTATAGTATAGTAATGATAAAATATATATATCTTGCATTCTCCTCTCCCGTCTACTGAATGTTTACCCACAACTTCCTTCCATAATTAGTAACAAGATGTCTTTGTTACCTGGGGTTTTATTGTTTGTTGTTGTAAGTTTTCAATGAAGACAGAGGCATCCAACCTTCTATGGATAGACCTCCCGTCTCCACTCAGTCTCCATGTGTTAACACAAAATATCACCAACCGGGAACAGAGATGAAATGTGAAAACAGCGCAATAAACAAGGATCTCCCACGTGTTTCGTACTATTGTTTGTACTTCATCAGGGAGCACAATGGGAATCTTTTTGGCATACAGTTCTTAGTTGGCGCCAGTATTACATCATCGAGTGTTTTTGGCTCCATTATTATCATATCCATATATAGATATGCATTAGATTTAACTCCTATCTACTGAATTATCCAATTGTATATAACTAGTTAAAAAACATAACCTATAAAAACATGAAAAGACTTTTTCAAATATGATTGAACATCCCAAAATTCATATGGTAATGTCATATTCACATTGGGAAATGCGATTACCTCCGCACCCTTCACGTGTTTTAGATCATTTCACTCAAACTGTTCCCTCGCTAAATTCTCTCATCCCATTTATGTATTAACATCACTTTTATCATTATGCCCATAGCAAATGTTATTTTATTTCCCAAAGGAATAGTATAAAAGGGGCATGAGGGTGCCTGTGTTGGTGGAATGTGAATGAAATAAATAAAATAAATTAAGAAATTGGTACTTAAAGTGACAGAGACGGACCCCCTGATATAAGCTGAAACTCGGGCAGACTAATACTTGATGGGATAAAGTTTTTTGTTCCTCCCCAAACTGATTTGTAGGACTTGTTGTTAGAGATAAATGAAGCCAAAAATGATGTGAGAGGCTCTGAGTACGTACAAAAAGCACAATGGCCTGTTCTCTGGCTAGTCACCGCTCAAGAGCATCACATTTTAGCTCTCTAGTGCCATTACAGAGGAGAAATTTCCACATACATATTAGACTAATCCCGCCCATAAGGGCGGTCCAGTACCAAAATGATGGGCAAGTCTCCTCTGCACGGAAAAACCAGCTAACCCCAGACGTACGTTTCGGCCTTATTTTGGGCCTCGTCAGTGAGGTGCAGCTGGCTTCCCTAGGCACTGAGAGCAAGGGGTCCACGTCTGGATTACCCTTTACACTTAGGGAGAGACCCTAAGTGTTTCTCAAAAAGAAGCCAAAAATGATGTGAGAGGCTCTGAGTACGAACAAAAAGCACAATGGCCTGTTCTCTGGCTAGTCACCGCTCAAGAGCATCACATTTTAGCTCTCTAGTGCCATTACAGAGGAGAAATTTCCACATACATATTAGACTAATCCCGCCCATAAGGGCGGTCCAGTACCAAAATGATGGGCAAGTCTCCTCTGCACGGAAAAACCAGCTAACCCCAGACGTACGTTTCGGCCTTATTTTGGGCCTCGTCAGTGAGGTGCAGCTGGCTTCCCTAGGCACTGAGAGCAAGGGGTCCACGTCTGGATTACCCTTTACACTTAGGGAGAGACCCTAAGTGTTTCTCAAAAAGAAGCCAAAAATGATGTGAGAGGCTCTGAGTACGAACAAAAAGCACAATGGCCTGTTCTCTGGCTAGTCACCGCTCAAGAGCATCACATTTTAGCTCTCTAGTGCCATTACAGAGGAGAAATTTCCACATACATATTAGACTAATCCCGCCCATAAGGGCGGTCCAGTACCAAAATGATGGGCAAGTCTCCTCTGCACGGAAAAACCAGCTAACCCCAGACGTACGTTTCGGCATTATTTTGGGCCTCGTCAGTGAGGTGCAGCTGGCTTCCCTAGGCACTGAGAGCAAGGGGTCCACGTCTGGATTACCCTTTACACTTAGGGAGAGACCCTAAGTGTTTCTCAAAAAGAAGCCAAAAATGATGTGAGAGGCTCTGAGTACGAACAAAAAGCACAATGGCCTGTTCTCTGGCTAGTCACCGCTCAAGAGCATCACATTTTAGCTCTCTAGTGCCATTACACAGGAGAAATTTCCACATACATATTAGACTAATCCCGCCCATAAGGGCGGTCCAGTACCAAAATGATGGGCAAGTCTCCTCTGCACGGAAAAACCAGCTAACCCCAGACGTACGTTTCGGCCTTATTTTGGGCCTCGTCAGTGAGGTGCAGCTGGCTTCCCTAGGCACTGAGAGCAAGGGGTCCACGTCTGGATTACCCTTTACACTTAGGGAGAGACCCTAAGTGTTTCTCAAAAAGAAGCCAAAAATGATGTGAGAGGCTCTGAGTACGAACAAAAAGCACAATGGCCTGTTCTCTGGCTAGTCACCGCTCAAGAGCATCACATTTTAGCTCTCTAGTGCCATTACAGAGGAGAAATTTCCACATACATATTAGACTAATCCCGCCCATAAGGGCGGTCCAGTACCAAAATGATGGGCAAGTCTCCTCTGCACGGAAAAACCAGCTAACCCCAGACGTACGTTTCGGCCTTATTTTGGGCCTCGTCAGTGAGGTGCAGCTGGCTTCCCTAGGCACTGAGAGCAAGGGGTCCACGTCTGGATTACCCTTTACACTTAGGGAGAGACCCTAAGTGTTTCTCAAAAAGAAGCCAAAAATGATGTGAGAGGCTCTGAGTACGAACAAAAAGCACAATGGCCTGTTCTCTGGCTAGTCACCGCTCAAGAGCATCACATTTTAGCTCTCTAGTGCCATTACAGAGGAGAAATTTCCACATACATATTAGACTAATCCCGCCCATAAGGGCGGTCCAGTACCAAAATGATGGGCAAGTCTCCTCTGCACGGAAAAACCAGCTAACCCCAGACGTACGTTTCGGCCTTATTTTGGGCCTCGTCAGTGAGGTGCAGCTGGCTTCCCTAGGCACTGAGAGCAAGGGGTCCACGTCTGGATTACCCTTTACACTTAGGGAGAGACCCTAAGTGTTTCTCAAAAAGAAGCCAAAAATGATGTGAGAGGCTCTGAGTACGAACAAAAAGCACAATGGCCTGTTCTCTGGCTAGTCACCGCTCAAGAGCATCACATTTTAGCTCTCTAGTGCCATTACAGAGGAGAAATTTCCACATACATATTAGACTAATCCCGCCCATAAGGGCGGTCCAGTACCAAAATGATGGGCAAGTCTCCTCTGCACGGAAAAACCAGCTAACCCCAGACGTACGTTTCGGCCTTATTTTGGGCCTCGTCAGTGAGGTGCAGCTGGCTTCCCTAGGCACTGAGAGCAAGGGGTCCACGTCTGGATTACCCTTTACACTTAGGGAGAGACCCTAAGTGTTTCTCAAAAAGAAGCCAAAAATGATGTGAGAGGCTCTGAGTACGAACAAAAAGCACAATGGCCTGTTCTCTGGCTAGTCACCGCTCAAGAGCATCACATTTTAGCTCTCTAGTGCCATTACAGAGGAGAAATTTCCACATACATATTAGACTAATCCCGCCCATAAGGGCGGTCCAGTACCAAAATGATGGGCAAGTCTCCTCTGCACGGAAAAACCAGCTAACCCCAGACGTACGTTTCGGCCTTATTTTGGGCCTCGTCAGTGAGGTGCAGCTGGCTTCCCTAGGCACTGAGAGCAAGGGGTCCACGTCTGGATTACCCTTTACACTTAGGGAGAGACCCTAAGTGTTTCTCAAAAAGAAGCCAAAAATGATGTGAGAGGCTCTGAGTACGAACAAAAAGCACAATGGCCTGTTCTCTGGCTAGTCACCGCTCAAGAGCATCACATTTTAGCTCTCTAGTGCCATTACAGAGGAGAAATTTCCACATACATATTAGACTAATCCCGCCCATAAGGGCGGTCCAGTACCAAAATGATGGGCAAGTCTCCTCTGCACGGAAAAACCAGCTAACCCCAGACGTACGTTTCGGCCTTATTTTGGGCCTCGTCAGTGAGGTGCAGCTGGCTTCCCTAGGCACTGAGAGCAAGGGGTCCACGTCTGGATTACCCTTTACACTTAGGGAGAGACCCTAAGTGTTTCTCAAAAAGAAGCCAAAAATGATGTGAGAGGCTCTGAGTACGAACAAAAAGCACAATGGCCTGTTCTCTGGCTAGTCACCGCTCAAGAGCATCACATTTTAGCTCTCTAGTGCCATTACAGAGGAGAAATTTCCACATACATATTAGACTAATCCCGCCCATAAGGGCGGTCCAGTACCAAAATGATGGGCAAGTCTCCTCTGCACGGAAAAACCAGCTAACCCCAGACGTACGTTTCGGCCTTATTTTGGGCCTCGTCAGTGAGGTGCAGCTGGCTTCCCTAGGCACTGAGAGCAAGGGGTCCACGTCTGGATTACCCTTTACACTTAGGGAGAGACCCTAAGTGTTTCTCAAAAGAAGCCAAAAATGATGTGAGAGGCTCTGAGTACGAACAAAAAGCACAATGGCCTGTTCTCTGGCTAGTCACCGCTCAAGAGCATCACATTTTAGCTCTCTAGTGCCATTACAGAGGAGAAATTTCCACATACATATTAGACTAATCCCGCCCATAAGGGCGGTCCAGTACCAAAATGATGGGCAAGTCTCCTCTGCACGGAAAAACCAGCTAACCCCAGACGTACGTTTCGGCCTTATTTTGGGCCTCGTCAGTGAGGTGCAGCTGGCTTCCCTAGGCACTGAGAGCAAGGGGTCCACGTCTGGATTACCCTTTACACTTAGGGAGAGACCCTAAGTGTTTCTCAAAAAGAAGCCAAAAATGATGTGAGAGGCTCTGAGTACGAACAAAAAGCACAATGGCCTGTTCTCTGGCTAGTCACCGCTCAAGAGCATCACATTTTAGCTCTCTAGTGCCATTACAGAGGAGAAGTTTCCACATACATATTAGACTAATCCCGCCCATAAGGGCGGTCCAGTACCAAAATGATGGGCAAGTCTCCTCTGCACGGAAAAACCAGCTAACCCCAGACGTACGTTTCGGCCTTATTTTGGGCCTCGTCAGTGAGGTGCAGCTGGCTTCCCTAGGCACTGAGAGCAAGGGGTCCACGTCTGGATTACCCTTTACACTTAGGGAGAGACCCTAAGTGTTTCTCAAAAAGAAGCCAAAAATGATGTGAGAGGCTCTGAGTACGAACAAAAAGCACAATGGCCTGTTCTCTGGCTAGTCACCGCTCAAGAGCATCACATTTTAGCTCTCTAGTGCCATTACAGAGGAGAAATTTCCACATACATATTAGACTAATCCTGCCCATAAGGGCGGTCCAGTACCAAAATGATGGGCAAGTCTCCTCTGCACGGAAAAACCAGCTAACCCCAGACGTACGTTTCGGCCTTATTTTGGGCCTCGTCAGTGAGGTGCAGCTGGCTTCCCTAGGCACTGAGAGCAAGGGGTCCACGTCTGGATTACCCTTTACACTTAGGGAGAGACCCTAAGTGTTTCTCAAAAAGAAGCCAAAAATGATGTGAGAGGCTCTGAGTACGAACAAAAAGCACAATGGCCTGTTCTCTGGCTAGTCACCGCTCAAGAGCATCACATTTTAGCTCTCTAGTGCCATTACAGAGGAGAAATTTCCACATACATATTAGACTAATCCCGCCCATAAGGGCGGTCCAGTACCAAAATGATGGGCAAGTCTCCTCTGCACGGAAAAACCAGCTAACCCCAGACGTACGTTTCGGCCTTATTTTGGGCCTCGTCAGTGAGGTGCAGCTGGCTTCCCTAGGCACTGAGAGCAAGGGGTCCACGTCTGGATTACCCTTTACACTTAGGGAGAGACCCTAAGTGTTTCTCAAAAAGAAGCCAAAAATGATGTGAGAGGCTCTGAGTACGAACAAAAAGCACAATGGCCTGTTCTCTGGCTAGTCACCGCTCAAGAGCATCACATTTTAGCTCTCTAGTGCCATTACACACTTAGGGTCTCTCCCTAAGTGTAAAGGGTAATCCAGACGTGGACCCCTTGCTCTCAGTGCCTAGGTAAGCCAGCTGCACCTCACTGACGAGGCCCAAAATAAGGCCGAAACGTACGTCTGGGGTTAGCTGGTTTTTCCGTGCAGAGGAGACTTGCCCATCATTTTGGTACTGGACAGCCCTTATGGGCGGGATTAGTCTAATATGTATGTGGAAATTTCTCCTCTGTAATGGCACTAGAGAGCTAAAATGTGATGCTCTTGAGCGGTGACTAGCCGGAGAACAGGCAATTGTGCTTTTTGTTCGTACTCAGAGCCTCTCACATCATTTTTGGCTTGTTTTTGAGACACACTTAGGGTCTCTCCCTAAGTGTAAAGGGTAATCCAGACGTGGACCCCTTGCTCTCAGTGCCTAGGTAAGCCAGCTGCACCTCACTGACGAGGCCCAAAATAAGGCCGAAACGTACGTCTGGGGTTAGCTGGTTTTTCCGTGCAGAGGAGACTTGCCCATCATTTTGGTACTGGACAGCCCTTATGGGCGGGATTAGTCTAATATGTATGTGGAAATTTCTCCTCTGTAATGGCACTAGAGAGCTAAAATGTGATGCTCTTGAGCGGTGACTAGCCGGAGAACAGGCAATTGTGCTTTTTGTTCGTACTCAGAGCCTCTCACATCATTTTTGGCTTGTTTTTGAGACACACTTAGGGTCTCTCCCTAAGTGTAAAGGGTAATCCAGACGTGGACCCCTTGCTCTCAGTGCCTAGGTAAGCCAGCTGCACCTCACTGACGAGGCCCAAAATAAGGCCGAAACGTACGTCTGGGGTTAGCTGGTTTTTCCGTGCAGAGGAGACTTGCCCATCATTTTGGTACTGGACAGCCCTTATGGGCGGGATTAGTCTAATATGTATGTGGAAATTTCTCCTCTGTAATGGCACTAGAGAGCTAAAATGTGATGCTCTTGAGCGGTGACTAGCCGGAGAACAGGCAATTGTGCTTTTTGTTCGTACTCAGAGCCTCTCACATCATTTTTGGCTTGTTTTTGAGACACACTTAGGGTCTCTCCCTAAGTGTAAAGGGTAATCCAGACGTGGACCCCTTGCTCTCAGTGCCTAGGTAAGCCAGCTGCACCTCACTGACGAGGCCCAAAATAAGGCCGAAACGTACGTCTGGGGTTAGCTGGTTTTTCCGTGCAGAGGAGACTTGCCCATCATTTTGGTACTGGACAGCCCTTATGGGCGGGATTAGTCTAATATGTATGTGGAAATTTCTCCTCTGTAATGGCACTAGAGAGCTAAAATGTGATGCTCTTGAGCGGTGACTAGCCGGAGAACAGGCAATTGTGCTTTTTGTTCGTACTCAGAGCCTCTCACATCATTTTTGGCTTGTTTTTGAGACACACTTAGGGTCTCTCCCTAAGTGTAAAGGGTAATCCAGACGTGGACCCCTTGCTCTCAGTGCCTAGGTAAGCCAGCTGCACCTCACTGACGAGGCCCAAAATAAGGCCGAAACGTACGTCTGGGGTTAGCTGGTTTTTCCGTGCAGAGGAGACTTGCCCATCATTTTGGTACTGGACAGCCCTTATGGGCGGGATTAGTCTAATATGTATGTGGAAATTTCTCCTCTGTAATGGCACTAGAGAGCTAAAATGTGATGCTCTTGAGCGGTGACTAGCCGGAGAACAGGCAATTGTGCTTTTTGTTCGTACTCAGAGCCTCTCACATCATTTTTGGCTTGTTTTTGAGACACACTTAGGGTCTCTCCCTAAGTGTAAAGGGTAATCCAGACGTGGACCCCTTGCTCTCAGTGCCTAGGTAAGCCAGCTGCACCTCACTGACGAGGCCCAAAATAAGGCCGAAACGTACGTCTGGGGTTAGCTGGTTTTTCCGTGCAGAGGAGACTTGCCCATCATTTTGGTACTGGACAGCCCTTATGGGCGGGATTAGTCTAATATGTATGTGGAAATTTCTCCTCTGTAATGGCACTAGAGAGCTAAAATGTGATGCTCTTGAGCGGTGACTAGCCGGAGAACAGGCAATTGTGCTTTTTGTTCGTACTCAGAGCCTCTCACATCATTTTTGGCTTGTTTTTGAGACACACTTAGGGTCTCTCCCTAAGTGTAAAGGGTAATCCAGACGTGGACCCCTTGCTCTCAGTGCCTAGGTAAGCCAGCTGCACCTCACTGACGAGGCCCAAAATAAGGCCGAAACGTACGTCTGGGGTTAGCTGGTTTTTCCGTGCAGAGGAGACTTGCCCATCATTTTGGTACTGGACAGCCCTTATGGGCGGGATTAGTCTAATATGTATGTGGAAATTTCTCCTCTGTAATGGCACTAGAGAGCTAAAATGTGATGCTCTTGAGCGGTGATTAGCCGGAGAACAGGCAATTGTGCTTTTTGTTCGTACTCAGAGCCTCTCACATCATTTTTGGCTTGTTTTTGAGACACACTTAGGGTCTCTCCCTAAGTGTAAAGGGTAATCCAGACGTGGACCCCTTGCTCTCAGTGCCTAGGTAAGCCAGCTGCACCTCACTGACGAGGCCCAAAATAAGGCCGAAACGTACGTCTGGGGTTAGCTGGTTTTTCCGTGCAGAGGAGACTTGCCCATCATTTTGGTACTGGACAGCCCTTATGGGCGGGATTAGTCTAATATGTATGTGGAAATTTCTCCTCTGTAATGGCACTAGAGAGCTAAAATGTGATGCTCTTGAGCGGTGACTAGCCGGAGAACAGGCAATTGTGCTTTTTGTTCGTACTCAGAGCCTCTCACATCATTTTTGGCTTGTTAGAGATAAATGCCCTGAGGATGCACAGTGCCTGTGATAAATAAGAATAGGACTGGGAACAATGGGCACATCTGGATTCACATCAAAAACCTGGCACAACTGTAACCAAAACTAGTACACTTAAAGGTATAGTAATACTTAAAATGTAAAAAAATATATGTTGTAGGGTTTATCCCCCTGAGTAAAACAAGGGAACTCTCACTGCTGAGATATTTTATTAAAAAATTAAAACAGCTCAAACTTGAATTTTTTAGGTGCAATATCACAGTGACCTGTGGACTGCTCTGCTCTTTAGACCATAAATCTCCATAGGATGATGTAGCAACAGCTCCACTGTAAATTTTCAGGTCACTGTGATATTGCACCTAAAAAATTCAAGTTTGAGCTGTTATTTTTTAATACAATATCTCAGCAGGGGGAGTATCCTTGTTTTACTTAGGGGGATAAACCCTACAACATATATTTTTTTTACATCTTAAGTATTACTATACTTTTAAGGTCCCCAATGTGAAAACCTCCCACCAGGAGCAAAGTATTGCGGCTGTCACTATGCTCCTTGTCCACTCCCTACTAAGGACACATGACAATCTGCAGGCAGCTTAATAATAATGATGAACCCACCCTGTTGCCAGCTTAGCAAATTTTGTGGGATGGAACCTCCTCAGATGCCTCTTTATGCCCTGTTGCGATTATTCTCCCCCACACTGCCATGTGTGCACCACAGAGTGTGCAATGGGTGGACGTGAACTGCCATATCCTGACATCTACTGAATGGCTATCAAGTGAACCAGTGGGGGAAGTAAAGATAAACAAGGTGGGTCACCAGAAGATGTAGTTGCCCTAAAGCAAAAAGGTGATGGTGAGCCAAGTGTTTCATTCATCTTCGAACTCTGGCTTGATTTCTCTACTCTCCTTTTATCTCCATCTAGCCTCTTGGTGCCTTTCTGGAGAGTACGGGGGTACAGCAACGGCAGTGCTTGATTTCTGTGGTGGGTGCTTGGCTTTAGCATGTTTCACATAACTGTCATGGTGTCTGTGTTTCATGTGTGTTATCAGGGCACTTGTGCCAAGGTGTGTTCCCTGCTTTCCCCTTCTCACTGACTTGTCACAAATTGTGGACAGTGACGTTACTGATGACTGCACTGTGCCTTCCCCAAGAGAAAAATAGACCCACACCCATGAATTCAGGGGGTAGCGAACAGGTAGAGAAGAATGGCCTCTTTGTTCTTATCCTCCATATTCCCTTTCACTGTATGGGGTAGAGGATGATGTTGCTGCTGTTGCTGCTACTGCCTCCGAATCAGCACCGCAACTAGGACCAGGAGTATTGCTACTGCTGGCAAGTGGAACCTGTCCTTGTCCCACATCACTTGTTGACTCCATGCCCACTGTGTCCAAGGTGGTCTGTGGCACACTAGCCTTCTCCTCAGCATCCTGCTGCCCTTGCATCTCAGCAGCAGCAGGAATTAGACCAGTTGCAAATTCTGCAAATTCCAAAAGCTCATTGACAGTGGTGGTGATGTCCACAATATGAGTGAAATATGAGTAAAAGTGTCTTCATTTTTTTTTTTAAGCTTTATTTGGTCGAAATTCCAGCTTTCTGTCTATAAGCTGGATCGTTCTCATGGGTTAATATTGATCTCTGCCAATGAGACTGCTCCAGCTTACAGCAGAAAGCCTCCATCATTAGAGGAGGCTGGATAGAGGGAGGGGAGCAGAGTGATGATCTTCGGTTTAAGAGAGAATTACACGACACACTGACATCAAGGTCAGCACTGGCAGCAGGTGCAGCACTGGCAGCAGCATGTGAAGCACTGGCAGCAGCATGTGAAGCACTGGCAGCAGGTGCAGCACTGGCAGCAGAATGTGAAGCACTGGCAGCAGGCACAGGTAGCTGACATATCCTGCTGACTCTGCTATCCTCTTCTTCCTCCCTTGACAACAATTTTGCCAAGATTCCTAGTCAGCATTGGATCTGGGTGACCAAGGCATCCAGACCCTTTCATGTTGGCGGTAGTGGTCACTTCTTAGACTACATGGATGCATAACAATCCTTCCAGCTCCTCATTTTATTGTTATTAAGCATGCTTACAGTGATGGCAGTCACTATGATCCTCTCCTGCCTCAATTGTGCAAACCAACTCAAACACAACAGCCTAGCACCTCTCTCTCTCTCTGTAGCTGCTTGTATTGTGTTTCACTTCCTGTAAAACGGCATGCTTTTACAGCGAACAGGTGAAAAACATAAAATTAAAGGGGCAAAAACTTTCTAACCATTGAAAAAAATTGTGGAAATGTCTTGCCAATGGACGAAAACGGCAATGATTTTAATTGCTTTATTTAACCCCTTAACGACATATGACTTACCAGGTACGTCCCGCAAAAACTGTCACTTAGTGACAGAGGACGTACCTGGTAAGTCACGGAAGTCTGCGTCTCCGTGTGGCTGCACGTCGTTCGGAGACTCCGGACTTCATTAAAGAAAAAAAAAAAATGTTAGGCGGGCGTTAACGTGACAGCCGCGTACGAACGCAGCTGTCACTAAGGGGTTAAAGAGGATTTTCCCATGAAAAAACAGACAACCATGTAGTTTTTGCGGATTTTACCATGGGGACATGCCGGGATCTTTCCCAGCAGTCCCATAGTCTCTGGCTGTTGTGGACTACAACCCCATCATTCCAACCATCAGTTGGTTGCTGAAGGTCCAACAATGACTAGTCCTGCCCGAGATTAAAGAATTTGCAAACTGAGAATTTGTAAATTTAGAAAGTTAGATGATTATCGAGAAACCAAAGGAAAAAATTTATATAAACCTCTATTGCCACCTGTTGTGTAACCAGTTACGCTTTATAAAAAAGAGAATGAAACTTTTTCTAATTTCCCTTTGGACACAAGAGATATTATCTTATCACTTGTTTGTCATTTAGATTGGTCCGTGTGTCAGTTAGCTGCAGGTATTGCTGTTTGTATAGTCTGGACAGCGCTAGGACAGGAGGTGAGGGAGTCAAAAATGGGAGAGGGAATTTTGTGAAATGATTTCGGTTAAGCAGAAAAATTATTTTTTTGGGGAAATGAACCACTAGCATGGCAATGTGGTTTTATTTAACCAGGGACGTGCACAGACATTTTGGGGGGCAGGGGCTCAAATGAAAAAAAGGGCACTTCTTATAATTATTTATTCAAAATATATATTTAAAAAAGGGCACGAGGGCACTTTGGACAAAAATGGCAGGTGGTCAAGCCCCCCTTGATGTCTATGTGTGCACGTGCCTGTATTTAACCCATTGAGTGCCAGAGAATTACTCAACGCATTGCAATTCAATGCATTGTGTATCCCTCTGGCATGCAAACAGTAAATTTTCACAGAAATTTTGGAGCCGGTTTTTGCATGCGGTATAGACATTTTTTTTCTTAATTGTCATTTTTTGGTCCTTTCTTCAGAAATGTAAAACCTGGTTCTAGGGTCTAAATAGCCAGTTATTCACTAAATCAAGCTGATAAATTGTTATTATTATTATTATTATTACTTAATTTGGGCTACCATTGTATATGTAATTTCAGCAAGGGACCCACTAAAATTCATACTAAGTGCTATAAGCCGCATAGGCCTAAACAAGGCATAGGTGCATGTACCATAGAAGTACACAGGCAATATCTACCTGGGATCCAGGGAGAAGAGAGGGCCAGCACACTATCTAAGTATTTTTTATCTATCTATCTATCTATCTATCTATCTATCTATCTATCTATCATCTATCTATCTATGTATCATCTATCTATCTATCTATCTATCTATCTATCTATCTATCTATCTGTCTATCTATCTAATATATATCTACCCCATATCTATCTATCTATCTATCTATCTATCTATCTATCTATCTATCTGTCTATCTATCTAATATATATCTACCCCATATCTATCTATCTATCTATCTATCTATCTATCTATCTATCTATCTATCTATCTATCCCCCTTTAGTTGGTGTGTGTTTAGTTGAGGTTGTTTTTTTCTTGCATCATTGGGGGACAAGTATCCAATACCCAGTGTGCTTGTGCTTGTGATGAAACATAACGGCAGTGGTCTTCCCTACCATATTCATCTTTCAGTCACAGGTGTGTGCTCACTGCCGCTCCTGTTAATATATTTCTGCAACCTCTGTATTATTTTGCTAACCCTATATGGTATGTGATCCTTGCTATCACCTACATGTTTTCATAATTCTGTATTTGTTTAATGTCACAATTTCATATATTTGTGGTGCAAAGGTTTATGACAATTTGCTTTACAAAAGCAGATGTTTTGGCCAGAAAATTGTTATATAACAGAGTCCAAAGGATTTTCTAGACGCAATTATGAATGCAGGGCCCAAAGGGCATTTTAAAGGAGCAGATTTTTATGTGAAAACCTGTACTATATTGGCCATTTCCTGTTGTGTAAACCAAGGATATTCCCACTGCTGGCAGTTAACCAAGCAGTCAAACACCAGACACTGGCTGACCATGGGACTGGAGCAATAACATGTAATGGGCAGTGACAACCAGGATACTGCAGTCAGTAAACGGGCTTGTGTCCAGCCAGTCAGTAAACATAACATGCTTTAATCAAGGCAGGCGGCAGATAGAAGAATGGTTGTAAAACAGGAATCGGACAAGAAAAAAAAAATCTCTGAAATGCTAGCAGTGAAACACTATACTCATGCACTCGTGGCTTGTGAACGTGAGCTTCTTCAAGAACAGACAAGAAGTAGACGTAGGAGCGATATAGTAAGTAATGTATTGATATATATACTTGCATTCAACAAGGAAAGTCAGAAAGCCTCTGAAAAGGGGCAGCCCCTGTCAGAGCTTTTCTACAGCACGACACTTACATATACATAAATATGGTACATAAACAAGCACTGGTTACTAGGCAGATTACACAATAAACCTTTTCTTATTGTTTTAAAATAAAAACCTATGCCCTACTCCTTAAACCATTGAAAACAGTACAAATAAAACAAAAAAACTGCTTAAAACTATTTCTCAAAACAAACGTGTTTTTTCCTTATTGTTAGCAGAAAAGGTAACTGCAGACTATGCTGGGCATTGAGACAAGGACACTGTAAGCTAAGAGTAAATTCACATACACACAGACAAAGACAAAAACAAGATAGAGTTAGTAAGACAAAATGGCCACATAACAAGCAGAGGTCCCTCCAGTCTATTCTGATATTCACAAGTCTTAGAGGAATGTCCAGGAGAATCCACAGGAGAGCAGGTCATTGCAGACACAGACTGTGAACAGACAAAGCCTCTGATAATAAGTGGGAAGGACTGACTGCAGTGGGAATGTGCAGGACAAGAACATGAAGGAATCACTGGATTTTATTTTTGGTTTGGTAATGGGCATTGCTTTCCCTTCTGTCAGTCGGGGGTTAAACACTGCACTATACAGCTTCACACTGAAGGTGGGAGGTCAAATAGCTGTAGAGCTGCCCGAGGCCTTCTCGGCTGGTGCGGGATGATGGGAGTTGTAGTCCATTATTGGTTAACCCTTTGCTATATTCTATGTTTATGCTTGCTATTAACACTCCACCTACCAGTCAGTGTTAAGGTTAGGTTGAGCTACTCTACTGTGCTTAGCGATTCTGCTGTCTGAGCTAATCCAGTGCTCTACTATCCATTACTGCTGCCTTCCTTTGCTGGATCAGGCTGAATCAACTGACCTCTCTGTGTTTGCTCACCTGACTGCTATCAGCCAAAAGCCAACCTTCCCAGGGTATTTAAAGCTGCTTGGCTCACTACCTGATTGCCCTTGTGTTTGCTTCTGGCTGCAAAAGTGTTCTACTGCATTGCTGATTACCTGTGTATGACCTGGCTTCCTCTGACGTCCCTTCTGGCTCCTGGATCCTGGACTGTTCCTGACTTTGCTGATCTCCGTATTCCTGACCCTGGCTTGGCTGAGTACCCATCTTGGTTCCTGACCCTGGCTTGTCTTTTGGTTTACGCTTCTGGATCACAATTTTGTTTTTTTTGCTTTTGTTATTTCATTAAAGGTGTTTTGCATTTTTACATTTTTGTGTCTGTCTGGTTTCTGGTTCCTAACACCTGGGTGAGTGGCAGCAGGGGCAGCATGTATGCCAGCAGGTACAGCAATGGTGGTTGCAGGTACAGCACTGGTGGCAGCAGGGGCAACACATCTGGCAGCAGATACAGAAATGGTGGCACTGGCAGCAGAGGCAGCACGTCTTGCAGCAGGCACAGGCAGCGGACCTGTCCTGCTCTCACTAGTACTACCCTTTTCTCCCTCCCTTCCCATTCCTTTTTCTCCCTCCCTTCCCATTAAATTCCACAAGACTCATTGGGGTGATTTAGGGGGGCTGGACAGCATTGGTTCAGTACTGCTAGTCACTTCCTCCTCAGACTCAGTGGACACATAATAAGGGTCCTTCCAGCTCCTCCTTTTGATGCTCATAGTGATAGGAGACACTATGAGCCTCTATTGCCTCAATTTTGTCAAAATATCACAGCAGAACAGCAAAATACGTCAATCTCACTTTGTAGCTGCTTCTATTGTGTCTGCCTTCTGCAAATACATCACATTTTTATAGCGAAAGTGCACAAACAACATAAATCAATGGGTGGAAACTTTCTAGCCATTGAAAAACTTTTGACCAATGGGCGAAAAATTAGAAAATTTTAATCACTAGTTTTAAAGCAGATTTTCCAACAAAAAAGCAGACAACAATGTGGTTTTCACGAATTTTCTCGTGGGAACACAGTGACAAATTTCGCCCATCCCTACGTGTGAGGCACAATGAAGTTGGAGGCATTCTTCCATAAGAAGCAGCAGTCAGTGTTCCAGCTCAGAGATAACCACATCACCCATCAGTGCCAGCATCATTAGCAGAAACCAATTGGTGGAAAAGTGTTTTATATTTAAGAAGCCAAATATAGTTTTTGATACCTTTTATTGGCTAACTAAGCAGATTTAAATGCAAGCTTTCAAGACCTTAGGTCTCTTCCTCAGGCATGTTATACAGATAAATATGAAAACATCTCTCTTAAATACAAGTACACATTGCATTGTTTAGCATGGAAATCAGATAAGAGAACTCAATCCAGATCCAGATATCTTTGATCAGTCAATGGTAAATTGCACTCTTCCTCTGAGGCTTTAGAGATATTTACGATGCTCTTGGGTCTGTTGGAAAGGTTAATCAACTAAATTGTAATGTGACAAAAACTCTTTATCTCTATTTAAACCACTACAAATTGCATTATATTTTAACATTAATTTTACCTCCCATACCTTTCTGTCCCTCTGAGTGCGGAACAGTCCCATCAATACCGTTAACTTAATATCCCTGACACTGTGCCCATTTTGACAAAAATGTTCTTCCACTGGTGTCTCTGTCTTTTTGTTATTAACACTGGATCTGTGGGAATTAAATCTCCTATGTAGTGCTTGTCCAGTTTCTCCCACATACAGAGCTGTTGGGCATTTTGCATACATGAAAAGGTATATTACATTGGATGATTTACAGGTAAAGGTACCATTGATCTATGGTGTAACTGGGTGTTTGGAATTGGTATATTGTCCGTGGTGTAAATGTGTGCACGGGTTTCACATCTCTTTTATAGGCAGGGAGATGTGCCATTTTTTGTATTTTTGTTCAGGGCACTCCTTACCACCGGTTGTTTTAAATTGGGAGGCTGTCTGAAGGAGAGTAATGATGATGATGATGGGGGCAATGTGGACATTAGGAGCATTGTGGAGGTGTCCAGTGGAGATGTCCAATGGGGGGAATGCGCTTTAGATTTCTGTGCCTACAGGCTCCTGAGATGTAAATCCGGCCCTGATTATCATCATAACCAAAAGCATTTCATATGTTCAGGGTTGTCAGTCTAACATTTGTGGTGGTGACACTTCCACTTTCAGATGTGCTCCCAGAATATGGGTTGTAATGGATTCATATGAACACCATCTGTCTCCAAGGGGTGGCCTCAGTGCATGTGAGATGTTTATAGCAAACTTACAGGATAACTGTGTTCTAGGCTGAAACAATGAAATTTATGAAGTAATAAACATAACAGTATGGTTGGCCCATATTAGTGTGCACTACAATGGACCTCATCCAGCAGCAGGTGAACCAATGAACTGCAGGGAGGTTTTCCTTTTCACTGCTCTTACACACTAATGAACACAAGCACAATTAAACAAGAATGTTCTCTCCCTATCACACCTTGCATTATAATTTGCATCCTGAGGAATTCACTGGTAAGAACATTAGTACACAGGGCATAAACCTATATAAAGATATTATATAATAATAATAATAATGTAAATTTAGTACCTCCTTATCACACCCAAGTTTTTTCCCTCTGTCAGCCATCCCAGGTTTGGGCAGCTAACAACATTACATAATGACCTGCAGCAGAGGTGTCATAATGGTTCTGCAGTTGGCATCACCGGTACCAAGTGTTATATCTCCCTTATCAAATCACTTGCCTGATAAACACCCACATTTCATTATTCATATATTGCCCATATGGAATATTCAGCTATATAATGCTATATGTATATAAATGTTTGGGTAAATATAGATTTTTATGTTCCTATATAAGGGTTATTTTGGTCTTATAAGAATTATTTAGGTTAATATACCTTGCTCATTTAAGATGGGTGATATGCTCAGATTTGGCATTATGTATATATGGTCATCAGTACCACTAGTCAATTGTGTGTGGTCCACTTGATGGACAGAGAATTGTATAGGGAATGATCCTGCCTCAACCAACTAACTTGTATTATTGTAAATATGCACAATTTGTATCTGCACTTTTACACTTTTGTGTTTTTATTAAGTGTGACAAATAGGAATGTTTTGTCTTTTATGAGTTTTTCTTAGTTTTTATGCACTTTGTGCAGGAATGTTTCACTGGATATTTATATGGGATTGATGGCACAGTACAATGGATGCCTATCTAGCACAGAACAATATTGACAATTATGACAGATGGCTTCAAAGCAAATAGGATATTGATCCGGGGAACTATTTGACTACAAATTGGAGTCATGAAGGAATAATTCCCCCACACACACACGCACACTTGGGACTAGATTGGAAATTGCTCCAGAGGGCTTTTTTTGCCTTCCTCTGGATCAGCAGGGGTGTTATTGGCATGGGCTGGACTTGATGGATGCATGTGTTTTTTCAGCTTTATCTACTATGTTACTATCTTAGAGTGCGCACAATACAGTTTATACTTCCCTAATCCTGGGGCACTCTTACAAGGACAAGGTAGCAGGAAAAGTAGCAGGGCAGAAGAACTAGATATATTTGGGTAATTTACCGGGCTACTTCAACTGGAGGTCAGGCTCTGGTCTGGAACAGTTCTGACCAGCCCTCACTGCACACCTCTTTTATTTTTTGCAAGCCCCGCCCATCACCAGCCCACTCACCAGCCCTGACACACCCCTCCTCCCTTCCCCCTAACAGGAAAAGAAACAAAGAAAGCTATCCACTCTTTGTCCTTTTCCCACCCAAACAGACAGTGAAGCCATGGAGAAGGCTTGTAAAAAAAAAAATGTTTCTGAAACCCTAATGTGGTCTAAAGCATGGGAACATAAAAAAACAAATATATTTACAAAAAATATCGCAACATTACACCATGTAATGGATGCAGTTTTGTTGCATGACTACCATACCTGGGAACTTCCAGATGAGGGCTACCCGGAGGGGAGTCCTCTGTTCACCAGGGGGTGACAAAAATGACGCTAATCGCGTCAAAAAGGGGCGGGGCTTGACGCGAGCGGGGGAGGGGTGCTTAACCCTTTGAGTTTCAGAGTGGTACGGAATGCTTTGCAAAGCAATGCATTCCGTACCACTCTGGCACTCAAAGGTTAAAAATGTCACAGAAGGCTGGGGACGGAGAACAGCGGGAGAAAGTGTAAGTGGGTAGAGTTTCAATAGAAACTCCCCACGTCCGGAGGAATCAGCCTCTGCCCCGGAGACCCGGTAAATCTCTATCAGAACCGGAGTCTCCGGGGCAAATCCGGAGAGTTCCCAGGTATGTTGACTACTTGTGTCCACAACAGCAAGTGTGACTTAGGGTCTCACTTGACATCATCTTCTACTTCATCCCTCCTACTGAATATTACAAGACACACTAACAGTAGGTTCAGCTCTAGTGGCAGCAGGTACAGCAATGGTGGCAGCAGGGGCAGCACATCTTGCAGCAGGCACAGGCAGCTGACCTGTCCTGTTCTCACTACTACCCTTCTCTTTCTCCCTTCCAATTCCCTTTTCTCCCTCCCTTTCCATTATTTTCCCCAAGATCCCTAGGGGTGATTTAGGGGGGCTGGACAGCATTGGTTCTGTAGTGCTCACTTCCTCCTCCTCCGCAGACACATAAGGGTCCTTCCTGTTCCTCCTTTTATTATTTTTAAACTTTCTCATAGTAATAGCAGCCACTATGAGCCTCTCCTGCCTCAGTTTTCCAAACATATAACAACAGAACAGCACAGCACGTCTACCTCGCTCTGTAGCTGCTTCTGTTGTGTTTCATTTCCACAAAGTCATCACATTTTTATTTAGAAAAGACAAAAACCATGTAAGTCAATGGGTGGAAACTTTGTAGCCATTGAAAAATTGGTGGAGAATTTTGGCCAATAGGCAAAAACCGCAAAGATTTTAATCACTGTTTTAAAAGCTGATTTTCCCCCCAAAAAAGTAGATAATAACTTGGATTTCATGGGATTTCTCGTGGGAACACACCAACAACTTTTGCCCACCCCTATTAGAGGAATGTCCAGGAGAATCCACAGGAGAGCAGGTCATTGCAGACACAGACTGTGAACAGACAAAGCCTCTGATAATAAGTGGGAAGGACCGACTGCAGTGGGAATGTGCAGGACAAGAACATGAAGGAATCACTGGATTTTATTTCTGGTTTGGTAATGTGCATTGCTTTCCATTCCTGTAGTCGGGGGTTAAACACTGCACTTACAGCTTCACACTGAAGAGGAGAGGACAAATAGCTGTAGAACTGCCAGAGGCCCTCCAGTCTGGTAGAGGATGATGGGAGTTGTAGTCCATTATTAGTTAGCCCTTTTTTATAGTCTATGTTTATGCTTGCTATTAACACTTCACGTACCGGATAGATCTTCACCTCCTGCATGCTGTCTTTTTAGTCCTCTTACACCAAAGACCTGTGAGTGCTTCTGTTTCATTAGGTAAGTCTGATAACCTGTCTCCTGCTTTGTTCAGACCAATCACCCCAATTACTTTACTCTCATGCAGGTACGTGGGAGTAAAGTAGTAGTTCAAAAACTGACTACAGCAATGGTTGTTGCAGTGTGTGCAATCAATGATGATTATCCCTCTACTCCAAGGGAGAATGCAGTTTGTCAAGGTCCCAGCAAAACATCAAGCACCACAAGTGCCAGTAGAAATAAAGCACAGCCGCTCAAAGCTGATTGGCTGGGAGGTGCATAAGCATATCCCAGCCAATGGCTGTGAGAGAATCGGAAGTAAGGCTTCCAATATATAAGGGCAGCCTCAATTCTAATTCCCTCAAAAGTTCCTTAGGGGGAAAAAAAAGTTCCTTAGGGGTAAGGAGGGGGGATATAGATGCTTTTTTATTGAGGTGAGAAGTATTTTGGATATTCAGTCTTGGAACACGTCATCCAAATGGTTTTAATAAAGAATATGACGTGATGTGCTATGTTTAAGTATTAGACATATACACATGATTTGTTAAGGAGTGTGTATTCCCTTTAATGAGAGCATCATGTGCATGACAGAAATAAATATGTATGACATACAAAAGATTAAAGATTTTGGTATTAACATTTTATTTATACATATCCTCATAAGTCCTCATATTAGCTCTGTTTACAGTTTATTATTGTGTTTTAATAATAGTATTTTGTTTTAATATAATTATGACTGGTTGCAGATTGGAAGCTGTAGTCTTCTTTGAAGATTTAGTGGTCTGTCTGTAACCGGTCATGAGAATGAAGACGATGTTTGATCATGAGTAAGAGTGATAGTCGCACGAAACGCGTTGATTGTTTCAGTTATTTGCAGACTTGAAGCCATCCACTTGGTAAGTCTCACGCTTTATTCCATCTGTTGATCATATCGGAAGCAAGAAAAGCAAGTATATTTTTATTTTTGCTAATAAAGAGTGATATTGTTTAATATAAAGATTACTTGCATCTATTCCAAGATTGTATTGTGAAGTGGTGCAATATAAGAGAGCGATTTCTATTGATGGTCATATAGAAGCTTGGGGAAGTCTTTTCTCTAATGCATACTATCACCATTCTGATTATATATGATATGATCTGGTGTTTGTCAATAGACTGTGTCATAGCTATATAATCTCTAAGCTAAGAAGGAGTTAACGCATCATTTGGAGAATTGTAGAAAGTTTCCGCCCATTTATTTACGTTGTTTTCGCACATCCACTATAAAAATGTGACATTTTCGCTGAAGGCAGACACAATAGAAGCAGCTACAAAGCGAGATAGACGTGCTGTGCTGTTCTGCTGTGATATGTTGCAACAATTGAGGCAGCAAAGGTTCATAATGACTCCTATTATTATGGGCAAGGTGAAAAATAATCAGTGGAGGAGCTGGAAGGACCCTTATGTGTCCACTGAGTCTGGGGAGGAGGAGGAAGAAGTGGCTATCAGTACTGAACCAATTCTGTCCAGTCCCCCTAAATCACCCCAAGGGATCTTGGGAATTTAATGGGAAGAAAGGGAGAAAAGGAAAGGAAGGGAGAAAAGGGAATGGGAATGGAGGGAGAAAAGGATACTACTAGTAACAGCAGGACAGGTCAGCTACCTGTGCCTGCTGCAAGACGTGCTGCCCCTGCTGCCAGTGCCATCATTTCTGTACCTGTAGCCACTAGTATTGTACCTGCTGCCAGATGTGCTGCCACTAGTGTTGTACCTGCTGTCAGTGCTGAACCTGCTGCCACCAATACTTTGACTGCTGCTATTGTTTCTTGTAGTACTCAGGGAGGAAGGAGAAAATTATGCCAAGTGTGACAACAGGGGACCCTCTGTCACATTGCTCTTCACCTCCTCCAAACAGCAGTGAGATGTATGGAATAGAGCAGCAGCACGTAGGGACTAGTGGTGATGGTGGTGTTGGAGAAGCTGGGGTAGAAGAGAAATCGATGGCCTTTTTATCAGAAAGTGAGAAGGAATGGGAGACAGGGATGAGGATGGGCATCATCACCACCACCACCACTAGCAGTCAGCTTCTGGAATTTGCGGAAATTGCAACTTCTCTAATTCCTTCTGATGCTGAGTTGAAAGGGCAGCAGGGTGCTGAGGAGCAGGCTAGTGTGCCATAGACCACCGTGGACACAGTGGGAATGGGGTCAACAACTAATGCGGGACTAGGACAGGTTCCACTTGCCAGTGCCAGCAATACTGCTGGTCCTAGTTGCAGTGCTAAATCTGAGGCAGTAGTACTAGCAAAATTATCAGCTGCCACAAAAGGGGTAGATGGTGGAAACCCTTCTTCACATCCCTCTTCCACCTCCTCATCTGTGCTGCTGTTAATATATTTGTCCTAGTTTTGTCTGTGATGTGTGGTTCCTGCTACCTGATACTCAGATGGTATGAGATGTTCATTTTTAAGAATGTTAGTCTTCTAACATTGCTACTTGATAGTCCTGCGGTCATTGACAATATAACCAACTGCACTGAAAACCCTCTCAGACTCAACACTTGACACAATGGCAGCAGGCACAGCACTGGTGACAGCAGTTTCAGCATTGGCAGCAGGCACAACACTAGTGGCAACAGGGACAGTTTGTCTGACAGCAGGTACAGTACTGGTGGTGGCACTGGCAGCACATCTGACAGCAGGTACAGTACATCTGGAATCAGGGGTAGCACATCTGCTCTTAATACTACCCTCTACTTCCTCCCTTGACATTAATTTCCCCAAGATCCCAAGGGGTGATTTAGGGGACCTGGACAGCATTGGTTCTATAGTGCTCACTTCCTCCTCCTCCTCAGACTCAGTGGACACATAAAGGTAATTCCAGCCCTTCCTTTTAATTTGTATAAAACTTTCTCAAAGTGATAGCAGTCACTATGAGCCTCTCCTGCCTTGGTTCTGCTAAAAGATCACAGCAGAACAGCACAGCACGTCTACCTCGCTCTGTAGCTGCTTCTATTGTGTTTCACTTCCTGGAAGCAAAAAGGCGAAAAACACGTAAATCAATGGGCGGAAACTTTCTAGCCATTAAAAAAATGGTGACGAATTTTGGCCAATGGGAAAAAATGCAAAGATTTTAATTGCCGGTTTAAAAGCAGATTTTTCCTGTGAAAAAGCTGAAAATGTGGTTTTTGCAGGATTTTTTGCGGGAACATGGTGAGAGCTTTCCCCCACTCCTACTACTAACTTGATTCCTGTCACTTCATAGCTTTACACTCTGACACATCAGGGTTACATTGTTGGATGTTCAGCTGTTATTTACTACATATTATCCCAATCAGACAATCGCTTAATCCAATGTTAAAATTGTCACTCAACGGAAAAAAAGATCTGGGAACTCTAGGGTTATGGTTTTGTTGATATTAACTCCACACATAATTCATAACTTTAGTAACATAACAAATTAGATTTCATATGCAAAGTACATTGCGGAGATAAGCAGAGTCAATCTTTTGTACCTTTCTTACACTCAAAGGGTTAATATTTGTAAAAAACGAAACTACAAATTTTTCAAATTTGTCTTTTTTTTTAGTCAAAATATTAACGGTGGTTGAAATTAAAGTTTCTTTAGCCTTTTAATTCCCCAGGTTAGTGTTTTACCAATAATCAGAAAGTTAAGTATATCTCGATATTCCTTGACAGACTCTGTTTCCTCAGAGAGTTGCTGCTGATCATTATGACTCCTTGTTGTGACAAACTGCTGATGGCCCTTTGGCATAAATTCAGAAATTTTGTGTTAAAGCGGGGATCCAGCAAAGTGGCAAGAATGTATTCCTCACAGCTTTTAATGGACACAATGTGAGGATCTTGTTCAAAGCCCGTTAACATGTCCTTTATCATCTGGTGCATGTCTGTGTTGTCATTATGGTAAGATTCCTCAGCCATGCTCCTCATTTTTCTGCAATAAAAATATCAGTGGTACAATTTCACTAATTCCTGCACCAATGAAACTCACCAGCATGGTTACCTCCTCAAAGGGTTTCAGCAGCTCACATACATTGCACATTAGTTGCCATTGGCCAAGTGACAAAGAAGCTGCCTCCAAAGCCTTCCAGTTTTACATGGTGTACTCGCTAATGGTCTTATTCTGATTGTACAAACTCTAGCATGTACATGGTGGAATTCCACCTGGTAGGGACTTCCATTTTCAGCTGGTGATGAGGCAGGTTGTTACACTCTTGTATGGAATACAGAGTGTTGCTTGCACTGTAGGAGTGACTTTAACTGGCACAGATTTTGCAGGCAATAGTAAGCAGCTCTTTGAGGGTTTTGGATTCCGAAACATTAGCACATGGGCAAAGCAGGGCACATGCACCGTACCACCTATTCTCAAAGCAGTGATTATGTTGGAGCCATTATCAGCAAACAGCTTTTAAGGAGAGGGGTACAAGCCATTCCTCTATCACCTGCTCTAGCTTAGTCAGAACATCTACAGCTTTGTGGGACTGTCTCTCTAAACTCTGCATGCACGAGGTGGCGTGACAATGGTAAGGGATATCCTACTGCTGCTGCTGCCATCTTTTAATTACAGTACCACAGCCAGAAGCATGATTACTGGATTTCACCTGATGCTGTAAGCTAGTGTTGTCCACTGTTGGTGCTGGGAAGGAAACCCAGTGAGCAGTCACAGTTGTATAGTCTGTGCTCTGCCCAATTGTCCACATATCTGTTGTCAGGTGGATTTTCTTGCCATACGCACTTTTCAGCCCTTTGCCCACCACACTAACCACCTGTTGTACAATTCAGCACAGCTGTCCTGTAAAAATAACTGCAGCTTGGGATATTCCAGCGTGGAGCAACACATGACATCAGTTCTCTGAAACCTCGGTTTTCTATAAAAGGATACGGCAGCATGTCCACTGCAAACATCTTGGCAACCTTGCCATTCCACAGGCGTACTTTGGGATTGTTTTTGTGACGTTTTTGACTCCTTCCTAGGAACTCAGTCAGTGTGGGTTGGTAGGACATGGCAGAAGAACCCTGAAACTTTATTGCTTTAACAGCATGAGTAGAGGAAGTGGTGGCAGTAGGTGCAGCATGTGTTAGCAGCTTATGACTTTTTAAAGTGCTTCTGTTGCTGCTAGTTGTGGCACATTTGACCTGCTGATAGTATGTCTCCCAGTTAGACCTGTGGTTGTGCTTCAGGTAACATAGTAACATAGTAACATAGTAATTTAGGTTGAAAAAAGACTTGCGTCCATCTAGTTCAACCCTTTTCCTATTCCTCTTTACCATTGTTGATCCAAAAGAAGGCAAAAAAACACAACAATACAGCAATTTCAAGTTCTGCCCCAAATGGGGGGGGGGAGAATTCCCTCCTGGTTCCAAATGGCAATCAGATTTCTCCCTGGATCAACAAGCCCTAAGTAAAATATTAATCCTAATACTAACGTACATAGCCCTCTATGTTATGCTCTTTTAAATAAGTATCCAGGCCCTTTTTAAAGGCGTCTAATGTATTTGATAGCACCACCTCCTCAGGCAGTGAATTCCATACCTTTATTGTCCTTACAGTAAAGAAACCCTTCTGCTGTTGTAGATTAAATCTCCTTTCCTCAAGTCTAAGCGGGTGGCCCCTTGTCCTGTGTACTGTTCTGTTAATGAGCAGGTCTTTGGAGAGCCTTTTGTATGAGCCCTGATAACACTATGATATAGTGTTATCATAGGTAGGATCTCATAGAGGAGGTGTCTAGGTGTGAGCCCTGCTCATGTACTTTTTGCACAGACAACAGATAGCAACATGCTTAGCTTGATGATCCTGAGTGAAGTATCTCCATACTGTGAACTTCACGGAACGAGGGGTTCCTGAGGTGGTGCTGTTACTACTACAACTGGTTCTAGATGTTGATGTAATTCTACTGCCACTGCTACAAGGTGTCAAAGGTGTAGCACTTACAGCATCAGAAACATTCGTCATGTCTAACATTGTGGATGTTAACCTGTGTTGCTGTTGCTGGGTACTCAAAACAGGGTATGTGGCTGAGTGGTCCGAACCACAATTCAGCGGCTCCAAAGAAAATTGGTAAATCCTTCCACATGTGACACAGACTTATAGACTATACCGTCTTCATGAAAAAATATATTTTAGACCGGTGTGCGTGAGGGAAAAAACAGCTTCTCCAAACCTTCAATATAATCACAAATAAACAAAAACCATCCCATATATCGCACCACCGTCATATAGTAAGTATATCAAACAGACTTCATTTAAAACATCGCACTTTATTTCAAATACGTATAAAAAATCATACTTGCTGTTTGTGATATCAACGAAGGACAAGCGGAGAATGAATAGGGTGAGACTTACAGAGTCGGTACAGCAGTTGTTACATTACAAAAGATCAACGCGTTTCACGCGACAAGCGCGCTTATTCATGATCAAACTTAGTCTCAAAATCATTGACTGGTTGTTTTTGAATACTCTTAAACCAATTAGGTGCTAGACACTCTCTCCCAATCGGACACATTATCCAAATTATCTCATTAGCCTCCATAACGAGCCAGAGATCTCAGTCTGATCAGTAAATTAAAGGCAAAGTCAGAGTATGACTCAGACTGCTCCACATGTTTTGTAGTTCTACACATTAACATATCAAATGTATTATACCTGAGTACTACATCTTTTGATTAACCTCTTATCAAGCTTTAATATTTCTTTATCGCTTCTCAGCGACAAGCGGTTATTTTATGATGATTTGATCTGTCCATTATAGCAATATAACACCATACCGGACTATTTCAATATTCAAACATGGCAACAGTATGCCTTTTTAGTCTAACGTTCTTTTTCATCAAAGCATCTAAGATATACGAAATATCAAAAGGGTTAACTCCATATGTGATTGTGACCACTTCACATCATCTCACAAAGAGCTAATGTGAAGCAATATGAGGCAATCTTCCACAAACAAACAGGATACTTATGTCCGATAAAGGATACAAATAAAACATCAAGCTTTCAAAACACAAACCAAACAAAACATAATTAGTACTCAAAACATGTAAAAACAAAAGCAACAAAATGAAATAAAATAAAATAGAGAAAACAAAGAAAACATATATGATAGTGACATCACAGAATCTAATGTTCAATAATTGTCATATGTATCTACACGTACAGTAATAACGCTATATTATATATAAAACCCAAAGTCTATGGAGAGCCCAGAGGGCAGGCCCATAGTGTCAGGTATAGGTTCACTTAATGAACCATTAGGAGAATGGGTTGATACTCAGCTACAACCTTTGGTGTTACGTTTGTATAGTTACTTGAGAGATAGCACTCACGTCATGAGACGGCTAAATGAGGTAGAGTGGGCTACCAACTCGATATAGCTGACACGTGACGTTAAATCACTTTATACAGTGATCCCTCACCATTTGGGTTTGAAGGCATTGAGTTACCATTTAGATCGATATAGTGACTATACATTAGAGCATAAAGAATTTCTCCTAGAGAGTGTGGAATATCTTCTCTCCCACAATTATTTTATGTTCGATGGGATTTTTTATCTCCAGAGACGCGGGACTTCAATGGGGGCGAAGTTTGCGCCCTCATACGCCAACTTATATATGGGTTGGTGGGAGGAGTCCCGCGTCTTTGGAGATATGAATCCGTTTAGGGAATCTATACTCTTTTATGGTCGCTATATCGATGACCTACTGATAGTGTGGAATGGAGAGTTTGCAAATATTGATGCATTTATGTCTTACCTTAATGACAATGATCTAAATTTAAAATTCACTTCAGAGTCGAGTCAACATATGATTAATTTTCTTGATCTATCTTTAAGGGGAGATTATATCAATAAATGCATATATATGGAAATTTTTAGGAAAGAAACATCAAGAAATATGGTTTTAAGGGCAGATAGTTGCCATCCATTCCATACTGTTAAAGGAGTACCGATTAGTCAATTCATAAGATTGCGTAGAAGATGTACCACAGAAGAATCCTTTGAAAAACATTCTCAAGATCTAAAGGATAGATTCCTAATACGTGGATATCCTAGATGGATGATTACAAAGGCATATAATATAGCTAAAAATAAAATAAGGAGTGATCTGCTAAACTATAAAATCAAAACAGATTCGTCATTTAAAACATCACAACCTGTGGTTTTTTCGACACCATATAGTGAGGAATATAAAGATATTGTGAGAATTATAAAAAAACATATTCCAGTACTAAATGGAGATGAAAAACTACAGAATACAGTATCTATAGGTTTCAAGTTTGTACCTAAGAAAGCACCTACCATATCTAGTTTAGTCTCTCCTAGCTTGTTTCAAAGCAAGAAACCTGAGATTACTTGGTTGAATACTACTGGATCATATAGATGTGGTAGTAACAGGTGTCATTGTTGCAAATTTCTTATTGTATCAAAGGACTTTATGTCTTTTGAAACACATAAAGTGTATAAGATGAAAAGTTATATCAACTGTGCTACTAAGGGTATAATTTATATGATTAGTTGCACTAGTTGTAAACTACAATATATTGGTAAAACCATAAGAACATTGAGAGAACGCCTTAATGAACATTTAAGCGATATAAGAAGTTTGGAATTTAGATCTTGTGTTTCATCACATTTTAAAGAAGTTCATGCTAGAAACTTGGATACATTTAAGATACAAGGGATAGAGAGACATAGTATAGGTATAAGGGGAGGTAATCTAGATGCTAGACTTTTAAAGCAAGAAGTATTTTGGATTTTTACCCTTAATACACGATATCCTAAGGGCTTTAATAGAGAATATGATGTAATGTGTTATGTATAGTATCGAAGTTGCTCATAGATTGTGGATACATATAGCGTTATTACTGTACGTGTAGATACATATGACAATTATTGAACATTAGATTCTGTGATGTCACTATCATATATGTTTTCTTTGTTTTCTCTATTTTATTTTATTTCATTTTGTTGCTTTTGTTTTTACATGTTTTGAGTACTAATTATGTTTTGTTTGGTTTGTGTTTTGAAAGCTTGACGCTTTATTTGTATCCTTTATCGGACATAAGTATCCTGTTTGTTTGTGGAAGATTGCCTCATATTGCTTCACATTAGCTCTTTGTGAGATGATGTGAAGTGGTCACAATCACATATGGAGTTAACCCTTTTGATATTTCGTATATCTTAGATGCTTTGATGAAAAAGAACGTTAGACTAAAAAGGCATACTGTTGCCATGTTTGAATATTGAAATAGTCCGGTATGGTGTTATATTGCTATAATGGACAGATCAAATCATCATAAAATAACCGCTTGTCGCTGAGAAGCGATAAAGAAATATTAAAGCTTGATAAGAGGTTAATCAAAAGATGTAGTACTCAGGTATAATACATTTGATATGTTAATGTGTAGAACTACAAAACATGTGGAGCAGTCTGAGTCATACTCTGACTTTGCCTTTAATTTACGGATCAGACTGAGATCTCTGGCTCGTTATGGAGGCTAATGAGATAATTTGGATAATGTGTCCGATTGGGAGAGAGTGTCTAGCACCTAATTGGTTTAAGAGTATTCAAATACAACCAGTCAATGATTTTGAGACTAAGTTTGATCATTAATAAGCGCGCTTGTCTCGTGAAACGCGTTGATCTTTTGTAATGTAACAACTGCTGTACCGACTCTGTAAGTCTCACCCTATTCATTCTCCGCTTGTCCTTTGTTGATATCACAAACAGCAAGTATGATTTTTAATACGTATTTGAAATAAAGTGCGATGTTTTAAATGAAGTCTGTTTGATATACTTACTATATGACGGTGGTGCGATATATGGGATGGTTTTTGTTTATGTGGCTTAGTGGGACTTGGACTTTGAAGAGGCGATGATGCTGATGATGACTGATAGGTTGACTTTGCACTTTTTGACATCTGTGCTCGTCCAGGGTCAGACTTTTCAATGGCTTTCTCAAACAGTTTATAGATAGGCACAGTGCTCCTTAATGTCACGGTATTTAGGCAAAGAAGGACAGATACAAAATATAGTTTAACCACTTTTATTAATATATACAGCAATAATAGTAGAGCCCACTCAACCCCAGACGACAGGATATAGGACCCAGACACCTACCCAGAGCTGCATACTGTGCTGTGCCCTGCACTACTGCATGATACCGAGACTAGGCAAGAGACTCGAGTGGAACACCAGAGTGAACAGTGTATAATTGTAAGTGTTACCACTCAGTGTCTCACAAGGCAACAGGGAGCGACAGCAGGCAAGAGCCATGGAACACAGAGGCTACAGTCCAGGCAAGCTAGGAGTGTACAGGTCAGAACCAATGTGGTTAGTCAGACAAGCCAGGGGTCATACAGAGGGATACTGTAATACTTAAAAGTGGTGGAAGATCAGTCTTTGACTTTCGCTAACCTTATAGTCCTGTCATTATCCTCACTCTCAACTTCATCTGTATTTGAACAAGTGTAACGGTTTGTTTGACACACAGACACAGTGGTTTAGGATAAAACACAGTTTTATTGAAAAACACATCAATAAAATAGCCTTCACAGGTCCTGTAGTATATCAGCAGAATAGTACAGACACACGACAGGTTATAGATACATATGCCTACACAGGTCCAGCATAAACATAAAGTCCACAACAGTCTATACTGACACAGGTCAGGCAGATATGGTGGATTCCCAGAAGCAAGGTCTTGCATGGGTTAATGATCTTCAGAGTGTAAACAGTCCCATGTGTAGAGAGGTCTGTGATGGGGCTCTCTGTATATAGACAGCTGTAGAACTCATAGCAGAATTAGAGTGAACTGCATAGGCAACACTGGTTACCAAGACACATGAGGTATTGCCGTAGCAATAACGGAGACAACTCTAGCACTCTGCTGAAGTATACCGGAGGCAATCGGTGGCTCCCCTGCCGGAGCAGTAATGGAGACAGACTTTTGAACAAAGCAGAGGCAGTAACGGAGACAAGGCCCAAGGTAAACTGCCGTAGCAGTAATGGAGACAACACTTGCACTTTGCAGCAGTATAACCAGAGGCAACCGGTGGCTCTAAAGTCAGAGCGGTAATGGAGGCAGACACTTGTACTGAGCAGAGGAAGAAACGGAGGCTAGGCCCAAGGTAAACTGACGTAGCAGTAACAGAGACAACACTTGCACTCTGCAACAGTATAACCGGAGGCAACCGGTAGCTCAACTGCCGGAGCAGTAACGGAGGCAGACACTTGTAATAAGCAGAGGCAGTAACAGAGACTGGCCGTTGATACTCTGCAGGAAGAATGAACCCAATTGCCAGTCAGAATGTCGCCTAGGCAACACAGCACAGGAACGCCAACCAAGCCGGGTAGGATCATGGAGCAGGAACATCAGCCAAGCCGGGTCGTATCACGGAGCAGAAACGTCAGCCAAGCCGGGTTGGATCACGGAGCAGGAACGTCAGCCAAGCCGGTTCAGTTCACGGAGCAGGAACGTCAGCCAAGCCGGGTCGAATCACGGAGCAGGAACGTCAGAAGAATAGTCAGGCAATCCGGGTCGGAACACAGGGGCAGTAACAATATGCAGAATAGTCAGGCAGGCCAAGTCGGTACACTGGGAATCACTGAGCAGAAATAAGAACTGGTACAGGAACACCACAAAAGGGCACCAGAGGGGTGCCCATAGCCCATAGCCCAGAATATAAAGGTCATACTGGGCGGGACTAACACACGGTAGCCAATGGGAGCAAGATTTCAGTTTGCAGCATACATTTTTGCCCATCCCTAACTGTAATGTTTTAGACATTTTTCAGTATTCATTTTATCCTGCAAAGAAAATGGACCATATCCTGTTTATCATAAATACAGAGGCATGATTCCTCTCTTCTACCAGCCTATTAAGGCAGCAGTTTTCATTCTGCTTTCATCAAGGCACCCTGGCCCTAATAAGTAATCTGTAATTTCCAAGGCACCCGGCCCTAATAAGAAACCTGGAATTTCCAAGGCACCCAAGCCCTAACAAGTAATCTGTAATTTCCAAGGAACAAAGCCCTAAAAATTAATCTGGAATTTCCAAGGCACAAAGCCCTAATAAGTAATCTGGAATTTCCAAGGCACTGGGCCCTAACAAGTAATCTGTAAATTCCAAGGCACAAAGCCCTAATAAGTAATCTGGAATTTCCAAGGCACCGGGCCCTAACAAGTAATCTGGACTTTGCAAGGCACCCCAGCCCTAACAAGTAACTTATAAATTCCAAGGCACAAAGCCCAAATGAGTAATCTGGAATTTCCAAGACACCCGGCCCTAACAAGTTATCTGGAATTTCCAAGGCACAAAGCCCTAACAATTAATCTGGAATTTCCAAGGCAACGGGCCCTAACAAGTTATCTGTAAATTCCAAGGCACAAAGTCCTAATAAGTAATCTGGAATTTCATTTTCAAGGCACCCCAGCCCTAATAAGTACTCTGGAATTGCACTTTGCAGCAGGCACCCCAGCCCTAACAAGTAATCTGTAAATTCCAAGGCACCCGGCCCTAACAAGTAATATGGAATTTCCAAGGCATCCTGGACCTAACATGTAATCTGGGATTTCCAAGGCACCCGGCCCTAACAAGTAATCTGGAATTCACAAGACACCCAGCCCTAACATGTAATCTGAAATTTCCAAGGCACTCCGGTCCTAACAAGTGATCTGTAATTTCTCACGGGTTTAATGAAAGGAACAATACATGAATGTATAGTTATTATTAGGTCTCACAGTGACAATGAAAATAAGGAGCATTCTGTGCACAGTTATGTCATATACTCACACATATTTACACACACATATACACACATACAAACATACATCACATACACACACATAGATATATATATATATATATATACACACACACACACACACATAAACACACATATACACACACACACACACATACATACACACATGCACACATACATATACACACACACATATATATATATATATATATATATATATATATATATATATATATATATACTAGCAATATATGACGGCGTTGCCTGTCATTGTAGTAGGGTATGTGTTATGTAGCATTTTTTGTTTGAAATGTTGTAGGTGGCATGTTGAAGGTATTTTGTAATAATTTTTTGTGTTTGTTTGTATTGTACATTTCATTTAGCTGTATTGACTGAAGATGTTTTTTTGTGTACTGTGTGAAGCAGAAAGAATCATATTGCACACATACATAGACACACAGATACAGTGACATATACAGACATTGATCATACATACACACGTACATACATGCGTACAAACACACACACACACACACACACACACACATACATATATTATTACGGTCCTGTAAGTGCCAGAGGGGTAGGCAAGGAGGGTTACAGTTATCTGTGGGAGGTGACACAGAGTGTATGGAGGGTTACAGTTATCGGTGGGAGGTGACACAGTGTGTATGGAGGGTTACAATTATCTGTGGGAGGTGAAACAGTGTGTTTGTGGGGTCATGATCCTGACTGAGAGTGTGAATTTACCAGGAGAAGTTCTTGATATCCACTACTTCAGGAGCGAGTGGCAGATATATTATTTTTTGTCAGTTGGATAGTGGTGGGCGGGCTGGAGGGGGCAGGCCAACTCCCTGTATGATAAACACGCCCCCATTGAATCACCCAATGGGAGCAGTAATGTTCCCATTGAATCACCCAATGTGAGTTGTGTCTCCTAATGAGACATAAATTATGTAATGAGGCATTCTGTTCAATGTGTGTTTGTTTTCTGAGGAGACATAAATTATGTTCTGTGTGTGGGGTACCATAAATTATGCAATGAGGCTTATTTATTTATATATCTATATACACACAAACACACACTTATACATACACATATATACATACATACACACATATACACACACACATGCATACATACATATATATATACATACATACACACACACACACATGTACACATACACACACACATATATACACACATACACATACATATATATATATATATATATATATATATATATATATATATATACACACACACACAAACACACATATATCTATATATATACACACACACATACATACACACATATATATATACACACATACACACACACACACATATACACTCACACACACACACACTTGTGTATACACACACACACTCAAACATACATACATATACACATTTTCAGAAACAAAGGTTCAAAGCTAAATGATCTACCAGACAGGCGTATAATTAAATGTGTATTTAATGTGCAAGTTACCTCTACAGACAGAGGAAGATAAAGAGGACAGACACCAATCCAAATCAATAGCCCACAATCTGGTAAATAAACCATACATTGTCTGATTAACACCAAGTAAGACATATAACCCAGGATAATATAGTTTGCCCCCCTCTGCTGGAAGACAGATCCCAGGCTGAACAGAAGTCAATGAAGCTACTTGTCTGCACTGTTGGTCTTCTCTATAAACCCGACCACATGCTGCTCACTGTAGGACGTCACTTCTTGAGAGATTCAGGATCAGCCAGTTAATCTAGTAGAACAGTGTGAATATAAAAATATAGTCACTAATTTGGTCAAAGGACAATTTAAATCCCATGTGACTTATACAACTAAGTCTAAAAGGTGCAGTACACATTTTAAAGGGGTAGCAATGTCCTCTTACAAGTCGCTGCTATTTTGTAGATTTAAAAAAAATAAAGTATCTTGTGTAAGTCCCTTCACTGAAACATTTATGGTTTGAGAGATATAATGTTTTAACCCCTTAACGACCCTTGACGGTCATAGTACGTCATGGGTCGATCTGAGTTAACGACCCATGACGTATTATGACCGTCATGGAATTCCGGGCTCTGTCCATGGCTGCACGCTGTTCGGGGAGTCCGGAACCGGAATTTAAAAAAAAAATGCTCCATGGTTCTTAAGTGTCCGTGATGCTCCGATTGGCCGGTTGGTAAGGGGTTAAGTTCCTCCCTCCTTCCTCTTTCCCTGATGTCAGCTGTAAAGCTGACAGAAGGAGATCCGTGTCAGCCGACTCGAGGTGGCTCTTCAGCAGAGCCAAAATAGCTATATTTAAAAAGATCTGCTTCACTGGAATGGTCTACAAAGTGTGCTTACAAACCAGGCACACTTTGTAGACCGTTCCAATGAAGCAATTCTTTTTAAATATCGCTATTTTGGCTCTGCTGTAGAGCCACCTCGAGTCGGCCGACACGGATCTCCTTCTGTCAGCTTTACGGCTGACATCAGGCAAAGGGGAAGGACTTTAACATGTTATATCTCTCAAACCATAAACGTCTGAGTGATGGGACTTGCACAAGATAATTTATTTTTTTTAAATCTACAAAATAGCATGACTTCTAAGTGTACATTACTAACTCTTTACGATAAATAGGGCTTTTCCTGACAAATCTAATGCTGTTTAATGTAACACCCACTGCTCTAAGATTTATCATTCAGATGCTACAGCAGCTCAAACTTTTTTTATATATATTAACCCCTTGAGTGCCAGAGAGGTATCTAAGGCATTACAACACAATCGCTTGGATAACTCTCCGGGACTCAATGGGTTTAACTGCAATTTTGAAAACCTGATGTGCTAAAAAAGACTTGGAACAGATCTTGGACAAAACGAATGCATCGCAGGTGAAAAAAACACATTCTTAGTGAGTAGGTGACCTCTCTATCATTGAAATGGTTTGTGTCAATGGGATTTTATCTTTGTCCCCTACGGTGGTCATTTTGGTTTGTCCCAGAATCACCTAAGTGCTCCTTAGTACATCATTATCATCATCATCAACAGTGATTGTACCTGTTGTACATTGTCCACTGGAGAATAGATACATAATGTCATATTGTACACAAAATGGTACTTATTAATATTATGTAAGTAATATTTTGAGGTGCACCACCAAAAAAGTATGGGAAGTGACAGTAAACTAAAGGGAATGTGTTATGGTCAGTGTAATATATTGAAACAAAAGAAGATAGAAATAGACCATCAACAGCACCAAACCCACCTTCCTAAACAAGGTTAATGTTGACTAAGTTTGGTGATGTAAATCTGATAGGTGTAGAGTTTATTAAAATCAAAATTAAAATATAACTTTTATTACACACATATAGTAAAATATGAAAGGCGAATTTAAAATAAATTCTGAGATCACTTATGAACTAAATATAGCAACTTATATTGAGTGGTTGTGCAGTATCTAATGTTGCTAACATTTATTGGTAATTCTTTTGTTGTTCAGGTGTATATAACCACTACACACACTTCATTGAGTCATATTTAAATTATTAGTATGGAACTCAATTTATTAAAATAACTGAGTATAATCAATGGATAATAGTTATCCGTGATGGATAGGTGCTTAGTGCAGTAAATCAATTCCAGTTGGCTCCGCTGGAAGAAAGAGCAGTGATCTAATGAGTAACTCTTTCGTAACCAGCTTATGTATACTGGGTTGGATTCTCGATTCACTAATTGTAAAAGTTAAGTATGTTGTCTTGCTGGATATCCCCAGACTACCTAACGTGAATCGGGATACTATAAATAACTTGTTATACTTGTACTGGCAATTAGTCTATTACCTTCTTTAATCTCATCAGCCTATATATACTGAATGAGATTTCATAGTCGGCTAAATTTGTAGTTATAAACAGTTAATGTTTATTACAAACGATAGTATAACTCAGTGAAGTGTGTGTAGTGGTTATATACACCTGAACAACAAAAGAATTACCAATAAATGTTAGCAACATTAGATACTGCACAACCACTCAATATAAGTTGCTATATTTAGTTCATAAGTGATCTCAGAATTTATTTTAAATTCGCCTTTCATATTTTACTATATGTGTGTAATAAAAGTTATATTTTAATTTTGATTTTAATATACTCTACACCTATCAGATTTACATCACCAAACTTAGCCAACATTAACCTTGTTTAGGAAGGTGGGTTTGGTGCTGTTGATGGTCTATTTCTATCTTCTTTTGTTTCAACTTATTAATATTACATCATGTTATGCGTCTGTGTTATCTACAGACATCTAGTGTAAGAAGAATATATATATGTTTGATCAAAGTAATATAAAATAATATTGTGAAAACAAAACATAGTAACATAGTCGATGAGGATGAAAAAAGACATGCGTCCATCAAGTCCAGCCCATGCCAAAAAATACCCCTGTTGATCCAGAGGAAGGCAAAAAAAACCTCCTGAAGCCATTTCCAATTTAGCCCCAAGTGGGTAAAATAAATTCCTTCCTGACTCCAAATGGCAGTCAGATATTTCCCTGGATCAACAACCTATCTGCATTGAAACCAACTGTCATAATTCTCAATATTATTCTGTGCTAGATAGGCATCTATTGCTTTTTGCATTATTTGCAAGTACAACATCCCGAGGCAAAGAATTCCATAGCTTTTCAATCAATGAATCAATAATGGTGTTATATAAATCAAATTGCATAACTTTAATATATATAGGCCTGAATTCCAAGAGAAAACATACCTGTATATTTATTAAATATATGATTATTAGATAACATAAATTACAAGAAAAATACTACTTCTTTTAGATTGTCAGAGACATTGCCATGATGGGGAGGAAATGGTTAATTTTTCTTTTAAAGGGATAGTAATACTTGAAAATAATTGTATTTTATATTGTAGCCCTTAAAAAAACATGAAAAATGATATGTCTTATCTCCCAAACCTTTATGGTTTGGGAGATATTCACATGTAAAATATAGAAAAATTCTCTTTTCCTGGCTTTCAGCCAAGTCTGCCATCTACTGGACAGATTTGGAATTCGGTCCGCAAAGCAACCGGCAGCTCTTTAGCAGTGCCGAGATCACGATCTTTGAAAAGAACTACTTAATTGGAACTATTTACAAAGTGTGCCTGGCTTGAAAGCACACTTTGTAGACCATTCCAATGAAGAAATTATTTTTAAAGATGGTGATCTCAGCACTTCTGGAGAGGCACAGCCGGTCCCGGGACCGGATTCCAAATCTGAAGGGTGGAGCAATGACGTCACTCCAGGGGAAACTTTACTTCTGAATATCTCCCAAACCATAAAGGTTTGGGAGATAAGACTTATATGATGTTTTTTAAGGGCTACAATATAAAATAAACTTATTTTCAAGTATTACTATCCCTTTAAACCAAATTCTCTGAAAGTCTGTCTTTAAGATGTGTGTAATGATCTCAACTTATAACAATGATTCCATTTTTGGGACAAAAGGGGCCTCTCTTTACCTAAACGGGAGTGAAAATAGTTGAGTGACTTTTACGTTTAAATATGACTCTCCTGGAGACAACAGGCCTGGGATAAGGGATTCTCCCAAGTGGGAAAGTCTAGTAGGGTGGTATATTTATGTCAAGTCCAATGACCTCATGGCCATTCTTATCTGATGATATGTGACAGATCCATGTGTCATGTGTAAAATTTTAATGTGGAGTAAGAGTGCCATCTTGAGAGCACATAGGGTTATTATTAGTGCTTGGAATTGTTTTCATAATATATGTGTGATGTCATAGGGAAATTAGGAATTAAGAGTATCCAATCAGATAATACTGATGATGTCACTGCATAATGAAATGGATCTTTATCCAATCAGAGGACATTCTGATAAGGGAAATTTTACACTACAAATATGTAAGTTTTGAGAGCGAAAGGGACTTTTTCCTCTTGGTTTCCTGGCTCTTGATTTCCTGTTCTGTACCTGGCTGGCTGTTAAAGAGATCCTAAGAAACACTTATTGGTCTGGTAACTATATCTTTCCTTACTTTAATTCTGCAAAAAATTCAGAATCAAATATATATTTCTTCTTCATTTGAAGAAACATAATTTTTCTTACAATTTGTCTTAATCGGACTGGCCACCTAATTGGGACCAATTATAATAAGCTATATTGGCTCTATTAATTCTGAATTAAGCAGAATTCACTAATTGGTAAATTGTTATATTTTGCCAGATATATAATAAAATAGTGATAGAAGTGAGATCTATTTATCCTTGTTTATATATTAGTTAATATAATCATTGATATTTCTAGAATATATTGTGTTTCTAGAAAGGTTATTATAGCTAATATTTGATTTGGGGGAATTCTTTGAATTCATTTATTAACCCTTCAACTGCAATTTGTCTATTTATTTTGAGGTGTTTCTTTGGATTTCTTTGTGTACGTTTTTGGGTTTAAACTTTTGTACAGTGGGAAGTTTATTTAACCTCACACTAGACAAAAGAAGTCTCCATCTTGGGTGTGACATCCTATATTCCTAAGTGGATTAACCCTTGGAGTACCATATAGGTTTTACATAGGATTGCTATGTTCATGTGTATGATATACGCTGCATGAAGTTTGGTATACTGTCTAGACATATATTATTGGATTTATTCTGAGTATATTCTTGGTATAATCTATTATTAACTATATTAATTGCAATTTATATGTTTTATTCAGAAGGTATGCAATAATTTGAAATCAGCAGATAATTAAATTATAGTGATCTAAATCTGGGATTTTATTCCAGTTAGTTTCTCTAAATTTTGCTCTCGCATATGTTGCAAGGAGAATTGTCAGAGGACTGAGCTCAATATTAAAGCTTACTCACCTGACAATCTACCTTAAACCTCCATTAGTATAGTTTATACAGTTTCTGGGGCAGAGGTATTCATGTACACTGCTGCCAACTGCATTTTAATTAATTGTAAGGATCAATTATCCTTTTCTGTACTGCTGGGTTCAATTATTGTAATTTAATACCTCTGAACATACCTATGTGTGGTTAACCCTTTAAATGCTGGTAATCCTAATGGTGATAATTGTGGTTTGAGTCATTGTGTATCTATTGAAATTTGTATTCATTCATTTATGTCATTGTTGCTTACACTTTTTATATATATATTATTTACTTAAATAAATTATATATATTTTTGCTCAAATATGCATAATTTATTATTTAATCAATTCTTTACTGTGAAGTAGCATGTCAATATCTAGTATTGTGTTAAGTTCTCAAAATAATATTATTATTTATCTATTTATGTGAAGATACCCAACCTAATAGGTTCTTTTTTTTTTAACCATTTCTTGGACATTACCTTCGACAAGATGAACTACTATTTTTCAATTTAATTGCTATTTTTTTATTTTCTGTCCTTTCCTGTTTCCCTGCTGTTCTACTTGTTCAATTGCTGGTCGAACCTCAGGCCCAACTGGTCAGTCTCTGTCCATTCCAACCATCAGTTGAGACCTCCTACCTTCAATCAAACTTTGACTCCTACAACCCTCAGCTACACCATAGATCCAATTGGTCTGTTCATTTCTCGTTAGTCTCTCAGTCGAACCCCCTCAGTCCTGATTCCTGTATGTCTGTTGACTCCCTGATTCAGCAGCAAGATTAATCCCAAGCCCAAGGTACATCTCCAGCTTCCCCAGTAGGTAGTTACTATATCCTATGTGGTTATCCTAGGTGTGGCCCACTCCTCTGGTAGACACTAACCTGGTCTTGCAACCAGCAACTCTAATTCAGGTTAGGCCGCAGCAAGGCCTTTTAGGGATAATTAACACTAGCTAGCACCCCTCCCCATCTAGCACCCAGTAGCATCTAGCCTACTGAGTAAACTTTTAGCCTTCTCTCTGTTCCTTCTCCTGTTACCCTGCTTATTATTTGCTTTGGTCCTCCTACAGTTTTGGCTGCACTTCACCACCCTTTAATTTTTTGGGCACACGGTGTCCCCTTGAACACCAAAGGGTGGAGGACCACCTTGTACTCCTGGCACCTGCTAAGATGGCCATCTATACGACCAGGAAGCGGGTGATTTTTGGAAAGACTCTAATGTAACCTGAAGAGATTTTCCAGGCACATTTTCTCTTCCATATCCAAGTTTAATATGCTCCTGCTTTGTCCATCCACTGGGAGAGTAACAGTCATTGAATCCCAGCTTTAGTCGGGTGCTCTGCTTGGTATCCCACAACCAAACTTTTTTTTTTATTTTATGTTATGGTGCAAATTAAGTGGACTATTTGCCTTAAAGTGATAGTAATGTTTCACAAAAACAGCAGCTCCATTTAATCTTCATGGTATTTGAGCCATAGAGATTGTTATTTCATTATTGTGAGCGTTGTAGTTCAAGAGTAATTGAATGATAAAGTTTCCCCCTCCCACCCCTTTTACCTAGTGTAAGCCCCCACTCCTCAGATGTGGAATCCAGTCCATAGACCAGACAGCTCACATCAAGGGTCAAAATTCTTACTGTGAGAACAATGAAAACCCTGCCCCCTTGACAGGTTTTTCAGCTTTTTCTCTTATCTTAATTAAAGATTGTCCCTCTCTGCAATCTACTGTTACAGTACCTAGTTACCAGCGGGGTGCTCCTGTTCTGGATCCAGACTCTCCAGGCTACAGCAGGTGTAGCGTTCTGGTCATCCCGCTGTGGTCCTGGTCTGACTACTGGTTGTGGTTCGCAATGTCGCCCATGTCCACAGACCGGGCTGTAGTACCGCTGCATCGTGCCTCTCGATGCAAGATTTGGGCACATCGCGAGGTCTTGTAGCTCAGATTGACGCAGGACGCATCGATGCATCAAATCATGGGTGCTTGCCATCAAAATGACACAGACCTGTCTTTATGTCTTTTTCCCTGTGGCTACTCCTTACTACTTCCTGATATAGGGTTTTTAAGAGCAGACTGAAGATTCATCAGTCGCCCTTGCGTTGTTGTTCATAGCAGTTCTGTTACCTTGGGCTCTGTGTATGACCTGGCTAGTCTTCCATCCATCCTGGTGCTGACCTGTGGCTCTGTCTGACTATTCTTTTGTTGTTCCCCTAATAGTGGACACCCAACCTGGTGCAGACCTGTGGCTCTTGCTGACTACTAGAACTGTGTATGACCCAGCTTGTCTGACTACCTTCTCTGGTGCTGAATTGTGGCTCTGTCTGACTAATCTTACGTTTGTCCTCCTATAGAGCAGACACCCAATCTAATGTGGACCTGGGACTCTGACAGACTAGCACTCTGACTGCAAGCGTGAGTCAGAGTTATTCCCAACTGACTGCAGGTGTGAGTCAGTGATCTTTCCTGATTGTCTGCAGACTTGAGCCTGTACACAGTACTCGTCGGATCAAGATCCTGGGTGCCTGTTTCTGCTTCTGTTCCTGTGACCTACTGAGTCTACCAGTGGCTAAGGCCTTGTCTCTAGCACTGGGGTTTAGCCTTGCATCCTACTATTCCTGATACAGGCTTGCTGGCTATAACCCTTGGTTTGTGCTTTTGTATATTGAAGTGTATATTATCTTTATCTCTTTTTGTCAATAAGTTGCGTTAACTATACCGTACTGACTCCTGAACCTTTCTGGGTATCCGTGATATTTACCTGGACACTCCCTGCTGCTCCAAGCTGAGCAGTGTTACATCAGTTGAAAGGGAGGGAGGGGGATATTTATCATTCAATTACTCTTGAACTGAATTGAAATAACACTCTCCAAAGTCAAAATACTATGAAGATTAATTAGAGCTGCTTTTATTATGAAACATTAGTATTCCTTTAATAAGAGCTGTTTGTTCATGACTCCAGCTTGATCCTGAGTATCCAAGACGAGAACCCATGGTTGCTCTGCTGAGAACAGGAGCATGTGTAGCTTTTGAATCATAAGTTAAGTACCATCCTCGTCATGTCATAATTAAAGATGAGCGAGCACCCCGATGCTCGGGTGCTCGGGTGCTCTGACCGAGCACCCCCTGATGCTCGAGTGCTCGGCCGAGCACCCGAGCCCCATTCAAATGAATGGGAGCACTCGAGCATTAAACCAGGCACCCCCTGCTCTGATGAGCGGAGGGTGCCTGGTCAATGTCCCCCTTCATCTCCGCTATGCCCCTCTTCCACAATGTCCCCCTTCATCTCCTATGCCATAGCGGAGATGAAGGGGGACATTGTGGAAGAGGGGCATAGCGGAGATGAAGGGGGACATTGTGGAAGAGGGGCATAGACTCTATGCCCCTCTTCCACAATGTCCCCCTTCATCTCCGCTATGCCCCTCTTCCACAATGTCCCCCTTCATCTCCTCTATGGCATAGGAGATGAAGGGGGACATTGTGGAAGAGGGGCATAGCGGAGATGAAGGGGCACATTGTGGAAGACGGGCATAGCGGAGATGAAGGGGGACATTGTGGAAGAGGGGCATAGAGTCTATGCCCCTCTTCCATAATGTCCCCCTTCATCTCCGCAATGCCCCCTTCATCTCCGCAATGCCCCCGTACCTCCATTCCCTGGTGGTCCAGCGGAGCGTCTTCGGATCTGTGCCTCTTCCGGCACAGATCCTCTTCACCCGAGCATGTCGGGCGAGCACATGGCGGTACTCGTACGAGTACCGCCATGTGCAGAGCAGAGCGATGCTCGAGCCGATCCGAGCATCGGCCGAGCACGCTCGCTCAACACTAGTCATAATCATCATCATTATTATCATATTTTTAGATATGTTTACTTGTCCAAAGTCTGACTTTAAATTAATCTCTCAAAGAATTTATAAACAGGCATATTGTTTCTTTTCACTGGTGGAAGACTGAGAGTCTTTTCACCTATCTCTTTGGTTGTATCATCATCACTGTCACTCTCTAATTCATCTGTATCAAAAGAATCTGAGAGTAGTGAAGGAACATATTGTAAATCAACATAATCATCCTCAATTATTAGATCTTCAGCAGAAGGAGCATCATCTACTTTCTTCCCACTACTAGGTTTTTGAAATTTTGAAAACGTCTTTCCACTTTTTCCCTTAGGGGGATTTATAGTTTACCGACTTGTTTGTCGTGTGGTGTTACCATCACTGCCTGATGAAGTAGTTGGTCTCACTGTTAAATCCTCATCTGCTATAAGAACAATGCTCAAATGAGTCTCATGGTCTTTAACCTCTTGGGGTGTGATGGAGGACCAAAGCACTGAAATGACGTGCCAGGATTATCACCAGTCCTTAACGCCTGGACTGGCATAATGGTCAGAGGAGTAACTAGAAGTCACAAGGCCCTGGTGCAGAAACTGCCATGGGCCCCCCGACCACATTGCCCCCAGTTTCCACATTTCCCCCAATCTCCACATTGCCCACATCTCCACGTTGCCCCCCATCTCCATGTTGCCATCACATTTCCCCCCAATCTCCACATTGCCCACATCTCCACGTTGCCCCCCATCTCCATGTTGCCATCACATTTCCCCCCAATCTCCACATTGCCCACATCTCCACGTTGCCCCCCATCTCCACGTTGCCATCTAATTGCCCCCAATGTCCACATTGCCACCACATCTCTACATTGTCCCCCCCCCAATCTCCACATTGCCATCACATTGCCTCCCAGTCTCCACATTGCCCCTACTGACCCCCCAATTGTCCATCTCCTACCTCCCTGGTGTTTTAGCGGCGTGGCATGAAAGAGCAGAGCTGGAGCTCCTGCACGGTTCTCAGTAAAGCAGAGCCCTGGGAGATGTTGTCATCTCCCAGCACGCTGCATTACTAGAGTGCTGGAGCACACAGACCTACTTGCTGGTGCCGGCTGGGCCCCTGGAGTGGTGGGCCCGGTCACAGGTGCGACCCCTGCAACACCTATTGTTACGCCAGTGATGATGGTCCTGGCACATAATTGGTCGTTAAGGGGTTAGTGGTGTTAAAAGGTTGTAACTACGATACTGGTGGCATTGGAATGTTTGCAAACAGTGTTTCTATAGGTGGATCATTACACTTTACTGCACAAGGTGCAGCAACCAGGGTCACAGTCAGTTTTACTACCAACATCATATCAGGAAGGTATTCCAGTACTCGTGTCTCACTAATGAGCTCTAGGGGCTTTTTACTTTCTTTACATATTATCTTTTTATATTATTCCTATATATATGTTTATTTATATATATATACATTTGATGGAAGTAATAATGTCAGTCTTCCTAGGGGCTCTAGATAGTATATATTTAGAGCCCAGTTAGGGGTGGCATTTGCCAGGGGCATTACCACCTTATCTAAGTAACACCTTATCGAAGTATGGAGAGTTAACTCCTTAACGACCCTTGACAGTCATAGTACGTCATGGGTATATCTGAGTTAACGACCCATGACGTACTATGATCGTCATGGAATTCCGGGCTCCCCCTGCGGCTGCACGCAAAAAAAAAAAATGCTTTGTGGTCCTTAAGTGACCGCGATGTGCTGACTGGCTGGTCGTTAAGGGGTTAAACAAGAGAGAAAATATGTATCCAGTATGCTGTGTTTTATTAAGACGTTCTCTTGTCCCTTACAGGCATGTACTAGCCAGTCCTGTTGTGTGGAAGAGCAATTATCATGCAGTCTTCCCTTACAATGTTAACCCCTTGTGTGGTATGTACTAGCCAATCCTGTTGTGTGGAAAAGCAATTCTCATGCAGTCTCCCCTTACAATGTTAACCCCTTGTGTGGTATGTACTAGCCAGTCCTGTTGTGTGGAAAAGCAATTCTCATGCAGTCTCCCCTTACAATGTTAACCCCTTGTGTGGTATGTAGTAGCCAGTCCTGTTGTGTGGAAGAGCAATTCTCATGCAGTCTCCCCCTAAAATTTTAACCCTTTGTGTGGTATGTACTATCCAAGGCTATTTAACTGGAATTTCAAATCACACGCAATCTCCCTGTACAAGTTTAACCCCCTATGGTATGTACTAACAATTAGCCCTTTTCCAGTCTCCATATTTCTTATCTCCCCCATCCCTCTCCTATATCTCTGTGTGTGTTTCTTATCAGATGTTTAATGGTGTCACAGCTGATTGCACTCAAGGCTCTCCCAGTGCAAAACAATTTGGAATTTGGAATTCAGTCAGTCAGTCAGTCTTCCTAGGGGCTCCAGCTAGTATATATTTAGGGCCCAGTTAGGGGTGGAATTATGCCGGGATGGCATTTGCCAGGGGTATTACAATCTTATCTAAGTAACACCTTATCAGAGTATGGACAGTTAAACAGGATGCAACCACACAATCCGCATTATCTTTTTATATTACACAGAATTTAAAGGGTTTTTAAGAAGTAAAGGTTAACATTTAACCTTAGTCACTTGATACAAGCATGAGACTCCTTACAGGCTCTGAACTGGTTCATACCCATCAAAGTGTTTAGAATCTCAGTGACTTTCTCTCCTTTGTCTGGTATTCTATGTTTGTTAGTTATATTTTATATAAACAATAGATTATGAGATATTTAACATAAACAATCTACCTAGCTATATATCATATAGATAGTGGTAGAGCTTCGCCAGATCTCCTAGGAAGAAGAAGATCCCAAGGATGGGACCTACAACAAGGAGAAAGTGTAGCTGGTCCCTGAGTGGGACTAAGTTGTGCCAAGAGGCAAGGAACAGGGGTTCCTTTAAAAGTCCTCTATAGATTGCCTCCACCTCAACACACCCATTTCCCAAAGGGATTGAGCAAGAGAATCCTTCCAGTGACCTGTAGCAAGTGTAGGGCTCCCAAGAATGTGTGGAAGTCAGAGGTATGTGTGACAGTGTGAAAAGAAGATTGCTGATAGTGTTGCACTTTCTGTTCTCTGGTGTCCTAACTGTGAGATTACTATTCACCATATATATATCTGTCCCACAGGGTCCACACCATGAAGAGAGTAACAAAGAGTAACAGATGTGTAACTGATGTAGTGGTTTGTATAAGGCGTCTATATTGCAAGGTTACAAAGCCCCTCTTGTTAAAGGTGTTATATAAATAAACAGAAACTTGTCCCCCACAGATGCCCATCACCCAATCAGTGTGGCACTGTACGATGGTTGGTGAATGCTATGAGGAACAGTTTGCAGTGTTCACTTTCTGATTGGATGAGGGGCCGAGCATCTTTCTTTCCTCCTTGTACAGGATTTATATCTATAAGAAACCTTACACTGAATCTACCAAATGTGAGTACAAGCACATAGACATCTACTAGATCTCAGACTCAAGTATGAGGACCAAATCCTTGTCTACTTAACGTTGAGTTTTCTGCAGCACCTTCCACATCTAGTAGGGCAGCAGCTAAATTTCCGAGCAGAGTCATCATCATTCCAGCACTTCTTACCATTAAACGGCACAAGGAATGCCGCGTGGACATATCCTAGGGCGATCTGTTAAATGAATGGATATCAATATTATAATTTGCTAGGATGTTTGTCAGAAGCAGTCATGAGCAGTAGAGATGATTGCGCTAGCTGCAGTCATTCACAGTAACTACTACCCGCCTTGATGCTGACTGGGGAGCTCCAAATGCAGACCGGAGTACTCTCTGCCCACCTTCCTGGGACAAAGTGGAGAGGACTACGGTCTGAATTTCGGAGCGCCCCCCTCCGTTTCAGCAGCGGTGCGTTCGGGCAGTCAGTACTACGCATGACTGCAGCGCCACCAGTGTCGGCCCGTGTACACAGGCTTTAACCCCTTAAGGACCATTGACGTGGCAGGACCGTCACGCTGGTCCGGCACTTAAGGACCAGTGACGGTCCTGGCACGTCACGTACTTTTACTCACCGCGCTCCTGTAGGAGCGCGGTGAGTAATACCGGGCACTGAAGTTGATCGCTCCAAGACTGGAGCGATCTCTTCCAGTGCCCCGTTTGACGTGCCGCCCCACGTGATCAGTCACGTTGGACGGCACGTCAAAGTCTCCTATGTGGTCCTTAAGGGACCGCACGTCCTGGGACCGCTGGTCCTTAAGGGGTTAAAACAAGTTCCATTCTAATGTGCCACCTGTTATATCACAGTGAGGAGAAAACATAATGTTACTCATGGGGCCTTATGCACAAAGTCATAGGAGACTAGAGCAATTATGTGGTAAACCAGCTGCACCATTGAGGACTAATACATATAAAAGTGGATTTTAACTCCTTGTTTTCTATAGCAGTCTCCAATGCATTGTGAATCATATGTACAAAGTCAAAAGTGGAGCAATTCTATAGCACACTCCCTAAATTCACTTATAGTAAAATTTGGCTTTTAACTCCTTAATGCTAGAGAGGTCTGCAGTGCATCTCTATACATTGCTTTCCATCTAAGGGGTTAAATAAATGAGGGTTTTATTTGTTCTCTGGTGCATTTCATTGGACACAGAATTGCTCCCTTCTGTCTGAGTATGGGAAGGAAAACATAGGTCTTTAAAGAGCGGCCACATTTAACCCCTTGAGGACCATATGGGTGCACACAGCATTGCAGTTCAATGAGTTGCACTACCTTCTGGACCCCAAGGGGTTAAACAGTACAAGGAACTTACTTTATCCTCAAAAGGACAATAAAGCAAGACAAAACAGAAAATGAGAAACAAACGTCCAGAGAGAGAAGGATAAAGCCAAAAAAAAAAATCTTCATTTACATAAATGGGAAAAAGATGGAGAGGGATAGTGCTGTTCCTGTGAATAGTGATAAGAGCAGATTTGTTATTTGGGGAAAAAACATGGCAGATAACTTAAAGGGATAGTAATACTTTGTTTTAACTTTATTTTATTTTGTAGGCATAAAAAAACATGAAGAACAATATAAGTCTTATCTCTCAAACCTTTATGGTTTAAGAGATATACACAAGCAAAGTATCCCCCCCCCCCCCCGTTCAGCCAGATCAGAAGGGAGATGCCCAGGTAGACTGCAGAGAGGGACAATCTTCAATTAAGATAAAGGAAAAAGCTGTAAAACCTGTCAAGGGGGGCAGGGCTTTCATTGTTCTCATAGGAAGAAGATTGTCCCCTGCTATTACCTGTCTGGTCTTACAACCAGATTCCACATCTGAGAAGAGATGGCTTACACTAGGTAAAAGGGGGGCAGGGCTTTCATTGTTCTTATAGGAAGAAGATTGTCCCCTGCTGTTATATGTCTGGTCTATGGACTGGATTCCACATCTCAGAAGAGATTGCTTACACTAGGTAAAAGGGGGGCAGGGCTTTCATTGTTCTCATAGGAAGATTGTCCCCTGCTGTTATATGTCTGGTCTATGGACTGGATTCCACATCTGAGAAGAGATGGCTTACACTAGGTAAAAGGGACGGGAGGGCTTTCATTGTTCTCATAGGAAGAAGATTGTCCCCTTCTGTTATCTGTCTGGTCTATGGACTGGATTCCACATCTGAGAAGAGATGGCTTACACTAGGTAAAAGGGGCGGGAGGGGGAAACTTTGCTTGTGAATATCTCTCAAACCATAAAGGTTTGAGAGATAAGACTTATATCGTTCTTTATGTTTTTTTAATGCCTACAAAATAAAATAAAGTTAAAACTAAGTATTACTATCCCTTTAAAGGGATAGTAATACTTTAATATTACTAATCCCAATATTTTAGTAGTAAAAAAAAATAAATTTTTTGCCCTCAGTGATATCTCTCAAACTTTGGTTTGCAAGCACACGTAGAACACCTTTTAAGTGAATGATTTCTTTTTAATTAATGCGATCTCGGCTCTGCTGCAGAGCCACCAGATGATCGTAGGACAGGCTTCCCCTGCAATCAGCTACAACGCTGACTTCAGGGAAAGGGGAGGGAGGGGAAACTTTGCAGGTGAATATCTCTCAAACCATAAAGGTTTGAGAGAAGTCACTGGGGACAAATAATTTCTTTTTTTTTTTACTACTAAAATATTGGGATTAGTAATTTTAAAGTATTACTATCCCTTTAACTCATTATGTGACAGAGGGGTGTCCAATGCATGGTTAAGCAATGCACTGGACACCTCTTTGGCACTCAAAGTGTTAAAGTTATAGTAATATTCTCACATTATTTTATTGCATTTTATTGTATTAAAGAGCATGACTATAATCTTCACACACACCCACACCCTTTTAATTGACATCAGCCCCTTCTACAGTGAAGAACCTTGCCTTATGGAGTGACCAGCAGTGGCCGGAATTCACATATACAGAGGCATTTTCCACTGTGTGAGATGTATAGACATATCCTGAGGACTCACTGTAACTCAGTCAGTGTTTCAGACGTATTTCTACAGCTCTCAATGAGACCAAGTTCCTATCGATTGATCTATTGGGTCAGCATCTGCACTGCAGAAGGGGCTGACATCAGTAAAAGTGGTGGGAGGAGGAATAGGAATGATCTCATCATTAAAACTATAAATTATTAGACTGTGCCTGATATCAGTTACACTGTTATACTATGTAATGTAATGCATGCGTTTGTACAAAAATCAAACCAAAAATGTAAATAAAAATCATTTATTTTTGACAGAATTAGTCTGATATGCACATGGAAATTTCACCTTGTAATGGCATTATATAATTAAACATGGAACTGCTGTGTAGTGAGTAGACATATACCAAACAACAAATGTCTTTAATTGTTCTCAGTGAGCATGTCATATGTTTTGGCATGACTTTGAAAACCCTTATGGTGTCACCATAAGTATGAAGGGTTATCCAGATGTGGACCTCTTGCTCTTAGTATCTAGGAAAACCAGCTGCACCTTTCAAATGAAGCCTAGAAAATAGCTGGTATTCTCATGCAAATTAGACTTGTCTGTCATTTCTAAACTGGACTGCCCTTTTGAGCAGGATTAGTCTGATAAGTCCATGGAAATGTCTCCTCTGTAAAACTGCTAGAGGCCTCGAGTGGTGACCAGTCACAGAACCAGCAAATCCTGTATGTCACATTTTTTTTCCTAATAGAAAAGAGAATTATAACTTTAGCCTTGAACTGAGCTAATTAATATACTGTACAGGAAATAGTGTAAAGTGTCACACTGTGCCACCAAACTATAAAGGGCCATTTCCCAAAACAAACTCATCTTATGGTGCTGGGTCTAGACTAACATTTGCTTCCATAAACATTGTTTTTCTTTTCATCCTTTAAGGATCGGGGGGGGGGGGGGTACAATGCATAGTATCTTACACTGCATCCATCAATAAGTGCAAAGACACAGGACTTTGCTAGATCTCATATACAAGGACCACATTCTTGTCTACTTACTAATGATGGGCTTTACACACTTCATGCCACACCATGATCTGCAGCACTTCTTATCACTCGGGCAGTCTTTATCTCTAAGGCAACCTTTAAGATTCAAATCGAAACACATACTGAAAGGCTGGAAAGGACATTCGTCATGGTCAACTGAGGAATAAAAGGACATTTCATTATAATCTGACTCTTGTTATCATCACAGTGAAGAGAAAGGATAGTGGAGCCTTTGGCGCAAAGATAAAAATGGATCAGTTTGGGTGCAAATCTACTACACCGTAGAGAACTATTCCAAATTCCTCAAAATGTATCAAGTTAAACTGAACTTTTAAGTACTTTAATGTCATAGAGATCTTCAGTATGTGAACAGGAATGTGTACAGTCTGTTTGCCCTCAAGTTGTAAAATAGAAACATAGTTTATGAGACTGAAAAAGCCCTGCATCCATCAAGTCCAGCCCATGCCAAATCACCAGTGTTGATGCAGAGAAAGGCAAAAAGAACCCCATTGAAGCCATTTCCAATAAAGCCCCAAGTGGGTAAAAAAATTCCTTCCTGACTTCAAATGGCAGTCAGATATTTCCCTGGATCAACAATCTATCTGCATTGAAGCCATCTGTCATGATTCTCAATATTTTTCTGTGATAGATAGGTAACCATTACTTTTTAAATTAGTTACAGAATTCCAAGGCAAATAATTCCATATCTTTACCACCCTTAGAGTAAAAAATCCCTGTCTTTGTTTCAGTCAAAAGTTCATTTCCTCTTACCAGGGCTGTCCTCTCTCCCCCATATTGTTTATTTTGACCCTGAAGCCCCTCTTGGGGGCTTTACTTGTCGGCTTTAGAAAAATTAAAATTACCAGCTTTGCAGACAACATCCTAATTTTGCTCTCATCTCCACATTCCTTTCTACAATCTTTATGCCCTATTTTAAGCACATTTGTTTCTATCTCTGGGTTTAAATTAATGTTTCTAAATCCGAGATCTTGCCTTTACTTATACCCCCATCATTACAGGAGAAACTGAGGTTAGCCTTCCCATATACATGGGTCTCCTCTAAATTAAAATATGTAGGTGTCTTTCTTACACATAAGTTCCCTAATACCATACACTATAATTTTATTAACCGCCTAACAGAAGTTAAAGATACGATATCCAAGTGAACTCCCATGTTTGTATCCTGGATAGGCAGGATCAACTTGACTAAAATGCTTATATTACCTAAAATCTTGTATTTATTACGTAGTCTCACTCCACTGTTTAAACCATCTCATCTTAATCTTCTGCAGTCTATACTAATGAAGTATATCTGGAAAATAAACTGCCCAGGATAAACAGAAGCATCTTGATGCGTCCTGTTCCTCATGAAGGATTGGGACTTTCTGACCTTCAGTCACATTGACGTTCATCTGTTCTCGCTATCTTATTAGAACTTAGCCTCACACATCCTCAAAAAGGACTGGTCTTCACTCCTCCGCTCCTTAAGCTACTCCCTAAATCTTCATCAACTTTTGTGGTGCCCACTTTCTCAGCTTCCTACAGATTTATTCCTCCACCCGACACTCAAATCCTTATATTCGGCATGGCGCAAGATTAATGATGCTTTGTCTCTCTCCCTCTTTCCGGCTCCACTAAAATCCATCATTGGGAACCCTAATTTACCCCCGGGTTTAGAGCCTTCATCATTTCGCAACTGGGCACAGTGTCACAGCTTACCTTGACTTCAGCATGATTACAGGTGCGAGGCTTCAAGCAGGCTGCAGGCCTCTGTTTTATCTGTTTGCTTACTGTAGTCTCCTCCTACCTACTTCCTACTTCCTCCCTCTGAGCTGCTCCTCCTACTTCCTGTGGAGGGGTTTAAAAGGCAGACTGAGGCCTGACTCAGATGCCCTTGCGTTGTTGTTCTTAGGTGAAGTACTTGGGCTCTGTGTGTGATCTGGCTATCTACGAAAACCCACTCTGTGTATGACCTGGCTATTTAGGAGAACCTGTACTGTGTATGACCTGGCTAAGTAAGAGAACCCTCTCTGTGTATGACCCAGATACGTATGAGAACCCTCTCTCTGTGTATGACCCAGCTAAGTACGAGACCCTCTCTGTGTATGACCCAGTGATCACGAGTACCCCTTACAGTGACCAATTTGTGCTATTGGCCTAAGACAGACACTGTTGTGGACAGAGAGTCTGATTGGTGACTGCAGGCGTGAGTCACAGGGTTTCGAAATAATGACTGCAGGCAGAGTCACAGGGTCTCTTAGTGGTGATTGCAGGTGTGGGTCAGTTCTCCAGTCCAGCAGTCCTTGTGTTCCTATGCGTCGGATCAAGATTGCTGAGCCAGTGTTAACCATGGTCGCCTGTTCCAGTGTTCCAGTCGACGGATCAAGAACTGGCGTTCCTGTTTCCTGCTGAGACTCACAGGGGCTTCGGCCCAGTCTCCAGTATTGTGGTCTAGCGAGAGGCCTACTATTTCTGGTAGTAGTGTCACCAGCTAGTAACCCTTTGCTTGTTGTACTACATACTTATTGCTGTGATTTATTCTAATAAATATTTTGCATTACATTACCGTACTGAGTTCTAAGCATTCCTGGGTGCCCGTGACACAGAGCTGGGATTGATAGATTTAGATCACCTTATTATCCAAGGCGGTTTCCCACCCTTTTGTGACCTACAAAATTTGCATAATTTACCAGACACGGAGGCATGGCGATATAATCAAGTAAAGCACTTCCTCTCTACACCTGCTCTGGTCAAATACTCAGCTAGGTCTCTCACATCCTTTGAAAAGCTTCTTGTTATTCAAACTCCGCTTCAGAAGGGCATATCAACTCTTTATTCTTTGCTGCAACAGGCACAATTTTCAGTTCCCCCATACCATAGGCGGCTATGGGAGACAGACCTAAAAATGAGCATTGAAACGATCCAGTGGACCTGAGCCTGCAAATTACATAACACACTGCTTGCTAGCATGTCCATGAGAGAAATTTGTCATAAACTCATGTCAAGGTGGTATTGTACTCCACACCAGATGGCCAGAATTTACTCAGATAAATCACATTTCTGTTGGAGATGTGGAGACGCAGTTGCCACTTTCTACCACTCATGGTGGACATGCCCTCAGATTAACTCATTTGTTTTTTTCTTTATTGAAGAAAATCAGAAATACAAGCCAGATAACAAAATAAGAATAAGGCTAGAAACATAGAGAGAAGCATGACATTAGCATAGTATCCAAATCCCAGAAAATGCAGGTGTAATACGAGTAAGTCTTTGCGGAATATAGCAGAACATAGCTACTAGTAAATTAGAACAGCCTTTGCTAAAAAATAGCGGTGAAACAGTAACAACACAGAGAGTGCACTTGCATCAGGAGATAGAAATAGACTTACAATAAAAGAATAGAAGAGAGTTGGATAAGAGAAAGACAAGAAGAGAGAAGGAGAAAGAGGGAGTGAAGGAAGGAGAGATGGAAGGATATATGAGAGCAGAAAAAAAAAGGGGGGAATGATGGAAAGGAGATGTATGGCATGTCAAAGTCTTCAAATCATGGGGAACATATAGGTGAATGGATGATTAGAAAGAACACGTTGAAAAGAATGCATCAACCAAGTTTAGGTCTCCATCATACCTAGCAACATGTAGACATATAAGTGAGATATGAGTCCACACACTAACTGCCCATTCCTGTATCGTTGGAGGAGACTCATCCCTCCAGTGTCGCGGGATCAAAGATTTGGCCGTAAGAAGCATCGTAAGTAATAAGCAGCTTTGGAAAGGGGAAAGGCGTGGGAGCCTCAAGAACAGAGTCTGCCAAATATCCTGAGAAAGGGGAACGTTAAGACATTTGGAGATGGCGTCCAAACAGGCTGACCAGAAGGGGAGGATTTTGGAGCAAGACCACCATATGTGGGAAGGCGTACTAATCTCTAAAAGGAAGAGCTAGCAGAATTGTATAGACGGTGTGAGATACCACCGCGATACAAACTTAAAGGGATAGTAATACTTCATTTTAACTTTATTTTATTTTGTAGGCATTAAAAAAACATGAAGAATGATATAAGTCTTATCTCTCAAACCTTTATGGTTTAAGATATATTCACAAATAAAGTATCCCCCCCTGTTCAACCAGATCAGAAGGGAGGTGCCCAGGTAGACTGCAGAGAGGGACAATCTTCAATTAAGATAAGGGGAAAAGCTGAAAAGCTTGTCAAGGGGGGAAGGGCTTTCATTGTTCTCATAGGAAGAAGATTGTCCACTTCTGTTATCTGTCTGGTCTATGGACTGCATTCCACATCTGAGAAGAGATGTCTTACACTAGGTAAAAGGGGGACAGGGCTTTCATTGTTTTCATACAAAGAAAATTGTCCCCTTCTGTTATCTGTCTGGTCATACAACTACATTCACATCTGAGAAGAGATGGCTTACACTAGGTAAAAGGGGCGGGAGGGGAAACTTTGTTTGTGAATATCTCTTAAGCCATAAAGGTTTGAGAGATAAGACTTATATCATTCTTCATGTTTTTTTAATGCCTACAAAATAAAATAAAGTTAAAACGAAGTATTACTATCCCTTTAAAATGAGATTCTAACACAGCTGCCGAAATAGAAGCAGAGGAAACAATCCTCCAGATGGTTTTCCAATTCTTCATAGACAATGTAGTTCCCAGTTAACGTTCCCATGATTTAGCATATCCCGGTTTAGAAGTATCTGGAGGATCAGAGAGGATGGAATAAACCGTACCTATTTTGCCTACAGGAGCCTTATGAGTTAACAGGAGTGATTGAAAGGCAGAGGATAGCGATGACCAAACAGACTGTATAGGTGTTTGTTCCAGAAAATGTTTAATGTGGAAAAATCTCCACATTTCAGATGTAGAGAGATCATATGAAACTTTCAAGTCCTCAAACCATTTAATCCTCCCATCGGATCTCAGATCCGCAACACGTATAGAAGGAGTACAGGCCCACGCAGGAAAATCAGAAGGAAAAACAAGAGGTCCGGGAATTGAATACTGGAGAAGCAAGTGAGGGTGCAGAATGCTTCCTCTATTGCATGTAGACCAGCAAGAGAAAGCATGGACTAGGATGGGATAAGAGGTAAGAGATTTGCTTCTCATTTTACGAGGAAAAACACTTCAACTAGTGGATCACTCTAGGGAATAGTGTTATGTTCAAAGCGCACCCAAGTCTTGTCTGCTCCATTGTGCGCCCAGTCTAAAACAGAGGCAATCGCAGATGCATGATCATAGGACAGGACATTTGGCAATACTAAGCCCCCTCTCCACACCACAATAATCGACGGATAGAGCGGTTTAGTGATAAAAAGAAAGTGGTAGGGACTGAAATAGGCAAGGTTTGAAAAAGATATAAAAGGCATGGGAGAAAATTAATGTTGATTGAAGTAACTCTCCCTATCCAAGAGACATATAAGTGGTTCCACGTCTCCAAGTCACTACGAATAGATTTCAGTAGAGGAGGGAAATTGTGACGGTATAGGGAGTCAAAGGAAGAGGACAGATTGACTCCTAAATATTTCATGTACGAATTGGACCAATTAAAAGGGGTCTGCAATCGAAGAGATTGCGAAAGTGGAGGAGAGAGTCCAATGCCCAAAGCTTCAGATTTTGCGAGGTTGATCTTCAAATTAGAAAGTGCCGAAAAGGTGTCAGGTTCATCCAAAACCTGGGGTATAGAGTCCACTGGCTTAGTTAGTGTTAACAGAACATCATCAGTGAACCTGGCCAGTTTACAATGTTCAGAGCCGATTTGCACACCCCGAACATCACTATTGAGACGGATGTTTTCAGCGAAAGGTTCCAAGATAAGCACAAACAGAACAGGAGAGAGAGGGTAACCCTGCCTGGTGCGGTTAGAGATATAAAAGCTGTCAGACAGATGACCAAGATTAACTCATTTTGGTCTGAGATTCACAAATTGATTTATAATATTACGGGAATTCCATTTCCCTTCTCTCCACAAATGCTTCTCCTCTCTATATTTCCCACCACCTCCTCTCCCTACTCGCCCATTATTCCTAAAGCTCAGCTTAGGGGATGGTTACTCTTGGCGACTGCTGCCAGACAGTGTACACCTAGGAGGTGGGGTTCTACTGTATCACCTACTATTACAGATTGGAACATAGAATTAAAAAATATTCTATATATGGAATTTCTTCATCATACCTCTTTAGATAATCTTAATAAATTCTACAGATACTTTTCCACTTGGCATAAACATTTAGGCCTTCCAGTGCCCACTACAAAATAATGCAGTTTCTCTGATCTATACACTCTTGGGTTGCACCTATCATTCCCTCACCCCTGTTCCCTACTCCTCCCCTTCTGTTCTAGTTCCCTCCTGTCTGATCTCATACCTGCACTTCCTTTCCCACGCTTTCTCCTACTCTTATAATTCACTTGTCACCACTTCCTACGTTAAAGAGCTTACTGTGTTATAATTCCAGCATTTGGAATATCTCTGATAAAGGATTAGAATTACTATATAATGTATACGCTCATTTTCCTATGTACTTAAAAATATATTGTTCTCATATTTCATCTGCTGTATTTGCTAAATACTTAATAAAACTTTTGAAACTGAAAAAAAAAGTTCCTTTCCTCTAGTCTTAATGGATGATATGTCATTCTTAGCTCGGGTCTTTGAGTAAATAATTAATTGTAGAGTTCTTTGTATTGACCTTGAATATATTTGTAAATGGCAATCATATCACATCTTCCAATCCTTTTATCCATTCCTTGCACTTCTCTGCACTTGTTCCAGTTCAATACTGTCTTTTTTAAGAACTAGTGCACAAAACTGTACTCCATATGCCTTAACAAGGATTTATCCAGAGATGCAATTATATTAGAATCCCTTGCACCTTTTCCAGTTCAGTAATGTCTTTTTTTAGAACAAAATTGTACTCCATATTCTAGATGAGGCCTAACCAAGGATTTATACAGAGGTAGGATAATATTAGCATCCCTTGCTTCTACACCTCTTTTTATGCAGGCTAGTACTCTTTTGCTCTTGCAGCAGCTGAGTGACTCTGCACACTGCTGTGAAGTCTATTGTCTATCAGTACTCTAAAATCTTTCTCTAATGAGGATTAAACAAGTTGTTTCCCATTCAGAGTATATGTAGTATGTTTGTTGCTACAGCCCAAATGCCATCTGCCTCTTTTCTTCCCATTCAATCAGTTTACCTAAATCATTCTGCAGAGAAAAAAAAATCAGACTCTGTATGTATTTCCTTACACATCTTTGTGTCATCAGCAAAGTTCGAGATGCAACTTTCAGATCCCTCTTCTAGTCTAGATCATTAATAAAAAAATGGAAAAGAATTAGACCCAGGACTGAACCCTGTGGCATGCCACTAACAACTTTGGACTAACTTCAAAAGGTTCCATTTTACAACAAACCTCTTCATCTACCATTTAACCAGTTCGCAATCCATGCACAGAGATCACAGCCCAAACCAAAGACTTTTAATTTATGCAGTAACCTGCTGTAAGGCTCTGTATCAAAGGCTTTTGCAAAATCCAAATACACTATATCAAAAGTAATTCCCTTGTCCAAATTACTACTAACCCTTTCGTAAAATGCAAGTAAATTAGTCTGACATGATCCACTCTTTATAAAACCATGCTGAATCCTACTAATAATATGGTTTGTCTTCACATGGTTCTGAATACTGTCAGTTAGTAAGCCTTCTAATATCTTACCCACTATGGAAGTCACATAGTACTGAATACTGTCAGTTAGTAACCCTTCTAGTTTCTTACCCACTATGGAAGTCACATAGTTCTGAATACTGTCAGTTAGTAACCCTTCTAATATCTTACCCACTATGGAAGTCACATAGTTCTGAATAGTGTCAGTTAGTAACCCTTCTAGTTTCTTACCCACTATGGAAGTCACATAGTTCTGAATACTGTCAGTTAGTAACCCTTCTAGTATCTTACCCACTATGGAAGTCACATAGTTCTGAATACTGTCAGTTAGTAACCCTTCTAGTATCTTACTCACTATGGAAGTCACATAGTTCTGAATACTGTCAGTTAGTAACCCTTCTAGTATCTTACTCACTATGGAAGTCACATAGTTCTGAATACTGTCAGTTAGTAACCCTTCTAGTATTTTACCCACTATGGAAGTTAAGTTCTTAGGTCTATAGTTTTCTGGTTTGGATCTTGCCCCCTTTTTGAAAAATGGTACTACATTAGTTTTCCTCCAATCACAGGACACTATGCCTGATGAAAGTGAATCAATAAATATTAAGTATAATGATCTTGCTATTACTGAACTAAGTTCCTTAAGTACCACCAAGTCCAGGTGATCTATTCACCATAACATTTTCTAGCCTCTTTTAGACTTTGTCCTCAGTAAGCCATGTACATGATGGAGGAAATTTGGTGGTTTTGTCTGTTTATGATGTGAGCCATAGCCATATCCTTAATAGGACCAATGTCAACCTTAATATTCTTATTTTTAATATACTTGCAGAATTGTTTACTATTTTTCTTGCTCATTTTTGCAATATTCTCTCATTTTCAGTTTTTGCTAGCCTAATTGCTTGTTACATTCTTTATACTATTTAAATGATGCATCTGACCCATCTGACTTAAACACTTTAAAAGCCTGCTTTTTAATTTTCATTTCCCTGCAAACCTCATTTTTAAGCCACATTGGTCTTAATTTGTTCCTCTTGTGCTTGTTCCCCAGTGGTGCATATTGACGCATATATTTGTCTAATAGCATCTTAAATACATTACATGATTCTTGTGCATTTTTATCTTTGAAGATTACCTCCACTGAATATTTTTAATAAAGCTTTTAGCTTTATAAAATTAGCCTTTTTAAAATTAAATGTTTTGGTTAAACTTGCTATTTGGTTTCTCATTAAAAAATTTGAAGGCTACCATATTTTGGTCACCTCTGTCTAAATGTTCCTTTACCTGTATACTGTTTATCATGTCAGAATTGCTTGAGAGTTCTAGATCAAGCAAAGCCTCTTTTCTAGTTGACTCCTGTACTAGTTTGGACATAAAATTGTAATGAATCATACTTAAAAAATAATTTCACTAATTTCTAATTCCCCCATCTTACCAGCCAGACTACGAGCATTTACATGCATACATTTTATCTTACTAATTCTACAAAACAGAGGGTGCAAACACAGGGACAAATATAAAAGCGGTGTTTATTTTGAGCAATAGATGAGAGTTGGTACCGTGTTAGCCATAGAAATACAGGATGCAAAATTTTCTGCAAAGTTGATACCTTTATTGGCTAACTAAACAGATTTAAAATGCAAGCTTTCAAGACTTCTTAGGTCTCTTCCTCAGGCATGTTATACAGATAAATATGAAAACTTATGTCTTAAATACAAGTACTCATTACATGGTTTATAATGGAAATCAGATAAGAACGTTAGTCCAGATAGTGTTTCTTTGATCAGTCAGTGGTAGAGGATGTGATTTAAATTGCATTCTTCTTCTGAGTCCAGGTATTTATGATCCCAGAGGGACTGTCATAAAAGTTAATTCACAATTACGTAATGTGACAGAAATTCTCTGTCTCTATTAAGGCCATAGGTCAAAGAGTCAAATTGTAACATTAATTTTACCTCCCATAATTTTCTGTCCCTCTGATTGCAAAATTGTCCCATTAGTACAGTCAATCTAATGTCCCTGACACTGTGCCCACTTTGGCAAAAATGTTCTCCTACTGGTGTCTCTGTCTTTTTGTTGTTAATGCTGGATCTGTGGGAATTAAACCTCTTATGTCATTTATGTCCCGTTTCCCCCACATAAAGAGCTGCTGGGCATTTTGCACACATAATAAGTTATATTACATTGGATGATTTGCAGGTGAAATTACCATTGATCTTATGGGGCACCTGGGTGTTCGGTATGGGTATCTTGTCTGTGGTGTAAATGTGTACACAGGTTTTACACCTACTTTGTAGGCAGTTCTTTTATGATCATGTTGAGTTGTTTTGTATATTGTTTGTGGGATCCTCTTGTAATTTCATATAGTGTCATCAGAGAGTTGACTATTTGCTTCTTGAATGTAGTCTGCAGTATTCATAATAACAACAGCTCCCCCCTTGTCCACAGACTTAATAATAATTTCCTGGTTATTCTTTAGTAACTGTATGGCTTTCTGTTCCTTGTGGGTTAGGTTGGGTGTTGGTTCACACTGTTTCTCCAGTATTTCTGCTGTTACTCTGTTTCTGAAGATACCTATGTATCTGTCCAGTGTAGGGTTACTACCTGGTTTTGGAGTCCAGGTGGATCTTTTTGTGGGTGAATTGATATTATGATGTTGCTCTGTGGTGTTGGCATCATCGTTATCCATTTTGTCATGGAAGAATTCCTTGAGTCTGAGTTTTCCTTGAGTCTGATTTCCATTATAAACAATGTAATGTGTATTTAAGAGTCAAGTTTTCATATTTATCTGTATAACAAGAGACCTAAGAAGTCTTGAAAGCTTGCATTTTAAATCTGTTTAGTTAGCCAATAAAGGTATCAACTTTACAAAAAAATATTTTGAGCAAGTTTCTCCCACATAAAGAAATGCACTTACAAGATAAAAACTTTAAGTCAGCATATAGTCACCACAAATATCACTCTTGTGTCACTATTTAGGGTCTGGGATAAAACAACACAACCCTTGAGCACCTGGACTTTCAGGAGTAAAACTCCAGGCTACAAATGGTATCTCTGCTTCACAAAGATTCCTCTACTCTGGTCCTTAGTTCTCTGCTCTGGCTCCCTTCTCCCCGGGTGTATAAATATCCCAGCACAGCTTCAGTGTTACACAAGGCTTTTTTTCTCTCACAATGAAACAGAAAAGAAAACTTTGTATCAGAGATGGACAGTTCATCCATACGCGTAAAGCCAGTTCTCTGCCAGCTTTGTAAAGGGTAAAGTTCCTGCGTTGCTTTGTGACCAATCATCATGACAATTGGGCTGACCTGTTGCCGTGGGCAGAGTTTGCCAGGAATTGTGCAGTTAATTCATCATCCGGGAGCTCCCCGTTTCTCATCAATTATGGGTTTCAGCCGTGCCTGCTCCCGGACTCATTTCAGTCGCAGCAGATTCCAGCTCTGGACGATCATATTGAGCAGCTTCGCTCCACTTGGGCACAGGTTCAGAGGACCCTCAGTCAGTCATTCCAGCGACATCAGTGGCATGCCAATAGTAGACGGCTGCCAGCGGTTTCCTTCCAGGTTGGGGACAGGGTATGGCTCTCCTCCAGAAATCTCAACCTGCAAGTGCCTTCCAATAAGTTGGCTCCCGGTTCATTGGTCCGTTCAAAGTTATTCGCAAAGTGAATCCCGTCTCGTACGCATTGGAACTCCCAGCTTCTATGCGCATACATAATGTGTTCCATGTATCTCTGTTAATACCCTTGGTTTGCAACCGCTACACTACAACTCCGGTGGTTCCTGGGCCTGTGGAGGTTCAAGGCCAAGAGGAGTACGAAGTTCAGAGTATTATCGATTCTAGGAGATTTAGGAGGAAATTGTAATATTTGGTCCACTGGAAGGGCTATGGCCCTGAGGAACGTTCTTGGGTAGATCATAAGGACCTCCATGCACCTAGATTGTTACGCAATTTCCACTCTAAATATCCCCAGAAACCTAGACCCTCTGCTAGGAGAGGGGGTGTTTGAGAGAGGGGTACTATCACGGTTCCCGTGATCTTTCTGTGACTCTTTCTGTGGTGCGCTCCCATTGACTGAGCTTTGTTTGGCCCGCACAGTATGGCCTTCATATACCAGGCCTTTGGCACGTGTCAGGTGCCCTTTCATGGTGTTCCTGTACCAGTGCTACTATGTTACTGTGTTCCTATGTTCCTGTGTACCGACTTGGCCCGTCTGACTACTCTCCTTGGTTCCTGCTCCGTGATTCGACCCGGCCTGGCTGACGTTCCTGCTCCATGATTTGACCCGGCCTGGCTGACGTTCCTGCTCCGTGACCTGACCCGGCTACGCTGACTACCCTGCCTGTGTTCCAGCTGTGATCCTGATTCTGTGTTGCTTGGGCGACATTCTGACTTCCGCTGTGAGGACTGCAGGGCTGACAAAGTTGTTGCCTCCGATTCACTGGGCCTTCCCGTTTACTCTTGCAGAGTGCTGTTGCCTCCATTACACTGAGCCTCCATTAACACTTGCAGAGCACAGTGGTCCCAGTTTCATTGAGCCTTCCGTTTGCACTTGCAGAGCACCGTTGCCTCCGTTCACTGAGCCTCCGTTAACATTTGCAGAGCATTGTTACCTCAGTTACATTGAGCCTTCCGTTCACACTTGCAGAGCACTGTTGCCTCCGTTAACCCTGAGCCTTCCGCTTACACTTGCAGAGCATTGTTGCCTCCGTTTCAAAGAGCCTCCCGTTAACACTTGCAGAGCATTGTGGCCTCCGATTAACATTGCGCATCCGTTAACACTTGCTGTGTACAGTGATCTCGTTACTGCACCGGTCGGGTACTATTGGCTCCATACACCTCAGCTCTTGCAGTGTACTTGGTCTCCGTTACCGCACCGGTTGGGTGCTATTGGCTCTTAACATCTCAGCTCTTGCAGTGTACTTGGTCTCCATTATCGCACCGGGTGGGTGCTATTGGCTCTTAACACCTCAGCTCTTGCAGTGTACTTGGTCTCCGTTATCGCACCGGTTGGGTGCTATTGGCTCTTAACACCTCAGCTCTTGCAGTGTACTTGGTCTCCATTATCGCACCGGGTGGGTGCTATTGGCTCTTAACATCTCAGCTCTTTCAGTGTACTTGGTCTCCGTTACTGCACCGGTTGGGTGCTCACGGCTCAACGTGTGCTAGCTCTTGCAGAGTATTGTGGCCTCAGTTCCCTGCTCAGCATAAGTAGTAGTCTCAGTTCTGCTCTATTTACTGCTGCTCTCACACCTTGCACCACAGTATCGTTCCTTTATCATCCTTTGGGCGTTGTCAAACACACCACAACAGAGACTGACTGATTTCTATAAACTTTAACCCTTGTGTATCCTGTATGCTTGCTTATGCCTGTCCTATGACAGTATATATTTATTTCCCTGTATACTGGGCCTGAGAGGGCATCTGTACATCCTTGACTATTTCCAGTAATATTGTATTGCCTATAGAGGGCAGTCTTTCTTGTCTTTTAATAAAACTGTGTTTTATTCTAACCTACTGGTCTGAGTGTCTTACAAAACCATTACAGATGCCCCTGGGTGCTACTCTCCCCAGATGTCGACCAGCGAGTAGCGGGTGATGCTCTCCCTCAAGGCCGACGTGGATGGTGGATAGTGCTCTGTCCTGACACGGTCCAGAGTTTCGAGGGTGCAGTTGAAGTCACCCCCGATTATCAAACACTCATCCGCATCGACCAACTCCAGATAGGTCGACAAACTAGCAAAGAACCTCACCCTCTCCGGTCCTGCAGAGGGTGCATACACGTTCAGCAGACTAAACGTGCAGCCTAGCTCTCGGACCCGGAGATGCAGCAGACGGCCTGGGATAACAGCCTTCACACTCAGCACTTCATGTTGAAAGGACTCTGAGAACAGGGTCACCACTCCACATGACGCCGAAGTGAAGTGGCTAAAGAAAACCCTGCCTCGCCACTCCAGATGCCAGTTGGCTTCAGCTTCCGGATTGGTATGGGTCTTTTGCAGGAAGCTCACAGAGTATCCCCCTTGCTGTAGATAGGAGAGTACCTGGAACCTGCGAAACCCATCCCTACAGCCATTGGTATTAAGGGTGCTGATGCTCAGAGCCATTACTGTGTGTCAGGAAATGCTTTCGTCCCATCTCCTAGAGAGGCCTGATGGGATAGACACAAATTTAAGACCTTGAAGGCGCGGATATGTTCGGCAGACCCGAAGTTCTTGGCCTGATTGTTGTCCCTAAGGTATTCTCTGAAAGAGTGGATGATTAATGGCAAATCATTCCACCTCTCAAGGGCCAGGCGCACCTTATTTTTATTTTGTCCATGAAGGGTGCTCTCAAGGAAAGCTGTTATTTCCTTGGCAGGGATGACAGGGCTAGGTGTAGGTATTGAGTCTGTGGAAGCCTCACTGCCATCCCTGGGCTCCTCCTCACTGAGTACTTTATAAACCCCCTTCTCCTCTAAGGGGGTAAGCCTTCTCAGCTGGATCTTAACGCTCCCACTTCTAGATGTCATTGAAGTGGGGTCTAATACACCCTTTGCGACCAAACCCTGAGAAGAATCTTGTGCTCCCTTGCTAGTACTAAGGGCACACTCAGGGGTAGCTGGCTGAACGGCGGCAGATGGCTTGATGTTATGGGGAGCTTTGGAGGCCTTATATGCCTCCTCAGCCTTTTCCACCGCCGCCTGCGCAGCTTGGATGACACAAAGGTTGGGGTCAGTGGATGAAGTTGGAGGAGGGATCTCCGAGGTTGGAGCAGTCCCCTCCACGGTATTAATAGGAGGGACTGCTTGGCCACCCTCCTCCATTACCACTACCCCTATTGCGTCACCCACCCCTACAGGGTCCTGAATGGGCGTTATGCTCAGGTCAATCACCTCCAGGAGTGGCATATCCTGGGGAGTTGGTATTGCCCCAGTGTCGCCACTGGAGAGTGACCCTGGAGGGAGAGGCTGACTGTGTCCCCAAAGCTCAGCACCTTAGGGACACTAACTGCCCATTCTGCAGGGACTTTATAGGGCTTCCCTTCATACATCAGGGGCAAGACAAGCTGCATAACTATAGGCTGTTCGTCTGCCCCTGTCTCCTCAGGGAGACCCTTATTCCCCTACACATTTCCCAGACCCTTGGCCACATTATTCCCCGCCAGGTCTGGGGGGAGAGGTGAGTGGTCTGTCCCTGGCTGGCTGAGATCAATAGCCAATAGGTCAGACAATGTCACCACTTGAGGAGGCGATGGATAGCTCCTCTTTTTAACTTTGGAGGGATAGGAGTTAAGCTCCTCCCATTCCTCCAGTGTGCCCCTATTTGTTTTATATTCCCTCTTCCTTGGGGCATCATCCTTAGAAGAGGAGGTGCTCCCACTACCCGTGCCCTCTTTAGAGGGCTGAGATATTTCCTCCCTCCCCCATTTACTACACTTATAGAAGTGTTTATACTTGGGGTCGGGGGGATAGCACCGGGGCAGCAGCAACACAGGGGGTAGTGGTGACATTCTTCTCCTTCCTCCCTTTTGCTGCAGCCTCAGAGGTAGCTACAGCTACTGATGTTTTTGGTGGGGAAGAAGGAGGCATGGAGGCTGAGGTGCTGGGTCTTGGAACAGCCTCCTTATTGCTCTCTGTCACAGAGCTCACATCAGGCTCCCAGATAGGGGTGGGCGAAAGCTTTCACCATGTTCCAGAGAGAAATTCCATGAAAACCATATTGTTGTCCACTTTTTCTCAGGAAAATCCACAGCTATTAAAATCTTCTCATTTTTTGCCTATTGGCCAAAATTCTTCACCATTTTTTCAATGGCAAGAAAGTTTCTGACCACTGATTTACTTGTTTTTTCACTTGTGGAACACAATAGAAGCAGCTACAGAGTGAGGTAGACATGCTGTGCTGTTCTGATGTTATTTGTTTGGAAAATTGAGACAGGAGAGGCTCCTAGTGACTGTTATCACTATGAGAAAGTTTAAAAATAATAAAAGGAGGAACTGGAAGGACCCTTATGTGTCCACTGTGTCTGAGGAGGAGGAGGAAGTGAGCACTACAGAACCAATGCTGTCCAGTCCCCTATGTCAACCCTAGGGATCTTGGGGAATTTAATGGGAAGGGAGGAAGAAAAGGGTAGTAGTGAGAGCAGGACAGGTCAGTTGCTTGTGCCTGCTGCAAGATGTGCAGCCCCTGCTGCCACCATTTCTGTTCCTGCTGTCCAATATGCTGCCCCTGCTGCCACATTGCTGTGCCACCATTGCTGTGTCCTTTGTCAGATGTGTTGCCCCAGCTACTGCTATCACCAGTACTGTGCCTGCTGTCAGATGTGCTGCCCCTGCTTCCACCAGTGCTGTGCCTGCTGCCAGTACTGAACCTGCTGCCACCAGTACTGTGCCTGCTGTCAGACATGCTGTGCCTACTGTCAGTATTGAACCTACTGACACCAGTACTGTGCTGGCTGCCAGACATGCTTCCCCTGATTTCAACAGTGCTGTGCCTGCTGCAAATGATGAAACTGCTACCACCAGTTGTGTGACTGCTGTCAGATGTGCTGCCCATGCTGCCACCAGTGCTGTGCCTACTGCCAGTGTGTCTTGTAATACTCAGTAAGGGTGGAAGGATAAGATGATGCCAAGTGTGACAGCTGGGGACCCACACTTGACAATCCCCAAGCAGTCCCACCAGTGCTAGTACTACTAGTACTAAGAAGTTCCAGCAGCTTGTTAGTGTTAGGAGTGAAGGAGGTGGTAATCAATATCCTCATATTACTAGTGACTGTGAGGAGGAAGAATCTGGGGCTGAACTTGATGTGGTTGGTGTTAGTAGTTAAAGATGAGCGAGCACCCCGATGCTCGGGTGCTCGGGTGCTCTGACCGAGCACCCCCTGATGCTCGAGTGCTCGGCCGAGCACCCGAGCCCCATTCAAATGAATGGGAGCACTCGAGCATTAAACCAGGCACCCCCTGCTCTGATGAGCGGAGGGTGCCTGGTCAATGTCCCCCTTCATCTCCGCTATGCCCCTCTTCCACAATGTCCCCCTTCATCTCCTATGCCATAGCGGAGATGAAGGGGGACATTGTGGAAGAGGGGCATAGCGGAGATGAAGGGGGACATTGTGGAAGAGGGGCATAGACTCTATGCCCCTCTTCCACAATGTCCCCCTTCATCTCCGCTATGCCCCTCTTCCACAATGTCCCCCTTCATCTCCTCTATGGCATAGGAGATGAAGGGGGACATTGTGGAAGAGGGGCATAGCGGAGATGAAGGGGCACATTGTGGAAGACGGGCATAGCGGAGATGAAGGGGGACATTGTGGAAGAGGGGCATAGAGTCTATGCCCCTCTTCCATAATGTCCCCCTTCATCTCCGCAATGCCCCCTTCATCTCCGCAATGCCCCCGTACCTCCATTCCCTGGTGGTCCAGCGGAGCGTCTTCGGATCTGTGCCTCTTCCGGCACAGATCCTCTTCACCCGAGCATGTCGGGCGAGCACATGGCGGTACTCGTACGAGTACCGCCATGTGCAGAGCAGAGCGATGCTCGAGCCGATCCGAGCATCGGCCGAGCACGCTCGCTCAACACTATTAGTAGTAGTAGTAGTAGTAACAGTAATTGTGAAGCACCAGTGGGACTAGTGTTATGGGAGTGGTAGGGAAAGCATTTGAGAGTGTCCAGATTAGCGGTCAAGGGAGCCCACACCATTTCTCTGGCCCTGGAGTCCCCTTCCTTTCACGACAGTGTCCAGGTGGAACATGATCCTGAATAAGCCAGAACTGGTGATGGCTAGCAGGAGCAGAAATAATACCACCACCATTAGCAAAGATCAGCTGACTGTGCCTGTTGCTACTGCTGCCAGTCTGCCTTCTTCATGCCACCAAGAAATGACAAGTGTGACATTAGGGGACCCTCTGTCACATTGCTTGTCTCCTCCTCCAACCAGCAGTGAGATGTCTGTCTGTAATAGAGCAGCAGAAGCACATAGGGACTAGTGGTGGTGGTGATAATGGTGGAGAAGTTGAGGTGGAAGGGATATTGATGGCCTTTTTTTGCCCAAACTGCGAAGAAATGGGAGACATGGATGAGGATGGACATCACCACCACCACCACTAGCAATGAGCTTTTGGAATTTGCAAATGCTCTAATTCCTGCTGCTGCTGAGTTGCAAGGGCAGTAGGATGCTGAGGAGCAGACTAGTATGCCACAGACCACCGTGGACACAGTGGGAATGGGATCAACAAGTGATGCAGGACTAGGACAGGTTCCACTTTCCAGCAGCATCAATACTCCTGATCCTAGTTGCAGTGCTGAATCTGAGGCAGTAGCAGCAACAGCAGCAACATTATCCGCTGCCACAGACAATGAAGGGCAATGTAGAGGGCAAGAAGAAAGAGGCCATTCTTCTCCAGCTGTTCCCTTTCCTCTGAAGTCATCATGGGTGTGGGACTATATTTCTGTTGGGGCAGGCACAGTGCAGTCATCAGCAACGGCACTGTGCACAATTTGTGACAAGTCAGTTAAAAGAGGAAAGGAGGGTACACACCTTGGCACAAGCGCCATCATATCACACATGAAACACAGACACTATGACATTTAAGTCAAACATGTTAAACTCAAACACCCACTACAGAAATCAAGCACCTTTGTTGCTGTACCTCCTGACTCTCCAGAAAGGCAACAAGAGGTGAGGCGGAGATCAAAGAGGAGGAAGAATAGAGAAAGTTCCATGATGACCAAAACAACTAATTCACCATCACCTTCTTCCACTAGGGTAACTACACTTCTGCCAATCCACCTCGTTCATCATTACCTCCCCCACCAAACGATAGCCACTCTGTAGATGTAAGGATGCGGCAGTTCATGTCCCCCTATTGCACGCTGTGTGGTACACTGACCACACATGGCAGTGTTGTAGAGGAGAATCACAAGCAGGGCATCAAGCGGCATCTGATGTTATTGCATCCCTGCAGAATATGCTAAGATGGTGATAGGGAGAGTTTATCATTACTATTAAACTGTCAGCAAGTTGTCATGTGTCCTTAGTAGGGTGTGAACAAGGGATATAGTGACAGCAGCAGTACTTGGTTTCTAGTGTCATGGTGTTTAGATACAGTTGTTCCCCTAGATGTTATTTTCCACAGACACACACTGTGCACATTGCAGTTGCTGATGAGAGGCGCAGTTCCTGCTCTCAGGGGAAACATTTCTATTCTCATAACAACACACCCATGATTTTGGAGGAGGGGCAGGTGGAGAAGAATTATTGGCTAACTTCTTCTTTTCGCACATAGACTGGGGGCTACTTATTGTGCTGCTACTGCCTCGAGCGCATCATAGGAGATAGTCATGTCAGGTAGAACCTTCATCATCTATCACCCATGTATCACAGTGCCCATGTTCCTGCTCTGACGGCGACATTGTTATTTTGCCTAATTTCAATGCTGCCCTCTTATTGGCCTGATATCCTTGCTCCACCCAGGGCTTGCCTTTATATATCCTGTCACGTCTATTCCAAGGCGCCCTTTCATGGTGTATCTCATCCTGACGTTTGTTACTGTGTTGCTGTTATCGTGTATGACCCGGCCTGCCTGACGACTTTCCTGTGCTTCCTGTGTTACTGCTCCGTTACCGGCTGATCTGGCTGAGAACCCGCTCCGTTGCTGAACTGATCTGGCTGAGAACCCGCTCCATTACCGACTGATCTGGCTGAGAACCCACTCCGTTGATGACCTGTCTGGCTATTGAGCCTGTCCCGTTGCTCCTGACCAGTCTGTGCTTCCGTACGTTTGTAATCTTTCCTGGCTGAGCCTATGTTCTGTTGCCATCCGTGCATGGCTGTGTTTCCTCCGTTGTCCTAGTCTGGACAGCATTACAAGCGACGGATTCCAGTTGCCTTGTTGTGGTGCGCCGCGTGGCACTATTCTTATCTTGTCGACCGTAGGCGTAGCATTCGTGCTATAGCCACTTACTGTCACCGCCCATGGCGGGGTGCACACGCAAAGTTCTGGTACAGTGCTATCAAGTGCTGACTGAGTTACTCAGATCTATCTGTGTCTTCCTCTGCGCTATTGCTGGGATCACTCTCTGTGGGAGTTCCTGTATACCTCTGGGCGTCTCCAGTTAACTTGTTCAGTGCCTAGACTGTCAAGGCAGTGCTTGTGCTCCTTCTCTATTGCAGTGCCTGGGCTAGGGCCAGCACTTGCGTTCATACACACTCGGTAGTGTGTGGAGACACTGAGCTTTATTCCTTGTCTAGTGGCCTCTGGGCCTAGAGCCAGCTATTGCGTTTTATCACACTGTCCTGTGAGGGGACGCTTGTGGCCTTATGGTTGTCTGCCTTCGATCCACCCCTAGGGTTTACCATCTGTAAGTGGTGGCCTTGGTAGCCATGGGACCTCTGTCCCTTGGTCAGTGTTGCCTCACTGCCTATTTGGGTTCTGTGCCACCCAGGCGTCTGGGTCTCATGCCAATTACCATCTCCAGGACTTCCTGCCATCTTCTGTCCTGCTGTCAGTCCCAAGTCCAGTAGCCTGATCTTACCTAGTCCTCTAGGGGAAGGTTAGGTACATCCAGTTTGCTGCATCCTATTCTGATTAGTCATTGCCTCATTGACTGCTATATTTTGTTGTTTTGTATTGTGGGCCTGCGGCCTTACTCCCTGTATGCACTTTACTCAATAAAGTCATTTTTAACCTTACTGGTCTGTCTGAGTGTTCATCAAAAACTGTGACACCATGTTACTACTATTGTTGATCCCATTCCCTTTCAGCTGCCTAATCATCCTGCAGCTTAAACAACTCAGCAGCAGCAGCAAGAACAGCAGTCGCATATTCCACATCTACATGAGGGCATTTGACAATGGTCAGTTGCCACTGGCCAATAGGATATGACCTGCTGGCACTAGGCCAGTAGGGCATTTTTTTCCATCAGGGCTTGTGCTTAAAAAAAAAATACAACAAAATAATAATAAAAAAAAACATAGTCCCGAGCTACCCCTGTTCCTTTTGGTATTATCATCTGTTATGACCTTGGTTTTGTCTTGTTTCTCCTCCAGTTCCGGAGGTTTTTCGGAATAATTCTAGCTTATGTCTTCATGTACCTTTTAAATGTATATCCTACTGTGATGTCATTTCCACGATTCTTCTTTGTATTGTATTCCTTTTTGCTTTTTTTCTAATAAAAATTATATTAAAAAAAAACAAAACATAGTCCTACAACAACAAAAAAACAACAACAATTTTGGGGGGTTTATTTCTAACAAGCCTAAGTCCTAAAAATCAATGTTTCCTCAGGGCTTGGGCCTCTAACAACAGATCTAACAAATAATCCTCTACAAAATACTCTATCATGTCAAGTATAAGTCTTCCCCAGTGGCAGCTAATGTCAGGGGATTCCTGTCTCTATCACTTTACATACAAATATCTAATTTTATTTTATTTATTCATTTTTTTATTAATTGTCCCCACAATACCAGTCAAGAAGCCCCCAAAACAAATTCCCTGTTCAACTGATTCATTCCTCAGACTCCACCCACAAACACAGGTACCCTCTTCAGACACTTTTAATACCATGTCTTATGTTTTTTTAATTGTATTTAGGATTTTTTTTTTTTTTATGAACTGCCCCCCCAATACCTGTAAACAACCCCCCCCAAAATATTCCCTGTTCATTTCTCCACACCCCATCAACACAGGTACATTCATGCCCCTTTTATACTATGCCTTTGGGAAATAAAATAATATTTGTTATGTGTTGATTGTAAATTCAGTGTTCCCATTGATTTTAATGGAATGAGCTAGTAGAAAGTAGGAGAAAACAGCACTTTTTTGCAGGAAATTATTTGCTGATTTCAGTTTGAGGAGAAAGTTTTTGCCCATCCCTACTCCCAGATAATAAAAACAAACTCAACAACCAATTTGACCCCCAGCTGCCTGTCACGTTTTATTGAACACTCAGACAATTTGGTAGGATAAAATAGAAATGCTTTATTAGACGAGATAAAGCGCAACAAGGCCCTACACGGCTCCAAACTCTACAAGCAACAGTAAAATAGTTTGACAAAGGTCAGGGCTATACAGCAATAATAATAATAATACGGCTCTACCGGCCTTACCGAATACCGGGTAAGGCAGCCTGGTAACTGGTGCGACAAGGAATAGAGGAGGCTTTACCGGCCTTACCAAATACTGCGTAAGGCAGCCTGGTAACTGGTGCAACAAGAACTAGAGGAGGCTCTACCAGCCTTACCAAATACCGGGTTAGGCAGCCTGGTGACTGGTGCAACAAGGAACAAAGGAGGATCTACCGGCCTTACCGAATACCGGGTAAGGCAGCCTAGAAACTGGTGCAGCAGATAGAGTGGACTGACAAGTAGTAACACCTCTAGTGACCGGTGAGCTCAGGTAGTTTGCACGAACGGAGGCCCCACTGAATCACAGGCTAGAGACTGGAGAACACAGGCTGGGTATCACGTGCAATGAGTTGTAACCCCGCTAGGGACCGGAGAACACAGGCTGGGTAGCATGTAACGGAGAACCCACTGAACACAGGCTGGGTAGCATGCAACGGAGGACCCACTGAATCACAGGCTGAGATAGCGCAACGGGAGGCAACAGTAGTGAATGGACTGACAAGTTGTAACACCGCTAGAGACCAGAGAACACAGGCTGGGTATCACGTAACGGAGGCCACACTGAATCACAGGTAGAGAGTAGCGCGACTGGAGGCAACAATAATGAAAAGACTGACAACAATATCAAGGGCAGCACAAAGAGCGTTAGTCAGTCAATGCCTGGATCGGTACACAGAGAGTGGTAGTCAGCCAAAGCCTGGATCGGTACACAGAGAGAGGAACAAGAACAAGGTCAGAAGAAACTGGATCAACACGGAACAGGAGCACAGAATAACGTAAGGTCAGGAACACCATGAAACGGCACCAGCCTAGTGACAGTAGGGTGTATATAAAGGCCAGTCCTGGAAGGGGCTAGCCAGCTAGCACCAATAAGAGACAGCCAAGACAGACCCGGAAGTAGGAATGGCGCAGAGAGAACAAAAACATACTGCTTTTCCTCTCACAATCACAGAATGGAATGCTATGAGAGCCTGAAACCCTTATATATGACTATAGAAAAGAAGAGAACTTTCATGTGGTTTGGAAAATGTTTTCTTCCCATTCATTTCAATGCAGGAAAATGGCACTTTTCACAGGAAGTTTTTCACCAAGCGGAAAGTGTTATTTTTTGCCAATTTTGGTTTGAGGTGAAGGTTTTCACTCATCCCTACTGATTGGAACACAGTTTGATCATCTGATTCCACATCCCAGTTTCTGTTTTATTGTTGGTACCCGAATAAAACTATGAGGTTTTAGTCATGAAGATTTAGCAAGTCCTTTGAGTGCGAACTACGTATATTGCTTTTATGTTTCAATCATGAAGACAATGCACTATACAAGGTGCGCTATGCAAAACACATTACACAAAATGCTATATGCAAAACGCTATACACAAAATGCTACATACAGTAAGGGATATGCAAAATTCTATATGTTATACTCAAGACGCAATACATTATTCACAATAAGCTATAAGCAAAACGCTATACAAAAAAATGCAATATTCTGTATGCAAAAGGCTATGTGCCAAATGTGATACGCAAAACACAATGTGTAAAACACTATATGCAAAATTTTTTGTGCAAAATGCTATACACAAAATGTAATATACAAAACACTATACTCAATAAGGTGTATGCAAAACGGTGTGCAAAAATGTTATATGCTATACACAAAACACAATAATCTATGCATATAACACAATATGCAAAATGCTGTATGAAAATACTCCTAAGTACCCTTGCATGCATGTTATCACAGTCAGATTATTCAACTTCAAGTTTTTCCCTCTTTCTTGGACTTTACCCTCAGCAAGTCATATACATGTTGGAGGAAATACTTTGATTCCCTCAGCTTGCCCATTTTAAAAATGTGATTGTTGGTTCTATTGCATTCTTTGAAGCTTTAAAATGTTAAAACTGACCCTTCTGACTTGAACAAATTAAACACCACTTCCTTCCTCCCTATCTGTCTGCAAACCTCATGATTAAGACACCTTGGTCTTAATTTGTTCCTCTTAATATCCAGTAATTTATATTGATGACTATATTTATCCAATGTATTTTGAATAAATTTCATATTTCTTTTGTGCATTTTTCTTATTAACTATTTTCAAAAGCAGATCATGCAATTATTCAATAGTATCATAAACAGATTGAGAGATTCAGAGAGAAGAGTTTCTTGTAGATGTAAATTAAATCTGCCAGTTGTGTTACTCACGTTTCTGTGCCCAGGTGCCCACAGAGCACAGAGTGAGTCCCAGAAAGAGAAAGATGGTGACTGGAGTCATGTTGTCTCACAGGTCTGAGTCTGAGATTTGTTCTGTCACACACTGGGATTTATACTCTGAGATCTGGGAATAAACCATGTAATGAGGAACAAGGCAGAGGAGTGGACCAACAAAACCAGTTATTGTTTACAGCAGCACTGTATGTCATAATCAATACCTAAAAATATTACATAAATATCAGCCAAGTTAGTGAAATTACTGGAGAGTCAGTGCAGCATTGATTGTTTATATTGTGTAATATATGACGCATATAATTCATGTCAAAGTTTCCAAATAAGTAATTGTCAGAAGAAAACATTAGATACTGTATTGTCACACTAATAAGCTATATATATGATGAACACCATTTTAAACCTTAATTTCCCAGTTGAATTATTTTGTGTCATATTAACATAAAGATCTATGAAGCTTTACCAAACTTTATGTAATTGGAACACTCAATAACAGCTGCATGCTTATCACTTCCCTATAACTGTATGTAATCGGACCACTCAGTAACAGCTGCATGCTTATCACTTCCCTATAACTGTATGTAATTGGACCACTCAATAACAGCGGCATGCTTATCACTTTCCTATAACTGTATGTAATCGGACCGCTCAATAACAGCTGCATGCTTATCACTTCCCTATAACTGTATGTAATCGGACCGCTCAATAACAGCTGCATGCTTATCTCTTCCCTATAACTGTATGTAATCGGACCGCTCAATAACAGCGGCATGCTTATCACTTCCCTATAACTGTATGTAATCGTAAAGCTCAATAACAGCTGCATTCTTATCACTTCCCTACAACTGTATGTAATCGGACCACTCAATAACAGCTGCATGCTTATCACTTCCCTGTAACTGTATGTAATCGGACCGCTCAATAACTGCTGCATGCTTATCACTTCCCTATAACTGTATGTAATCGGACCGCTCAATAACAGCTGCATGCTTATCACTTCCCTACAACTGTATGTAATTGGACCACTCAATAACAGCTGCATGCTTATCACTTCCCTATAACTGTATGTAATCGTACCGCTCAATAACAGCTGCATGCTTATCACTTCCCTATAACTGTATGTAATCGGACCGCTCAATAACAGCTGCATGCTTATCACTTCCCTACAACTGTATGTAATTGGACCACTCAATAACCGCTGCATGCTTATCACTTCCCTATCACTGTATGTAATCGGACCACTCAATAACAGCGGCATGCTTATCTCTTCCCTAGAACTGTATGTAATCGTACCGCTCAATAACAGCGGCATGCTTATCACTTCCCTATAACTGTATGTAATCGGACCGCTCAATAACAGCGGCATGCTTATCACTTCCCTATCACTGTATGTAATCGGACCGCTCAATAACAGCTGCATGCTTATCTCTTCCCTAGAACTGTATGTAATCGTACCGCTCAATAACAGCGGCATGCTTATCACTTCCCTATAACTGTATGTAATCGGACCGCTCAATAACAGCGGCATGCTTATCACTTCCCTATAACTGTATGTAATCGGACCGCTCAATAACAGCTGCATGCTTATCACTTCCCTATAACTGTATGTAATTGGACCACTCAATAACAGGTGCATGCTTATCACTTCCCTATCACTGTATGTAATCGGACCGCTCAATAACAGCTGCATGCTTATCTCTTCCCTAGAACTGTATGTAATCGTACCGCTCAATAACAGCGGCATGCTTATCACTTCCCTATAACTGTATGTAATCGGACCGCTCAATAACAGCGGCATGCTTATCACTTCCCTACAACTGTATGTAATCGGACTGCTCAATAACAGCGGCATGCTTATCACTTCCCTATAACTGTATGTAATCAGACCGCTCAATAATAGCGGCATGCTTATCACTTCCCTATAACTGTATGTAATGGGACCGCTCAATAACAGCGGCATGCTTATCACTTCCCTATAACTGTATGTAATCGGACCACTCAATAACAGCGGCATGCTTATCACTTCCCTATAACTGTATGTAATCGGACCACCATCATGGCGCCCGTGATTAGGCGACATTCTGACAATCTTGTTACTGCTGCCTTCCCATTGGCTGCGCTGTTCCGCTCCTCCCAGTGACAGCCTTTTTATACCCTGGGCTGTCACTTAGCAGGGGCCCTTTCGTGGTGTACCTGATGCCCTCCGCTAGTTTTGTCTATTTGATACCAGTGTATGACCCCGGAGTGCCTGACTACGCTATTGTTACTGTTACTGATTCTGTGTACCGATTCGGATTGGCTGACGTTCCTGCTTTCTGTTCTGACCCAGCCTGGCTGACGTTCCTGCTCCGTGTACCGACCCGGGGAGACCGATGACTCTGCTCCGTGTACCGACCCGGCAAGACTAACGACCCTGCTCCGTGTACCGACCCGGTGAGACTTACGATCCTGTTCCGTGTACCGACCCGGCTTGACTGACGTTCCTGGCTGTGTACCGAATTGGCTTGGCAGTGGTTCCTGCTTTCTCCGTGCCTGGCTGGGCGATGACCTGGCAGTTCCTGCTGCTGAATACCTTGCACATCTCTCACGTTACTGTGCCTCTCTGTGTTCCGGTACTCCGTTACCGTGCTCAATCCAGTCCATGGGTTCTGAGTCTCAGTGTGTCAGTGCTCCTCCACACCATACTAGTGATCGATTGGTCTTCCGTTTTGGGTTCAGTTGTGCACATCCGGTAGTCTGCCAAGTCCAGACCATATTGTTCATTAACCCCTTCAGGGGTAGTGCCTCGTTCCTCTACTTGCTACACCAGTGTCGTTTATCTCTGTTACTCTGTGTGGTTGGTATTCCATATAGGTACAGTTGGGCGCTTCAGGTTGCCATCCATTTTATACTATACGCACATTAACCCTTCGTGGGTAGCAAAGGCACACGGTGGTGGATAGTCTCGGTAGGGCCTCCGTTCCCGGCACAAGCTCTGACTCGCCCTTTTGTAGCCTACGGTGGGCGTCCACCATTGCATCCTCCGTACAGGTGATCCTTGCCTGTTTGCTGTTGCTGTTCTGTCACTGTCGCCTCTTGCTGCCTATAGACGACATTGGGCCTCCGATATTCTAGGCTACTTAGTCAGTGGCTCCACTGGCCACATTGGACTCTATTACACTGCATCAATCAAAGTTACCTGACCTGTGTCAGTATTGTGATTGTATGTCCATACTGGACCCGTGTGGGTTAACTAGCTTGTAACCTGTCCCATGTCAGTTATTGCTGCTAATTACTGCACCCATGAGGGTTACACCATTCCTTGTGTGCTTTAATAAAATTGTGTTTTACCAACATCTACCGTGTCTCAGTGTACTGAACCATAACAGAGGTAGGCAAATAAAGGGGAATTGAAGCTTACTTTCGGGAGTCATTTAGGTAGGACATTTGTTCACTGTAGTAGGGGAGTCTGGGGGCACAATGTGGAAGAAGAAAGGAGGAAGCAGGTTGACCCAAACCACCCCAAAATGTGGTGTAACTGACTGACAAGAAGCATGCAGCTGGGGTCCAAATTGATTGCTGATATTACTTTTATTGTCTCTGTGCTGGGGAAGTCTGGGGAAAGAAGTTGTTGATTTTGTTTTTTATTTACGTATATACATATTTATTTTTACTAACTGTGATAAGATTGGGTGAACAACTTAAAAAAAAAAAAAAAAAATACACAAATAATTAAACAAATAAATATATTAGACAGCTGAGTGGGAGCTCTGTGACTGAGGCAGATTTGATTGACAGCAGACAACATTGAGAATTTTGTTGAGGGCCAAGGCAAGACATCACACTCCATCAGTTGTGTACTGTAGAGAGTAAAAACACACACAGCAGTTAAGTAATGTCTAACAAATGCACAAGCAGAAGAGGGAAAGTTGGAGAAGTGCAGGGGCGTGGGAGTAAAGTTTTAGTGCAAAAACTGACTGCAGCAATGGTTGCTGCAGCATGTGCAAAAATTATGATGATCCTCTCCTCCTGGGGTGGATGCAATTTGTCAAGGTCTCACCAATCACCCAATGCCAGTCCCCCACCACCACCACTACCATACACATCTGCCACTTTATAGATTGTACTTTATTGGCTTTTAATCACTTGACATCATCATGAATATGTACCAGTGTCACTTAAACAGGAAGTTAGTGTTGTGAGCAAAGGACAAATACACTCTGCATGATAACACATTGTACAAGGTATATGTTACTGTAGGACTCACAACTATGACTTCCAGCCACTTATTTCTCCACTACAGCCCTCAGAAGAAGTAATATTGTGCTGGGAAATGTTGCATCATATTAAACATAGGAGAAATGTGTTGAAATAGGAGAATAATGTGTTGGAGTAGGCGAAAAGGAGAAAACTTTTGCAAAAAAGAGAAAAATTGACCACTTTTTGTCCACCCCTAGGAACTCTGTGCGTGCGCCAAAATAAATACATTTTATAATTTGAAAGAACATGTTACAAAATGTATATATACACAACAGACATTTCAGGGTGTCACTGTACATGTTCTATTGGTGGGACCTGTCTCATATGTCACAACAGGCATTGCTGACACAAGTCTTTTTATTATAATTGTTTGGCAGATACATATGTCATTTAATACTTTGCATATTATTTCAAAAATGGGAATTTTCACAAATATATCTTCCTCTGCTAAACCAGTTAATTAGACTGAAGAAATCTTCACAGTTAATGCAAACTCTACAGATATGAACCTTCAAGACTCTGTCAAAGTGTTAATTATCTTACCTATTATTAGACATAAAATTATCAGGATTACATTACAAGTTTTCAAACATTGCTATTACTTTGGGTATATGAAATTCCAGAAGGGATAGTGATTGCATTGAATCTGGCTTAAATCAGCACATTAATATCTAAGTGCTGATAGCTGGTGATGATAATTAAGTTGATTAGTTGGGAAATTGTTGTTAGACAAAAATTTTGTTAGTATTGATGGACAATAGAATTCACAGGAGTCACTCAGCCACTACTAGAGCCAACAGGGTTCAGTCCTGTGTAAAAGGGATATAGATGCACAGGATGGACTGTTATTCTACCCCTATATAAATCATTGGTAAGGATTCATCTGGAATATGGGGTGCACTTTTGGGCACCAGTTCTTAAAAAAAAGCTAACAGGATAAAGAACAGAGGCATGCAACAAAACTGAAAAGTGGTTTGGAAGAGTTTGTTATAAGAGAGTATAAAGAGAGACTAGTCACACTGGGTTTGTTTACATCACAGTAGAGATGTATAAGGGGGAGTATGATTACTAATTACAAATATATTCAACGCCAATGCAAAAACTGGAGAGTCCTTTACTCATACACCCAAACAAGCATAAGAGCTCTTCCTTTAACCTTCTGAGTGCTGGATGTTTGAGAATTTTGTCCTCCAGGGAGGCCCGGAGCTTTTTCAACATTTTGCTTTCCGTCTGTTTAGGGATGATTACCGGACGTAACTTGCTAGTTATATCTGGAAACTATATCATGTTTTTCAGGACAAATACAGTTTTTCCTGGAGTCTCACATTATCCCTTTGAGTGCCAGAAGGGTACGCAACGCATTGCAAAGCAATTATCCTTCTGGCACTCAAAGGGTTAAGTAGATTATTGTGCCACAAGCCATGATGTCATAAGTAAAAAAAAATGGAAAAAATAATACAATGTATCAAAAACGTTTGAGATTGTTTTGAAACTTCCAATTATTATTTAAAAACCCAAGTATATGTGTAGTTTTAGCGATAAGCATGTACTGTGCACATTCCATAGGTTACATGGTAAAACGATCCTAAAGCAACTCAATAACTATACAAAAATACCTAATCTCTGAAAGTGCACTTACATATAAATCCTAAAATGGCTGACGTTTCTTCCTGCATGATAGGATGAAGTAAGGAAACTGTGTTTACACTAAAGTCATTAATTACTGTACATCATACAATTGTACACTAGTAAGCAAGAAACTTGTCTGAAATATAAATGCTACATTTCTCCTCAGTCCATTGATACCCAATATGTATAGGTGTACACGTGAAAGTCCTTCCCCTGGCCCCAAATTGGTAACAGCACATAACAGAATTTCTACTAGACTTGTGCGATTCGGTTTGGCTAATTTCGGAATTTGGACGAATAAGGCATATTCGGCATCATTCGGACCTTCTGAATGCCAAGATCCGCCCACAAAAAAAAAGTCAGAATCCAAAATAGACCTCGTCCAAAATTTTGGTGAAAATTTCAGAAATTCGGACGGCGCTTTCCTGCCTGAAACTATTACAGTGTTGCTACATGCTACTAAATATAGATGTGGTAAAACAGGTGCTTTACAGTTCATGGAAAGTGCAGATATTACCCACATAAGGACACAAGCAATTCTGGCATTTTTGCTATGTGTGTGTTCAACCATAATTCCTATCTTTCTCATTTAATGCACAAACACATATTATATACCAATTTTTAAAGGGCAGAAAGGGTTTTAATTTGATGTGAAATATACATATATACATTCTCATTTATTATTAAAAAAAAATTAAAAAATTACAAAATAAAAAAAAACATTTTTTTTTACAGTTTTGATAGTAATAATGTGTTACATAATGGGTGCTGCTTAAGAAAAGTCATTTAAATTAATTTATTTGTCCTGATGGACTCACCTATGAGGCTTGCCTTGGCACGGCAGGTGAGCTTACATTCAAATGGCCATTGGAGTGAAACTAAAAGCCTCCAATTATTTAAATGTGCATAGGGATTTGGGACAGAGCGCAGGTAACTCTTTTTGTACTATGGATTTTGGGCTGATGTTTACTATATCCATTACTGCTGCCCAGGAGTACTGGGAGTTTGAGTGCAGGGCTTTATTTTGTGTGTTTGTTGTATATTCATTTGTATCACACAGCCATGTTACATTTCTGCCACTCATGTTTGCCCTATTAAGGGTTAATAAGTGTGTAGGGGTTTATAAAATACCCCTTCCTGTCTCATTAGAGATTTAATATTATTATTAATCTAGTTCAATGTATTTTTTTTATTTTCATTTGTTTCATTTTAATTTTTTATTGAATTTTTTTTTTTTTTTTGTAATTCGGCTGAATAATTCGGACTATTGCCAAATTTCTTGCGAATCGAACAGGTCCAATCCGAAATGGGGAAAAAAAATTGTCTGAAATAGAATTTTATGGAAAGTTTTTGCCGTGCACAAGTCTAATTTCTACTGACATGTTCATATAGATAACCAGAATGCACTATTTATAGTCTGAAGGCATAATTACCCCATAATATCTAAATAACCCCTAATAGTATACATTTCCTGAAAATAGATATCTAGCTGTATCAAATGATAGTTACTTGCCTTTCTACCCCTAACCCGATGTGCACAAATGTTTCCAGAAGGTGGCGCTAAATTAAACAAAAGGCATTATTTTACATTTCCACCCATTCAAAGGTACAGAAATCATTGAAAACTATGGACTTTACTGCTTTATTCATTAACTACTTCTCTTCTAAAAACAAAAAAATGGTACCCCATTGATATGAGCCAAACTACTGTGTGGGTGTCAGAAGCAATTTCTCATTTTTCTTTCATTATTCAAATGTGACTTGCTGTATTAAAATGATTGTAACAACTACTTAAATGAAGAAAGCCTAGACAAACCCTGGTTTTGACCCTGGCTTGTTCGACTATCCCTTTGCCTCATGCTAGGTACCGCATGCCTGTTGCTGACCCGGTTTGTTGACCACACTCCTTTTGACCTCAGAAGGTCCTCGGTGCCAGTGTGTTGAGTCTGACATCGTCAACTACCCCGTCGGATTTGATTCGCTCGACTGCTCGACATTCGACACCCAGTCGCATGGTAAATCTTAAGACCCCCAGTCGTACAGTAAAACTTATGTCCTCCAGTTGTACGGTAAAACTTACAGTGTGCTGCTTACACAGTGTTTGACAGAGACTTCCTTACTGTTGGTGGTTTATAATGTTGATTCCTGACCCGGTGAGTAGTTGTATGTGTTCTAGGTGGCTGTCTTGTCATCAGGCTTCATGGCCTGCTACACCACCTGGCCTTGGCTGCAGCAAGGTCTCCTAGAAGCAGCCACCGACTGCTAGCAGTGCTCTCAAGCCTTTGAATTCCAGCTTCTGGCTCATTGAGGTCTACTCAGTTGGTATATACATTATACATATTAAACTATTAGCTTGCTACCTCTTGTGGGGTTTTCCCTCCTCAAGGTTCTCAGGCAGCTTTCATTGGGCCCTACGGTCAGAGTCTGACAGGTCCTCTATTTTGGCCATTTCTAAGACTTGCTCAGATCATGGTGCATCATTTATTAGGGATAACCTGTCTCCGGAATTTTTATCCATCCCTAGAATAAACTTTTTAAGTGAGACGTGACACCTCCTAATAATACCGCACACACTTACCTTACTATGGCCAGAAAGTTCTAATGGCCCCATTCATTTTTCCATGCCACCTGTTTTAAGAGATAAAATGTGCAATCAGACCTGCATGTCATGTCCCTGGAGGCTGACATGACAGTTAGTAACAAGCCCACAGGACACACACTCCACCACCGCACATGGTAATCTTAAGCCATTAAGGAGCAGAGGGTTTGCAACACATTACTTTTCAAGGAGCATTTGGGTAATATAGACCACTATATTTGCCACTGAAACAGTTTGCTATAAACCAGGGCTTATAATTTTAAGTCCATTGCTACTAGCCAGACCTGAAAAGTTACTCGCCACTGCAAATCAAAACATACCCACCAGGGCTGAATTTCTACTCGCCAGAGCTAAATTTTCACTCGCCATTGGCTAGTGGCAAGTGGAAATTTTGAGCCCTGCTATAAACCATATCAATTTTAAAATACAACTTTAAAAATGATAAAATCAGTGTTAGGTCACATAAAATGCGATGTGGCCATGATAGAGGAATAATAACACGGGGAAGTTTCCATCATTTCTAGATTTATATTGTTACATACGGTGATTTAATTATATGTATCTGTGGTGGAATGATTATAATTGGGAGTTTATACTGTTTTATATAAATTGATTAAGCTGATATAAGAGGAGTAAATGTACTCTTCTTGTACAATACAGGTGTGGTCACTCATTAGAAAGGTTTTATTAACTGACATGTAATTAGACACCTAATGATAGAAGACTCAATTTGAAAAATAAATATAGAAGTAGGAAGCACAAAAACCCATGTGGATCCACCTGGCTGACACAAGGACAGAATTAAATATACACTACTTCCCTTTAAGGACCAGAGGGGAGTGTATCATGTTGTGAAACAAGACATTGCACAACCACCTCGTCCATAAAGGATTATAGCAGGAAGCACATGAAGGGTTAAAGAGACACAACGAAACATCATAGCGGCTGATTTCATATGAAGAAGTAAAACAATTCTGGGGCAAACCAACTGCACCAGAGGGAACACATACAAATCCCCAAAATGCCATTGATAAGATTTAAAGGGATAGTAATGTCTGTATTAAAGTGCAACTCCGAGTCTTCTTAATGTTTTTTATAACAAATATCGCTACGTTCGATTACTTACAAATTTGTAGTTTAAATGCTATTCAAGCTGAAAGCATCTCCCTCCCGTCCCTTCTGGCTGCTTCTCATCAGATCTGGAATCAGGTTGTGGGACCAGAGGTACAATTTTCACTCAGTAATTAAAGGAAAACCCTACCCCCTTGACGAAGTAGGGAAGGATTTTCCTTTTGCTTACTGAAGATTGTCCCTCGCCGCTCTCCATCTGGGCCAGACTGAAAATCGGAGTGACGCAGGGAAAGGGACAGGAGGGGAATCCTTTAATCTTGAATAGCGTTTGAACTACAGAATTGGAAGTAAATAACCATAGCTCTACGTGTTAAAAAAATGTAAAAAGAACTCAGATCTGCACTTTAATAGAGACATTACTATCCCTTTAAGCCTACTGAGTGCTACAGAATTCTCTCCAATGCATTCTATGTTAGAATTCTCCATATTTCTCCTATAGTTCTAGAGTTAGAACTATGATGCTTGTGGTGAGTTCTCCATACATCTAATCATATGATCAGCATTTCAAGATGGTCCTATGGTAGACTAAAAGATCTCACACACACTGCCCCGGCTGGTGGAGGAGGATAGGCTTATGCTGGACTCCCCAATATTGCTCAGGGAAGTGCACAAAGCAATAGTGAACTTGCCGAGTGGGGATGGCCTTCCGGCTGAATGGTACAAAACGTACAAGGAGGTCTTGGCTCCCCTTCTGTTGAATATGTATTATGCTGCATATGACAATTGCTCTCTTCCCCCATCTCTGTACGAAGCCACAGTTATCGTACTTCCAAAGCTGGGTAAGGATCCGCAGAAAACCGATTCACATAAATCCATATCCTTCCTAACTACAGACGTGAAAATACTAGCCAAAATTCTGGCCAATAGACTCAGACATGTGATATCCTCCATTGTCCACATGGACCAGATGGGCTTCATGCCCCAATGGTCCACATCACACAATTTGTACAGACTATAGACGCACCTGTAGGTGATGCATGACAATAGGGGCAACAGGGCAGTGCTCTCTCTTTACGCCACTAAGGCCTTTGATTCTATTAAATAGACTTACCTGTGGGGAACCTTGGAGGGGCTTGTATTTGGCCCTTGCTTTATCAGTTGGGTTAAGGTTTTATACACGGCTCCGAAGGCTAGGGTTGGGACAGGCAGAATGACCTCCAGGGTCTTTTCATTTTCTAGGGGTACAAGACAGAGATGCCCTCTGTCACAGGGCCTCTTTGCCCTGGCTCTGGAGCCTCTGGCCATTAAGCTCCAGAGCGATACTCCGATCCTGGGACTCCAACTGGGTCCCAGGGAGGACAAATTGGCATTGTATGCAGGCGACATAGTACTGTTTATGGATGATATGCTAGGGTTAGCAACTCTTAAACGCCCCAAGGATGAGGGAGACATTGAACTTCCAGACTTCTACAAATACTATTTGTCCTTTCGTGGCTTGTTGGCCCTGGCCTATGCTTCGAATGATATTACCTTTGTGTTCACGCGCCTGGAGGAGATTTCCTTGCACCCTTCTTATAAAATGACTCACTGCCTGTCCATGGGCCCGGCATTTAATCGGAATCCGACTACAGTAGCTAATCACTATGCAATGCATGGAATGCAATGCAGCACTTAGTGGGCTATGATGGGGTTGACCCATCTACACCTCGTGGTGGCACACGCCCACCTTCAAAATCTTGACTTTGGTCCATCTTGGTCCATTCATAGCATCAACACACTTGGTCAACTATATGATGGAGGCACCTTGAAATCATTCCAACAGTTACACCAAGAATTTAATCTTCCTAGCAACCTCTTCTATTCATACCTGAGATTGTGGCATGCGTTGAGGGCACAATGGGCTGATGGGCCACATATCTTGGAATTTCCTCTGCTATGGACCCTGGCCTCCTGGCGTGTGATGGAAATGGTGACCTATATATATAACTGGTTGTTTAGACACTCTGGAACACCGTTGGGTTCCCTTAGAGCAAAGTGGGAGAGCAACTTGGGTGCCTTGGAGGACTGGGAATGGAAGACAGCTCTGAATAGTCCAGCAACAGTTGCCATCTCTACTAGGCACCAACTCCTTCAACTTTAAAATCCTCCATAGAATTTACTGTACCCTGATAAGATTATATAAAAGGGTGGTCGAGTTGACAACATGTGTCCCAGGTGTGGGCAATCAGGGGAAGACTTTATGCACATGAAATGATCATGCTCTGAGGTCGCAATCTTTTGGAATTCAGTGCTCCATCATATGAAGCGAGTCCTTCAGTGAGAAGAGTGGTGGCCCAACACTGGTTCTCTAAAGCTCCTCCAGTTGAAGTTCAATGGCTGGAACTAGTCAAATATACTATACCACATTATAAATTAGTATTTGTTCACAGAGGGACGCCTCACACTTTTCATAGGATATGGGACAAATGGTTGATGGCCCATCACATTCCACGGTCACTTACCGTGTAACCTAACCTATATTTGAGGCCTGAAACATGGCTGACATACTTTGCTGTTTGGCAGCTTGGAGAGGTGAAATGTACGTTGACTTGCCTAGATGCTTATGGGGTGGTACACCCGTGATGTCAGGTTCCTGGTCCGGTGAGAGGGTTTATTGGTTTATGGTGGGGGGCTGGTTGTGGAGAGGGTTTGGGTTTTTTTGGTATTAGGATTAGGTTGAGATTGTTTGTTTGTGTCAGGGAAAATAGAAAGAAAATGGATGGCGGAGGGGGGTTCTTACATTGCTCAGCTTGACCTTCTTGTTACCTATACCATTTAAATTGTGTACTTACCATATTTGTACTATATGCCTAATCCTGCTGTCTTATGTAATATGTATGTGCCTCCCATGCCATGAATAAAATTTCTTTAAAATAAAAAAAAGACCTCACACACACTGAGGCTGACTCAGTCCAAGAACTTGTCCTCAAGTCTAAGTAGGCTCGATAAAGCCATATTCCTCTAGATACTTCTCTAGAGGGAGAAAAGGCACCCTCTCCACCACCTTACCAAGAAAAGGAAGCTGGGAGATAGGAAAGTAATTGGACATGTGGTCAACAGACATGCCACCATGATTCATGAGTAGTCTGACCAAGGTCTTTTTCAGAGATTCTGGGACCACCCCTTTAGCAAGTAACCTGCTGACCCCCTCCACTAGAAATGGAGAAATAAACCCACTATTTCCCCTAAACACTGTAAGGAGGTTCATAATTTGTGTGTATATTTATATAATAATATGTAATACATAATGTTTCTCAGTTTGAGTAAATATATAACCCTTTAATGAAAACTATCCAGGGCATACTTGAAAATGAGAGAAATCTCAATGTATTCTTCCTGGTAACACATTTTATAAATAAATAAATAATTTTTATGCAAATGCCCCTGACGTGCAATGTTGAAATTTCAAGGCATCTGCCATATTTTGTAGGTCATTGATTAACGAAGGGGACAAACATATTAATTAAATATAGTCTCGTCAACTAACAAAATTTTATTATTATTATTTATATAGCGCACACAGATTACGCAGCGCTTTACACTCATATTGGTTCCTGTCCCCATTGGGGCTCACAATCTAAATTCACCTATCAGTATGTTTTTTTTTGGAGTGTGGGAGGAAACCGGAGTACCCGGAGGAAACCCACACAAACACGGTGAGAACATACAAACTCATTCCAGATGTTGTCCTTGGTGGGATTTGAACCCAGGACCCCAGCGCTGCAAGGCAACAGTGCTAACCACTGAGCCACCGTAGTAAACATATTGTCCATAAACATACATTTATGACTTCACATTCACATTTTTTTTGTTTAGACCCAACTCCTAAGACCCTTAAAAAGAAAACATATTATTCAACAGAGACTACGGGAAACTAGTATCTGCTTCTAAAGTCTCAATTTCATCTTTTCAAACTTGCTGCTTTGTCCTTCAGTTTATTTACACTACCCATCATTATGATATGTTTAAAGAGTATTGAATGGTCCATCTACCATCTGGTCTTCTTGCTATGTGGCTGGCAAATTTGGACTTCAAGCAATTTTGTTCCATCAATGATGTCATAGAGCATGCACACGTTTTTCAGTCTCTTTTTTTCATTATGTTCAGAATTCAACATTCTATACTTCTCCGTGTAACCTTAAGATTTTGTATGGCTTTGGCATTCAGTGTCACACTTCACAGCCATATTTCAGAACTGGGAGGATGCATTGGTCAAAAACTTTGCACCTGGAGAAAAGTGGCAAATTTATCTTTAAGACAATAATGCACACATTACCAAATGTATGCCATCCCAATTGTATTCACCAGTCTATTTCCATCATTGTGTTTTCATCTGTTACCATTTCCTTCCAAGGTCAACATAATTGTCCACTTCTTCTAGTTTTGTCCATCTGCTGGGATTTTACTTGGTAGGGTACATTTGTTAAATATGATTTTTTAATGAATTTTTTCCTTTCTCATTGTAGTTCTTCAATGCTTTCTTACATTTCCTCGGGGCTTCTGGTAAAGAGTATGACAGCCTCCATTGATCTTACTTTTTTTTTGTCCCAATTAAATTTCTTCTAACCAAGCAGAAGTTTTGGAGTGATTGTTCCCTTGTCAGATGCCTTTTTCTATGTTGATCTGAACAATATCATTGTTGTAATAATGATGCAGTTGCATTTTTATATATTGATTTGAGGATATTGATGTAAGCTCTGTCAATTGCTTTGTTGATTAGGGCATTGATTATTGCTTGCCTTTTCAAATGCTCTGTCATAGTCAGTTAAGGCTATTCATAATGAAAGGTTGTATTCATTATGCTTCTGTCACATGTTGCACTGTCTGGATACGGCTCATTGTACTTAAACCTGTTCTGAGGCCTGCTTGTTCTTTAGGTTTTGCCTCCTCAATTATTTTTTCCATTGTCACACGGGCTTATTGTACATTGCCTCACAAGGTGATTTCTACATTTTTCATGTTGCAGGCATTTTGTTGAGTGTGTATGTGTGTGTGTATATATATATATATATATATATATATATATATACATAGTTGTGTTCAAAAGTTTGCATACCCTGGCAGAAATTGTGAAATTTTAGCATAGATTGTGAAAATATGACTGATCATGCAAAAAAACTGTCTTTGATGTAAGGATAGTGATCATATGAAACCATTTATTATTACATAGTTGTTTGGCTCCTTTTAAATCATAATGATAGAAATCACCCAAATGGCCCTGATCAAAAGTTTACATATCCTTGGACGTGTGGCCTTGTTACAGACATACAAGGTGACACATACAGGTTAAATGGCAATTAAAGGTTAATTTCCCACACCTGTGGCTTGTCAGTGCATAAATAGTCAATTAATTTGTTAGTTCACACGTGGGTGCACTGAGCAGGCTAGATGCTGAGCCTTGGGGAGCAGAAAAGAACGGTCAAAAGACCTGCGTAACAAGGTAATGGAACTTTATAAAGATGGAAAAGGATATAAAAAGATATCCAAAGCCTTGAAAATGCCAGTCAGTACTGTTCAATCACTTATTAAGAAGTGGAAAATTCAGGGATCTCATGATAACAAACCAAGGTCAAGTTGACCAAGAAAGATTTCAGCCACAACTGCCAGAAGAATTGTTCGGGATAAAAAAGAAAACCCCTCAGGAAACCTCAGGAGAAATACAGGCTGCTCTGGAAAAAGACCTTGTGGTTGTTTCAAGGAGCACAATACGACGATACTTGAACACAAATGAGCTGCATGGTCGAGTTGTCAGAAGCCTTTACTGCGCCAGTGTCACAAAACAGCTGGTTACAATATGCCCGATAACACCTTGACACGCCTCATAGCTTCTGGCACACTGTAATTTGGAGTGACGAGACCAAAATAGAGCTTTATGGTCACAACCATAAGCACTATGTTTGGAGAGGGGTCAACAAGGCCTATAGCGAAAAGAATACCATCCCCACTGTGAAGCATGGTAGTGGATCACTGATGATTTGGGGGGGGAGCTCTAAAGGCGCGGGGAATCTTGTGAAAATTGATGGCAAGATGAATGCAGCATGTTATCTGAAAATATTTGCAGACAATTTACATTCTTCTGCACGAAAGCTGCGCAGGGGACACTCTTGGACTTTTTTACAGCATGATAATGACCCTAAGCACAAGGCCAAGTTGACCCTCCAGTGGTTACAGCAGAAAAAGGTGAAGGTTCTGGAGGGGCCTTCACAGTCGCCTGACCTTAATATCATCGAGCCACTCTGGGAGATCTCAAACATGCGGTTCATGCAAGACGACCAAAGACTTTGCATGACCTGGAGGCATTTTGCAAAGACGAATGGGCAGCTATACCACCTGCAAGAATTCGGGGCCTCATAGACAGCTATTACAAAAGACTTACATACCAGTTGGGAAGCACACTCATCTCAGTCTTTAAATTTGCCTGTGTGCACAGACTCACTGGGATAATAAAGGTGACCAAAAGGCACAGAAGCGTCAACACTCACAGGACTTTTCAATAGGATTTTTTTTTTTTTTTTTAAGAATTGTTTTGATTAAGGAGCCAGGCTGAGGCCAGTCACATGCAAACAAATACAAAGAACAAATACAAGTACAAAGAACCATGCCAGTTACATAAGATCAATGGTAATTTCAACTGCAAATCATCCATTGTAATATACCTTATCATGTGTGCAAAATGCCCAACAGCTCTTTATGTGGGGGAAACAGGACAGAAATTACATAAGAGGTTTAATTCCCACAGATCCAGTGTTAACAACAAAATGACAGAGACACCAGTGGGAGAACATTTTTCCCAAAGTGGGCACAGTGTCAGGGACATTAAATTGGGGCAATTTCGCAATCAGAGGGACAGAAAATTATGGGAGGTAAAATTAATGTTACAATTTGACTCTTTGACCTATGGCCTTAATAGAGACAGATAATTTCTGTCAGAGTACTTAATTGTTAATTAACTTTTACGACAGTCCCTCTGGGATCATAAATACCTGGACTCAGAGGAAGAATGCTATTTAAATCACATCCTCTACCATTGACTGATCAAAAAATCACTATCTAGACTAACGTTCTTACCTGATTTCCATTATAAACAATGTAATGTGTACTTGTATTTAAGAGAGAAGGTTTCATATTTATCTGTATAACATGCCTGAGGAAGAGACCTAAGAAGTCTTGAAAGCTTGCATTTTAAATCTGTTTAGTTGGCCAATAAAGGTATCAACTTTACAAAAAATTTTGCATCCTGTATTTCTACGGCTAACACGGTACCAACTCTCATCTGTTATGTTCAATTATTGCTACCAAATACCTCTGGATACACCTATGCAATGTTCATGCTGGTAAAACTGTTTTGTGATTTTGATTTTTGAGTTGAGTCATTATCTCCTGCCTCGCTCTGCATTACTGAAGAGAAGACTGCGCGGGAGATACAGGTATGTGATGGGGGGCAAGTTGGAGCTGAGGGGGCATAGAGGAGCTGAGGGGGCAAGTTGGAGCAGATGTGGGGCAAAGTGGAGACGATGGGGGCAAGTTGGAGCTGTTAGGGGAAAGCTGGAGCTGAGGGGGCATAGTGGAGCTGGTGGGGGCAAGTTGGAGCTGATGAGGGTCAAAGTGGAGCTGATGAGGGTCAAAGTGGAGCTGATGAGGGGCAAGTTGGAGCTGAGGGGGGGCAAGTTGGAGCTGAGGGGGGGCAAGTGGAGCTGAGGGGGGGCAAAGTGGAGCTGGTGGGGCAAGTTGGAGCGGATGGGGGCAAGTTGGAGCTGCTGGGGGCATAGTGGAGCTGATAGTGGAAAGTTGGAGCTGAGAGGGCATAGTGGAGCTGGTGGGGGCAAGTTGGAGCGGATGGGGGGCAAAGTGGAGCTGATGGGGGTAAGTTGGAGAGGATGGGGGGCAAGGTGGAGCTGATGGGGGTAAGTTGGAGCTGAGGGGGCAAAGTGGAGCTGAGGGGGCAAAATGGAGCTGGTGGGGGCACGTTGGAGCTGATGGGGGCAAGTTGGAGTTGATAGGGGCAAAGTGGAACTGGTGGGCCAAAGTGAAGCTGATAAGGGGCAAGTTGGAGCTGGTGGGGGGCATCTCTTACAGGCATCTCCAGAACAGGGGCAGAGTGGCTCAGGGGGCAGAGAGAGGATAATCATGAAAAGAGGTTGGGTATAAGTAGGCAGGGTATAAAGGGGTGGGACACAAGGGACGGAGCGAAATGGGCGGCAAAATTAGGTTTTGCCTAGGGTGGCAAAAATCCTTGCACCAGCCCTGACTGTGTGGTGTGTATTACTTTGCTCTACAGCAATAAAGCAATAAACTTCAGTATATGTGTTTATACATTAGTCTGTGCAAATTAAATACTTTGGTCTTGAACTAAATCATTTATTCAGTTACATAAATAGCCAGTAATAGGTCATGAAATAACCTAAAAATTCTTACTAATGCCCCACCCACCAGCCACGCCCCAACAATATCACCTAAAACTAACGTGTCCCTCTTTGGCCCTGTGAAATGTTGGGAGGTATGCACATACACACAGTGAGCGGCAGAGACATGCAAAACACATGTACACACAGACACACTGGAGATGAACACATGGACACACATATGTAACAGAGATGTACACACACAGACACGCAACATATATGAGCAGAAACACATGTGCTCATGAGTTGTGTACCCCTCTGGCACTCAAAGGGTTAAGGTATAGAGAGGCATGTCAGAGTTAAATAGCAGTGGGAAGTGTGTTCATACCTGTGAACACTGACTTGTGAAGTCCCTAGAGGGGACTGATGTGGTGCTGATGTGGAGAGACAAATGGGGCAATCTGGGTTAAAAGTGGGTGGGGCTTAATTGCGAGTAGGGGGCGGGGCTTAACATACATGTGAAAAAGTGTTAGTAATAGGCTGGGGAAGGAGGAGAAGTGGGAGGGAAATGCAAATTTACAGTGTGAGGGGTTTTAACACACTCCATGAGGGGTAAAACTTGATACAGAACCCTGTGGCAGTCAGTGGGTTAAGTGTGAATCTGATGGCTGTCTGTCCTGTGTCTTGCATGGCAAATGGTGACAGTGAAGAAGTAATTCAGCAATGAGGGCCTACCTTAACCCTTTGAGTGCCATTTTGTTCCCCTGGTGATGCAGCACCGTTCAGTGGCTTTACTACAGGTCCTGCTGAGGCCACTGGGAGTCAAGGTGAGTGACTGTGTGTCAGCCATCTTTCTTTCTGGATTTATGTGTGTGTATGGGTGTTTGGTGCTGTGTGAGTGGGGCATGAGTGTGTAATACGCAATGGGGCAATCTGGGTTTAAAGGGGGCGGGGCTTAATCACGAGTAGGGGGCGGGGCTTAACATAAATGTGAAAAAGTGTTAGCAATAGGCTGGGGAAGGAGGAGAAGTGGGAGGGAAATGCAAGTTTACAGTGTGAGGGGTTTTAACACACTCCATGAGGGGTAAAACTTGATACAGAACCCTGTGGCAGTCAGTGGGTTAAGTGTGAATCTGATGGCTGTCTGTCCTGTGTCTTGCATGCCAAATGATGACAGTGAAGAAGTAATTCAGCAATGAGGGCCTACCTTAACCCTTTGAGTGCCATTTTGTTCCCCTGGTGATGCAGCACCGTTCAGTGGCTTTACTACAGGTCCTGCTGAGGCCACTGGGAGTCAAGGTGAGTGACTGTGTGTCAGCCATCTTTCTTTCTGGCTTTGTGTGTGTGTATGGGTGTTTGGTGCTGTGTGAGTGGGGCATGAGTGTGTAATACCTGTGAACTTTGACTTGTGGAGTCCCTCATGTGGTGCTGATGTGGAGAGAGCAATGGGGCAATCTGGGTTAAAAGGGGGCGTGGCTTAATCGCGAGTAGGGGGCGGGGCTTAACATAAATGTGGAAAAGTGTTAGTAATAGGATGGGGAAGGAGGAGAAGTGGGAGAGAAATGCAAGTTTACAGTGTGAGGGGTTTGAACACACTCCCTGAGGGGTAAAACTTGATACACAACCCTGTGGCAGTCAGTGGGTTAAGTGTGAATCTGATGGCTGTCTGTCCTGTGTCTTGCATGGCAAATGATGACAGTGAAGAAATAATTGAGCAATGAGGACCTACCTTAACCCTTTGAGTGCAATTTTGTTCCTCTGGTGCTGCACTACAGGTCCTGCTGAGGCCTCTGGGAGTCAGGCTGAGTGACTGTGTGTGTGTGTCTGTTTGGTGCTGTGTAAGTGGGGCATGTGTTTGTGTGGTGCTGTGTGAGTGGGGCATGTGTGAGTGGGGCATGTGTGTTTGTCTGTGGTGTAGGAGCAAGTGGCGGCCATATTGTTTTTTTCTGACTTTGATAGTGGTGGGCGGGCTGCATAGTGGGGGCGGGCCAACTCCCTGCATGACTAAATCACCCAATAGGAGTAGTAACTCCTGCTTTATGCCTCCCCTGGGTGTGTTTTGGCAGGCACAAAGTCTTCTTTTATATATATAGATATACACACACACACACACACTCTTGTGTATACACACACTCATACACACACACATATGCATACATACATACATATACACACACACTCTTGTGTATACACACACACATACACACAGATTTACACATTTTCAGACACAAAGGTTCAAAACTAAATGACCTACCAGACAGGTGTATAATTAAATGTGTATTTATTGTACAAAGTTACCTCTACAGACAGAGGAAAATAAAGAGGAAAGACACCAATCCAAATCAATAGCCCACAATCTGGTAAATAAACCATACATTGTCTGATTAACACCAAGTAGGAAATATAACCCAGGATAATATAGTTTGCCCTCCTCTGCTGGAAGGCAGATCCCAGGCTGAACAGAAGGCAATGAAGCTACTTGTCTGCACTGTTGGTCTTCTCTATAAACCCGACCACATCTCTCTGGACACGCGCTGCTCACTTTAAGACGTCATTTCTTGAGGGATTCAGGATCAGCCAGTTAATCTAATAGAACAGTGTGAATAATAACATTCAGTCACTAATTTGTTTAAATGACAATTTAGATCTTAAAGGTGCAGTAAACATTTTAAAGGGATAGTAATGTCCTCTTACAAGTTGCTGCTATTTTGTAGATTTAAAAAAAATGAAGCATCTTGTGCAAGTCCCATCACTCAGACGTTTATGGTTTGAGAGATATAACTTTTTAAAGTTTTAAAGAACCACTTCATTGGAACAGTGTACAAAGTGTGCTTGCAACCCGGCACACTTTGTAAACGGTTCCAATGAAGTAGTTCTTTTTAAATATCGCTATTTCAGCTCTGCTGAAGAGCCACCTCGAGTCAGCCGACATGGATCTCCTTCTGTCAGCTTTATAGCTGACATCAGGGAAAGGGGAAGGAGGGAGGAACTTTAAAACGTTATTTCTCTCAAACCATAAATGTTTGAGTGACGGGACTTGCACAAGATGCTTCATTTTTTAAAAATCTACAAAATAGCATGACTTCTAAGATTGCATTACTAACCCTTTAAGATAAATAGGGCTTTTCCTGACAAATCTAATGCTGTTTAAAGGGATAGTAATACTTCACTTTAACTTTATTTTATTTTGTAGGCATTAAAAAAACATGAAGAATGATATAAGTCTTATCTCTCAAACCTTTATGGTTTAAGAGATATTCACAAGCAAAGTGTCCCCCTCCCGCCCCTTTTACTGATGTAACACTACTCAGCCAGATCAGAAGGGAGGTGCCCAGGTAGACTGCAGAGAGGGACAATCTTCAATTAAGATAAGGGAAAAACCTGAAAAGCTTGTCAGGGGGGGCAGGGATTTCATTGTTCTCATAGGAAGAAGATTGTCCCCTGCTGTTATCTGTCTGGTCTATGGACTGGATTCCACATCTGAGAAGAGATGGTTACACTAGGTAAAAGGGGCGGGAGGGGAAACTTTGCTTGTGAATATCTCTCAAACCATAAAGGTCTGAGAGATAAGACTTATATTATTCTTCATGTTTTTTTAATGCCTACAAAATAAAATAAAGTTAAAATGAAGTATTACTATCCCTTTAATGTAACACCCACTGTGCTAAGATTTATTATTCAGATGCTACAGCAGCTCAAACTTTGTATATATATATAGTAATCCCTTGAGTGCCAGAGAGGTATCTAAGGCATTACAACACAATCGCTTGGATACCTTTCTGGGACTCAATGGGTTAAACTGGAATTTTCAAAACCTGATGTGCTAAAAGAGACTTGGAACAGGTCTTGGACAAACTGAATGCACCACAGGTGAAAAAGACACATTCTTAGTGAGTAGGTGACCTCTCTATCATTGAAATGGTTTGTGTCAATGGGATTTTATCTTTGTCCCTTACAGTGCTCTTTTTTGGTTTGTCCCAGAATCACCGCAGTGCTCCTTAGTACATCATAATCATCATCATCAGTGTGTGTGTACCTCTTGTATATCATCCACTGTGTGTACCTGTTGTATATCGTCCACTGGAGAATAGATACATAATGTCATATTGTACACAGAATAGTACTTATTAATATTACACCATGTTATACTTCTGTGTTATCTACAGACATCTAGTTTAAGAAGAATATATGTATGTTTAATCATTATAATGAAATAATATTGTGAAAAAAAGTAAGAGAGAAAAAACGTAGAGGTGATATTACTGCACTGAATTAATCAGTAATGGAGTTATATGAAACCGACTGTGTTACTTTAATACATCTATGCATGGATTCCAAGAGAAAGCATACATGTATATTTATTATATGTGATTATTAGATACTTAACATACATTGGAATCATTTACATAAATTACAAGAAAAATACTACTTATTTTAGATGAAATTAATATTTTTCAATTTCATTGCTAATGTTTTATTTTTTGCCCTTTCCCTGCTTCCGTTTCCCTGCTGTTCTACTTGTTCAACTGCTGGTCGAACCTCAGGCCCACCTGGTCGATCTCTGACCAGTCCAACCATCAGCCGAGACATCCAATCAAAACTTTGATTCCTACAACACTCAGCTACACCATAGATCCAGTTGGTCAGTTCACTTCTCGTTCAGCTCCCTCAGTCCAACCCCCTCAGTCCTGATTCCTGTATGTCTGTTGACTCCCTGATTCAGCAGCAAGATTCATTTCAGACCCAGGGTACACCTCCAGCTTCCCCAGTAAGTAGCTACTATACCCTATGTGGTTATCCTGGGTCGACACTAATCTGGTCTTGCAACCAGCAACTCTAATTTAGCTTAGGACACAGCAAGGCCTTTTAGGGGTAGTCACCACTAGCTAGCACCCTCTAGCATCTAGCCTACTGGGGTAAACTTCTAGCCTTCTTTCTGTTCCCCTGTTCCTGCTCCTGTTACCATGCTTATCATTTGCCTTGGTCCTCCTACAGTTTTGGCTGCACTTCTCCACCTGCTAAGATGGCCATCTATATGACCAGGAAACAGGTGTTTGTTGGAAAGACTCTAATGTAGCCTGAAGACATTTTTCAGGCACATGTTCTCTCCCATATACAAGCTGAATATGCTCCTGCTTTGTACACTGAAAGAGTAACAGTCATTGTATCCCAGTCAGCTTTAGGTGGGTGATCTGCTTGGTATCCCACAAACAAACTTTTTTCGGCTCACCTCCTTATTTTATGTTATGATGCAAATTATTTGGACTATTTGCCTTAATAAGAGTCATTTGTTCCTGACTCCAGCTCGATCTTGAGTATACAGGACAAGAACCCGTGGTGGCCCTGCTGACCACAGGAGCATGTTTAGCTTTTGAATCATGAGTGATGTATCATCATCTTCATATTTTTAGATATGATACTTGTCCAAAGTCGGGCTTTAAATTAATCTCTCAAAGGATTTATAAACAGGCATATTGTTTCTTTTCACTGGTGGAAGACTGAGAGTCTTTTCACCTATCTCTTTGGTTGTATCATCATCACTGTCACTCTCTAATTCATCTGTATCAAAAGAATCTGAGAATAGTGAAGGGACATATCACAAATCATCATCATCATCATCAATAATTAGGTCTTCAGCAGAAGGAGCATTTTCTACTTTCTTCCCACTACTAGGTTTTTTTGGATTTTGAAAAAGTTTTTCCACTTTTCCCTTTAGGGGATTTATAGAACCTTGCTGACTTGTTTGTCGTGGGGTGTTAGCATCACTGCCTGATGAAGTAGTTGGTCTCACTGTTAAATCCTCATCTGCTATAAGAACAATGCTCTAATGAGGCTCATGGTCTTTAACCTCTTGGGGTGTGATGGAGGACCAAAGCACTTTTTTTTTTTGCCTGCTCAGTGATCACAGTACACCGTGTAGACACGCTGTGATCCCAAAATGACATGACGTGCCAGAGCCATCTCCAGTACTTAACGCATGGACCGTCATAATGGCCCTGGCATGTCATTGGTTACTAAGGGTTTAGTGTTGTTAAAAGGTTTACAACTACGATACTGGTGGCATTGGAATGTTTACAATCAGCTTCTATAGGGGGATCATTACACTTTACTGCACAAGGTGCAGCAACCATGGCACACTCAGTTTTACTACCAACATCATATCAGGAAGGTATTTTAGTACTTGTTTCTCATTAATGAGCTCTAGGGGAATTAGGGGCTTTGTTCATTCTTTACCTATATATAACTTCTTTTTATATTATTCCTGTATATGTAGATAGATATATGATAGATAGATAGATAGATAGATAGATAGATAGATAGATAGACAGATATATGATAGATAGATAGATAGATAGATAGATAGATAGACAAATATGAGATATATGAGATAGATAGATAGATAGATAGATATGAGATAGATAGATAGATAGATAGATAGATAGATAGATAGATATGAGATAGATAGATAGATAGATAGATAGATAGATATGAGATAGATAGATAGATAGATAGATAGATAGATATGAGATAGATAGATAGATAGATAGATAGATAGATATGAGATAGATAGATAGATAGATAGATAGATAGATAGATAGATAGATATGAGATAGATAGATAGATAGATATTAGATAGATAGATAGATAGATAGATAGATAGATAGATAGATAGGTAGATATGAGATATATTAGAGAGAGAGAGAGAGAGAGAGAGAGAGAGAGAGAGATAGATAGATAGATAGATAGATAGATAGATAGATAGATATGAGATATATGAGATAGATAGATATTAGATAGATATGAGATAGATAGATAGATAGATAGATAGATATGAGATATATGAGATAGATAGATAGATAGATAGATAGATAGATAGATAGATAGATATATGAGATAGATAGATAGATAGATAGATAGATAGATAGATAGATAGATAGATAGATAGATATGGGGTAGATATATATTAGATAGATAGATAGATAGATAGATAGACAGATAGATAGATGATAGATAGATAGATAGATAGATAGATAGATAGATAGATATGAGATAGATAGATAGATAGATAGATAGATAGATAGATAGATAGATATGAGATATATGAGATAGATAGATAGATAGATAGATAGATAGATAGATGATACATAGATAGATAGATAGATAGATAGATAGATAGATATGAGATAGATAGATAGATAGATAGATAGATAGATAGATAGATATGAGATATATGAGATAGATAGATAGATAGATAGATAGATAGATAGATAGATAGATATGAGATATATGAGATAGATAGATAGATAGATAGATAGATAGATAGATAGATAGATAGATAGATAGATATGGGGTAGATATATATTAGATAGATAGATAGATAGATAGATAGATAGATAGATATGAGACAGATAGATGGATAGATAGATAGATAGATAGATAGATAGATAGATAGATAGATAGATATGAGATATATGAGATAGATAGATAGATAGATAGATAGATAGATAGATAGATAGATAGATAGATAGATAGATAGATATATGAGATAGATAGATGGATAGATAGATAGATAGATAGATAGATAGATAGATAGATAGATAGATAGATAGATAGATATATGAGATAGATAGATGGATAGATAGATAGATAGATAGATAGATAGATAGATAGATAGATGATAGATAGATAGATAGATAGATAGATAGATAGATAGATATGATGGAAGTAATAATAAGTATCAACTATAAGAGAATTGTGATTGCCCTAATACTAAACAAGCGGAAGTGGAGTTACTGCGCCCAATAAACTGAATGTATATGGTTTTAACGGGTTGTTCTGAAGACAGAATGCATTCACACAATCCACATTATCTTTTTATATTACACAGAATTTAAAGGGTGCTGAACTGGTTCATAGCACTGGGCCAATTCATATCCATCAAAGTGATTAGAATCACAGTGTCTTTCTCTCCTCTGTCTGACATTCTATATTTATGTTACTCATATTTTATATAAACAGTAGATTATGAGATAATTAACATAAATGATCTATCTATATTAGATAGTGGTGGAGCTTCACCAGGTCCCCTAGGAAAAGATCCCAAGGATGGGACCTACATCAAGGAGAAAGTGTAGCTGGTACCTGAGTGGGGCTGAGTTGTGCCGAGAGGCAAGGAACAGGGGTTCCCTTAAAAGTCCTCTATAGATTGCCTCCACCTCAACACACCCATTTCCCAAAGGGATTCAGCAAGAGAATCCTTCCAGTGACCTGTAGCAAGTGTAGGGTTCCCAAAAACATGGGGAAGTCAGAAGTATCCGTGACAGTGTGAAAAGAAGAATGCTGATAGTATTGCACTGTTAAGCTTTATGTTCCCTGGTGCACCAACAGTGAGATTACTATCCACCATATCTGTCCCACAGGGGCCACACCATGAAGAGAGTAACAAATAGAGTAACAGATGTGTAACTGATGTAGTGGTTTGTATAAGGCGTCTATATTGCAAGGTTACAAAGCCCCTCTTGTTAAAGGTGTTATATAGATAAACAGAAACTTGTCCCCCACAGATGGCCATCACCCAATCAGTGTGGCACTGTACGATGGTTGGTGAATGTTATGATGAACAGTTTGCAGTGCTCACTTTCTGATTGGATGAGGGGCAGAGCATCTTTCTTTCCTCCTCGCACGTGATTTATATCTATAAGAAACCTTACACTGAATCTACCAAATGTGAGTACAAGCACATAGACATCTACTAGATCTCACACACAAGTCTGAAGACCAAATCCTTGTCTACTTACCACTGAGGTTTCTGCAGCGCCTTCCACATCTAGTATTGCAGCACCTATGTCTCCGAGGACATTGATCATCATTCCAGCACTTCCTACCAAAACGGGGACATTCACTGTCGTCTGGACATTTCCTAGGACGATCTGTTAAATGAATGGGTATTTCATTATAATGTGACAACTGTTACATTACAGCGAGGAGAAAGCATAGTGTTACGCATGGGACAATATGCACAAATACAAAACAGGCTGGAACAATTATGGGGTAAACCAGCTGCACCATTGGGGACTAATACATATAAAAGTGACTTCCATAAAAGTTGTTTTCCTTTTCATCCTTTAAGGACCAGAGGGTGGTACAATGCATAGTATCTGTAATAAACCTTACACTGCATCCATCAATAAGTTCTAACATGTAGGACTTTGCTAGATCTCATACACAAGGATGAAACTCTTGTCTACTTACTAATTATGGGTGTTAAACACTTCATGCCACACCATAATCTGCAGCACTTCTTATCTCTCGCGCAGTCTTTTTCGCTACGGCAGAATGGAAGATTCCAATTGAAACACATTCTGAAAGCCTGGGAAGGACATTCTTCACGGTCAGCTGAGGAACAAAAGGACATTTCATTATAATCTGACTCTTGTTATCATCACAGTGAAGAGAAAGGATAGTGGAGCCTTTGGCGCAAAGCTAAAAATGGATCAATTTGGGTGCAAATCTACTACACCGTAGAGAACTATTCCAAATTCCTCAAAATGTATCAAGTTAAACTGAACTTTTAAGTACTTGAATGTCATAGAGATCTCCAACATGTGAGCAGGAATGTGTACAGTTTGTTTGCGCTCAAGTTGTAAATAGAAACATAGTTTATGAGGCTGAAAAAGCCCTGCATCCATCAAGTCCAGCCCATGCCAAATCACCCGTGTTGATGCAGAGAAAGGCAAAAAGAACCCCATTGAAGCCATTTCCAATGAAACCCCAAGTGGGTAAAAAAATTCTTTCCTGACTTCAAATGGCAGTCAGATATTTCCCTGGATCAACAACCTATCTGCTTTGAAGCCAACTGTCATAATTCTCAATATTTTCTGTGCTAGATAGGTAACCATTACTTTTTAAATTTGTTACAGCATTCCAAGGCACATAATTCCATAGCTTTACCACCCTTACAGTAAAAAATCCCTGCCTTTGTTTCAGTCAAAAGTTCCTTTCCTCTAGTCTTGACATGTCGTTCTTAGCAAGGGTCTTTGAGTAAATAATTAATTGGAGATTTCTTTGTATTGGCCTTGAATATATTTGTAAATAGTAATCATATCACATCTCTTCTCTAATGTAAACTAACCCAGTTTGGCTAGTCTCTCTTTATAACTCAGATCTTCCAATCCCTTTATCCATTTTTTGCACTTCTCTGCACTTGTTCCAGTTCAAAAATGTCTTTATTAAGAACTAGTGCCCAAAACTGTACTCCATACGCCTTAACAAGGATTTATATAGTGGTAGAATTATATTATAATCCCTTGCTTCTACACCTCTTTTTATGCAGGCTAGTACCCTATTTGCTCTTTCAGCAGCTGAATGACTCTGCACACTGCTGTGAAGTCTATTGTCTATCATTACTCCTAAATCTTTCTCTAATGAGGATTCCCCAAGTTGTTTCCCATTTAGAGTATATGTAGCATTTTTGTTTCTACAGTCCAAATGCATAACCTTACATTTATCTACAATAAATGTCATCTGCCTCTTTTCTGCCAATTCACTCAGTTTACTGAAATCCTTCTGCAGAGAAAAAACATCCAGCTCTGTATGTATTTCCTACACATATTTGTGTCATCAGCAAAGATTGAGACTCTACTTTCAGATCCTACTTCTAATCTAGATCATTAATAAACAAATTAAAAAGCATTGGACCCAGGACTGAACCCTGTGGCACCCCACTTACAACTTTGGACTAACTTCAAAAGGTTCCATTTACAACAACTCTCTGCCATCTATCATTTAACCAGGTCTCAATCCATGTACAGAGATCACAGCCCAAACCGAAGCCTTTTAATTTATGCAGTAACCTGTTGTGAGGCACTGTATCAAAGGCTTCTGCAAAATCCAAATACACTATATCAATAGTAATTCCCTTGTCCAAATTACTACTAACCCTTTTGTAAAATGCAAGTAAATTAGTCAGACATGATCTATTCTTCATAAAACCATGTTGGCTCCTACAAATAATATTGTTTGTCTTCACATAGTCCTGAATACTGTCAGTTAGTGAGCCTTCTAGTATCTTACCCACTATGGTAGTCAAGTTCTTAGTTCTATAGTTTTCTGGTTTGGATCTTGCCCTCTTTTTGAACATTGGTACTACATTAGCTTTCCTCCAATCAAATGACACTATTACTGAACTAAGTTCCTTAAGTACCATCAGATCCAGGTGATTTATTCACTATAACATTTTCTAGCCTTTTTGAGACTTTGTCCTCAGTAAGCTATGTAGGAAATGGAGGAAATTTGGGGGTTTTATCTGTTTGCCCATAGCGTGTCCTTCTTGCTTCCTTTGTATATACAGAAGAAAATAATATATTTAAGGTGTGAGCCATAGCCTTATCCTTAATAGGACCAACGTCAACCTTAATATATATTCTTGCTCATTTTTGCAATGCTTCTATCATTTTCAGTTTTTGCTAGCCTAATTGTTTGTTTGCAATTTTGTTACATTCTTTATTCTTTTTAAATAATACATCTGAACATCTGACTTAACCCCCTAAGAACCCTTGATGGTTATGGCACGTCATGGGTTGTTTTGTGTTAACAACCCATGATGTGCAGGACCGTCATGGATTTCCGGGTTCCCCGCGCAGCTGCGCGCCGTTCGGGGAGTCTGGAACCAGATACTAAAAAAGCCTGCTTTTTATTTTTCATTTCCCTGCAAACCTCATTATTAAGCCACATGGGTTTTAATTTGCTCCTCTTGCGCTTATTCCCCAATGGTGTATATTTGCCTAATAGCATTTTAAATAAATTACATGATTCTTGTGCATTTTTATCTTTGAAGATTACACCCCACTAAATATCCTTTAATACAACTTTTAGATTTTTAAAACTGGCTACCATATTTTGTTCACCGCTGCCTAAATGTTCCTTTACCTGTATATTGTTTATCATGTCAGAACTGCTTGAGAGCTCTAGATCAATCATATCCTCTTTTCTAGTTGACTCCTGTACTAGTTGGGACATAACATTGTAATTAATCATACTTGAAAAATAATGTCCCTAATTTCTTTTTTTTTTTTTTTTTTTTAAATTTAATATCTTTATTGCAGAATAAAGAAGTTACAAACAAAGAAAACGTATTCAAGTGAATGGGTTGAAAACAAAGAAAATAAAGAGAAACAAATTGTAAGCATGACAATATGGTTACAGAGAAAGCATTGCATCAATGAGCAACCAACAATCGTCCATAGTCTAGGAAAGGACTAAGGGTCAGAGCAATAAAAAAACAAAAACGTAAATTTTAGAATAATGTAGATACATATATTCAGCTGAGCTATGCATCAGGTATAACCTACAGAAGAGAGTACAAAATGTGGAAACACATAACATTATGCATCGGACAGTCATCATGTAGGGCGACTAAAAGGTGAAAGACCCTACTGTGGTATATCCAGGAGGTTGGTTCTCTCCAAGAGTGTCACCTCTCTCAATCTAATAAAAATAAATTGGGTCTCCCAACACAGATGAAAGACTTGGTGCCATAGGGGTGGACTACAAGAGATGCTGAGGGGATTATGAAGGAGACCAGTGAGTCATACTACTAAGGAACCGCTTTGAGTCAATCTGAGCAAATAATATTATTGGCCTGTAAATTACCCGTATCTAGGTCATTAAGATGTTCCATAGTGATGTGAGTGTTCAGTTTGGTGATCCAGTGTTGCACAGTGGGAGGCTCTGACTGTTTCCATGTGAGAGGAATGAGGCCTCTAGCTGAGGTAAGGAGAATAGGTAACATTCGCCAAACCGATGGTGGTATTTGATATGTAAGGCCACCCTTGAATGAAAACAGACATAACCACTGAGAGTAAGTGGTTATTAATTTCCAGAATAACCCCCTCCCAGTAGTTGGCAATAAGTGGGCATGTCCACCAGATATGAAGGAAAGAGACGATTTGCGAGTGGCAGCGCCAACATGAAGGAGATGAGGTTGCGGGATAAAAAATTGCTAAATGAATGTCCCTAATTGCTAATTCCCCCATCTTACCAGCCAGACTACGAGCATTTACATGCATACATTTTATCTTAAGAATTCTACAAAATAGAGGGAGCAAACAGAGGGACAAATCTAAAAGTGGTTTATTTTGGGCAAGTCTCTCCCACATAAAGAAATGCACTTACAAGATAAAAACTTTAAGTCAGCTTATAGTCACCACAAATATCACTCTTGTGTCATTATTCAGGCAACACAACCCTTGAACACCTGGACCCTCAGAAGTAAAACTCCAAGCTACAAATGGTACCTCTGCTTCACAACGATTCCTCCACTCTGGTCCTTAGTTCTCCGCTCCGGCTCCCTTCTCCCCGGTTATATAAATATCCCAGCACAGCTTCAGTGTTACACAAGGCTTTCTTTCTCTCACAATGAAACAGAATAGCAAACTTTGTATCATAGATGGACAGTTCTTCCCTACACATATCACCGGTTCTCTGTCAGCTTTGTCAAGGGTAATTATGGCCCCCTGGTGGGCCATCAATAAATAACCTCCCATTCACTCACCAAATCTTTATGAAACTTAACTCCTTGAGTGCCAGATCTATTGGCCCGTTAATTACTCAGACCATTTACCACATCCAAGAATCCAAGTTCACTATCTTAGCCTTCACTCCTCTGAGGGAACTCATAGCAACCTAAAATATGTATCACGGTGCCCACGATCCTAGCCGCTGGGCGACATTGTTACTTCCGGGTTTATCCTTGCTTGACTCTTATTGGTTATTGGGCTCTGGCTCAGTCCAGGGCTAGCCTTTTTAAACTCTCCCCTGTCTACTTTTCAGTGCCCTTTTGTGGTGTTCCTGTACTTAGCTTTTGACTTGCTGTTTGTTCCTGCTCCTTGTATGACCCGACCCGCCTGACCTTGCTCCTGTCTCACCTGTATCGTTGCTCAGTTGCTGGCTAGGACTGGCTGACTACCTCCCTGTGTACCAATCTGTCTTTGGCTGAGAATCCAATCCGTTGCTGACTAGGACTGACTGACTACCTCCCTGTGTACCAATCTGTCTTTGGCTGAGAATCCAATCCGTTGCTGACTAGGACTGACTGACTACCTCCCTGTGTACCGATCTGGCTTTAGCTGAGAATCCGGTCCCTTGCAGACTAGTTTGGGCTTACCGAGTGTTGTTTGTGGACATCCTGGCTTCTGACCTGTCTGGGTGCGTACCCAGTGTTCCGTTCCCCTAGCTCTCACTCCACAGCAACTTCTGTTACAGCGCCTTTCTGGTCAGTCTACCCTAAGTCAACTGGGAGATTGTGGGTGAGTAGCCTTGGTCACTAGCCAGTTACCTGTCTGTGTTGCCTCCGCTATCTCTAGTGTTCCAGGGACTTGGACACTTGCCAATGCCCTGTCTGTGTTGCCTCCGCTATCCCTAGCGTTCTAGGGACTTGGTCACTTGCTAGTGCCCTGTCTGTGTTGCCTCCGCTATCCCTAGCATTCTAGGGACTTGGTAACTTGCTAGTGCCCTGTCTTTGTTGCCTCTGCTATCCTTAGCGTTCTAGGGACTTGGTAACTTGCTAGTGCCCTGTCTGTGTTGCCTCCGCTATCCCTAGCGTTCTAGGGACTTGGTAACTTGCTAGTGCCCTGTCTTTGTTGCCTCCGCTATCCCTAGCATTCTAGGGACTTGGTCACTTGCTAGTGCCCTGTCTGTGTTGCCTCCGCTATCCCTAGCATTCTAGGGACTTGGTCACTTGCTAGTGCCCTGTCTGTGTTGCCTCCGCTATCCCTAGCATTCTAGGGACTTGGTCACTTGCTAGTGCCCTGTCTGTGTTGCCTCCGCTATCCCTAGCATTCTAGGGACTTGGTCACTTGCTAGTGCCCTGTCTTTGTTGCCTCCGCTATCCCTAGCATTCTAGGGACTTGGTCACTTGCTAGTGCCCTGCCTGTGTCGCCTCCGCTATCCCTAGCATTCTAGGGACTTGGTAACTTGCTAGTGCCCTGTCTTTGTTGCCTCCGCTATCCCTAGCGTTCTAGGGACTTGGTCACTTGCTAGTGCCCTGTCTTTGTTGCCTCCGCTATCCCTAGCATTCTAGGGACTTGGTCACTTGCTAGTGCCCTGTCTGTGTTGCCTCCGCTATCCCTAGCGTTCTAGGGACTTGATCACTTGCTAGTGCCCTGTCTGTGTTGCCTCCGCTATCCCTAGCATTCTATGGACTTGGTCACTTGCTAGTGCCCTGTCTGTGTTGCCTCCGCTATCCCTAGTATTCTAGGGACTTGATCACTTGCTAGTGCCCTGTCTGTGTTGCCTCCGCTGTCCCTAGCATTCTATGGACTCGGTCACTTGTCAGTACCCGTCTATGTTGCCTCTGTTATCCCTAGCATTCTAGGGACCTGGTATCTTGCCATGTGTCCTGTCTGTGTTGCCTCCTCTATCTATAGACTCCTCGGGACTGGGTCTCTTGCCAGTTTCCTATCTGTGTTGCCTCCGCCATCCCTAGCGTCCTAGGGACCAGGTCACTTGCCAGTGTCCTGTTAAGTTGCCGTACTTACCCTAGCCTACTAGGGTATTGCCCTGCAGTAACCAACCGCTAGCCTTTGAGGTGCCATTCCACGGTGTGGTACTGCTGAGCATATTGTTCCGGTTTCCAGTCTACGGATGAAGTCTTCTAGTTATAGGTATATATCGCTTACATATTGTTCCTCTCCATCCTGTCCTGTGTCAGATTTGGGAAGTACCACGGTACTCTCCATTTCTGGACCTGTGTACGGTGATTATTGCCTGTTTATTATTATTATTATTATTAATAAAGCTGATTTTACTTCACCAATTGTCTGTGTTCTTACAAAACCGTGACAGTATGCCTCTATCTGCTATTTTATAAATCAAAATATAACCATAGCATTAAATACACATATATTCCCCTTATCTCCAAAATATACACTTCATGCATATATATATATATATATATATATATATATATATATATATATATATATATATATATACAGGGCTCAAAATTTCCACTCGCCACTAGCCAATGGTGAGTGAGAATTTAGCCCTGGCAAGTAGAAATTCAGCCCTGGTGGGTATGTTATGACTTGCAGTGGCGAGTAACTTTTCAGGTCTGGCTAGTAGCAAAGGACTTAAAATTATAAGCCCTGAAATATATATATATATATATATATATATATATATATACAGTATATATATATATACACACACACACATACAGTGGCCTCCTTTAAAACTTCATGAATCTCAAATCAATTATATCACTAAAACTTACTTCACTAAAACTTACAGCTATGTAAAACTCATATAAAACTTCTCTACATAAGAATCGTTTCATTTTCCCTGCTATTTCTATCATCTGAAGGATGCTAGGTCTCTGTCTATATTAAGTCCTTTAGGAGACAGACTTCCCAACTGATAAATCCAGTATGTTTCCAACTGTCTCAGTTTCAGAAGCCTGTCTCCTCCTCTCCTATCTGTTGGGACAAAATCTATTGCAGTGACCCATAATTCCTCATATTTGCTATAGCGAACCACCTTAAAATGTTTCGGTACACTGTGGTTTTCTGCACCTAGTTCTATATTTGTAAGATGTTCTGTCACCCTAGTTTTCAATTTTTGTGATGTCCTACCTATATTTTGCATCCCACAGCTGCATTCAAGGAGGTAAACAATGAAAGTTGAATTACAATTTGAAAAATTCAAAAACCATTTCCGGTGCTGTGACCAATCACCATCCTCCGTGTAGATAACAAATACAAAATCCCCCTCACTATTATAATAGAAATATATATTTATTATCAAAACGCCACACAAGTTACACTAAAGATATCTATTATTCAGACCAACCACAATAATATTATAAAACTTACATAAAAATGTCAGAATTAGGAATGACCTCAAGTAAACACTATATAGAGTTCCTGATGTCTCCTTTCTGTTCTGTTATAAAACATACCAACATCTCAAAAAGGACCCATATATCCCCTCCTCACTCTACATACCTCCAACGCGACCAAGGTATGTTGCGCTCTACCTTCCAGAGGCCAAATTGCACCACTAACCTCTCTCACAGGTGCCAGCCATTTCCAAAATCCCTCGGAGACAGCTAATTCACCCGGCCGTTGGCATTTGGCGCGAGAAACCACTGTCAGGCAGATCACAGTCACAAATTTACAATTTACCAGTCTTAGCAGAACAAAACGTCTTTTTATCCCTATACTTTTTTCCATTACTACATATACGATCAAACAGATAATGTTTACATGTTGAGCATTCTTTTCTCCCACACTTAAACATTCCCTATAGCTTTCCAAAAGGAAGAAAAACTCCAGTACCCTTTTCTTCTTCACTGTTCTTACCCTTCATCATGATGTCACTTGGGGCCACCATATACTTTGATTTATTTTTCCTAAAAGAGTCTTTTGGTTTTTCTCCTATTATAGGGCCCATTATATTGTATTTTCCCAGCATCTTGGCTATATTTTGTTGTAAAATAAGGAATGCTCTCCATTCTGGTTTTTTTCTATTTCTCTGTAGTTAATTACATCACCTCTAGTTAATTTCTTAACTCTTTCTTATGACTGGTTTAACATTTCTCTTTTAAAACCCTTTTCTAAAAATGTATCCATAATCACTTCAGCCTCTACTTCAAAATTTTGGTTTTTACTGTGGTTTCTTTTAATTCTCTGGAACTGCCCCAGAGGAATATTATTTTTCCAACTAGGATGGCGACAGCTTTTATAGTGCAGGTAATCATTACTGTCTACCTTTTTTTCTAGAATTCCTAGTTAAAACCTTATCTTGTTCAACAAATAGTACCAGGTCTAAAAACTCAATTTCTCTATTATCAATATGGCTGGTAAAATGTTAATTAAGAGAGTTGGAATTTAAGTGAATCAAGTGAATCAGGAACTCATGTAGCCTTTTCCTATCACCCCCTATCAAAATATCATCATTGTAACTTTTAAAGTAGTTAAAGTTTTGAGAGATAAGACTTACATCAATGTTAACCTTTTTTAATGCCTACAATATTAAAGCCACTTAAAATTAACCATTACTATCACTTTAAGGATGTTTTTGAAGGGATTATTGTTCCATATAGACTTATCTTCCTACTTTCCCATATAGTCCTGCAAAAGATGATGCAAACGAGTAGCCCATCTCAGTACCCGTTCTCTGTCCATAATAAACATTTTCAAAAAGAAAATAATTGTGATGTAAAACAAAATCAATGGACAAAGACAGGAGTGTATCTGGCTCTCGGGCAAAACTCATCCTCCCTAAGAAATCACGCCACCATTTTTACGCCATATCATGCGGTATACAGGTATAGAGGGAGGAGACATCACATGTAACCTGTGTGTAGGTGGATTTCCATTCCCAACCCTCTAAAGTTTGAATTATCTGGATACTGTCTCTCAGGAAGGATGGTAGAGTATACACCAAAGGTTATAAATACAGATCAACATATCGGGACAATCTGTGAGTCAGGGAATCTATCCCAGAAACAATTGGTCTTCCAGACGGATTATCTGCATTCTTATGCACCTTTGAAAGATGATAAAATATAGGACCTATGCCATTATCCAAATTGAGATATTCAAACTCATTCTTATCTAAAATTCCCATATTTCTTGCCTTGTTTAACACTTCATGTAATTCCAGACTATACTCCTTTGATGGATTCTTAGTAAGTACCTCATAAGTATTATCTTTATTGAGAAAAAAATCTCTTCACTGTTAGATCACGAGTACATATTTTAAGATCAATATGTGTCAAATGTATTCATGCTCTTTGTAAGAGCAAATGATAATCCTTTTTTGATTATTTGAACTTCAACACTAATATTACAATCTGAGAGATTGAAGATTCCATTTATCACTGAATGGTTCTTCTTTCCCTCCTCGGGATCTTTAGAGGTTTGGGCCCTCCTTCGTTGACCTCTTCCCCCTCTACATCCTCTTCTCTTAAAGATTGTTTCCTCCTCATTTGTTTTTGATTCATCTCTTTCAGTCTCTGGGGGAACTATATGCCCTGATCTAAAAAATCCTGATCCTTTTGTATGATTTTCTCCTAATTCCACATTTTTATCTATAATGCATTTTGGTTCAGATCCTAAACCTACATCCTGGTCGCTTTAATATATACTGTTTTCAGGATAATATACATCATTTCTAAAAAGACCTGTATTAGGATCTGTTTTAAAACCAACTCCTCTCTTATTATACTTCAATTTATCAGGTTGCAATTTCTGATTAGCATTAAAATTTCTCACCCCTATAGTTTTTTCTTTTGTTCCCTCTTTTGATTCAATTTGATCTCTAGCAAACTTTTTTCGCATTGTATTAATAATATTTATTTCTAAATTGCCAATCTTTTTAGAAATGTTCTCACTTCATGTTTGCATTTCACCATTTTCAACAACTTTAATTTCCTTTCAATATTATCTATCTCTTTTTTTGTTTTTTTCTAAAGACATCTCCTGGCTGCAGCTCGGGAGATCTAAAAGCAAGATTTGACGGGATATCAATAACTGTGAAGTTTGGAAAGTGTTTGATTGTATCCACCCTATCCATTCATCTTTTCATATTTCATCTACATCGTTGTGAATGAGACTTTCACTGAACATACTCCACTTTAAGGTGGAGTATTTTTTGTTTTTTTAATACATTTTATTTTATTAAAATAATAGATTGGCTTCTGTCCTCAACCAAATGGTGCACCTTTTGTGGTATACAGTTGTACATCCTGTACACCTAGACACTATTACTATAATTGGAGTTCTTTTTTAAGTAGCAGCCTAGAGGAGAGGGGCAGAGGTCATATTATGGATTATAATGTTTTAAGACATAATCGCAATAGGGGTATTGATTGGTCACAAGAACGGGAATTTAAGGCTCATAGGAAAAATTAGTTAGAATATTCTGTAAGTGTTTAATGTATAAAGGCAAATTGCCTAGTAGGGATGGGCGAAAATGTTCGCCTCAAACTAAAATCGGCTAGTAATGGCACTTCCCGCTTGGAGAATAATTTCCTGCAAAAAGTGCTGTTTTTCCTCTTTTTTCACCTAGCTCATTCCATTGCATTCAATGGGAACATTGAATTTACACCTAACATATAGCAAATATTATTTTATTTCCCAAAGGCACAGTATAAAAGGGGCATGAGGGTGCCTGTGTTGGTGGATTGTGGGAATGAATTAGTTGAACAAGGAATTTTTTTTGGGGGGTTGTTTGTAGGACTTTGACTTATTAGATGCACAAGCCCTGAGGAAACATTGATTAGCTCTATGAAATTAGACTTGTGTTAAGCCCAAGCCTGGAGGAAACATTGATCTGTAGGACATAGACTTGTATGGCACAAGTCATAAGGAAACAGGTGTAACTGCTGAATTTTCCACTGCTGTTCTTGCTGCTGCTGCTGAGTTGTTTAAACAGAAGGATGATAAGGTAGCTCAAAGGGAATGGGATCAACAACAGCAGTAACATGGGTGATGGATAACGAATGATTCCAATTGCCATGGCTAGCACCAGTGATGCACCTGAGGCAGTAGCAGCACCATAACTTCCTCTCACCACTACAGGTATATGTGGAGAAAAGAAGAAGGTGGCCAGTAATGCTTTTCTACCTGCCCATCCTCCAAAATCATGGGTGTGTTGTTAAAATAGATATTTTTCCCTTGAGAGAAAGAACTATTCCTCTCATCAACAACTGCATTGTGTACCATGTGTGTGATAAATAAGGGAAGGACTAGGGATGGGCGAAAACTGAAATCGGCGAAGTTGACACTTTCCACTTGGAGAAAAAATTCCTGCGAAAAGTGCTTTTTTTTCTGCTTTTTCCCGCTTTTTTTGCCTAGCTCATAGCATTGAAATCAATGGGTAGAACATTTTTTTCTCCACCTCAAGAAGGTTTTCTACAGAAATATAAAAGGCTGTCAGGTCTCACAGCAGCCATTCTGTGTACAGACATATAAAAGGGTGTCAGGGTGTCACAGCAGCCATTCTGTGTACAGACATATAAAAGGGTGTCAGGGTGTCACAGCAGCCATTCTGTGTACAGACATATAAAAGGGTGTCAGACTCTCACAGCAGCCATTCTGTGTACAGACATATAAAAGGCTGTCAGGTCTCACAGCAGCCATTCTGTGTACAGACATATAAAAGGGTGTCAGACTCTCACAGCAGCCATTCTGTGTACAGACATATAAAAGGCTGTCAGGGTGTCACAGCAGCCATTCTGTGTTTGTGACAGGAGAGAGCAGCATGTTTTTGAGCTGAGAAGACAGGAGAATAAAGGGGAATTGAAGATTAGTTTAGGGAATCATTTAGGTAGGACATTTGTTCTCTGTAATAGGCGAGTCTGGGGGGAACAATGGGGAGAAGAAGGTAGGAAGGAGGTTCATCCAAAATACCCCAAAATTTGGTGTGACTGAGTGGCAAGACAAGAAGCTGGGGTCCTAATTGCTTGTATTGTCTCTGTGCTGGGTGGGAAAGTCTGGAAAAATAAGTTGTTGATTTTGTTTTTTAGTTATATATATATTTTTGGACTGTGATAAGAAAAATTGTGAACTTAAAAATAAATAAATAAATAAATAAATAAGAAAAAACATACGTAATTAAACAATAAATATATTAGAGCTCTGACTGGGAGCTCTGTGACTGAGGCAGACTTGATAGACAGCAGGTAACATTGATAATTTTGTTGAGGGCCAAGGCAAGACATCACACTCCATCAGTTTGGAGTAAAAAATACACAAAGTAGTTGAGTGGGAGTAAAGTGTTAGTACAAGAACTGACTGCAGCAATCATTGCTGCAGAATGTCCAATAAATGATGATGATCCCTCTCCTCCCAGGGTGGATGCAGTTTGTCAAGGTCCCACCAATCACATCACACCAGTCCCCCACCACCACTACCATACACATCTGCCACATTGTAGTTGTACTTTATTTGTTTTTAATCACTTGACATCATCATGAATATGTGCCAGTGTCACTTAAGCAGGAAGTAAGAGATGTGTGCAAAGGACAAAGTCACTCTGCATGATAACAAATTGCACAAGCCATATGTTGCTGTAGGACTCACAACTATGATATCCAGCAGCTTATTTCTCCACTACAGCCTTCAGAAGAAGTAATATTGTGCTGGGAAATATTGCATCATATTAAACATAGGAAGAAAATGTGTTGGAATAGGAAAACAATGTGATCAAATAGGAGAAAATGTGTTAGAATGTGTTTGAATAGGAGAATAATGTGTTGGAATAGGCAAAAAGGAGGAAAATTTTGCATTTGAGAAAAAGAGAAAACTTTCACAAAAAAAGCAAAAAAATCGGCCGTTTTTCAAGAAAAGTCATGTGAAAAATTTTTCACACTTTTCGCCCACCCCTAGGAAGAACTGGAAACAATGAGCATATCTGAACTCACATCAAACACATGGCATAACTGTAATCAAACACCATGACGCTTAGGGTCACCCCTGTGAAATCCTCCTGGCAGAAAGCAAGTACCACTGCTGGCACTATGCCCATTGTCCACTTCCCGCTATGGACACGTGACAACCTGCAGACAGTTTAATAATAATGATGAACCCTCCATGCCACCAGATTAGCATATTCTGCTGGATGGAATCTCTTCAGATGCCACTTTATGCCCTGCTTGCAATGTATGTTGGTATATATGTATGTATGTATGTATGTATGTATATATGTATGTATGTATGTATGTATATATGTATGTATATATGTATGTATCTTTATTTATATAGAGCCATACATGTACACAGCGCTTTACAGAAGTTGTAATAGTACAATACAAAAATACAGAAATGGGTTAAGAACATTAGGCTAAAGTGCGATCTTTGCATTATTTGTGGGGGAAAGTACAGCAAAGGGAATCATACACTGGGAAAGGCACCCTTCCCCAAGGAGCTTACAATTTAATGCATTTATCCTCCACCTCACTGCCACATGTGGTTATTGCAATGAGTGGGCACAAACTGCCACATCCTGACATCTTCTGAATGGCTATCAACTGGTGGGGCAGTAAAGATGAATGAGTTGGATCACCAGAAGATGTAGTTATCCTAGAGCAAGAAGGTGATGGTGAGCCAAGTGTTTCACTCACCATCAAACTTTCAGCCTCTTGCTGGGTTTCTCTATTCTTCCTCCTATTTAATATCCACCTTGCCTCTTTTTTGCTTTTGGGGAGAGTCAGAGGGTACAGCAACATTGGTGCCTGATTTCTTTGGTGGGTGTTTGGCTTTAACATGTTTCACATAAATGTCATGGTGCCTGTGTTTGATGTGTGTTATCAGGGCAGTTGTGCCAAGGTGCTTTCCCTCCTTTCCCCTTTTCACTGACTTGTCACAAATTTTGCACAGTGCCGTTGGCGATGACTGCACTCACTGTGCCTGCCCCAAGAGAAAAATGACTTCAGAGAGGAGGGAACAGGTGGAGAAGAATAGCCTCTTTCTTCTTGTCTTCCACATTCCCCTTCACTGTCTGTGGCAGAAGGTGATGTTGCTGCTGTTGCTGCTACTCAGAACAAACACTGCAACTAGGACCCGGAGTATTTCTCCTGCTGGCAAGTGGAACCTGTCCTAATCCCTCATCACTTGACCCCATTCCCACTGTGTCCATGGTGTTCTGTGGCACACTAGCCTGCTACTCAGCATCCTGCTGCCCTTGCATCTCAGCATCAGAGGGAATCAGAGCAGTTGCAAATTCCAAAAGGTCACTGCTGGGTGTGGTGGTGGTTATGCCCATGCTCATCCCTGTCTCCCATTCCTTCTCAATTTGGGCTAAAAAGGCCATTGATGTCTCTTCCACCCCAGCTTCTCCACCATCATCACCATCACCACCATCGGTCCCTCCTTGCTGCTCCTCCTCTATTACAGGTGTCTCACCAGTTGGAGGTGGTGATGACAAAAGTGACAGAGGATCCCCTAATGTCACACTTGCCATTTCTTGTAGACATGAAGAAGGCAGACTGGCAGCACTAGCAGCAGACACAAGCATCTGATCTGTGCTCCTGGTGGTGGTGGTGGTATTATTGCTGCAGGCAATAATTCTGCTTTCTTCAGGATCATGTTCCATCTGGACAATCCCGTGGGGGGAAGGAGACTTCCAGGGTCAGGAGAATGTTGTTGGCTACCTTGACCACTAGTCTGACTGCTCTGCATTACTTCCCCTACCACTCCCATAAAGTCCCTGAGTCTTCCAGTTCTTTAGTAATATGATGATTACCCTCCTTAAGTCCTAACACTCTGTTCAAGCTGCTGGACCTTCTTAGTAGTAGTTCTAGTGGCGGTACTGCTTGGGGATGGAAAATGTGACTTAGGGTCCCCTGCTGTCACACTTGGCATTATCTCCTCCTCCCCCCCCTCCTGAGAATTACAAGACACCCCGGTAGCAGGTCCAACACTGGCAGCAGGTGCAGCACTGGCAGCAGATTCAGCACTAACAGCAATCACAGCATTGGCAGCAGGGGCAGCACTGGAAAAAGTCACAGACAGCTGACCTGTCCTGCTCACACTACTACCCTCTTCTTCCTCCCATGACACAAATGTCCTCAAGATTCCTAAGGGTGATGTAGGGGGACTGGCCATCATTGGGTCTGGGGCACAAGGGCATCCAGACCCATCAATCATCTTAGTGGCCACTTCTTAGTGGCCACAAGAGAGTGGGGGGAAGGTGGAGCAGTGCAGGGACATGGGAGTAAAGTGTTAGTACAAAAACTGACTGCAGCAATCATTGCTGCAGCATGTGCAATAAATGATGATGATCCCTCTCTTCCCGGGGCATTTTTTTCTCTCAGGGCTTGTGCTTAAAAAAAAAATACAAAAAAAAATTAGAAAAAAAAAACATAGTCCTACAACAACAACAACAAAAAAAAAACAATTTAGGGGAGTTTATTTCTAACAAGTCTAAGTTCTACAAATCAATGTTTCCTCAGGGCTTGGGCCTCTAACAATATATCTAACAAATTATCCTCTACAAAATACTCTATCACGTCAAGTATTAGTCCACCCCATTGGCAGCTTATGTCAGGGGTTCCTGTCTCTATCACTTACATACAAATTTCTTATTTTATTTTGTTTATTTATTATTAATTGTCCCCCCTCCAATAACAGTCAAGAACCTCCCCAAAACAAATTCCCTGTTCAACTGATTCATTCATCAGACTCCACCCATCAACACAGGTACCCTCCTCAGACCCCTTTTTATACCATGTCTTATGTTTTTTTTTCATTGTATTTAGGATTTTTTTTATGAACAGCCCCCAATACCTGTAAACAAACTCCCCAAAATATTCCCTGTTCAACTGATTCTTTCTCCACACCCCATCAACACAGGTACCTTTATGCCCCTTTTACACTATGCCTTTGGGAAATAAAATAATATGTGTTATGTGTTGATTGTAAATTCAGTGTTCCCATTGATTTTAATGGAATGAGCCAGTAGAAAGTAGGAGAAAACAGCACTTTTTTGCAGGAAATTATTTGCCGATTTCAGTTTGAGGAGAACGTTTTCACCCATCCCTACTCCCAGATAATAGACGCAAACGCAACAACCAATTTGACCCCCAGCTGCCTGTGTCTTGACAGTAACTCACACCAAATGTTGGGGTATTTGGGGTCAAACTCCTTCCTCCCTTCTCCTCCACCAGATTGCCCCCAGATGTCCCTAACACAGAGAACAACTGTTAAAAGATTACCTAAACTAAGCTTCAATTCCCCTTTATTCCCCTATCTCCTGTAGCTCAAAAACATACTGCTTTCTCCTCAAACACAGAATGGAATGCTATGAGAGTCTGAAACCCTTGTATATGACTATAGAAGAGAACTTTCATGTGGTTTGGAAAATGTTTTTTTCCATTTCATTTCAATGCAGGAAAATGGCACTTTTCGCAGGAAGTTTTTCACCACGCTGAAAGTGCCATTTTTTGCCAGTTTTGGTTTGAGGTGAAGATTTTCACTATGTATATTGCTTTTATGTTTTAATTATGAACACAATGCACTATACAAGGTGCGCTATGCAAAATACATTACACAAAATACTATATGCAAAACGCTATACACAAAATGCTACATGCAGTAAGGTATATGCAAAATGCTGTATGTTATACTCAAGACACAATACATTTTTCACAATAAGCTATAAGCAAAACGCTATATAAAAAATGCAATATTCTGTATGCAGAAGGCTATGTGCCAAATGTGATACGCAAAACACAATGTGTAAAACACTATATGCAAAATTTTATATGCAAAATGCTATACACAAAATGTAATATACAAAACACTATACTCAATAAGTTATACACACAAAACACAATAATCTATGCATATAACACTATTTGCAAAATGCTGTATGAAAAATACTCCTAAGTACCCTTGCATGCATGTTATCATGGTCAATTTATTCAACTTCAAGTTTTTCCCTCTTTCTTGGACTTTACCCTCAGCAAGTCATATACCTGTTGGAGGAAATACTTTGATTCCCTCAGCTTGCCCATTATAGAAATGTGATTGTAGGTTCCATTGCAATCTTTGAAGCTTTAAAATGTTGAAACTGACCCTTCTGACTTGAACAAATTAAACACCACTTCCTTCCTCCCTATCTACCTGCAAACATCATTATTAAGATACTTTGGTCATAATGTGTTCCTCTTAATACCCAGTAATATATATTGATGACTATATTTATCCAATATATTTTGAATAAATTCCATATTTCTTTTGTGCATTTTTCCTTTGAACTTTATATCTCATTGGTGATGCCTTAGTAACTATTTTCAAAAGCAGATCATGCAATTATTCAATTGTATCATAAAAAGATTGAAGTCAAAAGGAAAGAGAGATACACTAGAGATTCAGAGAGAAGAATTTCTTGTAGATATAAAGTAAATCTGCCTTTTGTGTTACTCACGTCTGTTGTGTGCCCAGGTGCCCACAGAGCACAGAGTGAGTCCCAGAAGGAGAAAGATGGTGACTGGAGTCATGTTGTCTCACAGGTCTGAATCTGAGTCTTGTTCTGTCACACACTGGGATTTATACTCTGAGATCTGGGAATAAACCATGTAATTTAGGAACAAGGCAGAGGAGTGGACCAACAAAACCAGTTATTGTTTACAGCAGCACTGTATGTCATAATCAATACCTAACAATATTACATAAATATTACATAAATATTATATCAGCCAAGTTAGTGAAATTACTGAGAGTCAGTGCAGCACTTATAACTACATGACAGTTTCATTGAGATGAGGACCCTCTGATGACTTGATTCTTTATATTGTGTAATATATGAACCATATAATTCATGTCAAAGTTTTTAAATAAGTAATTGTCAGAAGAAAACATTATATACTATATTCTCACATCAATAAGCCATATATATGATGAACATCATCTTAAACCTTAATCTCCTAGTTGAATTATTTTGTGTCATATTAACATAAAGATCTATGAAGCTTTACTAAACTTTATGTAATCGGACCACTCAATAACAGCGGCATGCTTATCACTTCCCTACAACTGTATGTAATCGGACCGCTCAATAACAGCTGCATGCTTATCACTTCCCTATAACTATATGTAATCGGACCACTCAATAACAGCGCCATGCTTATCACTTCCCTACAACTGTATGTAATCGGACCACTCAATAACAGCGGCATGCTTATCACTTCCCTACAACTGTATGTAATCGGACCGCTCAATAACAGCTGCATGCTTATCACTTCCCTATAACTATATGTAATCGGACCACTCAATAACAGCGCCATGCTTATCACTTCCCTACAACTGTATGTAATCGGACCACTCAATAACAGCGGCATGCTTATCACTTCCCTACAACTGTATGTAATCGGACCGCTCAATAACAGCTGCATGCTTATCACTTCCCTATAACTGTATGTAATCGGACCACTCAATAACAGCTGCATGCTTATCACTTCCCTATAACTATATGTAATCGGACCACTCAATAACAGCGGCATGCTTATCACTTCCCTACAACTGTATGTAATCGGACCGCTCAATAACAGCTGCATGCTTATCTCTTCCCTATAACTGTATGTAATCGGACCACTCAATAACAGCTGCATGCTTATCTCTTCCCTATAACTGTATGTAATCGGACCACTCAATAACAGCGGCATGCTTATCTCTTCCCTATAACTGTATGTAATCGGACCACTCAATAACAGCTGCATGCTTATCACTTCCCTACAACTGTATGTAATCGGACCACTCAATAACAGCGGCATGCTTATCACTTCCCTATAACTGTATGTAATCGGACCACTCAATAACAGCGGCATGCTTATCACTTCCCTATAACTGTATGTAATCGGACCACTCAATAACAGCGGCATGCTTATCTCTTCCCTATAACTGTATGTAATCGGACCACTCAATAACAGCGGCATGCTTATCACTTCCCTACAACTGTATGTAATCGGACCACTCAATAACAGCTGCATGCTTATCTCTTCCCTACAACTGTATGTAATCGGACCACTCAATAACAGCTGCATGCTTATCTCTTCCCTATAACTGTATGTAATCGGACCACTCAATAACAGCTGCATGCTTATCTCTTCCCTACAACTGTATGTAATCGGGCCACTCAATAATCGGACCACTCAATAACCGCTGCATGCTTATCACTTCCCTATAACTGTATGTAATCGGACCACTCAATAACAGCGGCATGCTTATCACTTCCCTATAACTGTATGTAATTGGACCGCTCAATAACAGCGGCATGCTTATCACTTCCCTATAACTGTATGTAATCGGACCACTCAATAACAGCGGCATGCTTATCTCTTCCCTACAACTGTATGTAATCGGACCGCTCAATAACAGCTGCATGCTTATCTCTTCCCTATAACTGTATGTAATCGGACCGCTCAATAACAGCTGCATGCTTATCTCTTCCCTATAACTGTATGTAATAGGACCACTCAATAACAGCGGCATGCTTATCACTTCCCTACAACTGTATGTAATCGGACCACTCAATAACAGCTGCATGCTTATCACTTCCCTATAACTGTATGTTATCGTACCGCTCAATAACAGCTGCATGCTTATCTCTTCCCTATAACTGTATGTAATTGGACCGCTCAATAACAGCGGCATGCTTATCACTTCCCTATAACTGTATGTAATCGGACCGCTCAATAACAGCTGCATGCTTATCACTTCCCTATAACTATATGTAATCGGACCACTCAATAACAGCGCCATGCTTATCACTTCCCTACAACTGTATGTAATCGGACCACTCAATAACAGCGGCATGCTTATCACTTCCCTACAACTGTATGTAATCGGACCGCTCAATAACAGCTGCATGCTTATCACTTCCCTATAACTGTATGTGATCGGACCACTCAATAACAGCTGCATGCTTATCACTTCCCTATAACTATATGTAATCGGACCACTCAATAACAGCGGCATGCTTATCACTTCCATACAACTGTATGTAATCGGGCCGCTCAATAACAGCTGCATGCTTATCTCTTCCCTATAACTGTATGTAATCGGACCACTCAATAACAGCTGCATGCTTATCTCTTCCCTATAACTGTATGTAATCGGACCACTCAATAACAGCGGCATGCTTATCTCGTCCCTATAACTGTATGTAATCGGACCACTCAATAACAGCTGCATGCTTATCACTTCCCTACAACTGTATGTAATCGGACCACTCAATAACAGCGGCATGCTTATCACTTCCATATAACTGTATGTAATCGGACCACTCAATAACAGCTGCATGCTTATCTCTTCCCTATAACTGTATGTAATCGGACCACTCAATAACAGCTGCATGCTTATCACTTCCCTATAACTATATGTAATCGGACCACTCAATAACAGTGGCATGCTTATCACTTCCCTATAACTGTATGTAATCGGACCACTCAATAACAGCTGCATGCTTATCACTTCCCTATAACTGTATGTAATCGGACCGCTCAATAACAGCTGCATGCTTATCTCTTCCCTATAACTGTATGTAATCAGACCACTCAATAACAGCTGCATGCTTATCACTTCCCTACAACTGTATGTAATCGGACCGCTCAATAACAGCTGCATGCTTATCTCTTCCCTATAACTGTATGTAATCGGACCACTCAATAACAGCTGCATGCTTATCACTTCCCTACAACTGTATGTAATCGGACCACTCAATAACAGCGGCATGCTTATCACTTCCCTATAACTATATGTAATCGGACCACTCAATAACAGATGCATGCTTATCTCTTCCCTATAACTGTATGTAATCAGACCACTCAATAACAGCTGCATGCTTATCACTTCCCTACAACTGTATGTAATCGGACCACTCAATAACAGCTGCATGCTTATCTCTTCCCTATAACTGTATGTAATCGGACCACTCAATAACAGCTGCATGCTTATCTCTTCCCTATAACTGTATGTAATCGGACCACTCAATAACAGCGGCATGCTTATCTCTTTCCTATAACTGTATGTAATCGGACCACTCAATAACAGCTGCATGCTTATCACTTCCCTACAACTGTATGTAATCGGAACACTCAATAACAGCGGCATGCTTATCACTTCCCTATAACTGTATGTAATCGGACCACTCAATAACAGCTGCATGCTTATCACTTCCCTATAACTGTATGTAATCGGACCACTCAATAACAGCGGCATGCTTATCACTTCCCTATCACTGTATGTAATCGGACCACTCAATAACAGCGCCATGCTTATCACTTCCCTATAACTGTATGTAATCGGACCACTCAATAACAGCTGCATGCTTATCTCTTCCCTATAACTGTATGTAATCGGACCACTCAATAACAGCTGCATGCTTATCTCTTCCCTACAACTGTATGTAATCGGGCCACTCAATAATCGGACCACTCAATAACCGCTGCATGCTTATCACTTCCCTATAACTGTATGTAATCGGACCACTCAATAACAGCGGCATGCTTATCACTTCCCTATAACTGTATGTAATTGGACCGTTCAATAACAGCGGCATGCTTATCACTTCCCTATAACTGTATGTAATCGGACCACTCAATAACAGCGGCATGCTTATCTCTTCCCTACAACTGTATGTAATCGGAACGCTTAATAACAGCTGCATGCTTATCTCTTCCCTATAACTGTATGTAATCGGACCGCTCAATAACAGCTGCATGCTTATCTCTTCCCTATAACTGTATGTAATCGGACCACTCAATAACAGCGGCATGCTTATCACTTCCCTACAACTGTATGTAATCGGACCACTCAATAACAGCTGTATGCTTATCACTTCCCTATAACTGTATGTAATCGTACCGCTCAATAACAGCTGCATGCTTATCTCTTCCCTATAACTGTATGTAATTGGACCGCTCAATAACAGCGGCATGCTTATCACTTCCCTATAACTGTTTGTAATCGGACCACTCAATAACAGCTGCATGCTTATCACTTCCCTATAACTGTATGTAATCGGACCACTCAATAACAGCTGTATGCTTATCACTTCCCTATAACTGTATGTAATTGGACCACTCAATAACAGCGGCATGCTTATCACTTCCCTATAACTGTATGTAATTGGACCACTCATTAACAGCGGCATGCTTATCACTTCCCTACAACTGTATGTAATCGGGCCACTCAATAATCGGACCACTCAATAACAGCGGCATGCTTATCACTTTCCTATAACTGTATGTAATCGGACCACTCAATAACAGTGGCATGCTTATCACTTCCCTATAACTGTATGTAATTGGACCACTCAATAACAGCTGCATGCTTATCACTTCCCTACAACTGTATGTAATCGGACCACTAAATAACAGCTGTATGCTTATCACTTCCCTACAACTGTATGTAATCGGACCACTCAATAACAGCGGCATGCTTATCTCATCCCTATAACTGTATGTAATCGGACCACTCAATAACAGCGGCATGCTTATCTCTTCCCTATAACTGTATGTAATCGGACCGCTCAATAACAGCGGCATGCTTATCACTTCCCTATAACTGTATGTAATCGGACCGCTCAATAACAGCTGCATGCTTATCACTTCCCTATAACTGTATGTAACCGGACCGCTCAATAACAGCGGCATGCTTATCACTTCCCTATAACTGTATGTAATCGGACCGCTCAATAACAGTGGCATGCTTATCACTTCCCTATAACTGTATGTAATCGGACCGCTCAATAACAGCGGCATGCTTATCACTTCCCTATAACTGTATGTAATCGGACCGCTCAATAACAGCGGCATGCTTATCACTTCCCTACAACTGTATGTATCACTCAATAACAGCGGCATGCTTATCACTTCCCTATAACTGTATGTAATCGTACCGCTCAATAACAGCTGCATGCTTATCTCTTCCCTATAACTGTATGTAATTGGACCACTCAATAACAGCGGCATGCTTATCACTTCCCTATAACTGTATGTATTCGGACCACTCAAAAACAGCGGCATGCTTATCACTTCCCTATAACTGTATGTAATCGGACCACTCAATAACAGCTGCATGCTTATCACTTCCCTATAACTGTATGTAATCGGACCACTCAATAACAGCTGTATGCTTATCACTTCCCTATAACTGTATGTAATCGGACCACTCAATAACAGCTGTATGCTTATCACTTCCCTATAACTGTATGTAATCGGACCACTCAATAACAGCGGCATGCTTATCACTTCCCTATAACTGTATGTAATTGGACCACTCAATAACAGCGGCATGCTTATCACTTCCCTATAACTGTATGTAATTGGACCACTCAATAACAGCGGCATGCTTATCACTTCACTAGAACTGTATGTAATCGGACCACTCAATAACAGCGGCATGCTTATCACTTACCTATAACTGTATGTAATCGGACCTCTCAATAACAGCTGTATGCTTATCACTTCCCTATAACTGTATGTAATTGGACCACTCAATAACAGCGGCATGCTTATCACTTCCCTATAACTGTATGTAATCGGACCACTCAATAACAGCGGCATGCTTATCACTTACCTATAACTGTATGTAATCGGACCTCTCAATAACAGCTGTATGCTTATCACTTCCCTATAACTGTATGTAATTGGACCACTCAATAACAGCGGCATGCTTATCACTTCCCTATAACTGTATGTAATCGGACCACTCAATAACAGCGGCATGCTTATCACTTCCCTACAACTGTATCTAATCGGGCCACTCAATAATCGGACCACTCAATAACAGCGGCATGCTTATCACTTTCCTATAACTGTATGTAATCGGACCACTCAATAACAGTGGCATGCTTATCACTTCCCTACAACTGTATGTAATTGGACCACTCAATAACAGCTGCATGCTTATCACTTCCCTATAACTGTATGTAATCGGACCACTCAATAACAGCGGCATGCTTATCACTTCCCTATCACTGTATGTAATCGGACCACTCAATAACAGCGGCATGCTTATCACTTCCCTATAACTGTATGTAATCGGACCGCTCAATAACAGCGGCATGCTTATCTCTTCCCTATAACTGTATGTAATCGGACCACTCAATAACAGCGGCATGCTTATCACTTCCCTATAACTGTATGTAATCGGACCGCTCAATAACAGCGGCATGCTTATCTCTTCCCTATAACTGTATGTAATCGGACCACTCAATAACAGCGGCATGCTTATCTCTTCCCTATAACTGTATGTAATCGGACCACTCAATAACAGCTGCATGCTTATCTCTTCCCTATAACTGTATGTAATCGGACCACTCAATAACAGCTGCATGCTTATCACTTCCTTATAACTGTATGTAATCGGACCACTCAATAACAGCTGCATGCTTATCACTTCCCTATAACTTTATGATCTGCATTATGTACTTCTATGTGGACCGAAGAATATACTCAATATTAGAAAATATATAACAGGGATCACCTAGATTTATTCACTCATTCGCTTAAAGATAACTAACATTATTATGTTTATATACTTAGCATTTCCCTTTGAGAAGCATTACACCTCACAGTTATCATGTCCATATGCTTTATGATAACTTTGAGGTGAGCTATCACTTGTTCTGCCCAGGTACCTTGTTCTGTCTATGGATTGTTGCTGAAATGCATCGAAGTCACACGTGGGAATAGTGAACACCTACTGTCAAAAATTTGAAGAGTAGGGAGAGGAGTGCCAGGAGCATGGGAGAAGAAGGAATACCAGATTCGGACCGAAGCAATAAAGAGCATAACATTTTGGGTACAACTCTAAGACTCACCAGGACAGAGAGTGCTGCTTACAGATGTATTCAGGTGAATGACATCACTACATTGAATACCTTGTTGCACTGACTACAAAGCATCCGTGTAAGCGGTCATTACTTCTTATACCACTGATTGTTCTTTTATAGACTCTTGTCCTTGGTTCCCATACTTGCTTATTGAGTTCCATTTTCTGATACCTTTGGTGATCAGACTTTCTTTAAGACTTAAATCTGTTCCCTTCACCAAGGCTCTCTGAATTGGGAACTTGGAGACTTCTAGACTATTCTGTATTTTTATTTGAATTTATGTATGTCTTCAATTTCTGTTCTTCAATTATCCCCAATTGTGTACTTAATATTTTTTATTTTGCTTTTATATATTTATATTCCTTATTGTTTTTTATGTCTTGTTCCATTTTATTCTATTTCTGTACAATTAGATGTGTTCTCCCATGCTCTCCACCCTTTCTCTTGGAAAAATCTCCTATGATGGGAAATATGCCTGCAGGGAAAGATGCTGTCCTGGGACGTCTGCTAACTAAAGGAGCCTACCAAGAGCCCAGCACAGGGCAAGGGTCCTGCCAGCAGCTCAGTAGGAAACAATTGTCCAGCCAAGATCCCATCAGAGGACAAGGGAACTGAAAAGACCCCATCGGAGGTCAAGAGATCCACCAAGAGCTCAGGTATGCAGGATAAATGTTCAGCAGTAGACAATAGGTACAGCTAGGACTCCAGCCAGAAAGGTTATACCAAAGATACACAGTACATTAGATAGCCCAGCATGTGGATGAAACAAAGAGAGTAAGGAATTATACCAATAAGGAAATTATAAAAATCAATGGGGTTGCCATCTTTCCTAGGTGTCTTGTCCTGGTCTGCTTTTCTATAAGGTGGTGTACCTTTAAATTGTTGTATTTTGGAGTTCTTTGAAAGCCTTGTTTTCTTACTCTAGTGATTGTTGATTGTTTCTACACAATTTGTTCCAGTCTGCACCCAGTACATGTTAATTTATTTATGAGGAGCCCTGCTTTTTGTAATCAAGAAGACAAGTGTGTCTCAGGGTTCCACCTGTGGTCTGTGGCATCGAACTCTATGGTGGTGATTCTTTCATTCAGTATTAGAAACAATTCCTTCCAGGCATCTCTGTACTGCAAGCCAATATACAGGCCTAATACTTTCTGAAATGACAGTTTCCATCCCAGACACACAAAAATGTCTATTGTTTACAGGCAGAACCTAATGTATAACCACATGTGCTCTGAGACTTCTGAAGGAGATAAATATCTTAAAAATCTCAGGAGAGATTTTATATGAAATGGATATAATGCCATGGTCTTGGAAATCCAAATTCAGAGAGCCACCTGTGTTCCCAGGCAAAATCTAATTTGCCATTAGTAGTCACCTACAGCCCACAGTGTGAAGTACTGTGTAAAATCTCAAAAGAGCTCCACTTCCAAACATACTGATGACAGACTGTAAGATTATTCCCAAGACCTCTGCAGCTCTTCTATAAACAGTCTACAGACGCCCAACCTGAAACGACTTATGGTGATCAGCTCCCTTCAGAATGCAACAGAAAATGGTAATTCTCCCTGTCTACAAATGACGTGTAGAACCTGTACACACATATTTACCACAGAAAAGGTTTCCATACCACATTCCCACCAAAACCACCACATCAAGGGCAAATTCTCCTGAAGCTCATCTAATGTTATCTACCTCATTTTGTGAAATATCCGAACACAGGATTATCTGTGAGAGACAGAAATATCTGGAAGTACACATTTATGATCAAGTTTAAATCTCTGAACTGTGGCTTGAACCATGACAAAGAATTTATGTCACATTATTCACATAATAAACACATTTGGGACCCTTTGGTTGTAAGAGAGTTGTGTAATGCATTGCAAGTGATGAATTGCTCACCCTTATGATGCTTGGAGGCGTAAAGTTCTATAAAATTAGCCATCTCTGGCTTCAGTAATACACTCTCCACAGACTGAATGTACTGGATCTAGTCACTCATCAAAAGGGAATTAAATCTTGTACCACTTGGCCATATACTGGAATCTAGCAAATGATTTGCAAAATGGTGATAGGAAATTCTCTTACAGTGGACTTTAAATGATTTAAACAATTTACATAAATGTATAACCTGTCATGTATTTTGTATTCGGCCTTCATTGTATATAGGCCTGAAAAAGAGCCCTAAGTTGTACGGAAAGCTTGATTTCTAAACACAATTAGTTAGAAAATAAAGGTATCATGTTTCCTTTACCAGTGTCCTGCTTTATCTGCAGCTAAAATGGTACCACCCTTTACCTCTATCGCTTTTTGTCCTTGGCACAGATATAGTTTATTCAGAGTACCTCCGTCTGAGGTGGCTGTGGATATTAGTTCTTCATGTCTTTAATATGCGTTTGGTCTTGTCATGATTCCACAGGTTTTGCTGCTTTCCCTCACCAGGTATTCTGGTTCTCTTGCCATTTATGGTATCTCCGCCTTGTCTAGTTCACACCCTTGTTTAGGGCCTATATCAAGCACTGACACCATTGTGTCAGTGCGCTATCAAATCGTTCAGCACATCATATCTTGAGTATTGTTCCTTGTGTATCCAGAATATTGACCAGGTTTTCCTCGACTGTCTCCCGTTGTCTGATTTTGCTGCAACTCCTATGTGGTTTTGACCTTGGCCTGTTGTGCAACTCTTCTTCAGCCTCTCGATTTTGTATCACGCTGCTCGACTGGTTTTGACCCTGGCTTGTTCGAATATCTCTTTGTCTCATCCTAGGTACCATTTTTGCGCACCTGTTGGTGACCCGGATTGTCGACCACCCTCCTTTTGACCTCAGAAGGTCCTCGGTGCCAGTGTGTTGAGTCCGACATTGTCAACTATCTCGTCGGGTTTGATTCACTCGACTACTCAACATTCAACACCCAGTTGCCTGATAAAACTTATGACCAGTCGTACAGTAAAACTTATGAGCGCCAGTCGTACGGTAAAACTTACAACCCACGGTGCTGCTTACACAGTGTTTGACAGAGACTTCCTTACTGTTGTTGGTTTATAATGTTGATTCCTGATCCGGTGAGTAGTTGTATGTGTTCTAGGTGGCTCCTGTCATCAGGCTTCACGGCCTGCTACACCACCTGGCCTCGGCTGCAGCAAGGTCTCCTGGAAGCAGCCACCGACCACTAGCAGCGCTCTCAAGCTTTTGAACTCCAGCTTCTGGCTCTCTGAGGCCTACTTAGTTGGTATATGCATTGGTCAGAGTCTTACATGTCCTCTATTTTGGCCATTTCTAAGAGTTGCACAAATCACGGTGTATCATTTATTAGGGATATCCTGTCACCTGCATTTTTATCCATCCCTAGAATAAACTTTTTAAGTGAGATTTGACACCTCCTAATAATATACCACACACTTACCTTACTATGGCCAGAAAGTTCTAATGGCCCCATTCATTTTTCCATGTCACCTGTTTTAAGAGATAAAATCTTCAATCAGACCTGCATGTCATGGCCCTGGAGGCTGACATGACAGTTAGTAACAAGCCCACAGGACACACACTCCACCACCGCACATGGTAATCTTAAGCCATTAAGGAGCAGAGGGTGTGCAACACATTACTTTTCAAGGAGCATTTGGGTAAAAGAGACCATTATATTTGCCATTGAAACAGTTTGCTATAAACCATATCAATTTTAAAATGATAAAATCAGTGCTGGGTCACATGAAATGGGATGTGACCATGATAGAGGAAAAATAACACGGGGAAATTTCCATCGTTTTTAGATTTATATTGTTACATAAGGTGATTTTATTATGTGTGTCTGTGCTGGAATGATAATGACAGGGAGTTGTTTATACTGATTTATATAAATAGATTCAGCCGAGATAAGAGGAGTAACTGGACTCTTCATGCATAGCACATGTGTGGTCACTCCCTAGAAAGGTTTTATTAACTGATATGTAATTAGACAATTGATGATAGAAGATGCAATGTGCAAAATAAATATAGACATAGGACGCCAAATGCCCATGTGGATCCACCTGGCTGATACAAGGACAGAATTAAATATACACTACTTCCATTTCAGGACCAGATAGGAATGCATCATATTGTGAAACAAGACATTGCACAACCACCTGGTCCATAAAAGATTAAAGCAGGAATCACATGAAGGGTTAAAGTCATAAAAATGAAACATCATAGCGACTAATTTCATATGAAGAAGTAGAACAATTCTGGGGCAAACCAGCTGCACCAGATGGAACACATACAAATCTCCCAAATGCCATTGATAGAGATTTAAAGAGATAGTACTGTGTTATTAAAGTGCAACTCCAAGTCTTCTTTATGTTTAAAGGGGAACTACCATCCCACACAGTCTTTACCTTCACTAAGTCCCCATGTGGCGACTAGCTGCTTAGTAGCGCTAGTCGCCAGAATAATTACCTTATTTAATAGATTTCTCCTCAATTCCATGGGCGACAGGCAGGACAGAGAGCGGACATCTTGCCATTGTGACATCTGCGTGCCTGCGCTGTCAGTCCCAGCCGGAGCCAAATGGCTCCTAGCAACGCCTCCTAGACCCGGCTGGGACTGACAGCGCAGGCGCGCGGATATCACAATGGCAAGATGTCCGCTCACTGTCCTGCCTGTCGCCCATGGAAGTGAGGAGAAATCTATTAAATAAGGTAATTATTCTGGCGACTACCGCTACTAAGCAGCTAGTCGCCATATGGGGACTTAGTGAAGGTGAAGATTGTGTGGGGTGGTAGTTTCCCTTTAATTACGTACATATTTGTAGTTAAAAAGCTATTGAAGCTGAAAGGATCCCGCTACTGCCCCTTCTGGCCACCTCTCATAAGATCTGGAATCCAGTTGTGGGACCAGACTGATGCAGTGAGGGACAATCTTTACTCAGTCACTATAAGAAAAACCCTGTCCTCCTTGATACAGGAGGGCAGCATTTTCCTTTTGCTTACTGAAGATTGTCCCTTGCGGCTCTCCATCTGGTCCAGAGTGAAAGTCGGAGTGACGCAGGGAAAGGGACAGGAGGGGGATCCTTTCATATTGAATAGTGTTTGAACTACAGAATTGTAAGTAAATAAACATAGCTCTACGTGTTATAAAAAATATACAGAAGACTCAGATCTGCACTTTAAATTCAAGCATGGCGCACTATGCCTTCAGAGGGGGTGGAGGGTGCAGGTCAGTAAAGTCCTGAAGAGGTGTGATGTAACGTTTCTACTTTTTTACTGTCCATTCATTGGCTGGTGGAATACATGTGTACAGGCGTGATGTGTGTTCTACATAGTGGGAGCTGTATTATTAGGAAACTAGTTGAAGACCCTGTGGGTTGTGGAGCCCTCTGCCAATGACAGTTTAACCCTTTCAGTGACAAAAAGGTATGTAATGCATTTCATACGTCTGTGTTTCTGAAGGGTTTAACCCTCTGATATCCAATGCATTGAATAGGTCTGTGGCAATTAAATGGTTAACCCTTTCAGTGGCAATGAGCTATCCAATGTATTGGATATCTCTTTGCCACTGAAATGATTAACCCTTTCACCACCAAAGAGGTACTGAAATGCATTGAATAAGTCTGTGGCAGCAAAATTGTGAAAAACATGAAAGAGACAGTCTCAAAGAGGTGTGGAATGAATCGGATGTGTCTGTGAGGGTTAACCCTAGCAGTGGCACTGAGGTATCCAATGCATTGTATAGGTCAGTGGCAGTGAAATGTTAACCCTTTCTGTGCCAAAGAGGTATCCAATCAATCCAATGGGAGAAAAAGGTGGGAAAAAACAGAAAAACTTTACTTTTCATGGGAAATTTTTTGCCAAGTAGAAAGTGCCATTATTCCCTGGTTGTCACGGCGCCTTACCTCGGCCTACTCAGTTTGGCTGGAAGCAGGGTTCTGGACTGAAGCTCCGGTGTCACTAGCCTCTTCCCTCTCTGCCTGCGGCCTGGTCGCGTCTGGTTCCTTGTTACTGGCATCATTAATCAGGCACTTGCCTGGACGCCTGTTATAGGCTCAGCCTGGGGGACCTAATTGGTCCCGCCTTCTCCTACTCTTTATAACCTTTATGGGCCTGTGTATCAGTTACCCTTACGTTGTTGTTCTGAGCAGTTCTAGTTCCAGTTGTTCCTGTATCCTGTGTATGACCCGGCTTGTCTGACCAGCCATTCTGGTGCTGACCTTTGGCTCTGTCTGACCATTCTCTCTGTGAGCTCCATTTGTCTTGACATCCAATCTGGTGCAGTCCTGTGGCTCTGGCTGACTACCCACTCCGTGTATGACCCTGGTTTGTCTGACTATCCATTCTGGTGCTGACCTGGGGCTCTGTCCAACTATCCTCCCAGTGTATCTTACTCCTAGGGGACATCCTATCTGGTGCAGACCTGTGGCTCTGGCTGACTACCCGTTCCGTGTATGACCCTGGTTTGTCTGACTATCCATTCTGGTTTGTCTGACCTTGGGCTCTGCCCAACTATCCTCCTCTGCTTACCACCCACAGTCTAATGGTGCGGCTGAACTGTCTAACCAGGCCCTTTAACAATTTCTCTGTTGTTACATCTCTGACTACCACGATAATTGAACTACCCTGTTAGCTTGGGCAGAGTTTGCCAGGAATTGTGCCATGAACTCTTCCTCACAGAGTTCTCAGTTCCTGATTAATTATGGGTTTCAACCCCATGGTCTTCCCGAAGTCTTTCAGGCACAAGAGATTCATTTGAGGGTGCTCAGTTCCTCTTGGGTACGGGTACAGCATACCGTACATGGATTCATGCAGTGGCAGAAGAGGCAGGCTGACCGTAGATGCTTGCCAGCACCTACCTTTCAGGTGGGAGAAAGGGTGTGGCTGTCTTCCCAGAATCTTAACCTCCAGGTACCTTGTAATAAACTGGCTCCTCGATTTGTTGGTCCTTTCCGTGTGTTGCGCATAATTAACCTGTGGCATATGCTCTGGAACTTCCCGCCTCCCTGCACATACACAATGTGTTCCACATCTCCTTGCTCAACCTCTGGTTTGTAACCGATATACCACCAGTACGGTTCAACCAGCTCCGGTGAAGGTTGGCAATCATGAGGAATTTGTGGTACAGTGCATTCTGGACTCCAGATGGGTCAGAAGGCGCCTTCAGTATTTGATTCACTGGAAAGGTTATGGTCCAGAGGAGCACTCCTGGATACCTGCCAATGATGTGCACTCTCCTGTGCTGGTGAGCAGATTTCATGCTCAATTTCCTATGAAGTCCCAACACTGTCCACTGAGGAGGACTCCTTGAGGTGGGATACTGTCACAGCTCCTTACCTCGGCCTGCGCCATTTGGCTGGGAGCAGGGTTCTGGGCTGACGCTCCGGAGTCACTAGCCCCGTCCCTCTCTGCCTGTGGCCTGGTCACGTCTGGTTCCTAGTTACTGGCATCATGAACCAGGCACTTGCCTGGATGCCTTATAGGCTCAGCCTGGGGGACCTAATTGGTACTGCCTTCTCCTACTCCTTTATAACCTCTATGGGCCTGTGTATCAGCTACCCTTACTTTGTTGTTCTGAGCAGTTCTAGTTCCAGTTGTTCCTGTATCCTGTGTATGACCTGGCTTTTCTTACTATCCATTCTGGTCCTGACCTGTGGCTCTGTCTGACTATTCTCTCTGTGTACTCTATTTGTTTTGACATCCAATCTGCAGACCTGTGGCTCTGGCTGACCAGCTGCTCTGTGTATGGCCCTGGCTTCTCTGACTATCCATTCTGGTGCTGACCTGGCGCTCTGTCCAACTATCCTCCCAGTGTAGCTTACTCCTAGTGTACATCCTATCTGGTGCAAACCTGTGGCTCTGGCTGACAACCCGCTCTGTGTATGACCCTGGCTTGTCTGACTAGCCTAGCTGGTGCTGACCTGTGGCTCTGTCTGTTTACTCTGCTTGTGGCTCTATTACTTACAGAGACCCATCCTGGTGCAGACCAGGGGCTCTGGCAGACTCTGGCCTTAGTGACTGCAGGCTTGAATCAGTAGTCTCTATGGTTGAGATCCGGATAGGAGATAAGCTCTTTCTTACTGACTGCAGGAGTGAGTCAGTAGTCTCCATTGTTACCATCCTTATTGGAGATGAGCTCTTCCATACTGTCTGCAGGCGTGAGTCAGTAGTCTCCTCTGTTGCTCTTTACAGGAGACTGTAAGGTCAGTGTTGCATTACTCTTTGATTACTGAGACTACCAGCTGGCTTCAGCCTAGTCCCCAGCAGTGTGGTTATCCCGTCATCAGGCTCCTATTGCTGATAGAGTCTCTAACCTCTCCAGTCACCCTGTGGTGGGTGTTTGGCTTTAACATGTTTGACATAAATGTCAGGGTGTCTGTGTTTCATGTGCGTTATCAGGAAGGTTGTGCCAAGGTTCCCTCCTTTCCCCTTCTCACTAACTTGTCACAAATTGTGCACAGTGCCATTGGTGATGACTGCACTGTGCCTTCCCCAAGAGAAAAATAGCCCCACAACCATGACTCCAGGGGGGAGGGATAGGGAACAGGTGGAGAAAAATGGCCTCTTTCTTCTTGTCCTCCACATTCCCCTTCAGTTTCTGTGGCAGCGGATAATGTTGCTGCTACTACCTCAGATTTAGCACTGCAACTAGAACCAGGAGTATTGCTGGCGCTGGCAAGTGGAACCTGTCCTAGTCTCGCATCACTTGTTGTTCCCATTTCCACTGTGTTCATGGTGGTCTGTGACACACTAGCCTGCTCCTCAGCATCCTGCTGCCGTTTCATCTCAGCAGCAGCAGAAATTAGAGCAGTTGCATATTCTGCAAATTCCAAAAGCTGACTGCTAGTGGTGGTGGTGATGCCCATCCCCATCCCTGTCTCCCATTTCTTCTCAGTTTCTGCTAAAAAGGCCGTCAATGTCTCTTCCACCCCAGCTTCTTCAGCATCATCATCACCACTACCACTAGTCCAACTCCGTATACACTGCTGCTGCTCTATTACAGACATCTCACTGTTGCTTGGTGGATGTGAAAAGCAATGTGACAGAAGGTTCCCTAATGTCACACTTGATATTTCTTGGTGACGTGAAGAGGGCAGACTGGCAGTGGCAGCACTAGCGGCAGGGACAAGCAGCTGATCTGTGCTCCTGCTGGTGGTGATGGTTTTAATTCTGCACCTGTTTTTCCCCAACAGTTCCACTTGGACACTGTAGTGAAGGAAAGGGGAATTCCAGGGCCAGAGGAATGGTGTGGGCTCCCTTTACTGCAAGTCTGGATGCTCTCAAATGCTTCCCCTACCATTCCCTTAACACTAGTCCCACCAGCTGCTTCACCATTACTACTACTACTAACACCAGCCACATCAAGTTCAGCCCCTGAGTCTTCCTCCTCACAGTCACTAGTAATATGATTACCCCTCCTTCACTCACACTAATAACCTGCTGGACCTTCTTATTATTAGCACTGGTGGGACTTCTTGTCGATGGCAAGTGTGACATAGGGTCCCCTGCTGTCACACTTGGCATCATCTCCCCCCTCCTGAGTATTACAGGACACACTAGCAGCAGGTTCAGCACTGGTGGCAGCAGAGGCAGCACATCAGACAGCAGGCACAGCACTGGTGGCAGCAGGGGCAGCACATCTGAGAGCAGGCACAGTACTAGTGGCAGCAGGTTCAGCACTGGCAGCAGTCACAGAACTGGTGGCAGAAGGTGTGACACTGGCAGCAGGCACAACACTGCTGGCAGCAGGTCCAGCACTGGCAGCAGGCACAGCACTGGTGGCAGCAGAGGCAGAACGTCTGACAGCAGGCACAGCAAAAGTGGTAGCAGTAGCAGCACATCTGGCAGCAGGCACAGGCAGCTTGACTGTCCTGCTTTCACTGGTACTACCCTTCCCATTAAATTCCCCAAGAAACCTAGGGGTGATTTAGGGGAACTGGACAGCATTGGTTCAGTAGTGCTCACTTCCACAGACTCAGTGGACACATAAGGGTCCTTCCAGTTCCTCCTTTTTTCTATTTTTAAACTTTCTCATAGTGATAGAAGTCACTATGAGCCTCTCCTGCCTCAATTTTACCTCAAGATCACAGCAGAACCCCACAGCACATCTACCTCATTCTGCAGTTGATTCTATTGTGTTTCACTTCCATGATACATCATGTTTTTATAGCGAAAAGGTGAAATCAATATAAAGCAATGGGTGGAAATATTCTAGCCATTGAAAAAAGTGGCAAAGAATTTTGGCCAATGGGTGAAAAACTTTTTAATCGCTGGTTTAAAAGCGAAAAAGTGGAAAATAACTCGGTTTTTGGGGGATTTCTTGAGGGAACACAGTGACAACGTTCACCCACCCATAATCACCACCACTAGTAGGATTGACATTTGCAGAATTTGCTACTACTGTTGAGTTGCAAGAGCAGCAGGATGATGAGGAGTAGGCTAGTGTGCCACAGACCACAATGGACACAGTAGGAATGGGATCCAGCAGTACTGATGTAGGACTAGGACAGGTTCCACTTGCCAGCAGCAATAGTCCTCCTGGTCCTAGCTGTTGTGCTGATTCTGAGGCAGCAGCAATATCATCCTCTGCCCCAGCCAGTGAAGTGGATTGTGGAGAAGAAGAAGAAGAAAGAGGTCATTCTTCTCCAACTGAGGTCATGGGTGTGGAATTATTTTACTCTTGGGGCAGGCACAGTGTAATCATCAGCAATGGCATTGTGCACAATTTGTGATAAGTCAGCGAAACGGGGAAAGGAGGGAACACACCTTGGCGTAATTGCCCTAATAACGCACACGGAATACAGACACCATGACATTTAAGTCAGACAGGTGAAAGCCAAGCCCCCACAAAAGTAATTGGGGCTACTGTTGCTGTTCCTCAGTCTCTCCTTAAAGGCACCAAGAGTCAAGGCAGAAAATGAAAAGGAAGAAGACTAGAGAAACCCAGCCTGAGACTGAATGTTTGATGGTGATCAACACCTGGCTCGCCATCAACTTATTGCTCTAGGGTCTGGGTGTGGGAGGCCATAGTAACATATTCAGGTGATGCATTTTTTGTTATTGTTACCTCCCCCACCAGCTGATAGTGATTCTGTAGATGAGAGGATGTGGCAGTTCATGTCCACCCATTACACACTGTGTAGTGTGCTGACCACACATGGCAATGTGATGGAGTATAACTGCAGGCATGGAATCAAGCAGCATCCTAGAAAATTCCACCCCGCAGAATATGCTAAGCTGGTGGCAGGGAGGATTGATCATCATTATTATTAAGACTGCACATTGTCATTCGTCCTTACAAGAGTGGACAAGGGGTATAGTGACAGCAGCAGTATTTGGTTTCTGGTTGTAAAATTGTTTTGATGTTAAGGACCTAAGCACCAAGGTGTTTGCTTTCAGTTGTGCCAGTTGTTTGTTCTGACTGCATATTTGTCCATTTGTTCCCGATCCTGCCTCTATTTCCTACACAAACTGTGCTCATTGAAGTTGCTGATGAGAGGCACAGTTCATTCCTGCTCTCAAGGCAAAAATGTATATTCCAACAACACACTCATGATTTTGGAGAAGGAGTAGGAGGAGAAGCATTATTGGCCAACTTCTTTTTTCCACAAATACCTGAAGTGGTGGTGGCTATTTCTGGTGCTGCTACTGTCTCAAGCAGATCAACACTGCTGTTGTTGACCCCATTCCCTTGGAGCTGCATAAACGTCCTGCTTCTTAAACAATTCAGAAACAGCAGCAAGAACAGCAGTCGCAAATGCCGCAATGACACTGTGGCATTTGCCAGTGGCCACTGGCACCATACCTGGGCACTAGGCCAGTATATATATTTATATTTATAGTGCATTGTAGCAACCAGTTTGTTTGATAAAGCAGTCTTAGTACTGCGAAACGTTACATTATATATCATTGTTTTCAAAATTGGTTTGTTATTTTGTATTTTATATAATAAAAAGTTTTTAGTCATTCAGCAGCCGAGTTCATTTTATACATTTTTAACCCTTTGGATACTGATGACCACTGAATACAACATTGGAGACATCTTAGTGGGGGCAGATTGATCCTCCCCACAGGCCTAATAGCTGGTTCTGTTGTAGGCCACTTACCAGCAACTCCATTTGTGAGTATATTTCATATTATATTTGTATACTATTGATTTGAGACATTTACAGGCACGATTGGGCGCCCTCTATTCTTGTGTTTTCTTTACTAGGCCAGTAGGTCATATTTGTTTTTTCTCAGGGCTTGTTCTTTAAATAAACCACAGAAGCCTATAAAAATCAGTTTTTTGGGACCGATCCTGGGTCGAAATAAATCTAATTCATAAGGGATTGTGACTCTAACAAACCCGAGTCTAGCAATCACTGATTCCTCAGGGCTTGTGCCTCTAACAAACCTGAGTCCAACAAATCACTGATTCCCTTTGGCTTGGGCTCTAATAAACATGAGTCCAAAAATCACTGATTCCTCTTGGCTTGTGCCTCTAACAAACCTGAATCCAATGAATCACTGATTCCTCCACTTGCAGTGAGGAATGCAAGCAGAGTGCTGGGATGTATAGCTAGGGGCATTAGTAGCAGAAATTGGAAGTGGTCATGCCACTCTACAGATCTCTAGTTAGACCTCACCTAGAGTATTCTGTACAGTACTGGAGACCCCATCTCCAGAAGGATATAGATACTCGAGAAAATTCAGAGAAGGGTTCATAAAATGGTGACTGGTCTACAGGAAAAGAAATATCAGGATAGACTAAAGGATCTGAACATGTATTGCTTGGAGGAGAGAAGAGAGAGAGGGGATATGATAGAAACATTAAAATACATGGTGCAGGATGGAAGTACATTTAAAAGGAGTAAAAATACTAGGACAAGAGATCATAATCCAAAACTAGATGGACACAGGTTTAGACGTAATGTAAGAAAGTTTTACTTCACTGAGATGATAGTAGATAAGTTGAATAGCCTACCAGCAGAAGTGGTAGAAGTTAATACAGTGACAGAATTTAAGCATGCATGGGATAGGCATACGGCTGTCCTGAACATAAGAAAAGACCTAGGAGCAAAAAAGGTTTGAGGTTTTTACAGTAGGAAAATGGGCAGACTAGATGGTCTGAATGGTTCTTATCTGCCGTCAGAGTAAATGTTTCTATGTTTCTCAGGGCTTGTGCTGCTAACAAGCCAAAGTCCTGCAAATCAATGTTGCCTCAGGGCTTGGGCCAAACAAGTCTAAGCCCCACAAATCAATGTTTCCTCAAGGCTTGTGCCAAACAAGTGTAAGTCCTACAAATCCCATAGGATTTTTGCACCATATCGAAAATAATTCCCATTATCTACTATACAAGTTGGTACAGCTAAGGCAAAACTTGGTGCCCATGGCAATACCACATTTTTTAGAACAAATTCTTTGTTGAACATAAATGAATGATGACATTATATATAAAGAACTAGCAATTTTGAGACAGAGTTGCTCATCTGTATTTGTGAAAGCTATTTTTGTGTTTACACACCCAAACACGTAGTCTCCTTGCTGGTGAATGAGTAGAGGATATTGAAAAATCAGGGATGGTCAAATTAAACCTACAAAGTGTGAACATACATCTCATTTGCGGTGGTGAAATGGGTAAATTGGGCTTTTAACCAACCTTTTTTTAACCAAAACGGGCCACTCGGCTATAAAACTGCAGGCATGCGGCACATCGCAAGAGAATATTAACCCTTTTACTGCCAAAGCGATAGGCAACACAGTGTTGTATGATGCATTGCTTACCTGTTTCCCTCTTACCTATTGCAGGCACTTGTGTGGCTTCTTGAAGAGCTGTGGCCTTTAACATGTGGCGGACAGACCATGGAAACAAACCACAAGTGAAAAGCAGGTTGTTCCCTGGCCCCCCAAAAGTGCAGTGTTAAGGGTTAAGAATGGCAAGACCATCGGCAGGAATGTGAATAATGGTGGCAGTGGAAGGGTTAGGAGGCAGTGTTTAATGTGTGAAGAAGCTGCAGGCACACGTAAAAGATTGATCCTCCCACAGGAGACTGAGGCATACGCTACTGGCTGAGGATAATGGGAGTTTGAGTCCAGGCTGATGATGGGAGCGTGTTGATGCGGTAAGTGAATGTGACTCATTGCTGTAGGGTCTGTGTGTGTGAGTGGTGCGGGGTAGGTGGTACATGTAGAGCAGAATATAGTATTTTCTGTTAGTGGTGCGAGTGATCCGAGTGTGTGTGTCGGCCATGTTTAATTTTCTGTTCAGCCGGATACAGAGGGAGAGGCATGTCTATGCAGAGATTTTCACAGGAAGAGGCAGGGGCCTTCATATAAATCACGCCCCCTTGTATTCTCCAGGGCTCGCAGTAGGGAGGAGACATGAATATCCCCATCTTACTGCCGCCCCTGGGTGTGTGTCTCCTGAGGAGACATAAATTATGCAATGAGCCTTTCTCTTTTATATATTTATATATAGATAATAAAAATGTGGATTAGGCAGTTCTTACTTCAATTCTCAATGGACCTTGTCTCTCATGAAATAGTATCAAACTTCAAGACACATTTTCTCATATACATGGGCACTCTCAGTAGGACAATAAGGACTACTTGATAGGCAGGTACTGTGAAAAAGGGCTTCCCTTTGAGCCCTAATGACTAGAGAGAACTGTTGCAATATCATGCACTTCCACCAACAAACTTGAATAAAATCTAAAGCTTTTATTAGTTACTTTCTGCATACCTTATTAATATTTTCTGGTCAACTTGACTAGTCAGTGGAGAGACTGGTAAATTAAGGGTTCAAGCAGTTAGATGTAAAGAGAGAGACATTTCAGGCAGATCCACGCGTTTCGCATTGATAATGCTTACTCATGATGTCTGGCTTGTAAAATCTAATCCTTTGGTTTTGCCACATCCATAGTCCAAAGACCTCTTGTGGTCTCAATGGCTTTTTTTCTATGATACCAAATCAGACTCATGTCTTGAGAGACCCACAAATAAGTATCCTTCCATATTGGTTTCTTCAGGCCTAGGTCTGACACAAACCAATTGCATCACAGGCTTCAAATGAAAATACATTGGATCCCCAGTTAATTAAATTGTGATTTTAATTCATTGGATTCTATTAAAGTCTCCATTGCATTATTTTCTAAATCAATATGTAAATGTATTTTCACCCTATGGCGCAGATGGCTTGTCCAGGAATTGCACTTTATCATGAAGAATGAGGCCCTCTATCTTAATGGTATCTGGCTGGTTTACTTAAACCTTTGCTTGCCAGAGGGGTACACAATGCATTGCAGAGCAGGGTGATTAGGCAGCTCCAAGCATATGGGATCAACCACAGCAGTGATATGGCTGATGGATGAGTGAAATGTCTCCCATGATCTCTAAGGACTATAGATTTATATACATTGATGTAGGGATTTTGTCTCTACAGAAACCTGTAGTATCTTTGTGGCAATATAACTGGGTCTTAAAAAGCCATACTCCTCATTCCGTAACTCACGGGTATTCTTATAATAATATCAAGGCTTATGATGCCTCTCTATAAGATTTATAATTCTTCTTTGCTTGTTCCTTCAGATTGTTTTAGGCATCTGTTATAACAATTCTTTGAAATCTCATATACACATATAGTGTGTTTTTGCATTTCTAGACATTTTTCGTAATATATTGGTTAAGGTTTACACATGCCGTTTTCCCTATAAAATCCTGCAACTCCATCACAAGGCCAAACCTTTCTGCAGCACAGTCACATTTCCACGGTATAATTATACAAGTTTCACTGATGTCAGGTCAGACTGTAATTATTTGTCTTGCTATTCTAATTATATCCTTGAAGGAAAAATGAAAATAAGTTTCACTGGTTGTTATCAGAAAGGTGTGCAATATACGCCTTTGAATATTGTTGCACACCCCTGGAACAATTTTAACTTCTGAACCTGTAATGTCAGATTGATGGATTGTTCACAGCAATGGGGAATTCCCATCTAATTTAATCTCTTCATATTCTGCCAAGCCAATTAGGCTAACTTCTAGGGCACTAGAGAGATGCACAAGGTGTTGTGATGCCCTTGAAGAAGTAATAGTTGGTTAGGAAACATGTTGGCCTACTGTAAATAGTCCTGCATTGCATTCTTTATCATACTTTTTGCTTTTGTAATATATTTTTAAATCTATATCTCCCGTAGGGATGGGCAAATCACCTCAAAAGAGAAACAGTAGAAAAATTGCTCTTTTCACCAACTGGTAAATATTTCTCGTAAAGTGCAGGGTTTTTTCACCTTTTTCCGCCCATCACATTTCATTGGAATCAATGGAAAACTGAATTTATCCCCACCACATGGCAACGTTCACTTCTTTTCTTGCAGGCATATAAAATGGGTGCTAGGTTCTTACAGCATGCTATTCTGTGCGTGGGAAGATGTAGCAACGTCATCTCATGATCTACATTTGTCATCATTACCTCCTCCTCCAGCTGACTGCCAATCTGTAGAAGTCATGATGTGGTATTACTATTATTATTATTCTTTATTTATATAGCGCCAACTAATTCCGCAGCGCTGTATAATTGGGAATAGACATACAGAGGTATTAAATAGTACAATCATATGTGGAGGATCAGAGGGCCCTGCTCGTGAGAGCTTACAGTCTAGAGGAAAGTGGGTTTGATACAGAAGGTGTAAGTGCTATTGCGTTTAAGTGCCTCCTGCCACATGAACTGCCAGTCAGTGGGTGGGAGTGAGAAGTGCCGTTGAGTGCAGTAGTCTGTGCAAGGGGTGAATCTTGGTGATGATGTTTATGGAGGCAGTTGATAGGCCTCCCTGAAGAGGTGAGTCTTCAGGGAGCGTCTGAAGATTTGAAGGCTGGGGGAGAGTCTGATGGGGTGGGGGAGGGAATTCCACAGCTCAGGTGCAGCACGGGAGAAGTCCTGTAGGCGGGAGTGGGAGGATGTGATAAGAGCTGTGGAGAGCAGAAGGTCATGTGCAGAGCGAAGATGGCGGGCGGGAGTATATTTGGAAATAAGAGATGAAATATAGGAGGGTGCAGTGTTAGTGAGGGCTCTATAAGTTAGCACCAGAGTTTTGAATTTTACTCTGTATGCTAATGGGAGCCAGTGTAGGGACTGACAGAGGGGTGTGGTGTTAGAGAAGCGATGAGTGAGGTAGATTAGTCTTGCAGCAGAGTTCATTATGGACTGTAGCGGGGTTATTCGGGTGAGAGGCAGGCCAATTAGTAAGGAGTTACAGTAGTCAAGACGGGACATGATGAGTGTTTGGATTAGAATTTTGGTAGTGTCTTCTGTGAGAAAGGGTCGGATTCAAGAGATGTTGCGGAGGTGGAGGCGGCATGAGTTGGAGATTGACTGGATGTGAGGAATGAAGGATAGGGCAGAGTCAAATGTGACCCCCAGGCAGCGTGCTGTAGGGGTTGGTGTGATGGAAGTGTTGTTAACGGTAAGGGTAATATTTGGGATAAGGCTGGTTGTAGATGGAGGGAAGAGAATTAGTTCAGTTTTGCCAAGGTTAAGTTTGAGTTGATGGGAGGACATCCAGGAAGACACAGCAGACAGACAGTCAGACACTCGGGACAGGAGGGAAGGGGAGAGGTCTGGGGAGGAAAGATATATTTGGGTGTCATCAGCATAGAGATGATGGTGAAACCCAAAGGAGTTTATTAGTTTTCCAAGGGAAGCAGTGTAGATTGAGAAGAGCAAGGGTCCCAGGACTGATCCTTGAGGCACACCAACAGACAGTGGGAGGGGTGGGGAAGTGGAGCCGGAGTAGGAAACACTGAAGGAGCGGTTGCAGAGATAAGATGAAAACCAGGAGAGTGCAGTGTCGCAGAGACCTAGGGAGTGGAGGGCTTGGAGGAGGAGTGGGTGATCAACTGTGTCAAAGGTGGCTGACAGGTCCAAAAGAATGAGTAGGGAGTAGTGGCCTTTTGACTTGGCTGAGAGCAAGTCATTGGCCACTTTAGTGAGGGCAGTCTCAGTGGAGTGATGAGGGCGGAATCCGGATTGCAAGGGATCTAGAAGGGAATGGGAGCAGAGGAATTTAGTGAGCCGGTTATATGCAAGGCGCTCGAGAAGCTTGGAGGCGAACGGGAGTAGGGAAATTGGCCGGTAATTTGACAGTGAGTTTGGGTCCAGGGAGGGTTTTTTTAGGATGGGAGTGATTAGTGCATGTTTGAAAGAGGATGGGAAGGTGCCGGTTGAGAAAGAGAGGTTAGGGGGCAGCAGGATGCCTACTCCCCCTCCATGTCTGTTGCCAGGCCTCGGTGTGTGTGTGAATTGAAGGCCTCCATATGAGAGTGCGGCAGTGGAGGCAGTGTCTGATGATGTGAGCCAAGTTTCAGTGATGGCCAGGAGGTTTAGGGAATGAGAAATGAACAGATCATGAACAGCTGTTATTTTGTTACACACAGAGCGGGCGTTCCAGAGACCAAAACAAAAGGGGGGGAGGAGGTTAGGTGACGGGGTACGGTTATTAGGTTGTGAGTGTTGCGCGTGTGAGTGGGTTCTGTGGTACAAGAGAGAATGGAAGGGGGGCCTGGGTTAGGTGAGATGTCACCTGCAGCAAGTAGGAGGAGAAGGGACAGGGACATAAGGTGAGAGTGAGATTTGAAGCAGTGGGGATTTTTTGCAGGGGTAGAAGGAGATGGTGGTGATAGGGAGCGGAGGAATGAAAAAAGTTAATGGGAGCAGAGAAGTGGTGATTGAAGAATTGAGGGTGCAATGTGGATGGCGTGACACTTAATGTGGACACAGGAGGAGGAGAGTCTTATGCAGGTGAGAATGGCGATCACAAAGCAAGGAGCTAATTTGCCCATAGTGGGGTTAATGAATGGGGCAGTAGAGATGTGCAACAGTCAGTAATCCAGGAGAGTACAGATGACTTGGCAATCAAGGGTCAATCCACGGAGCGGAGAGTATAGGTGCCAGGGATGGTGAGGAGAGTCAGTAGCAGAACTGCAAAGGGTAGGTGAGGGTAGGAATCAATGCAGGGTTAAATGAAGTAGTCCACTGATGATCAGGAGAGGTAGATGTTGTAATGGTTAATGGTGGTTGGAGAAGAAATCAAAGTCAGATTTGGTTGTCCCCAGTGGTTTAGTGGTTAAATAAGCAGTTTGTAAAATCAGACCTGGTAGTTTTTATCCACTCATTGCATATTGTGTGGTTCACCGACTGCACATGGCAATATGGTAGAAGATAATCGCAACCAGGGCATCAAACGGCATCTGAGGATATTCCATTCCACAGAATATGTTAAGCTGGTGGCAGGGAGGATTCATCATTATTATTAAGTCTGCTAGTTGTCAGGTGTCCTTAACACAGAGGATAAGGGGCATAGTGGCACAGCAGAATTTGTTTTCTGGGAGCATGATTTGACATTGCGGACCTAAGCTTCATGGTGTTTGGTTACAGTTGTGCCAGTTGTGTGATGTGAATATAGATGTGCAAATTGTTCCCAGTCCTTCGCCTATTTCCTGCACGCACTGTACACATTGAAGTTGCTGATGAAAGACATAGTTCCTTCCTGCTCTCAAGAGAAAAAATAATATTCCAACAACACACCCGTGATTTTGGAGGAAGGGCATGAGGAGGAGAAGCATTATTTATTGGCCAACTTCTTTTCTTCACATGTACTTGAAGTGGTGGGGGCTATTTGTGGTGCTGCTACTGCCTCAGGCAAATCACTAGAGATAGTGGCAAGTGGAACCTTGATCACCATCACTGCTGTTGTTTATCCCTTCCCTTGGAGCTGTCTAACTGTCTTGATGCTTAAACAACTCAGCAGCAGCAGCAAGAACAGCAGTCACAAATGCCACAATGGCACCGTGGCATTTGCCAATGGCCAGTGACCACTGGCTATCATAACATGCCCTGCTGGCACTAGGCTGGCAGAGCATATATTTTTTTCTGCAGGGATTGTTCTTTAAATATACAACAGAGGCCTACAAATATATACCTGATGGTATATACCCAAGGGTACTTAAAGAACATAGTTCAGTAATAGCAAGACCATTATACTTAATATTTATTAATTCACTTTCATCAGACATAGTGCCCTGTGATTGTAGGAAATCTGATGTAGTTCCATTGTTTAAAAAGGTGTAAGAGCCAAACCAGGAAAATATAGACCTATGAGATTGACTTCCATAGTGGGTAAGATAGTAACATAGTGGATGACGCTGAAAAAAAGTCCAGCCCATGCAAAAATACCCCTGTTGATCCGGAGGAAGAAAAAAACAAACAAACACTGAAGCCATTACCAATTTAGCCCCAAGTGGGTAAAATAAATTCCTTCCTGACTCCAAATGGCAGTCAGATATTTCCCTGGATCAACAACCTATCTGCTTTAAAGGCACCTGGTCTGTGCTAGATAGGTATCCGTTGCCAGGGCCGGATTTACATCTCAGGAAACTGTAGGCACAGAAATCTGAAGCGTGCCCCCCCCACTGGCCTTCACCACAATGCTCCAAATCTCCACATTACCCCTCATATCCATATTGCCCTCACATTGCCCCCATCAGCCCCAACTGTCTTGCCCCCATCAGCTCCAACTTGCCCCCATCAGCTCCAAGCTCCAACTTGCCCCATCAGCTCCAACTGTTTTGCCCCCATCAGCTCCAACTGTCTTGACCCATCAGCTCCAACTTGCCCCCATCAGCTCCACATTGCCCCCATCAGCTCCAACTGTCTTGCCCCCATCAGCTCCAACTTGCCCCCATCAGCTCCAAGCTCCAACTTGCCCCATCAGCTCCAACTGTTTTGCCCCCATCAGCTCCAACTGTCTTGACCCATCAGCTCCAACTTGCCCCCATCAGCTCCAACTTGCTCCCATCAGCTCCAGCTGTCTTGCCCCATCAGCTCCAACTTGCCCCCATCAACTCCAAGCTTCAACTTGCCCCATCTGCGCCAACTGTCTTTCCCCCATCAGCTCCAATTGTCTTACCCCATCAGCTCCAACTGTCTTGCTCCCATCAGCTCCAAGCTCCACATTGCCCCCATCAGCATCAGCTCCACATTGCCCCCCCCGTATCCGTTTCCTACCTCCCTGTTGGTCCAGTGGCAGGAGATGTCTTTGTCGCCTTCTGCACAGACCTGCAGCTTCTGTTGCACCCCACGCAGTCTTCTCTTTAGGAATGCAGAGAGCTGGGAAATGATGTCATCTCCCAGCGCTCTGCATTAGAGATGACGAGGGGGAGCAACAGCAGCTACAGCCCTTGGCACAGACCTTAGCAAGCGAGGAGCGGGCCGGGCGGCGTGTTACTGTGCTCAGCGCAGAAGCACTGTAAATATATTTAAAAAAAATACTTCAATGACAAGCACCCCTCTGTGGGGTGCGCCTGTAGGCAGGTGCCTACTCTGCCTCATGGCAATTCTGGCCCTGTCCGTTGCGTTTATATAGGTAGATACGAATATTTAAAAAAAAAAATCACTGCTTGTATGTATTAACTTTTTGAGTGCCGTTAAACATATTGCACTCTCCTTTGGCACTAGATAGATAGATAAATAGATAGATAGATAGATAGATAGATAGATAGATAGATAGATAGATATGTGATAGATAGATTGATATGAGATAGATAGATAGATAGATAGATAGATAGATAGATAGATAGATAAATAGATAGATAGATAGATAGATAGATAGATAGATAGATATCATATATATATATATATATATATATACAATAGATAGATATGATATAGATAGATAGATACGAGATATATGAGATACATATATATATATATATATATATATATATATATATTCAATAGACAGATATGAGATAGATAGATAGATAGATAGATAGATAGATAGATAGATATCTGATAAATAGATAGATAGATAGATAGATAGATAGATAGATAGATATGAGATAGATAGATAGATAGATAGATAGATAGATAGATAGATAGATATGAGATAGATAGGTATGAGATGGACATGAGATAGATAGATACAATATAGATAGATAGATAGATAGATAGATAGATAGATAGATAGATATGAGATATATATATGCAATAGCTAGATATGATATAGACAGATATATATGATATAGATAGATAGATAGATATGAGATAGATAGATAGATAGATAGATAGATAGATAGATATGAGATAGATAGATAGATAGATAGATAGATAGATAGATAGATATCATATATATATATATATATGCAATAGATAGATATGATATAGATAGATAGATACGAGATATATGAGATACATATATATATATATATATATATATATATATATATATATTCAATAGACAGATGTGAGATAGATAGATAGATAGATAGATATCTGATAAATAGATAGATAGATAGATAGATAGATAGATAGATAGATAGATAGATAGATATGAGATAGATAGATAGATAGATAGATAGATAGATAGATATGAGATAGATAGGTATGAGATGGACATGAGATAGATAGATACAAGATAGATAGATAGATAGATAGATAGATAGATAGATAGATAGATAGATATGAGATATATATATGCAATAGATAGATATGATATAGATAGATATATATGATATAGATAGATAGATAGATAGATAGATAGATAGATAGATAGATAGATAGATAAATAGATAGATAGATAGATATGAGATAGATAGATAGATAGATAGATAGATAGATAGATAGATATGAGATAGATAGATAGATAGATAGATAGATAGATAGATAGATGATAGATAGATTGATATGAGATAGATAGATAGATAGATAGATAGATAGATAGATAGATATGAGATAGATAGATAGATAGATAGATAGATAGATAGATAGATATGAGATAGATAGATAGATAGATAGATAGATAGATACATAGATATGAGATAGATAGATAGATAGATAGATAGATAGATAGATAGATATGAGATAGATAGATAGATAGATAGATAGATAGATAGATAGATATGAGATAGATAGATAGATAGATAGATAGATAGATAGATAGATAGAATATATATAAATATGAGATATATATATATGCAATAGATAGATATGATATAGATAGATATATATGATAGATAGATAGATATGTGATAGATAGATTGATATGAGATAGATAGATAGATAGATAGATAGATAGATAGATATATATGAGATATATGAGATAGATAGATAGATAGATAGATAGATAGATAGATAGATAGACAGACAGATAGACAATCTTGTATATATATATATATATATATATATAATCAAAATGCCATGTCTTTCAACAGAACAGTAGAAGTTGCATGGTTAATTATAAACAATTTTCACTTATGTATCCTGGCTCAGACTCTATCAGACCAGCCTGTTATTATATTATATAAGTCTTCTAATTATATCTATTATACCTAAATATACCCATGAATGGAAAAAAGAAGATGAGATTAATAGGTAGCAAGAGGGGAGTGCACTGGTTGCTTTGCATATTGCCACACACCACTCTGATGTGTAAAGAGCTAAAGCAATGTAACAATTTCACAAATTAAACATTCTCTTCTCAACCTGTCATTTCAGATTAATGGACTCTTCATATCGCAATGGAAATTTATTGCTAATGGAATCTCTGCATTCTTTGCCACCAAAAAACAAATAGACAATCATTTTTGCTGCAACAAATATGGTTATGTCAGTGTTCACAAATCAAGGGACAATCTACTTTCCTGTTTTTGGACTAACATATGGTTGTCAGGGATTTGGGACAAAAGTAAGGGGGAAACTTCATAGTTGGATAGGTGTTCCTATTCCAGAATGCACCCTGCTCTCTTCATATGCCCCACAACTGGTGATGGAAGCAAAGGGTACAAAGTATTTGTGCTCTCACCTAGAGCCACTCAGGAGGAGCCTCAATGTCATAGGAAAGATTTGGTGCTGGACAGAGGACAATGAAGACCTTCCAATTTCTCAAACTTGATAAATATGGACCTGAACATTCTCTATTATAATCTCCCATAATAAAGTGAGTTCATAGATATCACTGCTCTAATTCTTTGTATTAAATAAATATACAGCATGCAATACCATAATCAAAAGGACAGAAAATAAGTAATAAATACATATATATTGTACATAGAGCTGTTTAGTTAATTAAATGCAAAACAAGTACAAACATGTCAAACTGAGAGATGTATATCCTAAATTAGGCACCAAGTCATTGTTTATAGTTAAGCCAGAGTAATGTTTACATTTTGTAAATTAATATAATTTCTCATTTTCTCAGTAGCCACGCTTTGTCACTGTGCCTTTCTTTTCCAGCTACTTAATCTATGGATTTGATGGTCATTCCCAACAGATCTCCATTATGAAATTTATCAGACTGAACTTCATCTCTATTCTCAGTCTTCCTCTCGTGCTTCACACACCTTCTCTTTATACATATTTTGGTGTGGCCCATGTATTGAGGGGGATGCACTAAAGGTCGATGAGGGTTTCAAATGGCAATGTTGTGTTAGATCTGTGTTGAATATTAAAAGTCATGGACACTCAACTAGGAATGAAGCTGCAATACAAATTTGCATGCTGTATAGGAATGGTGTCCTACCCAGGGTGCAGTATCTTTTAGCCCACTAGTATCTTTCACAGAGAGGAAATATCCTAAAGCACATCATACAGGTCCTATCATAACAGCAGTCCAACCATGAAATGCCAGGCAATTCCTCTCTGAGCAAGAGAAGCAGCCAACCCCAGACGTACGTTTTGTCCTTGTTGTGCCTTGTCAGTGTGGTGCAGCTGATCTCTCTAAGCACTGTGAGCAAGGGGTCCAATGCTGAATTCCTCCTATTACCCTTGGGGTGACTAATCCCAAGGAAAATTTACAGATCTGTGTTGAAGGCACATCACCAGTATGCACTAATGTGTCTTCACCATGCCTTTGACAGGTCTATGAGCTTGGACTGAACCCTTCGACAATGGCTCATTTCTGTATGGAAATGGATGTTAATGAGTCATTCATCCGTATGGAAATGAAAGATTATGAGACATTGTCATATTTATGTGGGTGTGTTTATATGTTAATGTGGCTTTTCACCATAAGCACTCTGCTGTCAGAATTCACAGTAGCAATGTTGGAGATGTTGAGATCTCCCTGTGGTTGAACTGCTGTCAATATGGAAGTGATGTATAATGGATGTGGAATGGATGCTCTCCCTCACACATCACCAGCCGTAGACAACCCTGAAGTCTGAAACAAACCAATAAATGATGTGAGAGGCTCTGAGCACAAACAAAAGCACAATGGCCTGTTCTTCGGCTAGTCACCGCTCAAGAGCATCACATTTTAGCTCTTTAGTGCCATTACAGAGGAGAAATTTCCACATACATATTAGACTAATCCTGCCCATAAGGGCGGTCCAGTACCAAAAGGATGGGCAAGTCTCCTCCGCACGGAAAAACCAGCTAACCCCAGACGTACGTATTGGTCTTATTTGAGCCTCATCAGTGAGGTGCAGCTGGCTTCCCTAGGTGCTGAGAGCAAGGGGTCCATGTCTGGATTACCCTTTACACTTAGGGAGAGACCCTAAGTGTTTCGTAGAAACAAACCAATAAATGATGTGAGAGGCTCCGAGCACGAACAAAAGCACAATGACCTGTTCTACGGCTAGTCACCGCTCAAGAGCATCACATTTTAGCTCTCTAGTGCCATTACAGAGGAGAAATTTCCACATACATATTAGACTAATCCCCCCACAAGGGCGGTCCAGTACCAAAAGGATGGGCAAGTCTCCTCCGCACGGAAAAAACAGCTAACCCCAGACATATGTTTCAGCCTTATTTGGGCCTCATCAGTGAGGTGCAGCTGGCTTCCCTAGGCACTGAGAGCAAGGGGTCCACGTCTGGATTACCCTTTACACTTAGGGAGAGACCCTAAGTGTTTCGTAGAAACAAACCAATAAATGATGTGAGAGGCTCTGAGCACGAACAAAAGCACAATGGCCTGTTCTTCGGCTAGTCACCGCTCAAGAGCATCACATTTTAGCTCTCTAGAGCCATTACACAGGAGAAATTTCCACATACATATTAGACTAATCCCACCCATAAGGGCGGTCCAGTAGCAAAATGATGGGCAAGTCTCCTCTGCACAGAAAAAACAGCTAACCCCAGACATATGTTTCAGCCTTATTTGGGCCTCGTCAGTGAGGTGCAGCTGGCTTCCCTAGGCACTGAGAGCAAAGGGTCCACGTCTGGATTACCCTTTACACTTAGGGAGAGACCCTAAGTGTTTCGTAGAAACAAACCAATAAATGATGTGAGAGGCTCCGAGCACGAACAAAAGCACAATGGCCTGTTCTTCGGCTAGTCACCGCTCAAGAGCATCACATTTTAGCTCTCTAGTGCCATTACACAGGAGAATTTTCCACATACATATTAGACTAATCCCACCCATAAGGGCGGTCCAGTAGCAAAATGATGGGCAAGTCTCCTCTGCACAGAAAAAACAGCTAACCCCAGACATATGTTTCAGCCTTATTTGGGCCTCGTCAGTGAGGTGCAGCTGGCTTCCCTAGGCACTGAGAGCAAGGGGTCCACGTCTGGATTACCCTTTACACTTAGGGAGAGACCCTAAGTGTTTCGTAGTAACAAACCAATAAATGATGTGAGAGGCTCTGAGCACGAACAAAAGCACAATGACCTGTTCTTCGGCTAGTCACCGCTCGAGAGCATCACATTTTAGCTCTCTAGTGCCATTACAGAGGAGAAATTTCCACATACATATTAGACTAATCCCCCCACAAGGGCGGTCCAGTAACAAAAGGATGGGCAAGTCTCCTCCGCACGGAAAAAACAGCTAACCCCAGACATATGTTTCAGCCTTATTTGGGCCTCGTCAGTGAGGTGCAGCTGGCTTCCCTAGGCACTGAGAGCAAGGGGTCCACGTCTGGATTACCCTTTACACTTAGTGAGAGACCCTAAGTGTTTCGTAGAAACAAACCAATAAATTATGTGAGAGGCTCTGAGCACGAACAAAAGCACAATGGCCTGTTCTTCGGCTAGTCACCACTCAAGAGCATCACATTTTAGCTCTCTAGTGCCATTACACAGGAGAAATTTCCACATACATATTAGACTAATCCCACCCATAAGGGCGGTCCAGTAGCAAAATGATGGGCAAGTCTCCTCTGCACAGAAAAAACAGCTAACCCCAGACATATGTTTCAGCTTTATTTGGGCCTCGTCAGTGAGGTGCAGCTGGCTTCCCTAGGCACTGAGAGCAAGGGGTCCACGTCTGGATTACCCTTTACACTTAGGGAGAGACCCTAAGTGTTTCGTAGAAACAAACCAATAAATGATGTGAGAGGCTCTGAGCACGAACAAAAGCACAATGGCCTGTTCTCCGGCTAGTCACCGCTCAAGAGCATCACATTTTAGCTCTCTAGTGCCATTACACAGGAGAAATTTCCACATACATATTAGACTAATCCCACCCAAAAGGGCGGTCCAGTAGCAAAATGATGGGCAAGTCTCCTCTGCACAGAAAAAACAGCTAACCCCAGACATATGTTTCAGCCTTATTTGGGCCTCGTCAGTGAGGTGCAGCTGGCTTCCCTAGGCACTGAGAGCAAAGGGTCCACGTCTGGATTACCCTTTACACTTAGGGAGAGACCCTAAGTGTTTCGTAGAAACAAACCAATAAATGATGTGAGAGGCTCCGAGCACGAACAAAAGCACAATGGCCTGTTCTTCGGCTAGTCACCGCTCAAGAGCATCACATTTTAGCTCTCTAGTGCCATTACACAGGAGAATTTTCCACATACATATTAGACTAATCCCACCCATAAGGGCGGTCCAGTAGCAAAATGATGGGCAAGTCTCCTCTGCACAGAAAAAACAGCTAACCCCAGACATATGTTTCAGCCTTATTTGGGCCTCGTCAGTGAGGTGCAGCTGGCTTCCCTAGGCACTGAGAGCAAGGGGTCCACGTCTGGATTACCCTTTACACTTAGGGAGAGACCCTAAGTGTTTCGTAGTAACAAACCAATAAATGATGTGAGAGGCTCTGAGCACGAACAAAAGCACAATGACCTGTTCTTCGGCTAGTCACCGCTCGAGAGCATCACATTTTAGCTCTCTAGTGCCATTACAGAGGAGAAATTTCCACATACATATTAGACTAATCCCCCCACAAGGGCGGTCCAGTACCAAAAGGATGGGCAAGTCTCCTCCGCACGGAAAAAACAGCTAACCCCAGACATATGTTTCAGCCTTATTTGGGCCTCGTCAGTGAGGTGCAGCTGGCTTCCCTAGGCACTGAGAGCAAGGGGTCCACGTCTGGATTACCCTTTACACTTAGGGAGAGACCCTAAGTGTTTCGTAGTAACAAACCAATAAATGATGTGAGAGGCTCTGAGCACGAACAAAAGCACAATGACCTGTTCTTCGGCTAGTCACCGCTCGAGAGCATCACATTTTAGCTCTCTAGTGCCATTACAGAGGAGAAATTTCCACATACATATTAGACTAATCCCACCCATAAGGGCGGTCCAGTAGCAAAATGATGGGCAAGTCTCCTCTGCACAGAAAAAACAGCTAACCCCAGACATATGTTTCAGCTTTATTTGGGCCTCGTCAGTGAGGTGCAGCTGGCTTCCCTAGGCACTGAGAGCAAGGGGTCCACGTCTGGATTACCCTTTACACTTAGGGAGAGACCAATAAATGATGTGAGAGGCTCCGAGCACGAACAAAAGCACAATGGCCTGTTCTCCGGCTAGTCACCGCTCAAGAGCATCACATTTTAGCTCTCTAGTGCCATTACAGAGGAGAATTTTCCACATACATATTAGACAGCATTCTCTCTGCTTCCTCATGTGGTCAGTAGTGGAGTGGAGAGGATCATTTTAGCACCATGAATAGCATCACTCCCTTAACTCTTTGAGTGTCATAGTAACCCCTGTGATACTCAAAGGATTAGAAAGGTATAGTGTCCACTATACAAACATCCCCTCTGATCTCCATATTGCCTTTTTTTTAAGGGAGAATATGTTTCTAGTTCAGAACAAAACATGTTATTCAGCCTTTAGTTGCAATATAACTATCAGTTTATTGCTGTAATTGTTATATGTTGGAATGTCATGGTTTCCTCCTCTCTGTCCTTTTCCCCCTATGCATGTTTGTCACTGTCACCCCATAATCACAGAATTGTCACTACCTTAATACAAGTATTGTTTCTGCGGCAGTTATGGTATGGACTGCAAAGAGGCACAAAGGCAATAATAAGAGAAGAGGAGATTATGGGAGGAAGAATAGAGAACAGCATAAAAAAGCAGAGATTATGGAAGACAGAGTGGAGAGAGGACAATGCTGTGATTATGGGACGGAGAGTGAAGAGAGCAAAGAGAGTGAAGAGGACAGAAAATGATGATAATAGAGAAGATGAAGATGGGAGAAAATAGCGGAAAAGAAACCAAGGCACTGTACTCAGAGCTGAGCAGCTTTGATCTGGGGTGTTCTGATAGCTATATAAGCATACATAAGTCTATTGTAAAAACAGTAGCTGTTGCTTTAATTCAGGAGCCATTACTGCAGTGCTCTGCGTCACTTCCTGTCCTAGCAGTCAGTCTGTTTGTCCACCTTTTCAAAGAAGGTATTGAACCTCCACACTCTCTTCCACACTGGCCCTGGAAAGATAAGTCTGTAAGTAGGCTAGCTTTAGTTTTAAGTTAATAGTATATGTTTTTATGCAGTTAGCTACAGTTGACAGACCTAAGGGGCGTCCCTGGCTCTGGTTCCATTAGCTCCAGCAGTGGCTCTCCTCCGTTATTTCACCCTAGCGGTGTATTGGCTCTAGCTCTAGTCAGTCCTTGTTGTATCATTGGGCACCTTACTATACAGCTATCTGAGAGTGATTCAGTTCAGTCGCATACTGTGGGACTAGTGTTAGTAGAGTAGTAGGGGAAGCAATTTAAAGCATCCAGACTAGCGGTCTAGGGAGCCCACACCATTCTCCTGAGCCTGGGAGCCCCCTTCCCCCCCACGGCATTGTCCACGTGGAACATGATCCCAGAACTGTCACCAGCAGGAGCACAGATCAGCTGCCTGTGTCTGCTGCTACTGCTGCCAGTCTGCTGTCTTTAGGTCACCAAGAAATGCCAAGTGTGACATTATGGGGTGCTCTGTCACACTGCTCATCAACCGCCTCCTACCAGCAGTGAGTATTTGGAAATTTGTGGAATTTGCAACTGCTCTAATTCCTGCTGCTGCTGAGTTGGAAGGGCAGCAGGATGCTGAGGAGCAGACTAGTGTGCCACAGACCACTGTGGACACAGTGGGAATAAGGTCATCAAGTGATCTGGGGCTAGGACAGGTTCCACTTACCAGTAGCAACACATATACCAGACGTGGTGGTGGGGGCTAGTTATGGTACTGCTACTTCCTCAGGCGCATCACAGCAAGAACAACATTTGCAAATTCCGCATCTACATCAGGGCATTGACAATGGCCACTGGCCACTGGCCAAAACAACATGACCTGCTGGCACTAAGCCAGTGGGCATTTTTTTTCTCAAGGCCTGTGCTGTAAAAAAAAAATAATAATAAAAAAATCATTAAAAAAACAAGCAAACATAGTCCTATAAAAGCCTAAGTCCTACAAATCAATGTTTCCTTAGGGCTTGTTCCAAACAAGATTAAGTCCTACAAATCAATGTTTCCTTAGGGCTTGTTCCAAACAAGATTAAGTCGTACAAATAAATGCTCCTGTAGGGCTTGTTCCTCTAATAAGTCTAAGTCCTACAATCAATATTTCCTCAGTGCTTGGGCCTCGAACAACAAATCTAACAAATCATCTTCTACAAAATACTCTCTGGTCAAGTATTATTCCACCCCAGTGGCAGCTTATGTCAGGGGGTTCCTGTCTCTATCACTTTACATACAAATTTATTATTTTATTTTATTTATTTATTTTATCATTATTAACTGTCCCCACAATACCAGTCAACAAACCCCCCAAAACAAATTCCCTGTTCATATGATTAATTCAATTAACCAACACAGGCACCCTCCTTAGACCCTTTTCATACCATGTCTTATGGTGTATTTTTAATTTTATTTCTGATTTATTTTTTATTAACTGCCCCCCAATCCCAGTAAACAACCCCCCCCAAAAATCATCCCCTGTTTAACTGTTTCTTTCCCCACACCCCACTAACACAGGCACTCTCATGCCCCTTTCATACCATGCCTTTTGGAAATAAAATAATATTTGCTATGTATTGTGTGTAACTTTAATGTTCCCATTGATTTCAACAGGCGAAAAAAGCGGGAAAAAGTGGAAAATCCGCACTTTTTTGGGGGAAATTATTCAACACAAAAGTGTAATGTTCCCCCGATTTCAGTTTGAGGTGAAAATTTTCGCCCATCCCTACCAAAGACATCATGTGGTCTCAATGTCTTTTTTGTGTGATACTAAATCTGACTCCTGTCTAGACAGAACCACAAATAAGTTCCTTCCATGTTAGTTTCTTTGGCAGTGGCGTAACAATAATGGTCGCAGGGGTCGCAACTTCACACCAGGTGCCCGGCTGCCCCCTGATATACCACCGTCACTGTCATCAATAAAAAAACATTGCCAGTGGGAAGATCAGACTGATCTCCTCGCTGAAAAACTGAGGTCTGTGCCTTTTTCGGCACAGACCCCTATGATCAGCTTCCTCGATATCCCCAGCCATCTAGTAATGCAGAGCACTGGGAGACGACATAATCCCCCAGCACTCTGCATTACTGGAGAGATAACCGCATGGGAGCTGCTCATAGAGGTCTGTGCAGAAGAAGGCACAGACCTCTCCTGCCACGCCGCTGGACCACCAGGGACGAGGCCCCACTTCTGAGTCAGGCAGGAGTGGATAATAGGGGCCAAATTGGGGGTGGAAAATGGGGGCAATGTATAGGTGGACAATGTGGAGATGGATAATGGGGGTAATGTGGAGGTGGCAATGTGGAGATAGACAATGGGGGCAATGTGGAGGTGGACAGTGTGGCAATGGACAATAGGGGCAATGTGGAGGTGGACAACTGGGGCAATGTGGGGGGGCAATGTGGAAGTGGACAATGGGGCCAATGTGGTTGGGGGCCCCATGGCATGCCTCTGTTCTTCAGGCCTAGGCCTGATGCAAGCCAATTGCACCATAGGCTTTAAATGAAAATACATTTAATCCCCAACGAATTAACCTCTTAATGACCATGGACTTTTTTTATTTCTGGAGCCAGTTCAGGGCTCCCCGAACAGCATGCAGCTGCACGGGGAGCCCTAAAATCCATGACGGTCCTAGCTCATCATGGGACCTTATGGCTCGCCAACCCATGATGTTTCAGGACCATCGTGGTTCCTTAAGGGGTTAAATTGGGCATTTAACTCCTAGGATACTAGGGAGTTCTCTGTTGCATTAATTTCTAAATCAATGAGTATATTTATTTTCCCCCTATGGCGCAGATGGCTTGTCCCAGAATTGCACCTCTTTAGCGTGATGAATGAGGCCCTCCATTTTAATGGCACGGCTGGTTTACTTAACCCTTTGAGTGCCAAATGGGTACACAACACATTGTACGACTCTGGCACACAAAGGGTTAAAATAAGCACCAGAATGCGGCATTTTGCGATTGCTGTTCTTGATGCCGATGCGGCAGGGTGATTAGGCAGCTCTAAGGGAATGGGATCAACAACAGTAGTGATATGGGTGATGGATGAGTGAAATGTTTCCCATGATCTCTAAGGACTATACATTTATTTACATTCATGTATGAATTTTTGTTGCAATGCAGGAAACATGCGCAATCGCTATTTCCCGTGTGAAAACCACAAGGGAATAGGTTTGCGCATGATTTTGTTGAATTGTGCATGAAAATTCAAGATTAGCGAATGGCTGCGTATATTTATTTTTTGTGGGCGTGGCTAAGATTAACGAATCTGTGTGAGTGGAATAGCGAATGCGCCTAATGCAAGAACTGCTATTGCGAATGAATTTAGACACCTGTGTACTGTTGTTGTAAAATGGAATTTTTTATGCGCAATTCAAGAAGCTTTTGGTATTTAGCTTCCTGGATTAGAACATGTGCAAAATCTATCTGCGCACAAAAATTCCATTATCAGATGTGAAAGTTTCTTGCATTGCACCATTTATCTCTTCAGAAACCTGTAGTATTATTTGTGGCAATACAATTGGACTTAAAAAGCCATACTCCCCATTCTTGTTTTACATTTTGTCCTCCTGAAGAAACATGTTGACGGATTTTAAGAATTTTAATTAAACTTTTATATTTTTTCCACATTATTTTTGGTCTGCTTTTGAAAAGTTTTTTCATGTAAGCGGTGTAACAATGAATCCAAGTGGTGTTTGCACATTCGGACGGTTCTGTTGCTGGGTGAACCAGTGATAATCTTCCCCGCTGGCCATTTGACCGGTATCCAAGGTTTTGGGACCGGTCTGATCTTTATTGTGAGTATATTAGGACTATACTAAATAATACAATATACTTGCATGATTGCTAGCGGTGCAGCTCTTCTCGCATCTTGTTTTGTGTATTCTCCCCATTCAGTAACTGATGGGAATTCTCATTATGTTATGTGACTTCAGGGTTGTCTACTGCTGGTCAAGTGCGAGCGAGAGCATCCCTTCCACACTGACAGCAGTTCACAATCCTCCCTACTTATGATTGATTGAGAGCTCTTACTGCATAGGAAACTACAGGGAGATCCCAACTTCACCAGCCTCAGGTAGGGGAAGTTGAGACGGTAAATTCTGGTATTGGAGTTTAAAGAATGTGGTGAAGTGCCACATCCTATATAATAATTCACTAAGTGTGTGTTTGTCAGAAGCTGTCATGCGCAAAAGAGACAGCTGAGCGAGCTGCATTCATGCACAGTAGAGAGTGCCCGCACTGCGGCTAATAACGGAGTGGGGCTCCGAATTCAGCCCATAGTCCTCTCTGAACTCGGAGTACCCCACTGTCATGTCCGGGGCTCTCTCCTGTCTGGCTGTCCTGTTGTTCACTGCCTCTACCTGCTCCGTCGTGCGGCTGGATGTGAAGTTGCGCTTGGTTGCGGCTTTGTCTCCAGGGACGCTTTGGTTGCTTCCCGTGTTGCGGGTATGTAACTTGCCTGTATCTTTTTCCGGATGCGTTAGTATAGCGTCCTTAGTGTTAATCGAGTCACTATATCCCTGTGTTGATTCTGTTTGCCTCCTGTAAAGCCTCATCCAGTCTTTAGATCCTTGCTTGATCCTCAGCATCCAAATAGTCTCATTCAGACCATAGAGCTTTGCTTGATCCGCAGCATATATCCTTGATTGAACCTCTGCATCCTGTGTTTCTGCTAGGAATCGTTTCCTGACACCTTTTCCTTCCTCTGTCTCCTAGCAGATTCTCTCGGTTATACCTGGATACTACCTGCCCTCCTGCCTGCTTTCAGCTGATCTCAGTTTTGCCTGTCTCCAGTCTTGATACACCTTCAGCTTACCTGGGATCCAGTTAGAGTCTACCTTACCTATCCTCCTGTGGCTTCTACTTACCTGAGTGAGTACCCTGTTTTCTTTTGGAGATTCATTCCTCCCAGGGGATTAGGTAGTAGAGCTTGGCTGTACAGTGTTATCGCGGGCTGCCTTTGGCTCAACCGAAGGGGACCAATCTGGCTTCGCGGCCAGCACCTTTATCCGGCTTTTAGCCGCAGCACAACACTGTACAGTCAACCACCGCACCCGAGCTACGCACTCTAGCGTCGCACTCTAGAATCTCACTCCCTAATCCTTTGTTGGAGGAGACTGACCTTCTGCAGTTCAGTTAGGGGTTTTCTTCGCTCAGTCTGTCCATTCTGCTCCAGCGCTGTTTTTCGTGACACCCACTCTGTATCAGCTGCGGAGCGGGCAGTCTCTATTGTGCATGATTGCACCGCAGCCATTGCTGGGTGGCACAGTGGTCCATGTACACAGGGTCTTCAAGTAGTTAACATATAAAAATACCCCTTGCATATGATAATGGCTCATTATCTTGCATTCCCAAATGGAAATGAGTCATTATGCAGCATTCCCATATGGAAATAGGCCATTGTCGATGTGATGAGTGAAAATTCGTAAACCTGTTTTAGGCATTTCGGCTGGAGGTCGATGTGGGCAGATTGTTGTCGAACTGATGGGGATATGATGTTGAAGGCAATTTAGTGCATACTGTCGATGTGCGTTCAACACTGCTTGATAGGACATCAACATTTTTAACTCTCTTCAAACCCTCCTCTGGCATGCAAAGGGTTAAAATAAGCACCAGAATGTGGCATTTTGTGATTGCTGTTCTTTTTTTTTTTAATACAAGATTTTAGTGAAAATTTTAAATGAAACATACAATGCAGCAAAATTCGAAATATGTGAAACATCTAAAGCTTTGAGGCATTCAAAGAAAGAAAAAAAAATAGACAATGAGACACATTAAAGGCATAAAATGAAGCACAATATTATGTCATGAAGATAAAAGCACAAAATATCAAGTAAATTAATCAAGATAAGATAGATCAAGGTCATCTTAAGTAGTGCAATGATAGTACCATATGTATATGTGTATAATGAGTGTATATGAAGATACATGAGAGAGACATGGAGGGAAGGAGAAAGGGAAAGATGGAGAGGAAAGAAAAACAAAAACAAGGAGCAGGCCATGTACATATATCAACTATTTTGAAAATGAAAATAGGAACAATAAAGACATTTAGGCACGATGGAAGGGGAGGACAGGAGAGACACAACATTGTAGAACTAAGAGGCATATACCTTGATGTCTAAGAAAGAGGTTCTGACATCTTTCACCCAAGACCACTGGGACAAAAAACTTTGCTGTGAATGCGTGACTGTGGCATTCAGGTTCTCCAATTGAAAAATATTATCTGCACTTGAAAACCAAAGATGCAGAGATGGGGCTTCAGGTTTCTTCCAGCAACGAGGTATGAGGGACTTCGCTTGAGAAATGAGTATACAAACCATTTGCCAAAATCCAGTTGAAAGATCTATTGTAAGTGTCCCTTGAAAATAGACAAATCCAGGGATCCAGAAGAACTCTAACTTTAAGAAATGTGTGGATATAATCAAGGAATTTTATCCAGAAGAGAGCTATTATTTTGCAGTTCCACCAAATGTGGTGCATGGAACCTTCGTTTTCATTGCACCTCCAACAGTTTCCAGAGAAATTGAGAATAAAATGTCGAAAACGAAGGGTGTGAAATATCAGGAGGAAATGACTTTAGGGATTTCATTCTAGCATCATGGGCTTTGTCAAGATTATTGTGTAAGATGTCTGACGATTGGGTCATGTCAATTTGAAGGGAAAGACCATCTTCCCATATCCTTAAAAAATATGGTTTCATATTAGCAGATAAGTCTCTCAGTAAGGAATGACAGAATGAGAGGGATCTAAGTGTAGGAGAAGGTTGTAACAGATGTTTCTCAAATTGTGACAAATCTCTATTGAGATGTCCTTTGGTTTTTTCACTTCAGTACCAATGCATGTAAAAGTGCCCACCAAGGAGTATTTGAGGCACCCAATTCTTTACGTAAAACATCGAATCACAGTAAATTACCATCTCTAGTCAAGGTTCGAATTGTATATAGATTGTGTTTGTGCCAAGTTTGAAATAACCCCCCGCCCTTGATACCCAGTGGGAAACTTGCATTACCCAAAATTGATTGAAGAGGAGCAATTTTTAAAGAAGTATTTAGTCTATTACGTGTCTTCAAATTGTGTCCTAGTATTATGTGATCAAACCAGTCTGAAAGAGCAGAGTGAGAATCAACCCATACGAGTCGAATGGGGGAAGTATGGTCAAGAATTTTTTCTAAAGTCTCTATCCATCTAATGTTGTTTTGAGGTAAGAAATCAAAATTTTTTGCTATGGCTGTGGCAGAGTAATATCTATGAATATCATGAAAACTGAGCCCTCCAGATGGAATACTCCTAGAAAGTAAGTTATAGCTGAGTCCGGGTTGTTTGAAAGCCCAAATGAAGGTGAGAAAGAGGGAGTGCAGAGAATCTAAATATTTGGAGGGGATATGTATTGGAATAGCATTGAAAAAATACAAAATCTTGGTCAATATTGTCATTTTCAGCAAGTTTGCCCTGCCTATCCAGGAAATAAAAAGTGAGCTCCATTTTTCCAATGCAAATGCGATGGAATTTTATGTCAGAACGGAGGCTCATATTATGCAATGTCTCTCTCCACTGCTTCCTCTAGCAGCAAAGGAGGTTTTATTTCAAATACAAAGCAAAACTTTTCAGTAACCCATAGCAACCCCTTCCAACCAATCACATCAAGTCACCAACTATAACAGAGTCTGCATTTCCCCATAACCCTCTCTTTCTTTGCTGCTTCCTGAGATATAAGTATACATGCTAAACTACAATGTATAGCTGTTTGCTTTATGGTGCTTCTGGAGTTAATTCTACATGATTAACTCCTAGGTTACCATTGCAACCGTTTTTTCTTTGCCTATTGCTGTTTTGCATTACTGCTTTATTCTAGTTATTGTACTTATAGAGTTTATACTATAATGTTTATTCCTCTATAATTGCAAACATTATATTCCCTCCTGCGTCTTGGTTCTCAGTTCTTTGCATTCTGCTCTTTTACCCAAGTCTATTTCTCTACCGTTTCGTCCTTTTCGCTGGCTTTTCTCGCTTTCCTTTCAGTTTCTCTCAGCGCGGCCGCTTACTTCCGGGTTGGCGGCCGCGCATGCGCGAGTTTCAGTCAGACGGCGGTTGCCTTGCAGTACGCTCGTTTCGGATCCCTGACAATTTCAAAACAGTTTTTTCTTCAAGTTTACCTTGTTGTTGGTGTTGGCAAGTGTCCTACTTTACTATTGCACATATATACTTTCTCATATATATTAAAATTACCTTTTCTATCATGTCTTCCTCAGAGGGTGAGGGCTCTGGTTTTGAGGGACCCTATTTTCAGTCTGCCCAGTCTGTTAGAGCTCCAGACCTTTCTCCTGCTTCAAGACAAATCCAATCTGAGGGAATTCCTAATATATCTGACTCTGCTCAGTTTGCCAAATTTGTTGAAATATCTATGCATTCTGCCCTTCAGAAATTGTCTTCCTCATTGGCAGAATCATTTGCTTCAGCTCTTAAAGGGACAGTACCCTCAGAAAAATCTAAATGTGAGTCTGCTAAATTTGAACCCATGACTTCTAATCAGGGTAAATCCCTTTCTACTCCCCTCGATAAAGTGGTCCATTCTGGTCGCAAATGTACCAGTAAACGCCATAATGTTACCACTGATAAGCCTTTAGAGGATATTGTTCTATATTCAGATGATGATAATTCTGAACAATGTGGTTTGGTTCCACATAGCGGATCCTCCCCTCCAGAGGATACCAATGGGGGTGTACAGAACCTGAGGAGGTTACCACCTACTAAAAAGAACCTGCGGAGGTTACAACCTGATTCCTACTATTCTTCCTCTTCTGAGGAGTCTTCTGATGAAGACTGGGCACCATCCTATGAGGAAGAGGATGATTCTGACGTTTCTCCGCCCAAGAAACGTAAACATAAAAGCGCAGACTCAATAGATACCACTTCTACCTCTACTCCTACACTCCTCGATGCTAGAGGAGATCCCATGTTTGATCCCGAGGGTATTAAACATCCCCGACCCTCGGATTGGACACCTAAACCACATGTGGCCCAATATCTGGAAACATGGGTTTGTAAGCCTATTAGTAGGGCTACCAGATCCAAATTGCGGGCTTAATGTCCCCGTCCAGTAATTGCCAATAAGGTGTGTGAGACTCCTGAATTGGACCCAAAAATGGTTCAATTTATTGCCAAGTCTGGAAAGGACCCCCGAAGAGGGGTGGATCAAGCACTCAAGTCCTGTCAGGACAAACTCCTAGACACTCTGGGGCCCCTCACCAAAATTTTCGAACTTTCTGAGGAAGCACTTCAATCCAAAACTCCTATTGATGTACAGGTCCTTAGAGGTTGGATCCAAAGGGCTATATGTATGATTGGCAACGCCAATTCGGCAATTGCCTCTGAAAGACGACGGGCGCTTCTATTGCGCATTGATCCTAAACTCGCTGAAATGGTGAATTCTGAACCTGGCCCGTCAGCTAAAGGCCAACTATTTGGAGATACATTTATTAAGGATTTAGGAAAATTTGTGGCATCCTTCACGACCTTAGATAAGGCACAGACCTCTTTACGGAAGGTATTCCATCCTAATATTTTTGATAAGGCCGGAAGAGGTAGTGGTCGCTCTTCCAGCAGGGCTCGCCAACGCCAACAGCAACAGTTTCAGGCCCCCAATTTTCCCTCATTCCGAGGTCAAAATCCCCCAACTACGAGAAGTCAGGGACCTTTCTTTCCAACCCGAGGCAGTCCTTGGAGAACTAGATCGGGAAGAGGATTCCCACGGGGACGCCCATTCTCCGGTGAGTATGTTTTCACAAATCCTTTCTTTCCCGCGTCAGGTGGGAGGCAGATTAGCTCATTTTTTCCACCGTTGGTGTGCTCTGACAGCGGATCCTTGGATCCTTCAGATAGTTCAGGGGTTTTAGATAAAATTTTTCTCTTCCCCGTCTCAACCGACGCTACCTATTCCTCTCCGTCTTTCCAAGGTGGACGCCGAGCTAGTAGACAAAGAAATATCCACCTTATGGAGAAAAAGAGCGATCAGACGCGCTTACGGTTTTCACGTCGGTTTCATAAGCAATATTTTTCTGGGACGGAAAAAAGATTTGGGTCTACGACCAGTCATCAACCTGCGCATCCTCAACGAGAGTGTCCTTTATCGCCACTTCAAAATGGAGGGCATTCACCTTCATCGAGACCTTCTGCTCCCGTCAGATTGGATGGTGAAAATAGATCTACAAGATGCTTACCTGACAGTTCCCATGGATCCTTCGTCCCAAATTTACCTTCGTTTTCTTTGGCGGAACAAAATGTGGCAGTTCACTTGCCTTCCTTTTGGACTGTCCTCTGCACCCTGGTGCTTCACGAAACTCATGAAGCCGGTGGTCGCCTATTTACGCAGCCGAGGTTTCCGACTAATCATCTACCTGGACGACATTTTGATCATGTCCCAGGATCCCAAAGTTTTGCTTCGTCAAACAGATTTTACAATCCGTTTCCTCTCCGATCTGGGCTTTCTGATCAACTGGAAAAAATCTCAGTTGATTCCATCCCAACGTCTGGAGTTTCTAGGTTTCACTGTGGATTCCAAGGAAGCCTCTCTGAGTCTTCCAAAATCAAAAATAAAGACTATTCGCAGGGAAATTTGTTACATTCTTCGACAGGATCAGGATCTTCGACTTTTAGCCCGTGTGGTCGGCCTTCTGGCCGCTTCCATTCAGGCGATTTTCCCAGGGCCCCTTCATTATCGAGCCCTGCAATGCCTCAAGGCACATCATCTTCGACGAGGGTTAGGTTATACCGACGTTATCGCCCTTTCTTCCGACACGCGAGAGGAGCTAATTTGGTGGCTAAAACACCTCGATGCCTGGAATGGCAGGGTAATTTTTGGTGTCATTCCAGATTTGATTATAGAATCAGATGCCAGCCTTTTAGGTTGGGGTGCTCGCTTAGGAGATATATCCACGGGCGAGAGGTGGTCCTCGATGGAAATTTCTCTTCACATCAATTGCCTCGAACTTCTAGCAGGGTCTTTTGCTCTGAAGAGTTTAATCAAGGATTGCGTGCATTGCTGCGTACTTCTGAAGATGGACAACATCTCAGCGGTACAATATATAAACAAACTAGATGGAACGAAATCCAAACCCTTGGCGGAATTGGCCAAAGATTTTTGGCATTTTTGTCTGGACCGAAATATCACGGTAGTGGCGGAACACTTACCTGGTCTTTCCAACGCTGTAGCAGATTGGAATTCAAGATATTTTACTGATCACAGCGATTGGAAGCTTCATCCCAAGATCTTCACGGTCTTACACCGCGTTTGGGGTCCTTTTGGCATAGACCTCTTCACTTCACGTCTGAATCGTCAAGTACCGAAGTTTTTCAGCTGGCGTCCGGACCCGGAAGCTCTAGCGATGGGCGCTTTCCTTCAGTCATGGACTCCGGGATTACACTATGCGTTTCCCCCTTTCGCGATGATTCCTTGGACTCTTTTGACGATTCGCCGGCAAGCGGCCTTTTGGCCAACACAACCATGGTTTCCTCCTCTTTTAGAACTATCGGCAGATTTTCCCCGCCTCATTCCTTCGCTTCCTCTTCTGCTAACCGATCCTTCCGGCAATCCACGCGATCTAGTGATGTCAGGAGAATTACATCTCATCGCATGCTCCCTTGCCGGGATACCTTAAGTGACCAAGGATTTTCAGAATCAGCTCAAGCTCTTTTGCCAGAATCTTGGGCGCCAGGAACACAGGCTATGTATAGATCAGCCTGGTCTGCCTGGAGTCGTTGGTGCATGGAACGGGATTTGGATCCCGTTTCAGCATCTCCCATAAATGTGGTTAATTTTTTGTCTGTCTTGTTTGATTTGGGTAAAGCTTATCGGACAATTAACTCCCAGTGGATGGTGTTCCAATTGGCCAATCAGTGTTGGTTTGCCGACTTATGAGAGGGATTCGTTTTTCGAGACCCCCTCAATCTCGTTACCAATTCCTTTGGAATGTCAATGACGTATTACATCTCTTTGAGCTTTGGCCTGCCAATAATCTTTTGTCTTTGAAACAGTTATCGGCAAAACTTACTATGTTATTATGCTTGATATCGTTCAAGCATGTTTCTGATGTTAGAGCTCTAGATTTTCATTCCCGATCTTTTACTCCGTAGGGTGTTCAATTTCGGGTTTCTCGTCGTACTAAGACGGTGATACGGACGGTAACTTACCCGGCCTTTCCTTCCCAACCTCAATTGTGTGTTGTCAAGTGTTTACAAGAATACGAATCACGCACATACGATTTACGTTCCCCCTCTTGTTCCCAACTTCTCATTTCCTTTCGCAGTCCACACCGTCCGGTTTCAGCAGCTACTCTTTCGCGTTGGATTAGGTGGGTTATGGAATTAGCGGGTCTTGACATATCTCTATTCGGAGCACATTCCACAAGAGGGGCTATGGCTTCTAAAGCAATTCAAACTGGTGGTCGTTTAGAAGATATCTTTTGGGCCGCTGATTGGTCCAGGGAATCTACTTTTAGAGATTTTTACCATAAACCTATTGATCATGTTACTCAGACTGTATTATCCAATATATGAGTAGTATTTTGTTGTTATAATGCTTTAAACTTGCATAATATGAGCCTCCGTTCTGACATAAAATTCGTGGATTTTCCTAACAAAGTGTGAAGGAAAGTCAGAATTTTATTAAGACGCGGAGGCGAATATTATCCCTCCCTTTTTTCCCTCCCATTTCACATTTTTGTCTTTTTCAGGTTGAATACCAGTGGCAAGTTGGCATATACATATCTTCTGAAATTCGGTTGGCTGTTTACCAGTTTTCTCTACTATCATAATTGATGGCGGATTTAGAACTACTGAGGTTTCCAGTTATCGTTGTTCATCTCGAGATTTCCAGATAGACATCAGCAAGCAAGAAAGAGGGGGTTATGGGGAAATGCAGACTCTGTTATAGTTGGTGATTTGATGTGATTGGTTGGAAGGGGTTGCTATGGGTTACTGAAAAGTTTTGCTTTGTATTTGAAATAAAACCTCCTTTGCTGCTAGAGGAAGCAGTGGAGAGAGACATTGCATAATATTCGCCTCCGTGTCTTAATAAAATTCTGACTTTCCTTCACACTTTGTTAGGAAAATCCACGAATTCTGGAAGCAAAGTAGGGTCAGAAGCCAGATGGATAACAAAGTAGGGAATAGCGGTTGTTGACCATTTAATTGATAATTTGGTTTTCAGTATCACGGAAGTGGCTTCTTCTATATGTATTTGCAGGATTTCGGATTTAGAATAATTTATTTTCTCTTGGGAGAACATTGAATATTTGTTTATCAGGGAAATTGGCCGCGGGAGGAATACACCTGGGTCCCATAAGAAAAACAGGGTATCATCAGCTTACGTTGCAATTTTGAACTGATTTGAGCCCAGAAATATATGTTTAATTTGAGGATGGTTCCTAACGGGTGATAGTAATGGTTCAAGAGATATGATAAAAATGAGAGGAGATAGGGGACTCCCCTGACATGTACCGATACGTATTGCAAATGAATCAGAAAGAGTCCCGTTCACCAAGATCCTAGCAGAGGGGTCAGAATAAAGTGCCATGATTCCCTGTAACATTAGAGGTCCCATAACGATTTTAAAAGTGTTTCTTTCAAGTAATGATAATCAACTTGATTGAAAGGCTTTTCAGCATCAGTGGATAAGAATATGGTTGGAAATCTAAATTTATTCGAGAAATAGATAAGTGACATAGCTGTAGAGGTATTATGGCGTGCTTCCTTAATCGGCAAAAACCGCATTGATCTGAGTGTATAAGATTGAGCATGTGAGGTTTAAGCCTATTGGCTAAGATCTAAGTTGAGAAGGGAGATTGGGCGGTAATTACTACATATTGATTGGTCTTCATTTGGCTTGGGGAGAACAACAATATTGGCCTCTAGTTTCTGTTTGGGAAAGGGAGATCCGTGTAGGATCGCATTATAGGACTGTATCATATGAGTAAATTGGTTTGAAAGGTTTTATAGTATTTCAAGGAGAGACTGTCTGGGCCAGGACTTTTCCCCAGTGCCATAGAACGAATGGCCAGGATGACCTCGGCTTCCGATATTGGTTCTTCTAGACGAAGCGATGTTTCCTGAGTTAAGGTCCCCACCCCCTCATTTTTCAAAAAGGATCTGAGAGATTCAGATTGCCTAAAAGACTGTGAGTGAGAGATGTCTGATGGATTATATAGAGATAACTTATCATCTGGAGTGTGGATTTTAACTACTGCTAATTTGCACAAGGCACGAGAGTGATTTGCCACATTTGTCTCCAGAGATATATCTATTGTGTTTTTGCCACATAAATGATTTAATAGTTGTCTGCTTGAGGAACTCTGATAATTCCATTCTAGTGTTACTACGAACATTTCTATCAGATTCAGCCAAGGATGCTTTGTGGCGGGACTCAATAGAGCTTACTTTTTTGAGAAGAGAATCAATATGACCCTGTCTCAGTTTGCTTTTGTAGGAGCCTAATTTGATGAAAAGACCACATATGATGCACTTGTGAGCTTCCCAAATCATCGGTTTCTGTGAGTCAACTCCAGTGTTAAGACTGAAGTATTCATTAATACTTGCCTTAAGATTGGAGACATCTAGTGTGTAATTTAAAAGGGTCTCATTGAGTTTCCATGAACGATGGATGTGAGTCACTGCCGAGAAGGCAAGAACTGCTGACACTGGAGAATGATCAGTCCACGAAGCTGTTTCAATTTTTGCTAATCTCAAGGAGTGCAGAAAACATTGTGAAAGAAAGAGGTAATCATTCCTACTGTAAGTATTGTGGGGAAAAGAATAATGTGTATAATCTTTGGTATTCGGATTAAGTGAGCACCAGACGTCTATAAGAAGTCTGTCTGTGAAGTCCTTATGTAAGCTTTTGAGATGTATCACTCTAGCAGGAGATTTACGGGAAGAACTATCAATTTCTGGATCAACCGCTATATTAAATTCCCCACCTATAACGACTCTGCAATCACATTCAGAATCAAGCTTTAGGAGGAGTTTCTTCAAAAAGGACACTTGGTATCACGGTGCCCATGATTCCTCTGGCGATATTGCTATGTCCGGTTTACTTCCTGCCTGTCTTTTATTGGCTGCTGGGTCCTATCTACTCCCAGTTCTAGCCCTTAAATACTCAGCCCTGTCATTTCATGAGTGCCCTTTCATGGTGTTCCAGTCGCTAGCGCTTGTTCCTGTCTTCCTGTGTGAATCCTGTGTATAACCCAGACTGCCTGACTACTCTGCCTGTTTGTTCCTGCTCTGTGTACCGACCCGGCCTGGCTGACGTTCCTGCTCTGTGTACCGACCCGGATTAGCTGACGTTCCTGCTCTGTGTACTGTCCCAGCTTGCCTACGTTCCTGCTCTGTGTACCGGCTCCGGTACTACTGTCAGTCCCATCTGTGTCCCATCTAGAGGGCTTCCCTCCTGTGCTTGCATACTGTCTGACTAGACAGTCCTTTGGTTGCCTTGATACCTGCACTGCTCCGCTGCGCTATTATACTGTGACCGTGTCTCCACACCTGTGCGCTATTGTTATCCTTTCACTTCTGTGTTTGGACCTGTTGAGTTAGCACCCCAGTACGCTTGACCTGTCCATCACTTACCTCCAAGGTTGGTTTTGTCTATGGGCGCCTCGGTAAGGCTCCACTGCCTTGCAGTCAACTCCAGGTCTGAGCGTTCGCTTAACCCCTTGCTGGTTGGTGCTGTCGCGTTTCAGGGTCACAGTCTCTCTGTCACTGGTGTGCGGTACATCGTGATAATCTGCTGCCCAGTTACCCTCAGTCTGTCCTGGCAGTCTGGGAATGCCTTTATTGCTACTGCTTGGCAGTACCATGTGTCAATACATTTCGGGCAGTTCCTCTGTCGTTGCCGTCAGAACCCTACAGTCCTGTGCCTCCGATTGGATTGTCTAGGGTCTCTGTCCACTTGTCTCCTCTCCAGGGCCTTCGTTGGTCTCCTGTTGGCATCCCTTGCCTGTTGGCATCCCTTGGCCTAGTAGTTTCCTGTGCTTCTCTGCTACATCTGGATTCACACTAACTGTTAACCTGACCTGTGTCAGTATTGTATCATTTGTACCTACTGGACCCGTGTGGGTTACTGTATATCTTTGTAACCTGACCTGTGTCAGTATTGTATCATTTGTACCTACTGGACCCGTGTGGGTTACTGTATATCTTTGTAACCTGACCTGTGTCAGTATTGTATCATTTGTACCTACTGGACCCGCGTGGGTTACCTTATTTCTTGTATTATTAATAAACTGTGTTTTTACCATAACCTTCCGAGTCTGTGTGTCCATAAAACCGTTACACTTGGTTACTGTTAGGGACATACACATTAAGGAGCGCTATTGGTTTGTTATATAAAAGACTTTTCAAGAGTAAGTATCGGCCATCTGGGTCTGCAATTTCTTCCAATCATATACAAGGAACAGCAGCTCTAAATAGAGTGCATACACCCCGTTTTTTCTGTTGTGCAGAAGCAAAGTAAGATTTGGGAAATTTATGACTGTGAAATTTAGGTGAGGCACAGGCTGAGAAATGAGTTTCTTGGATCAAAATAATGTCAGCAGAAAGACTATCGAATTCTCTTTTCAGGAGAGTTCAATCCCCCCGTGTTCAGCGTGACTAATTTAATGTGCGACATATGAATTTAGGGTGGCTCGAGTGTGTCCAATCCACTCCCGAGAAGAAAGGAAAAAGAAAAAAAAAAAAATGGGGAGGTGAGGAAAAGCAGAAGATGGGGGAGAGTTTATACCATGTGGTAAGTGTATTTTTTAGTCTGATAATGTAATTCGCATGACCAGAGTGATCATGTAGAGCAGTGGTTCTCATCTCCTGTCCTCAGGACCCACTAACAGGCCAGGACTTAGAGATTTCTCTGCTAGAGCACAGGTGTGGTGATCAGAGGCTTATTCACATTGAGTAACTCACCTGTGCTCTAACAAGGAAGTAATCAAATCCTGGCCTGGTAGTGGGTCCCGAGGACCAGAGTTGAGAAACACTGATGTAGAATAGTAAATAATAGAACACAGAGAATGTCAGAAGGCCTTGGGGAGGGCCGGTAGACACAGGTATGATGACAAATCAGCGGAAAGCTCCGAGTGAGCCCGCTTGAAGGTATGTAATTGAGGTGTATGTATGATCATAGATGAAATAAGGAGAAAAGGGGGTAGTCATGTTAAAGAGTTGGAGATATATAGTGATTTATGTAGGTTGAAGTGGGTAATCTCAGTTTGAGATCGAGTCATAATGGGAATGAGTCTTAGAATGCCTTCTAAGAGAAAGTATTTGTCCATATCATATAAAATGAAAGGTCAAGCAATGGAGGAGGTCCCTTTCTGAAGGAAGTTCCAAGTATAAAAGGATATGGGATGGACGAATATCAGTGTGTGTAATTGTTTACATTAAAGTCACAAGATGAACCGAGATCTTCTCTCTCAAATTAGGAGAAGAGAGTTGACTGGGAGCCAGGTTTCTCAATTCTTATCACAAAAAAAAATACAGTAAAATCAAACTTAGGAGTCGAGTAAATGCATGTTTCTTTAAAGAAACCAGAGTGCATTGAGTTTGCAAGGTCACTAAAACAGAAAACATCTATGCTGATATCCTCGTACAGTAATAAGACATTGGAAACATAAGAAATTGGCAGAAGTAATTTACGATAAAATGACTACATCTGTTTAAAATGGTAAAATACATAAAAACATGCAAGAGACATTTTCCAAATAAGGACATCACGGGATGCAGGGCCAGGTCCATCTATAACTGATCCGACATCTCACAAGGTACCTCAAAGAACTCATCTTCTGCAGGGGAGATTATTCCAGTTTCCAATTGAAATATGCGTATTAGGAACTGTTTTTAGTCACCCTGTCACGTAATCCTTTCAAACTGTTGTCGCCTACATTCCTCGATCCCAAGTAGTTAAGTCAGTGTGTTATGTCGCCTTTATCAGCTCAATCCAATGTGAGCAGCAAACAGTCCCGTTCCCTGATAAAGTGTAGGTCTAGAGTATAGAAATTATAAGGTATGTGAAACAACCGATTAGGTAAAGAGGTGAAAGCAGTTTAGTGTTTAATAACCAGAGAGTTGTAGGCATTGGTGTAAGAAAGTCAAAATGGATCAAACATGACTTATAACAGGGGTTTGTCTGTGGAGATATATATGTGTGTTTATGTATGTATACATGTCTTTATCTATATGGACATTATGTGCAGTTGTTGTGTGTATATATATATATATATATATATATATGTATAAAATGCATGGGTATAGATCTGTATTATGTCTTAGAACAGTGGGAATTCTATTTGCTTAATTAAGAATTCAAGACAATTTCAGCTGTCCCAAACTGCAGGGGGGTTGTTTCAAAGGGTTTTTTTACAGGATGTTCTTCCTTAGTTAGGTGTGTGAGAAATCAAAGAAAGGTCTCTCCTAGTTACATAAGAAAGGAGTGAGGACTGATGAACAGCCTTTTGTTTCTCAAAGAGTTCAGATAAGACACCAAATGCTTCTGATAAACCGGTTCCTGGAGTCTTCCCTATCATTAATATCTCTTTGATGTCACCATGAATGGCAAGTGGGTGTGGTGAGGAAAGCTCAGCTGAGCTAACCAGTTTACACCAGACCCAAGTGATATGAAAAATAGTGTAAAGGAGCAGTATTTTTGGGGTGGAAGGGGACCTTCAGGAGAACTTCAGGAGAACTGGAGGAGAGAAGAGGAGAACAGAATGAGAGCGGCCTGAGTCCAGCAGTCCTGATTCCTGTCCAGATGTGAGCCCAGCAGATAAGACACCAGAAACCAAGATTTGTGCTGGAGGGTGTGAGGAGATTTTCATCATATAATTTACTGGTATCCAATTCAATTCCATATTTTCCATACCTGTAATCTATGATATTATTTAATTCATGTATATACCATCCAAACTGTAACAGTATTTTGATTCTGTACATAATACAAACATTTTCAATATTATCCCTTATCTGTGTATGATCTTCGTCATTACCGTCCAAAAGAACAATTGTACCCTTAGTAAGAGGGGCTAGGTAGAATTTCTTACAGATAGGTAAAGAGGTGAAAGCAGTTTAGTGTTTAATAACCAGAGAGTTGTAGGCATTGGGGTTGATAAATGTAAAAAAAAAAATAAAAAATGGATAAATAGGGACTTATCGGATAAGCACTACATGATACTTCATCTGCCAACTAATGGCAGGGGACTGACCAAAGTGGTGACATAGTCAGATGTGTATAAATTGTATTCATCTAGAGTTATTGAATCAAGGTAAGATAACAAGATAACAATATATATTACTGTCCAGTATGGAGAGTCTGGAGTTACAGAAGCAAATGTACAACATGTATGTATATGAACAAAAGATGTGTAACAAGGGAAAACACCGGTGGCATACAGTCAAGATAAGGGAAATCCCTACCACTGAGCTGGGGGGGAAGGGATTTCTTTCAATTATCCTCAGCCCACAATGCAAAAGAGAAAAAAAAAAACAGGGATTATATGAGCAATGTACTATCCGGAAAGGGACGAGTGGAAAAAATACATAGGTGTCACGGTTTTTGATGAACACTCAGACAGAACGGTAAGGTTAAAATAACTTTATTAGAATAAAGTGAATACACGAGTGTAGGCCCTAAGACCCACAATACAGAACAGGAAAATATATACAATGGGTACAGCGAATAGGACCAGACTAGATAATCAGGATACTGGTAACAATATATGTATATATGACAGGATCTGGCAAAACCAGTGAGGTTCAAGGTACAGTCCCAGAACTGATGGGTAGGCGCCAACACTGGAGGTCCACGAATTAGGACAGAACAACCCAGACGCCTGGGTACTGGAACCCGTAAGGGCAAACGGAATGAACTGGGAACCAACTGACAGTTAAGGACTCTGGCAGAACTGGCAAGGTAAAGGGTACACAGTCCAGGAACAGCAACAGGACTACAGTGCCATGAAGTCCACAGTGGAGAACTGGCACAACCCAGACGCATGGGTACTGACCCACCTGGAGCGAGGCAACACTGGCCAAGGCCCTAGACCGCTGGCAGGAGGCAACCGTGTATATGCAGACCAACCCTGAAAGGGTTAAAGGAGACCTAGGCAGCTGCTACTGGAAAACCCTAGAACGCTAGGGGTTGATCGATATATGGTAAGTAATAGGAACGCAACCAGTGTCCCTCAACCTGCAAGGTGGAAGTAGCAACACTGGCTCTTGAGCCCATGGTTCTGCAGTAAGGAACGGTAGTGCTATTACCTGGAAGCTCCAGGTACACACAGGGTTAATGACAACGCCCAGAGAGTAACTGCAACTCACAGAGGGAGTGAGCCCAGCGCTACTAGGGAGGCAGACACAGAGAGTGATCAGAGTAACTCAGTCAGTGTGTAGAACACTGCACTGGTACTTCGATTGTACACACCGCCTAGATGGCCGTAGAGCAGCTCGAGCACAAGGCTCAGCCTTTGGTCGACAGAAAACAGCTCCCCGCGGCGCACACCGAGAATCAGCTGCAAGGCTCTGGAAACCGGTGACCTCATGGGGTCACCAAGTGGCACAGTCAGGTACGATCAGCAACAGAGCGGGTTCTCGGCCAGGATACAGACAGCAACGGAGCGGGTTCTTCAGCCAGATACGGTCAGTAAGGGAGCAGGTTCTCAGCCAGTATACAGTCAGCAGCGGAGGCAGCAACAGGAACTCAGGGACGTAATCATAGTCAGGCAGGCCAGGTCATACATGAATCAGCAAAAGCACAAAATAAACTCAGGAACTCGTACACCACGAAAGGGCGCCTAAGGGAGGACATCCCAAGGTATATAAAGGCAAGTACTAGTAGGAGCAATTAAGACCAGCCAATCAGAGAACAGCAGTGATAATAATGTCGACGTTCAGAACAGGAAGCACGGGCATCGTGATAATAGGGAGTATGACTTCTATTATGGAAATTATAAAGAAAGGTGGGAGAATTAGGGACTCTGGATAAGAGTACAAGGCTGGAATCGAATCCAATAGGGCTTACTGGGGGTCCTAAGGTAACTAGGTGTAAAAGTACCTGAACACTTCATGGAAGCAAACCTTTTAGGGGTAGAAACATATTATAGTCCCAACAGGGTTGAGTGTGTCACGACTCACGAGGAGAGATCTTTGTCCACTGATGTGAAGTATTCAGGAGGTAGATCTCAGCTGTATTTTTGTTGAAAGGTCCAATATAAGGAAAAGCTATAAAGTAGCCTGAACGGGTGGTAAAGCCTGGATATCCAATCCTCATGCCTCCAGCCGGCAGCAAATTGTTGCAGAGCAGGTTCTCCAGATTCCAACTGATGGAACTACTTCTTCAAAGGAGAAGCGTTCGCCCATTCTTGGCGTTTCTGATTCCTTTGGGGAATTGAAGGCATCTGTTGCATAGGGAGTGGTGGTGGATAAATGCCCAGTGATGCAGAAAAGTTGTGTATATGTTCAGCTGCGCGTAGGGTAGACATCTTCCCGGCATGCGATGCATGTAGAGAAAATGGATACTCCATTGGTACCCGATTTGTAGATGTCATAGTAAGTCGGTAAGAGGCTTTACAAAGTGCCATTGACATATAGTATATTGACAGAGGTCATTATATAGAGAAATGTTATTCCCTTCGTGGAGTATCGGTGTAGATTAGCTCACTTTATGCATAATCTTTTCTTTCAGCTCATATGGATGCAGGCAATAACATCCCTTGGGTTATCTCCGACGTATTCTTTAGATGTATACACTCAATCAATTTGTTCAACAAAGACCTCTCCCAAATAATTATCATTCAACAAGTTAACAAAGATAGCTGAGGCCACATTTCTCAAGTCCTGTGGTTGAATGGTCTCTGGCAAATTCTTGATGCGTATGTTTGAGCGTCGGCTTCGGTTTTCAAGGTCTTCCAGTTTTTGAGCTAGTGAAGAGATCTGATCAGTATGTTCAGCAGAGGTCTGAACTAGGAATGTGACATGTTGCGCCAGAGCTTCTTTCTTATCTTCAAGTGTTTTAACTTTGTTCGTAAGTTGAGCCAAATTGTTGTTGATCATGGAGATCTCCACTTTAAGCATATGTTTGCGTTCCTCCGTGTAGTCACTTAGCTCAGTCTTGGACACCAAGTCCTTGATATCTGCTTGGGAGACTAGCTCCTTGAGGAGAGCGGTAAGATCCTCTGTAGTCAGAGGTGGTTCCACCGGCATGGTAATACCAGAAGCCGACTGTTCCTCAGGGGTGACGCTTTCTGAACCAGTAGCGTTTAAAGTCACCAAGCCGTCTGAGGGAGAAGTGTATGACGCAGCAGGAAATGGCGGGTTCACAGGCCCGCTTCGAGTGTATCTGGTAATTCGAGTTTGTTGAGTCTTCTGATTCCCTTTTCTTTCTCATTTGCCTCACTAGACTGACGTCTTAATGAAAGACAGTATACAGACTAATAAGTAGGCATTTGCAGATGTTTTAGGACTAAAGGTCTCGGAGCTCTCAAACAACGTGTCCTACTCCATTACCATTTAGGCTACGCCCCTGTGATTGCTGTTCTTGATGCTGCTGCAGCAGGATGATTAGGCAGCTTCAACAGAAAGGGATCAACAACAGCAGTAATATGGGTGATGGATGAGTGAAATGTATACCCTGATTCTCTTCAAGATCTCTAAGGACTATACATTTATTTTCATGCAAGTAGGAATTTTGTCTCTACAGAAACCTGTAGTATTATTTGTGGCAATATAACTGGGTCTTAAAAAGCCATACTCCCCATTCCGTAACTCACGGGTATTCTTATAACAATATCAAGGGTTATAATATTTCTCTCTATAAGATTTATAATACTTCTTTACTTGTTCCTTAACCCCTTAAGGACCAGCGGTGCCGGGGCGTGCCGTCCCTTAAGGACCACATAGGAAACTTTGACGGGCCGTCCCACGTGACTGATCACGTGGGGCGGCACGCCAAACGGGGCACTGGAAGAGATCGCTCCAGTCTTGGAGCGATCAAGTTCAGTGCCCGGTATTACTCACCGCGCTCCTACAGGAGCGCGGTGAGTAAAAGTACGTGACGTACCAGGGCCGTCACTGGTCCTTAAGTGCCTGACCAGCGTGACGGTCCTGCCACGTCAATGGTCCTTAAGGGTTTAAAGTTTGCAGATTTTTAAGATCTCTCTAATAATTCTCTGAAATGTCTAATAAACTTTTTCTGCAACTCCATCACAAGGCCAAACCTTTCTGCAGCACAGTCACATTTCCACGGTTTAATTATACAAGTCTCATTGATGTCAGGCCAGACTATAATTACATGTCTTTTTATTCTAATTATATCCTTGAAGGAAAAATGAAAATAAGTTTCACTGGTTGTTGTCAGAAAGGTGTGCAATATACTCCTTTGCATATTGTTGCACACCCCTGGAACAATTTTAACTTCTGAACCTGTAATGTCAGATTGATGGATTGTTCACAGCAATGGGGAATTCCCATCTAATTTAATCTCTTCATATTCTGCCAAGCCAATTAGACTAACTTCTAGGGCAGTAGAGAGATGCACAAGGTGTTGTGATGCCCTTGAAGAAGTAAAAGTTGGTTAGGAAACATGTTGGCCTACTGTCAATTGTCCTGCATCGCATTCTTTATCATACCGTTTGCTGTTGTAATATACTTTTAAATCTATATCTCCCGTAGGGATGGGCAAATTATTTCACCTCAAAAGAGAAACAGTAGAAAAATTGCACTTTTCACCAACTGGTAAATATTTCTAGTAAAGTGCAGGGGTTTTTTTTCACTTTTTTCCGCCTATCACATTTCATTGGAATCAATGGAAAGACTGAATTTATCCCACCACATGGCAACGTTCCCTTCTTTTCTTGCAGGCATATAAAATGGGTACTAGGTTCTTACAGCATGCTATTCTGTGCGTGGGAAGATGTAGGAAAGTGTTTTCATGATTTATCTCTGTCATCATTACCTCCCCCCTCCAGCTGACTGCCAATCTGTAGATGTCATGATGTGGTAGTTTGTATCCAGCCATTGCATATTGTGTGGTTCACCGACCACAAATGGCAATATGATGGAGGATAATAGCAACCAGGGCATCAAGTAACATCTATATATATAAAAGAAGACTTTGTGCCTGCCAAAACACACCCAGGGGAGGCATAAAGCAGGAGTTACTATTCCTATTGGGTGATTCAGTCATGCAGGGAGTTGGCCCGCCCCCACTATGCAGCCCGCCCACCACTATCAAAGTCAGAAAAAAACAATATGGCCGCTACTTGCTCCTACACCACAGACAAACACACATGCCCCACTCACACACACAGACCACCACACACACATGCCCCACTCACACAGCACCACACAAACACACACACATGCCCCACTTACACAGCACCAAACAGACATGCCCCCACTCACACACACAGCACCACATACACACACAAAGCCAGAAATACATATGGCTGACACACACACACAGTCACTCACCCTGACTCCCAGAGGCCTCAGCAGGACCTGTACTGCAGCACCAGAGGAACAAAATTGCACTCAAAGGGTTAAGGTAGGTCCTCATTGCTCAATTATTTCTTCACTGTCATCATTTGCCATGCAAGACACAGGACAGACAGCCATCAGATTCACACTTAACCCACTGACTGCCACAGGGTTGTGTATCAAGTTTTACCCCTCAGGGAGTGTGTTCAAACCCCTCACACTGTAAACTTGCATTTCTCTCCCACTTCTCCTCCTTCCCCAGCCTATTACTAACACTTTTCCACATTTATGTTAAGCCCCGCCCCCTACTCACGATTAGGCCCGCCCCCTTTTAACCCAGATTGCCCCATTGCTCTCTCCACATCAGCACCACATGAGGGACTCCACAAGTAAAAGTTCACAGGTATTACACACTCATGCCCCACTCACACAGCACCAAACACCCATACACACACACAAAGCCAGAAAGAAAGATGGCTGACACACAGTCACTCACCTTGACTCCCAGTGGCCTCAGCAGGACCTGTAGTAAAGCCACTGAATGGTGCTGCATCACCAGGGGAACAAAATGGCACTCAAAGGGTTAAGGTAGGCCCTCATTGCTGAATTACTTCTTCACTGTCACCATTTGCCATGCAAGACACAGGACAGACAGCCATCAGATTCACACTTAACCCACTGACTGCCACAGGGTTCTGTATCAAGTTTTACCCCTCATGGAGTGTGTTAAAACCCCTCACACTGTAAACTTGCATTTCCCTCCCACTTCTCCTCCTTCCCCAGCCTATTACTAACACTTTTTCACATTTATGTTAAGCCCCGCCCCCTACTCGCGATTAAGCCCCACCCACTTTTAACCCAGATTGCCCCATTTGTCTCTCCACATCAGCACCACATCAGTCCCCTCTAGGGACTTCACAAGTCAGTGTTCACAGGTATGAACACACTTCCCACTGCTATTTAACTCTGACATGCCTCTCTATACCTTAACCCTTTGAGTGCCAGAGGGGTACACAACTCATGAGCACATGTGTTTCTGCTCATATATGTTGCGTGTCTGTGTGTGTACATCTCTGTTACATATGTGTGTCCATGTGTGCATCTCCAGTGTGTCTGTGTGTGTGCATGTCTTTTGCATGTTTCTGCCGCTCACTGTGTGTATGTGCATACCTCCCAACATTTCACAGGGCCAAAGAGGGACACGTTAGTTTTAGGTGATATTGTTGGGGGTGTGGCTGGTGGTCGGGGCATTAGTAAGAATTTTTAGGTTATTTCATGACCTATTACTGGCTATTTATGTAACTGAATAAATGATTTAGTTCAAGACCAAAGTATTTAATTTGCACAGACTAATGTATAAACACATATACTGAAGTTTATTGCTTTATTGCTGTAGAGCAAAGTAATACACACCACACAGTCAGGGCTGGTGCAAGGATTTTTGAAAACCCTAGGCAAAACCTAATTTTGCCGCCCATTTCGCTCCGCCCCTTGTGTCCCACCCCTTTATACCCTGCCTACTTATACCCAACCTCTTTTCATGATTGTCCTCTCTCTGCCCCCTGAGCCACTCTGCCCCTGTTCTGGAGATGCCTGTAAGAGATGCCCCCCACCAGCTCCAACTTGCCCCTTATCAGCTTCACTTTGGCCCACCAGTTCTACTTTGCCCCTATCAACTCCAACTTGCCCCCATCAGCTCCAACGTGCCCCCACCAGCTCCATTTTGCCCCCTCAGCTCCACTTTGCCCCCTCAGCTCCAACTAACCCCCATCAGCTCCACTTTGCCCCCCATCCTCTCCAACTTACCCCCATCAGCTCCACTTTGCCCCCCATTCGCTCCAACTTGCCCCCACCAGCTCCACTATGCCCTCTCAGCTCCAACTTTCCACTATCAGCTCCACTATGCCCCCAGCAGCTCCAACTTGCCCCATCCGCTCCAACTTGCCCCACCAGCTCCACTTTGCCCCCCCTCAGCTCCACTTGCCCCCCCTCAGCTCCAACTTGCCCCCCCTCAGCTCCACTTTGACCCTCATCAGCTCCACTTTGACCCTCATCAGCTCCAACTTGCCCCCACCAGCTCCTCTATGCCCCCTCAGCTCCAGCTTTCCCCTAACAGCTCCAACTTGCCCCCATTGTCTCCACTTTGCCCCACATCTGCTCCAACTTGCCCCCTCAGCTCCACTATGCCCCCTCAGCTCCAACTTGCCCCCCATCACATACCTGTATCTCCCGCGCAGTCTTCTCTTCAGTAATGCAGAGCGAGGCAGGAGATCATGACTCCCAGCACGCTCTGCATTACTAAAGATCCGACCAGATGAGGGAGCGCTGTAGCAACATAGACCTGACTGTGTTGTGGTTCCTGGCGTGGTGTGTGTGGGCGCAGCTCTTCTCCGCTGCATGCCCCAGCCCCCAGTACGTGTGCGCCCTAGGCCGGCGCCTACCTCGCCTATAGGTGGAGCCGGCCCTGCACACAGTCTGACCTCCTAAAAAGAGGGACAACAGGGTGGGAAAGAGGGACAGAGGGATTTGGCCCTCAAAGAGGGACTGTCCCTCCTAAAGAGGGACACTTGGGATGTATGGTATGTGTCTGCCTGTGTGTTGCATATGTCTGTGTTTATCAGTGTGTCTGCATTTCACACACATGCGCCCAATGGTCATAACATGACGGGCAACGCCGTCCCATGTTGCTAGTTAACATATAAAAACACCCCATTGCATATGATAATGGCTCATTATCCTGCATTTCCATATGGAAATAGGACATTGTCGATGTGATGAGTGAAAATTTGTAAACCTGGTGAAGGTATGTTGGATGGCTGTCGATATGGGTGGATTTTTGTCAGACTGATGGGGAGGTGATGTTGAAAACAATTTAGTGCATACTGTAAATGTGAGTTCAACACTGCTCAGACAGGACATCAAAATTTTGAGCCCTCTTCACACCTTTAGTGAATCTCCCCTCCTTTGTTTTTCATATGTCCTCTGCATTACAAGTATATAGGTCAGAGTCTGACATACAGACTTTCATGCTCAGAGGGAGAAGTGTTCTGTGCAGTGACAGCAGAGTGTAAAGTATAAAGTAACAGTGTGATGCAGGTCATTTTACCAAATGGTGATAAAATTGTACTGATCAAAACAGAACAAAAAAACAACATACGTAGATATGACTATTAAAAAAAAAGATCACTGCTTGATGTATTAACTCTTTGATTGTCGTTAAACATATTGCACACTCTTCTGACACTACGTAAATAGATTGATAGATAGATAAGTGATAGATGATAGATACGAGATATATATGAGATAGATAGATAGATAGATAGATAGATAGATAGATAGATAGATATGAGATAGATAGATAGATAGATATGTGATAGATAGATAGATAGATAGATAGATAGATAGATAGATAGATAGATAGATATGAGATATATATAAATGCAATAGATAGCTAGATATGATGTAGATCGATAGCTAGATATATAGATATGAGATAGATAAATAGACAGATAGATAGCTATGAGATGGATAGATATGAGATTGATAGATATATATTAGATAGATAGATAGATAGATAGATAGATAGATAGATAGATAGACAGATAATCTTGTATATATAAACCACAATGCCAAGTCTTTCAACAGAACAGTAGAAGTTGCATGTTTAATTATAAACAATTTTCACTTATGTATCCTGGCTCAGACTCTATCAGACCAGCCTGTTATTATATTATGTAAGTCTTCTAATTATATAATTATACCTATTATACCTAAATATACCCATGAATGGAAAAAAGAAGATGAGATTAATAGGTAGCAAGAGGGGAGTGCACTGGTTGCTTTGCATATTGCCACACACCACTCTGATGTGTAAAGAGCTAAAGCAATGTAACAATTTCACAAATTAAACGTTCTCTTCTCAACCTGTCATTTCAGATGGAATCTTCATATCGCAATGGAAATTCATTGCTAATGGAATCTCTGCAGGTCCTGCCAAGTCACTGAGATTATCCGACACGCCACAAGAGAGACACACAAGGCATTGTGAATTGTGATGTAACGGGTAGAGCATTCTTTGCCACCAAAAAACAAATAGACAATAATTTTTGCTGCAACAAATATGGTTATGTCAGTGTTCACAAAGCGTGGGACAATCTACTTGCCTGTTATTGGACTGACATATGTTAGGCAGTCACTTGGGACAATAGTAAGGGGGAAACTTCATAGTTGGATAGGTGTTCCTATTCCAGAATGCACCCTGCTCTCTTCATATGCCCCACAACTGGTGATGGAAGCAAAGGGTACAAAGTATTTGTGCTCTCACCTAGAGCCACTCAGGAGGAGCCTCAATGTCATAGGGAAGATTTGGTGCTGGACAGAGGACAATGTAGACCCTCCAGTTTCTTGGTACATATGGATCTGAACATTCTCTATTATAATATCTCATATGAAAGTGAGTTCATATATATCACTGTTCTAATTCTTTGTATTAAATAAATATACAGCATGCAATACCATAATCAAAAGGACAGAAAATAAGTAATAAATACGTATATATTGTACATAGAGCTGTTTAGTTAATTAAATGCAAAACAAGTACAAACATGTCAAACTGAGAGATGTATATCCTAAATTAGGCACCAAGTCATTGTTTATAGTTAAGACAGAATAATCTAATTGTTATGTTTTGTAAATTAATAAAATTTCTAATTTTCTCTGTTGCAACACTTTCTGATTATGCCTTTCTTTTCCAGCATCCTTGATCTATGGATTTGATGGTTATTCCCAACAGATCTCCATTACGAAATTTATCAGAGTGTCTTTAACACTGAACTTCATCTCTGTTCTCAGTCTTCCTCTCGTGCTCCACGGACCTTCTCTTTATACATAGTTTGGTGTGGCCCATCTACTGAGGGAGATACACTAAAGGACAATGAGGGCTTAGCATGGCGATGTTGTGCCAGATCTGTTTTGAAGGCACATCACCAGTATGCACTAATGTGTCTTCACAGGTTTATGAGTTTGGACTGAACCCTTCGACAATGGCTCATTTCCATATGAAAATAGATGATAATGAGTAACTTCCATATGGAAATGCAAGCTATGAGACATTGTTGTATTCAGGTGGGTGTGTTTATATGTTAATGTGGCATTTTACCATAAGAATTAAGCTTTGATAGCTGCCTCTGCTGTCAGTGTTCACAATCTCAACTCCGCCTACTTGAGGCTGGTGATGTTAGGATCTCCCTGTAGTTTCCTATGCAGCAACAGCCCTCAATCAGTCAGAAGCAGGGAGGGCTGGGAACTGCTGTTGATGTGGAAGGGATGTATATTGGATGTGGAAGGATTGCTCCCCCTCACACATCATATGTAAATAGAAAAGAAAGAAAGGGATACTAAACTGGCACTCCGCTCCTCTAAATCAACTCAAGTTAAATAGAAAAATAAAAAAAAATAAAGGACTAATATAGTATCACATATTACAAAAATAATTTATTGTATATAGTCAACACTTGCTTCCAAACCAAAAAAAGCGCAATTCCAAAGATACATACCTCTTCCCCCTCCTCCTCATATAAAAAGCAACATTGCGTTAAAACAAAAACAAACCCCCATCTAAAGATGCCGACATCTGTATATAAAAGAATCAAAATAATCAAAACTCAATAAAAATTTCCAAAATATTGCAATTATACAGATGGGGAGGACTTGCAAAAAATAAGTCCACACATGGATGCTTATCAGTTATACTACGGATACTCTCCTTCAGCAGTTATAGAAATTTCAAATAAATATTCTGGCACAATATTGATTCAGGAACAAAGTGAAGTCAAACGTATAAGTCATTCCATCCGGATAAATATCTGGCGACATTGAATTATTTCCTGCAATTCACAATACTGCCTGTATACACTCATACTGGGATCTGAAGGGTTATTATTCACAAGCGGATTCAGTAAGAGAAGATATGGAATAATCTCACCGCTGTTATTGTGTCTCTTTTCCTCCTCCAAGAATTCGATCCTCCATACATATGTGAGTGTTCAGCTTTTCGTGTTGCGGTCCATCACACATTAATTTGTAACTCACCAGCCATACATATTCAATCTGGCGTCTTCCGGTGTTACATTGTAGCATTGACCAGATTCAATGTAGCTAGCCATTTGATAACAGATGAGAGTTGGTACAGAGTTAGCCGTAGATATACAGGAGGCAAATATAGTTTTTGATACCTTTTATTGGCGAACTAAGCAGATTTAAATGCAAGCTTTCAAGACCTTAGGTCTCTTCTGTTATCTGATTTCCATGCTAAACAATGTGATGTGTACTTGTATTTAAGAGAGATGTTTTCATATGTATCTGTATAACATGCCTGAGGAAGAGACCTAAGGTCTTGAAAGCTTGCATTTAAATCTGCTTAGTTAGCCAATAAAAGGTATCAAAAACTATATTTGCTAGCCATTTGAGCATCCCTAAAGTGTGGCAACCAACCTCCCTTGCTCAGTCACGGCACCCACAGTGGGGGGCAACAACCTACATGTTTCGCCAACTATTACAGGGTTTTGTCAAGGTGAATATCATACCTACTACAAATTATTTAAACATACAGGGAATGGAAGTTCCTGTAGAGATTCAATCAAATTCAAATAGTATACACTTGATTGGTTGACTCAAATTTCAAACAATTAACCCAATCCAGCACACTCAAACAGCACCGTATCCTTAGTGGTTACATGTCATAAACATATATATATCAAGTGGACATTAAATGTATGTATTGGAAACTCATATCTTATTTCCATTAAAATGTCTTTGTCTATAATTCGATACATATGTGTACCTCTATATGACCGTATCCACATCTATGCTAACCATTAAAGATTATGTGTACATCACAACTGAAGTGATATAAAACAATACTATTACAGTCACAAGCAGGTTACTTAAAAGGATACACCAATATGTGAATGAGACCACACAGGGCGCACTGCGAGTCTAAATGTAATAAACTCAAATAATGAAAAGAAAATAGAAAAGAAATTGACCGGAAAGTCAATATAGAGGTAAGACCAGTTCAGTGCTGTAACTGTAATATCATATAACGACACCTAAGATTGCTACAAACACCCTAAAACCGTCACTGATGATTTGTGACAAAATAGGCCGTCAGCTGATCACTTTACTGAGTAAAGGCTCCTTTAAAAAACACCATGTGATACCAGTATCGTCTGGTGTCCATATAACCTATTTGGAAGCTCTATTCGGATGGATTGGGCGATAATAATCCCACATCGAGCCAGAGCTTTTTTTCCCGTTGGTCCCTAGCTGATGAGTATGATGTTTGACCATAAATCAACACTGAATGAATCAAAATGGAGCTAACTAACTAACGACTTATCACGGTGCCCGTGATTGCTGCATTTTCTTGTCTATCACCAATAGGGGGCTTCCATTGGCTGTCTGCCTTTAGCCCGCCTCATATTGCCTATTTAAACCTGGGTTGGGCACCCCTTGGTTGCCCTTTCGTGGTGTCTCTGACCACATTCGCTTTCACCATGTCCAGTAGTCATTTGGTCCTTTTTGCTGTGTTCCTGAGTTCCTGATTGCATCTGGTTCCAGTGCCTCCTTTCTGCAGAGTTGTTCCAGTCCTGGTTCCGGCCTAGTCTCCTGAGGTTGCTGTTTCCTGCTGACCGTCTTCACTGCTGTTTCCTGCTGACCGTCTTCACTGCTGTTTCCTTGACCCGGCTGTTCATCCTGCTGGTTCCTGTCATCTCCTGGCCTGTCTCCTGTGTTCCTGGCAACCTTCTGCTCGGTCACGTAGGCGACATTCCTTGCCAGTCCCAGCGTGCGGACGCTGGTTTGCTCCTAAGCCTTGTGGCTATACGATTCCCTTGTTGGTCCCAGCATGAGGACGCTGGTTTGCTCCAAAAGCTTTGCGCCTATACGATACATATTGTTAGCCCCAGCGTGCGGACATTGGGTTACTCCAAAGCCTTGCGGCTACACGATTCCCTTGTTGGTCCCAGCGTGCGGGCGCTGGTTTGCTCTAAGCCTTGCGGCTATACGATACATGTTGTTGGTCCCAGCATGCAGACATTGGGTTACTCCAAAGCCTTGCGGCTATACGATTCCCTTGTTGGTCCCAGCGTGCGGACGCTGGTTTGCTCCAAAGCCTTGCTGCTATACAATTCACTTGTAGGTCCCAGCGTGCGGACGCTGGTTTGCTCCAAAGCCTTGCGGCTATACGATTCACTTGTTGGTCCCAGCGTGCGGACGCTGGTTTGCTCCAAAGCCTTGCGGCTATACAATTATATTGTTAGTCCCAGCGTGTGGATGTTGGGTTATTTCTAGCCTTGCGGCTACACGATTCTCTTGTTTGTCCCAGCGTGCGGACGCTGGTTTGCTCCAAAGTCTTAAGGCTACTCTCTGTCTGCAGATCCTTAAGTGTTACTGATATTGAGCGCTGTTCAGTCCTAACAGCGGTGTTCTGGCCTTTCCTGTTGTGACAGGGTACCGTTTGCCTAGGTCTCTCCCTGATCTGGCTACTCACTGAGTTACTCTGTCATTGTCACCTGAGAGCATTTGGGACCTTGTCCGACTCCACGTATCCTTGGGCTGCCTTGCCCGGTATTGGTAAGGCCGGTAGAACCTTGTACCTCAGTCCATCTGGAGGTTGCCTTACCCGGTATTGGCAAGGCCGGTAGAGCCTACACCGTTGTGTTTACTTGGGCTGCCTTGCCCGGTATTGGTAAGGCCGGTAGAACCTTGCACCTCAGTCCATCTGGAGGTTGCCTTACCCGGTATTGGCAAGGCCGGTAGAGCCTACACCGTTGTGTTCATTTGGGCCGGTAGAACCTTGTACATTATTCCATCTGAAGGTTGCCTTACCCGGTATTGGCAAGGCCGGTAGAGCCTCTTACTCCTGATTACCCAGGCTGTCTTGCTCGGTATTTGGCAAGACCGGTAGAGTCTGAATTATTCGTATTTACCATTCATTCTATGTATATATGTATGTGTTTACAATCCTAAGGGATAATTTTAATTATTTCAATAAAGTTGTGTTTTTACCTAAACCTTGTGTCTGAGAGTCGTAACAAACCGTGACACGACTCTATTCAGAAGGATTGGGAGTTAATTATCCTGGAGATCAGGAGTAAGCATTTTACATGTGAAACGCGTTGATCGGAACGTTGGGGCACCTCTTTTTGAAGTATACACCAGTGTATTGCTCGGCCACACAGCCCTTCACTCACCTCATCGTGATTTTAATAGAAAATAAAGGTACAATTTGTTGTTTTCATTAACCCTCTGAGTTGTGTGTTCTTTTGGTGCGGTCATACAAAATTTAGATGTCTTTGTTAGGACAAAGAGAGCCCTAGATCTGCACACTGTGGTTACACTCTCATGTTTATAATGATGTGGAGTTTCAGTTAACCATTTGGATACATTGTTGTGCACTGAAGGTTCGTTAATACATTGGAGCCGCTTACTATATACAATATTACAATTTATTCCCAGGACTTGCAGCCAGGAAAAAGTGCAGATATTTTTGCATAGTGACGTCTCAGTCTGTTCTAGGAGGCGTTTCTAGGAGCCATATGGTACCGGAAGTGAATGACAGTGCAGGCTAGCAGACGTCACAATGCAGACATGTCTGTGCTGTTTCCTGGCTGTCAGTCCCGGGAGCAGAGGGGAATTCTCTAAAGGGAGGTAATAATTCTGGCGACTAGCACTATTGAGCAGTTAGTTGCCAGATGGGTAATTATTTGAGGGCAAGTTTAGGCGTGGTGGAAGTTCCACTTTAAGAAAGAAGTTAGTGATGTGGCAAAGGGCAAATGCATTCTGCATGTAACACATTTCTCAAGGCATACGTTGCTGTAGGACTCACAATGATGACTTTCAGATACTTATTTCTAAACTACAGCCCTCAGAAGAAGTAATATTGTAGTGGGAAATGTAGTACCTATAGGAAATATATTTAGTGAAATGTCATGCAGGAACTTTTTCCCACTTTTCGCACCCCTACCTGGGAGTCCCCTTCCCTTCACAACATTGTCCAGGTGGAACATGATCCTGAAAAAGCCAGAACTGGTGGTGGATAGCAGGCGCAGCAATAATACGCCACCACTAGGAGCACAGATCAGTTGCCTGTGCCTGCTGCTACTGCTGCCAGTCTGCCTACTTTATGTCACCAAGAAATGGCAAGTGTGATATTAGGGGACCATCTTTCACATTTCTTTTCACTTCCTTCAACCAGCATTGAGATGTCTGTAATAGTGCAGCAGCAGCATGTAGGGACTAATGGTGGTAGTGATGATGATGGTGGAGACACTGAGGTGGAAAATACATTGATGGCCTTTTTAGCCCAAATTGTGAAGGAATGGGAGGCAGGGATGAAGATGGGAATCACCACCACCACTACCAGCAGTGGGCTTTTGGAATTTGCTCTAATTCCTGCTGCTGCTGGGTTGCAAGGGCAGCAGGATGCTGAGGAACAGGCTAGCTTGCCACCTACCACAGTGAACACAGTGGGAATGGGGTCAACAAGTGATGAGGACTAGGACAGGTTCCACTTGCCAGCAGCAGCAATACTCCTGGTCCTAGTTAAAGTACTGATTCTGAGGAAGTAGCAGCAACAGCAGCAACATCATCCTATGCCACAGACAGTGAAGGGGAATGTGGAGAACAAGAAGAAAGAGACCTTTCTTCTCCACATGTTCCCTATCCCCTAAAGTCATGGGTGTGGGACTATTTTCTCTTGGGGCAGGACCAGTGCAGTCATCACCAATGGTACTGCGCACAATTTGTGACAAGTCAGTGAGAAGAGGAAAGGAGGGAACACACCTTGGCACAACCACCCTGATAACACACATGAAACATAGACACCATGACATCGATATCAAACATGTTAAAGGTAAACACCCACCACAGAAATGGAGCACTGCTGTTGCTGTACCCCCTGACTCTCAAGAAGTAAGGTGGAGATCAAAGAGGAGGAAAAATAGAGAAACCCAGGCAGAGACTGGAAGTTCCATGATGAGCTAAACAACTAGCTCACCATCACCTTCTTCCTCTAGGGTAACTACATCTTCAGCCATACCACCTAGTTCATCATTACCTCCCCCTCTAAATGATAGTCACTCTGTAGATGTTAGAATGTGTCAGTTCATCTCTACACTGTGTGGAGCACTGACCATACATGTTAGTGTGGTGGAGGAAACTCGCAAGCAGGGCATCAAGTGCCAACTGAGGAGATTCCATCCTGCAGAATATGCTAAGATGCTGGCAGCCAGGGTTCATCATTACTATTAAACTGTTAGCAAGTTGTGATGTGTCCTTAGTGGGATCTGGACAAGGGGTATAGTGACAGAGGCAGTACTTGGTTTCTGATGTCATGGTGTTTGGATACAGTTGTTCTCCCAGGTGTTATTTACCACACACACTGTGCACATTGCAGTTGCTGATGAGAGGCACAGTTCCTGCTCCCTGGAGGAGGGGGGCAGGTGTAGAAGAATTATTGGCTGTCATATCTCTGGTGTCCTCCGCCAGCTGCCTCACACTGTCTGGCTTTTCCTGGACCGTCCGCACCCGGCTCTTTTCTTCCTCCTTCTTTAGAAGGTGCAGAGCTGTGACGCTCTGTCATTTATGCCTTCCCCCGTCGGGCACTTACAGGGACTCTGACTTCCAGGGAGCATGCTCAGCCAGCTATGCCAGTTCTGGAACACCAGCTGTGCTGAAGCTCCTAATATAAACAGGGGGTGAGTGCAACACAGGGAAGCATTTGTATAGCATATAGTTTGCTGTTGATTCCTGGTGTTTTTGACCCTGTTTGTCTGACTCTTCTGTTTCTCCAATCCTGTTAGCCTGTATCCTGCCTGAACTCTGTGTATGACTCGGCCTGGCTGACTAATCTCTGGTTTAAAGTGGTTGAACTTCCACAGTTCCTGCCTACCCATCTGAGTGAGTACTGTTCCTTTTGGAGTGTGTTATTCTCCCTGGGGATAGTGGTAGTATAGTTTGCCTAGAAGGGGTTATCGAGGGACCCCTGTTACTCAACTGAAGGGGGCCTATATAGTTTCACTGCTAGCACCTTTATACAGCTTAGGGTTGTTGCACGATTCCCTTTAGGCAACCTCCACTCTCTAGCCTTGTACCCTAGCATTGTACTCTAGCTCCTTGCTCTACTATCTCTTGTTGGAAGAATCTGACCTTCCTTACTCCTCATGGGGGGATTGGGGGGTTCTGTGTTTTCCCTTCACCTACCTGATATTCATGACATTGGCCAACTTCTTCTTTTCTCCACATATGCTGGTGGCTACTTATTGTGCTGCTACTGCTTCAGGCACATCACTAGAGCTAGCTGTGGCAAGTGGAACCTTCATCATCCATCTTCCATGTTACTGCTATTGTTGATCCCATTCCCTTTCAGGTGCTTAATCATCCTGCTGCTTAAACAACTCAGCAGCAGCAAGAATAGCAGTCATAAAATCTGCATCTACATCAGGGCATTTGATAATGGCCAGTTGTCAGTGGCTAACAGGACATCACCTGCTGGCACTAGGCCAGTTGGGCATTTTTTTCCCTCAGGGTTGGAGCTTTAAAACAAATAAAAAAAAAATAAAAAAAACAGTCCTACAAAAAATAAGCAATTTTGAGGGGTTTGTTTCTAACAAGCCTATGTCCTACAAATCAATGGTTCCTTAGAGCTTTTTCCAAACAAGCTTAAAGTGGAACTTCCACCTTTTTTAAAGTTTATGTCATTTAATTCCCCATCTGGTGTCTAGCTGCTCAGTAGTGCTAGTGGCCAGAATAATTACCTGGTTAAATAGAACGAGACCCTGCTCTGGGTCTGACAGGCAGTAGAGGTGCAGACATATTTCCATAGTGAAGTCTGCGTGCCTGTGCTGTCAGTCCCTTTTGGAGCCGAACAGCTCCTAGCATCGCCTCCTAGAACCAGCTGGGACTGACAGCACAGGCTCGAAGATGTCACTATGGCAAGTTGTCTGCATGCTCTACTGCCTGTCAGCCCCGGAGCAGGGTCTCGTTCTACAAATCAATGTTTCCTTAGGGCTTTTTCCAAACAATCTTAAGTTCTACAAATCAATATTTCTTCAGCACTTAAAGGGATAGTAATACTTCGTTTTAACTTTATTTTATTTTGTAAGCATTAAAAAAACATGAAGAATGATATGTCTTATCTCTCAAACCTTTATGGTTTATGAGATATTCACAAGCAAAGTTCCCCTCCCGCCCCTTTTTCCTAGTGTAAACAATCTCTTCTCAGATGTGGATCAGGTTGTATGACAGGACAGATAACAGAAGGGGACAATTTTCTTTGTATGAAAACAATGAAAGCCCTTCCCCCCTTGACAAGTTTTTCAGCTTTTTCCATTATCTTAATTGAAGATTGTCTGCAGTCTACCTGGGCATCTCCCTTCTGATCTGGTTGAACAGGGGGGGATACTTTGTTTGTGAATATCTCTTAAACCATAAAGGTTTGAGAGATAAGACTTATATCGTTCTTCATGTTTTTTTAATGCCTACAAAATAAAATAAAGTTAAAATGAAGTATTACTATCCCTTTAAGTCTCTAATAAGTCTAAGTCCTACAAATTAGGACCTATGTATAATATTTATTTTTTAATTAACTGTCCCCCAATACCAGTGAACAAACTCCCCCAAAACAAACTCCCTGTTCAACTGATTCCCCAGACTCCCCCCACCAACACAGGCACCCTCCTCAGATCCCTTTTATACCATGTCTTATGGGGGGGTTGTATTTATTTTATATTAACTGCCTCCCAATACCAATAAACAAACTCCCCCAAAATATTCCCTTTACAACTGATTCTTTCCCGGTTTGGGAAACACAGGCACTTTCATACCCTTTTTATACTATGCCTTTGGGAAAAAAATATTTGCTATGTGTTGTATGTAAATTCAATGTTCCCATTGATTTCAATGGAATGAGCTGGGTGAAAAAAGCAGGAAAACTGCACTTTTCATGGGAAATTATTTGTCAAGTGAAAAATTCCATTATTTGCCGATTTCAGTTTGAGGCGAAAATTTTCACCCATTCCTACTGAGTGCCTCATAACCTTTTATGAGTGGTAGGGTGACTTCTTCATGTTTCCATGTTGCATGCATTTTGCTCATTTTATATATGGGAATCACTCTCCTCTCATAAGTGCCTGGGTGCACAGATTGGGATAACTGACCTTCCTCTCATCAGACTAACCCCACCACAGTCCATAATGAACTCCGCAACACAACTAATCTACCTCACCAACCGCTTCTCCAACACCCCCTCTGTCAGTCCCTACAATAGCTCCCATTAGCACATAGAATTAAATTCAAAATTCTGGTGCTAACTTATAGAGACCTCACTGACACCTCACCCTCCTATATTTCATCTCTCACTTCCAAATATACTCCCACTCGCCCACTCTACTCTGCATACGATCTTCTTCTCTCCACAGCTCTTATTACATCCTCCCACTCCCGCCTACAGGACTTCTCCCACTCCCGCCTAAAGGACTTCTCCCGTGCTACACCCCAGCTCTAGAATTCCCTCCCCCGCCCCATCATACTCTCCCCCAGCCTTCAGATCTTCAGACGCTCCCTAAAAACTCACCTCTTTAGGGAAGCCTATCAACAACATCCATAACAGATATCACCAAGAACCACCCCTTCCCTGGACCATTGCACTCAATAGCAATTCTGACTCCCACCCACTAACTTGCAGTTCATGTGGCAGGAGGCACTTACACCCAATAGTACTTATACCTTCTGTGTCCAACCTACCTTCCTCTAGACTGTAATATATCACCAGCAGGGGGCCCTCTGATCTTTCTGTTCTCCACATATGATTTGTACCATTGTACCATGTCTATCCCCTGTTGTAAAGTGCTGCAGAATAAGTTGGCGCTATATAAATAAAGATTAATAATAATAATAATTAAGGTGAATAAAAGTCATAGAAGAGTCAGCACTCAGGGGACTTTTCAATATAAAATCTATACTTGATATGTGTCAGTGTTTCAATGTGTTACACACTTTTTCATCAGGACCAAATGTAAATCCCATCAACCCTCCCCCCTATATATATACATAATTCAAACATAAAAAACACCAAATCCAAGTGTATAACATCATTCATGATGTCATTACGTGTCTCCCTTGCTTATTGTCCACAAGTAACCTTCAAAATTAAGATATCACCAAGTACAGTGTAAAGTTAATTACAGTTCATATGTGAAGCAGAGACCTCTAGTGTTCAAGTAGTGTACTTCACCAAAGTGATTCAAGTTGAAACAAGGTATGAGTGAAACTACTGTATGTACAAGTAGCAACCCAGGATGTCCAAGGGGATCCCCTGGTTATGGCACATCTGCATTCTGATGGACTTCTGTCCAAAGGAGAGGCTACTAAGTGCTTTGGCCATGTACAGTTGTTGATCATACTGCTAGATCTCACACATGCACAACAAGGAACAGAGGCTAGACTGTATGAGGCATTTAACTGCAGTGTATATACTGTGGGACACCATCTCATTGCAAAGCATATGAAACATTGATGTATGCGTGCAATATCTAGTACGGGCCTGTGGATCGGTATGTGTACAGTATGAGTAGGCAAAACAGGGCTATAAAATAAAAGGCATAGTAACAATGGACAAATAATGTACATATGGTAATTAATTAAAAATGCTGAAAAATGGAAAGGGTGTAGTGGCCAAAAACGTGCCAGGAAAGCATAGAAACAAGTAATCAGTACTGGTACAAGGTACACCATGAGATCCAGATAAAAATTAGAACCCAAAGCCCAGTCCAATATCAAATCCAGGGTCAGACTACTTATGGGGGGTGATAGAGGGCTCCATCATTAAAGGAAAATGGGCTGCAATTCACTAGGAAACCCAGAGTTCATCCAGGATTCAACAAGAGTTACACAGAATACCTAACAACTGGGGAACCAGGCGGTTATCCTGGAGCTCAACAACTACACTCAGATAAATCCAGCATGGTGGCCATCTCTGTAAATATCCAGGGCCGGATTTGAAATAAGGCAGAGTAGGCATCTGCCTACAGGCGCATTCCACAGAGGGGAGCCTGTCACTGAAATCAATTTTATTTATTTTTTTATTACAGCGCTCGCACTGCGCACAGTAACCCTCCGCATAGTAAGGTCTGTGCCTCCTTCGGCACAGATCTGTATGCTGTTGCTCCCTCCTCGGCTCTTTACTAATGTAGAGCGCTGGGAGATGACATCATCTCCCAGCACTCTGCATTATTGAAGAGAGGACCGCGGGAGCAACAGCATACAGATCTGAAGGAGGCACAGACTTTTCCTGCCACTGGACCACCAGGGAGGTAGGAAACAGATATGGGGGGCAATATGAAGATGATGGGTGCAATATGAGGACAAGTTAGAAGCTTATGGGGGCAATGTGAGAGCAAGTTGGAGCTGATGGGGGCAATGTGAAAGCAAGTTGAAGCTGATGGGGCAATGGAAATGATGGGGGCAAGTTAGAGCTGATGGGGCAAGTTGGAGATGATGGGGCAATGTGAAGGCAAGTTGGAGCTGATGGGGCAATGTGAGGTCAAGCTGGATCTGATGGGGGCAAGTTGGAGCTGATGGGGGCAATGTGAGGGCAAGTTGGAGTTGATGGGGGCAATGTGAGAGCAAGCTGGAGCTGATGGGGGCAATGTGAGGCCAAGTTAGAGCTGATGGGGGCAAGTTGGAGCTGATGGGGGCAATGTGAGGCCAAGTTGGAGCTGATGGGGCAATGGAGATGATGGGGGCAAGTTAGAGGTGATGGGGGCAATGTGAGGCCAAGTTGGAGCTGATGAGGGCAATGGAGATGATGGGGACAAGTTAGAGCTGATGGGGGCAATGTGAAGGCAAGTTGGAGCTGATGGGGGCAATATGAGAGCAAGCTGGAGCTGATGGCGCAAGTTGGAGCTGATGGGGGCAATGTGAGGGCAAGTTGGGGCTGATGGGGCAATATGGAGCTGATGGGGGGCAATGTGAGGGCATTATGGTTATGTGCAGGGGGTAATGTGGAGATTTGAAGCATTGTGTAGGTGTCCAGTGGAGATGGCCAATGGGGGGGGGGCGCTTCAGATTTCTGTGCCTACAGGTTCCTGAGATGTAAATTCGGCCTTGTAAATATCCATAAAAAATGTACAGATCCAGGACGACTACAAGTCCAAAAAGGCAAAGAGGCTACTCCGAAAGTGTTACATTACTACCCCAGGTCAGCAAGATTCACTTTTAAGGGGATAGTAATAGCCCAAAATAAGTAAAGGGAATATTGTAGCTTTTAAAAAAATGTACTATTTTAGGCCATTCCAATGTCTCAAACCTTAAATGTCTGAGAGATATACAGTTAGAAAGTTCTCCGCTTCCTCCCCTTTCTGATATGTCACGCTCTGTCTTCGAGCAGTAGAATCTGGTCTGCAGTCCAGCCGACGGCTCTTCAGCAGAGCTCAAAACAAATACTTCATTGTAATAGTCTACATAAAAGTATGTCCTTTTTGGTAACCTCTATCCATAAACTCATTGTACATTTTGTTCATGTTTATAGAGGCATTAGCAGAGTCTGAGTATGAGTTATAGACTGTGGTTAAAGGGACAGTAATGTTTCACAATAAAAGCAGCTCCATTTAATCTTCATAGTTTTGGTGTCTTGGAGAGTGTTATTTCAGTACTGTCAGTGTTGTAGTACAAGAGTAATTGAATGATAAAGTATCCCCCTCCCACCCCTTTTACTGATGTAACACTGCTCACCTCAGAGCAACAAGACTGTCCAGATGGATCTCAGAGAGGGACAATCTTCAGTGATCATAAGGAAAAACCTGTCAAGGGGGCAAGGCTTTCATTGTTCTCACAGTAAGAGGATTTTCCCTTGCTGTGAGCTGTCTGGTCTCAAGACCAGATTCCACATCTGAGGGGTGGTGGCTTACACTAGGTAAAAGGGATGGGAGGGGGATACTTTATCATTCAATTACTCTTGTACTAAAACTCTGACAGTATTGAAATAACACTCTCTATGGCTCAAATACTATGAAGATAAATTGGAGCTTCTATTTTTGTGAAACATGTCTCATACAGTCTCGCCTCTTTTCCATGATGTGCGAGATCTAGCACTCTGATGGACTGTATTTGGCCAAAGCACTTAGTAGCCTCTCCTTCAGGTGGCAGTCCACCTGCATCCACCATAACCTGGGAATTTCCTTGGGCACCCTGGCTTGCTACTTGTACATAGTTTCATTCATACTTTGTTTCAACATAAATCACTTCTGTGAGGTACGCTACTTGAACACTAGAGGTCTCTGTAATGAACTTTACACTGTACTTGGTGGGATTTCTTACTGTTGAAGGTAACTTGACGACAATAAGCAAGGAAGACATGTAATAAATGTCATGAATTACTTTATACTCTTGGACTTGGTGTTTTTTTGTTTGAATTATGGGTGATGAGATTTACACTTGTTCCTGATAAAAAAGTGTGTAACACATTGAAATGCTGACAGCCTGACACTTATCACTTAAACATTTTCTGCTGAAAAGTCCTGTGAGTGCTAACTATTCTATGACATATATATACATATAAACCAACCTGAGCTACGCCATACAAATGTTCTAAAATGCACCATTTATGGAGCATATATCATATCACTGTGTTAGTAAATATAAGGCTTTTTGTTGCATAATTTGGCAAAATATGTTTAAGCTTGCTTACCCCATAAAGGTACCCCATATAAAGAAAGAAAAGTACCCTGATATACTCAATTTTGTATCACGGTGCCCAGGGCTCAAAATTTCAAGTCCTGAGCTACTAGCCAGGCCTGAAAAGTTACTCGCCACCAGTTTCCACGTCTAGTCCCACCTTTATCCCCACCTTTAACCCCACCCATCTCATGGTCTAACAATAGCGCCACTGTAAAACATCAGGCTAAAGAGGTACTTCTAACAAAAATGAAAGTTCCAGCTGCAATAACTTGTGAATAAAACATCTATCAACAGTTGTAGTTTCCATGTTTTAATCAGTAGGATAAACTTTGAATTATATTTTTTCAATATTAAGCTTTAAAATAGTTTTAAAGCACTGGGCAACTAATGATTTAACCTGATGAAACCAGACTCATGGAGTCAAGTTTTTCTAAAGTGAGCATACACGGTTGCATGATGCCTTGATGGCACCGGGACCCATGTAAGGGCCGGCTCTGCAGTCAACGTTTCACCCTAATTCCGAAACATGTTTACATACATAAGATTATACTCCGCAACATTTCAACATTACTTAGAATTTTCAGGCTACTTCATAAGAGCTATTCGTGTAAAAGACTAAATGATTCAGAGCAGGACCAAATTATTTTATCTGCACAGATTACTTTATAAACACATACTGAAGGTTAAATAAACATAAATGTGAGTTTTATTTTTGTTAAGCAATGTGACGCACTTATATACACACACCACACAGTCTGATCTCCTAAACACAGGAACCCCAGGGTGATACACTTATATACACACCACACAGTCTTATCTCCTAAACACAGGGACACCAGGTTGCTACACTTATATACACATCACATAGTCTGATCTCCTAAACACAGGGACACCAGGGTGATACACTTATATACACATCACACAGTCTGATCTCCTAAACACAGGGACACCAGGGTGATGCACTTATATACACACACCACACAGTCTGATTTCCTAAACACAGGGACACCAGGGTGCTACACTTATATACACACCACACAGTCTGATCTCCTAAACACAGGAACACCAGGGTGATACACTTATATACACACCACACAGTCTGATCTCCTAAACACAGGAACCCCAGGGTGATACACTTATATACACACCACACAGTCATATCTCCTATACACAGGACACCAGGGTGCTACACTTATATACACACCACACAGTCTGATCTCCTAAACACAGGGACACCAGGGTGATACACTTATATACACATCACACAGTCTGATCTCCTAAACACAGGGACACCAGGGTGATACACTTATATACACACCACACAGTCTTATCTCCTAAACACAGGACACCAGGGTGATACACTTATATACACACCACACAGTCTGATCTCCTAAACACAGGAACACCAGGGTGATACACTTATATACACACACCACACAGTCTTATCTCCTAAACACAGGACACCAGGGTGATACATGTATATACACACCACACAGTCTGATCTCCTAAACACAGGGACACCAGGGTGATACACTTATATACACACACCACACAGTATGATCTCCTAAACACAGGACACCAGGGTGATACACTTATATACACACCACACAGTCTGATCTCCTAAACACAGGAACACCAGGGTGATACACTTATATACACACCACACAGTCTGATCTCCTAAACACAGGGACACCAGGGTGATACACTTATATACACACCACACAGTCTGATCTCCTAAACACAGGGACACCAGGGGGATTCACTTATATATACACACCACACAGTCTGATCTCCTAAACACAGGGACACATGGATGATACACTTATATATACATACCATACAGTCTGATCTCCTAAACACAGGGACACCAGGGTGATACACTTATATACACACCACACAGTCTGATCTCCTAAACACAGGGACACCAGGGTGATACACTTCTATACACACCACACAGTCTGATCTCCTAAACACAGAGACACCAGGGTGATACACTTATATACACACCACACAGTCTGATCTCCTAAACACAGGGACACCAGGGTGATACACTTGTATATACACCACACAGTCTTATCTCCTACACACAGGGACACCAGGGTGATACACTTATATACACACCACACAGTCTGATCTCCTAAACACAGGGACACCAGGGTGATACACTTATATACACACCACACAGTCTGATCTCCTAAACACAGGGACACCAGGGTGATACACTTATATACACACCACACAGTCTGATCTCCTAAACACAGGGACACCAGGGTGATACACTTCTATACACACCACACAGTCTGATCTCCTAAACACAGGGACACCAGGGTGATACACTTATATACACACCACACAGTCTGATCTCCTAAACACAGGGACAACAGGGTGATACACTTATATACACACCACACAGTCTGATCTCCTAAACACAGGGACACCAGGGTGATACACTTCTATACACACCACACAGTCTGATCTCCTAGACACAGGGACACCAGGGTGATACACTTATATACACACCATACAGTCTGATCTCCTAAACACAGGGACACCAGAGTGATACACTTATATACACACCACACAGTCTGATCTCCTAAACACAGGGACGCCAGGGTGATACACTTATATACACACCACACAGTCTGATCTCCTAAACACAGGAACACCAGGGTGATACACTTATATACACACCACACAGTCTGATCTCCTAAACACAGGGACACCAGGGGGATTCACTTATATACACACCACACAGTCTGATCTCCTAAACACAGGGACACCAGGATGATACACTTATATATACATACCATACAGTCTGATCTCCTAAACACAGGGACACCAGGGTGATACACTTATATACACACCACACAGTCTGATCTCCTAAACACAGGGACACCAGGGTGATACACTTCTATACACACCACACAGTCTGATCTCCTAAACACAGAGACACCAGGGTGATACACTTATATACACACCACACAGTCTGATCTCCTAAACACAGGGACACCAGGGTGATACACTTGTATATACACCACACAGTCTTATCTCCTACACACAGGGACACCAGGGTGATACACTTATATACACACCACACAGTCTGATCTCCTAAACACAGGGACACCAGGGTGATACACTTATATACACACCACACAGTCTGATCTCCTAAACACAGGGACACCAGGGTGATACACTTATATACACACCACACAGTCTGATCTCCTAAACACAGGGACACCAGGGTGATACACTTCTATACACACCACACAGTCTGATCTCCTAAACACAGGGACACCAGGGTGATACACTTA